>CM047429.1:8332620-9054256 GCA_026168455.1 Theocolax elegans
GAAATTCTCAAATTATCCATGAAATCCCGTAGTTAGTGAAGTTTCCCGAAAAAATTTGGAAATTCCCGAAATATCCAGAATATTCCGTTATTTGTGAGTAATCCCGTAATAACTCCAATCCCGAAATATCCAGGAAATTCCGTAATTCGTTGAATTAACATGGTGTACCTCAGAAATTCTCGAATTATCCATGAAATCCCGTAATTATTGAGGTTATCCCTAAATAACACGGAAATTCCCGAAATATCCATGAAATCCCGTATTTAGTGCAGTATCCCTAAATAACACGGAAATTCCCGAAATATCCATGAAATCCCGTATTTAGTGCAGTATCCCGAAATAACTCAGAAACTCCGAATTATCAATGAAATTCCGTAATTAGTGGAGTTATCCCGAAATAACTCGGAAATTCCCGAATTATCGATGAAATCTCGTATTTAGTGAAGTATCCCGAAATAACTAAAAAATTCCGTTATATCCATATAATTCGTAATATCCATATAACTCCGTAATTAGTGAAGTATCCCAAAATAACACAGATATTCCCGAACTATTAATGAAATTCCGTATTTAGTGGAGTTATCCGGAGATAGTTAAGAAATTCTCAAATTATCCATGAAATCCCGTAGTTAGTGAAGTTATCCCGACAAAATTTGGAAATTCCCGAAAAATCCAGAATATTCCGTTATTTGTGAAGTAATCCCGTAATAACTCCAACATCCCGAAATATCCAGGAAATTCCGCAATTCGTTGAATTAACATGGTGTACCTCAGAAATTCTCGAATTATCCATGAAATCCCGTAATCAGTGAGGTTATCCCTAAATAACACGGAAATTCCCGAAATATGTATGAAATCCCGTAATTAGTGAAGTATCCCAAAATAACTCAGAAACTCCTGAATTATCAATGAAATTCCGTAATTAGTGGAGTTATCCGGAGATAGCTCAGAGATTCTCGAATTATCCATGAAATCCCATAGTTAGTGAAGTTATCCCGTAATAATTTGGAAATTCCCGAAATATCCATGAAATCCCGTATTTAGTGAAGTATCCCGAAATAACTCCGAAACTCCCGAATTATCAATGAAATTCCGTAATTAGTGGAGTTATCCCGAAATAACTCGGAAATTCCCGAATTATCGATGAAATCTCGTATTTAGTGAAGTATCCCGAAATAACTAAAAAATTCCGATATATCCATATAATTCGTAATATCCATATAATTCCGTAATTAGTGAAGAATCCCAAAATAACACAGATATTCCCGAACTATTAATGAAATTCCGTATTTAGTGGAGTTATCCGGAGATAGCTCAGAAATTCTCAAATTATCCATGAAATCCCGTAGTTAGTGAAGTTATCCCGAAAAAATTTGGAAATTCCCGAAATATCCAGAATATTCCGTTATTTGTGAAGTAATCCCGTAATAACTCCAACATCCCGAAATATCCAGGAAATTCCGTAATTAGTTGAATTAACATGGTGTACCTCAGAAATTCCCGAAGTATCAATGAAATCCCGTAATTAGTGAGGTTATCCCTAAATAACTCGGAAATTTCCGAAATATCTATGAAATCCCGTAGATTGTGAAGTTATCTCGAAATGATTTGGAAATTCCCGAAATATCCAGAATATCCCGTTATTTGTGAAGTTATCGCGTAATAACTCCAACATCCCGAAATATCCAGGATATACCGTAATTAGTAGAGTTAATCTCAACACCTCAGAAATTTCCGTATTATCCATGTAATCCCGTAATTAGTGAAGTACCCCGAAATAACTCAGAAACTCCTGAATTATCAATGAAATTCCGTAAGTAGTGGAGTTATCCGGAGATAGCTCAGAAATTCTCGAATTATCCATGAAATCCCGTAGTTAGTGAAGTTATCCCGAAATAATTTGGAAATTCCTGAAATATCCAGAATATTCCGTTATTTGTGAAGTAATCCGTAATAATTCCAACATCCCGAAATATCCAAGAATTTCCGTAATTCGTTGAATTATCATGGTGTACCTCAGAAATTCCCGAATTATCCATGAAATCTCGTATTTAGTGAAGTATCCCGAAATAACTCAAAAATTCCGAAATATCCATATTATTCCGTAATTAGTGGAGTTGTCCGGAGATAGCTCAGAAATTCTCGAATTATCCATGAAATCCCGTAGTTAGTGAAGTTATCCCGAAATAATTTGGAAATTCCTGAAATATCCAGAATATTCCGTTATTTGTGAAGTAATCCCGTAATAATTCCAACATCCCGAAATATCCAAGAATTTCCGTAATCCGTTGAATTATCATGGTGTACCTCAGAAATTCCCGAATTATCCATGAAATCTCGTATTTAGTGAAGTATCCCGAAATAACTCAAAAATTCCGAAATATCCATATTATTCCGTAATTAGTGAAGTTATCCCGAAATAACTCGGAAATTCCGAAATATCCATATAATTCCGTAATTAGTGAAGTATCCCGAAATAACTCAGAAACTCCCAAATTATCAATGAAATTCCGTAATTCGTTAAATTGTCATGGTATACCTCAGAATTTCCGAATTTTCCATGAAATCCCGTAATTAGTGAGGTTATCCACAAATAACTCGGAAATTCCCGAAATATCCATGAAATGCCATATTTAGTGAAGTATCCCGAAATAACTAAAAAGTTCCGAAATATCCATATAATTCCGTAATTAGTGAAGTATCTATAAATAACTCAGATATTCCCGAATTATCAATGAAATTCCGTATTTAGTGGAGTTATCCGGAGATAATTCAGAAATTCTCAAATTATCCATGAAATCCCGTAGTTAGTGAAGTTATCCCAAAAAATTTGGAAATTCCCGAAATATCCAGAATATTCCGTTATTTGTGAAGTAATCCCGTAATAACTCCAACATCCCGAAATATCCAGGAAATTCCGTAATTCGTTGAATTAACATGGTGTACCTCAGAAATTCTCGAATTATCCATGAAATCCCGTAATTATTGAGGTTATCCCTAAATAACACGGAAATTCCCGAAATATCCATGAAATCCCGTATTTAGTGCAGTATCCCGAAATAACTCAGAAACTCCCGAATTATCAATGAAATTCCGTAATTAGTGGAGTTATCCCGAAATAACTCGGAAATTCCCGAATTATCGATGAAATCTCGTATTTAGTGAAGTATCCCGAAATAACTAAAAAATTCCGATATATCCATATAATTCGTAATATCCATATAAATCCGTAATTAGTGAAGTATCCCAAAATAACACAGATATTCCCGAACTATTAATGAAATTCCGTATTTAGTGGAGTTATCCGGAGATAGTTAAGAAATTCTCAAATTATCCATGAAATCCCGTAGTTAGTGAAGTTATCCCGACAAAATTTGGAAATTCCCGAAATATCCAGAATATTCCGTTATTTGTGAAGTAATCCCGTAATAACTCCAACATCCTGAAATATCCAGGAAATTCCGTAATTCGTTGAATTAACATGGTGTACCTCAGAAATTCTCGAATTATCCATGAAATCCCGTAATCAGTGAGGTTATCCCTAAATAACACGGAAATTCCCGAAATATCCATGAAATCCCGTATTTAGTGAAGTATCCCGAAATAACTCAGAAACTCCCGAATTATCAATGAAATTCCGTAATTAGTGGAGTTATCCGGAGATAGCTCAGAAATTCTCGAATTATCCATGAAATCCCGTAGTTAGTGAAGTTATCCCGAAATAATTTGGAAATTCCCGAAATATCCATGAAATCCCGTATTTAGTGAAGTATCCCGAAATAACTCAGAAACTCCCGAATTATCAATGAAATTCCGTAATTAGTGGAGTTATCCCGAAATAACTCGGAAATTCCCGAATTATCGATGAAATCCCGTATTTAGTGAAGTATCCCGAAATAACTAAAAAATTCCGATATATCCATATAATTCGTAATATCCATATAATTCCGTAATTAGTGAAGTATCCCAAAATAACTCAGATATTCCCGAATTATCAATGAAATTCCGTATTTAGTGGAGTTATCCGGAGATAGCTCAGAAATTCTCAAATTATCCATGAAATCCCGTAGTTAGTGAAGTTATCCCGAAAAAATTTGGAAATTCCCGAAATATCCAGAATATTCCGTTATTTGTGAAGTAATCCCGTAATAACTCCAACATCCCGAAATATCCAAGAATTTCCGTAATCCGTTGAATTATCATGGTGTACCTCAGAAATTCCCGAATTATCCATGAAATCTCGTATTTAGTGAAGTATCCCGAAATAACTAAAAAATTCCGATATATCCATATAATTCGTAATATCCATATAATTCCGTAATTAGTGAAGAATCCCAAAATAACACAGATATTCCCGAACTATTAATGAAATTCCGTATTTAGTGGAGTTATCCGGAGATAGCTCAGAAATTCTCGAATTATCCATGAAATCCCGTAGTTAGTGAAGTTATCCCGAAATAATTTGGAAATTCCTGAAATATCCAGAATATTCCGTTATTTGTGATGTAATCCCGTAATAATTCCAACATCCCGAAATATCCAAGAATTTCCGTAATCCGTTGAATTATCATGGTGTACCTCAGAAATTCCCGAATTATCCATGAAATCTCGTATTTAGTGAAGTATCCCGAAATAACTCAAAAATTCCGAAATATCCATATTATTCCGTAATTAGTGAAGTTATCCCGAAATAACTCGGAAATTCCGAAATATCCATATAATTCCGTAATTAGTGAAGTATCCCGAAATAACTCAGAAACTCCCAAATTATCAATGAAATTCCGTAATTCGTTAAATTGTCATGGTATACCTCAGAAATTTCCGAATTTTCCATGAAATCCCGTAATTAGTGAGGTTATCCACAAATAACTCGGAAATTCCCGAAATATCCATGAAATGCCATATTTAGTGAAGTATCCCGAAATAACTAAAAAGTTCCGAAATATCCATATAATTCCGTAATTAGTGAAGTATCTCAAAATAACTCAGATATTCCCGAATTATCAATGAAATTCCGTATTTAGTGGAGTTATCCGGAGATAATTCAGAAATTCTCAAATTATCCATGAAATCCCGTAGTTAGTGAAGTTATCCCAAAAAAATTTGGAAATTCCCGAAATATCCAGAATATTCCGTTATTTGTGAAGTAATCCCGTAATAACTCCAACATCCCGAAATATCCAGGAAATTCCGTAATTCGTTGAATTAACATGGTGTACCTCAGAAATTCTCGAATTATCCATGAAATCCCGTAATTAGTGAGGTTATCCCTAAATAACACGGAAATTCCCGAAATATCCATGAAATCCCGTATTTAGTGAAGTATCCCGAAATAACTCAGAAACTCCCGAATTATCAATGAAATTCCGTAATTAGTGGAGTTATCCCGAAATAACTCGGAAATTCCCGAATTATCGATGAAATCCCGTATTTAGTGAAGTATCCCGAAATAACTAAAAAATTCCGATATATCCATATAATTCGTAATATCCATATAATTCCGTAATTAGTGAAGTATCCCAAAATAACACAGATATTCCCGAACTATTAATGAAATTCCGTATTTAGTGGAGTTATCCGGAGATAGTTAAGAAATTCTCAAATTATCCATGAAATCCCGTAGTTAGTGAAGTTATCCCGAAAAAATTTGGAAATTCCCGAAATATCCAGAATATTCCGTTATTTGTGAAGTAATCCCGTAATAACTCCAACATCCCGAAATATCCAGGAAATTCCGTAATTCGTTGAATTAACATGGTGTACCTCAGAAATTCTCGAATTATCCATGAAATCCCGTAATTAGTGAGGTTATCCCTAAATAACACGGAAATTCCCGAAATATCTATGAAATCCCGTATTTAGTGAAGTATCCCGAAATAACTCAGAAACTCCCGAATTATCAATGAAATTCCGTAATTAGTGGAGTTATCCGGAGATAGCTCAGAAATTCTCGAATTATCCATGAAATCCCATAGTTAGTGAAGTTATCCCGAAATAATTTGGAAATTCCCGAAATATCCATGAAATCCCGTATTTAGTGAAGTATCCCGAAATAACTCAGAAACTCCCGAATTATCAATGAAATTCCGTAATTAGTGGAGTTATCCCGAAATAACTCGGAAATTCCCGAATTATCGATGAAATCTCGTATTTAGTGAAGTATCCCGAAATAACTAAAAAATTCCGTTATATCCATATAATTCGTAATATCCATATAACTCCGTAATTAGTGAAGTATCCCAAAATAACACAGATATTCCCGAACTATTAATGAAATTCCGTATTTAGTGGAGTTATCCGGAGATAGTTAAGAAATTCTCAAATTATCCATGAAATCCCGTAGTTAGTGAAGTTATCCCGACAAAATTTGGAAATTCCCGAAATATCCAGAATATCCCGTTATTTGTGAAGTTATCGCGTAATAACTCCAACATCCCGAAATATCCAGGATATACCGTAATTAGTAGAGTTAATCTCAACACCTCAGAAATTTCCGTATTATCCATGTAATCCCGTAATTAGTGAAGTACCCCGAAATAACTCAGAACCTCCTGAATTATCAATGAAATTCCGTAAGTAGTGGAGTTATCCGGAGATAGCTCAGAAATTCTCGAATTATCCATGAAATCCCGTTGTTAGTGAAGTTATCCCGAAATAATTTGGAAATTCCTGAAATATCCAGAATATTCCGTTATTTGTGATGTAATCCCGTAATAATTCCAACATCCCGAAATATCCAAGAATTTCCGTAATTCGTTGAATAATCATGGTATACCTCAGAAATTCTCGAATTATCCATGAAATCCCGTAATTGGTGAGGTAATCCCTAAATAACTCGGAAATTCCGGAAATATCCATGAAATCCCGTAATTAGTGAAGTATCCCGAAATAACACGGAAATTCCCGAAATATCCATGAAATCCCGTATTTAGTGCAGTATCCCGAAATAACTCAGAAAGTCCCGAATTATCAATGAAATTCCGTAATTAGTGGAGTTATCCCGAAATAACTCGGAAATTCCCGAAATATCCATGAAATCCTGTATTTATTGAAGTATCCCGATATAACTCCAAAATTCCGAAATATCCATATAAATCCGTAATTAGTGAAGTATCTCGAAATAACTCAGAAACTCCCGAATTATCAATGATATTCTGTAATTAGTGGAGTTATCCGGAGATAGTTAAGAAATCCTGGAATTATCCATGAAATGCCGTAGTTAGTGAAGTTATCCCGAAAGAATTTGGAAATTCCCGAAATATCCAGAATAATCCGTTATTTGTGAAGAAATCCCGTGATAACTACAACATCCCGAAATATCCAGCAAATTCCGTAATTCGTTGAATTATCATGGTATACCTCAGAAATTCCCGAAGTATCAATGAAATCCCGTAATTAGTGAGGTTATCCCTAAATAACTCGGAAATTCCCGAAATATCTATGAAATCCCGTAGTTAGTGAAGTTATCCCGAAATAATTTGGAAATTCCCGAAATATCCAAAATATTCCGTTATTTGTGAAGTAATCCCGTAATAACTCCAACATCCCGAAATATCCAGGAAATTCCGTAATTCGTTGAATTAACATGGTGTTTCTCAGAAATTCTCGAATTATCCAAGAAATCCCTTAATTAGTGAAGTTATCCCTAAATAACACGGAAATTCCCGAAATATCCATGAAATTCCGTATTTAGTGAAGTATCCCGAAATAACTCAGAAACTCCCGAATTATCAATGAAATTCCGTAATTAGTGGAGTTATCCGGAGATAGCTCAGAAATTCTCGAATTATCCATGAAATTCCATAGTTAGTGAAGTTATCCCGAAATAATTTGGAAATTCCCGAAATATCCATAATATTCCGTTATTTGTGAATTAATCCCGTAATAACTCCAGCAACCCGAAATATCCAGGAAATTCCGTAATTCGTTGACTAATCACGGTATACTTCAGAAACTCTCGAATTATCCATGAAATCCCGTAATTAGTGAGGTTATCCCTAAATGACTCGGAAATTCCCGAAATATCCATGAAATCCCGTATTTAGTGAAGTATCCCGAAATAACTCAGAAACTCCCGAATTATCAATGAAATTCCGTAATTAGTGGAGTTATCCGGAGATAGCTCAGAAATTCTCGAATTATCCATGAAATCCCATAGTTAGTGAAGTTATCCCGAAATAATTTGGAAATTCCCGAAATATCCAGAATATTCCGTTATTTGTGAAGTAATCCCGTAATAACTCCAACATCCCGAAATATCCAAGAAATTCCGTAATTCGTTGAATTAACATGGTGTACCTCAGAAATTCTCGAATTATCCATGAAATCCCGTAATTAGTGAGGTTATCCCTAAATAACACGGAAATTCCCGAAATATCCATGAAATCCCGTATTTAGTGAAGTATCCCGAAATAACACAAAAATTCCGAAATATCCATATAATTCCGTAATTAGTGAAGTATTCCGAAATAACTCAGAAACTCCCGTATTATTAATGAAATTCCGTAATTAGTGGAGTTATACAGAGAAAGCTCAGAAATACTCGAATTATCCATGAAATCCCGTAATCAGTGGAGTTAGCCAAACATAGCTCAGACATTCTCTAATTATCCGTGAAATCCCGTAGTTATTGAAGTTATCCCGAAATAACTTGGAAAATCCCGAAATATCCAGAATATTTCGTTATTTGTGATGTAATCCCGTAATAACTCCAACATCCCGAAATAGCCAGCAAATTCCGTAATTCGTTGAATTATCATGGTATACCTCAGAAATTTCCGAATTTTCCATGTAATCCCGTAATTAGTGAAGCTATCCCGAAATAACTCGGAAATTCCCGAAATATCCACGAATACCGTATTTAGTGAAGTATCCCGAAATAACTCAAAAATTCCGAAATATCCACATAATTCCGTAATTAGTGAAGTATTCCGAAATAACTCAGAAACTCCCGTATTATTAATGAAATTCCGTAATTAGTGGAGTTATACAGAGATAGCTCAGAAATACTCGAATTATCCATGAAATCCCGTAGTTAGTGAAGTTATCCCGAAATAATTTGGATAATCCGAAATATCCAGAATATTCCGTTATTTGTGAAGTAATACCGTAATAACTCCAGCATCCCGAAATATTCAGGAAATTCCGTAATTCGTTGAATAATCATGGTATACCTCAGAAATTCTCGAATTATCCATGAAATCCCGTAATTGGTGAGGTAATCCCTAAATAACTCGGAAATTCCGGAAATATCCATGAAATCCCGTAATTAGTGAAGTATCCCGAAATAACACAAAAATTCCGAAATATCCATATAATTCCGTAATTAGTGAAGTATCCCGAAATAACTCAGAAACTCCCGAATTATCAATGAAATCCCGAAATTAGTGAGGTTATCCCTAAATAACTCGGAAATTCCCGAAATATCCATGAAATCCTGTATTTATTGAAGTATCCCGATATAACTCAAAAATTCCGAAATATCCATATAAATCCGTAATTAGTGAAGTATCCCGAAATAACTCAGAAACTCTCGAATTATCAATGATATTCTGTAATTAGTGGAGTTATCCGGAGATAGTTAAGAAATCCTCAAATTATCCATGAAATGCCGCAGTTAGTGAAGTTATCCCGAAATAATTTGGAAATTCCCGAAATATCCAGAATAATCCGTTATTTGTGAAGAAATCCCGTAATAACTCCAACATCCCGAAATATTCAGGAAATTCCGTAATTCGTTGAATTACCATGGTATACCTCAGAAATTTCCGAATTTTCCATGTAATCCCGTAATTAGTGAAGCTATCCCGAAATAACTCGGAAATTCCCGAAATATCCACGAATACCGAATTTAGTGAAGTATCCCGAAATAACTCAAAAATTCCGAAATATCCACATAATTCCGTAATTAGTGAAGTATTCCGAAATAACTCAGAAACTTCCGTATTATCAATGAAATTCCGTAATTAGTGGAGTTATACAGAGATAGCTCAGAAATACTCGAATTATCCATGAAATCCCGTAGTTAGTGAAGTTATCCCGAAATAATTTGGATAATCCCGAAATATCCAGAATATTCCGTTATTTGTGAAGTAATCCCGTAATAACTCCAGCATTCCAAAAATTCAGGAAATTCCGTAATTCGTTGAATAATCATGGTATACCTCAGAAATTCTCGAATTATCCATGAAATCCCGTAATTGGTGAGGTAATCCCTAAATAACTCGGAAATTCCGGAAATATCCATGAAATCCCGTAATTAGTGAAGTATCCCGAAATAACACAAAAATTCCGAAATATCCATATAATTCCGTAATTAGTGAAGTATCCCGAAATAACTCAGAAACTCCCGAAATATCAATGATATTCTGTAATTAGTGGAGTTATCCGGAGATAGTTAAGAAATCCTGGAATTATCAATGAAATGCCGTAGTTAGTGAAGTTATCCCGAAATAATTTGGAAATTCCCGAAATATCCAGAATAATCCGTTATTTGTGAAGAAATCCCGTAATAACTCCAACATCCCGAAATATCCAGCAAATTCCGTAATTCGTTGAATTATCATGGTATACCTCAGAAATTCCCGAAGTATCAATGAAATCCCGTAATTAGTGAGTTTATCCCTAAATAACTCGGAAATTCCCGAAATATCCATATAATTCCGTAATTAGTGAAGTATCCCGAAATAACTCAGAAACTCCCGAATTATCAATGAAATCCCGAAATTAGTGAGGTTATCCCTAAATAACTCGGAAATTCCCGAAATATCCATGAAATCCTGTATTTATTGAAGTATCCCGATATAACTCAAAAATTCCGAAATATCCATATAAATCCGTAATTAGTGAAGTATCCCGAAATAACTCAGAAACTCCCGTATTATCAATGAAATTCCGTAATTAGTGGAGTTATACAGAGATAACTCAGAAATACTCGAATTATCCATGAAATCTCGTAGTTAGTGAAGTTATCCCGAAATAATTTGGATAATCCCGAAATATCCAGAATATTCCGTTATTTGTGAAGTAATCCCGTAATAACTCCAGCATCCCAAAAATTCAGGAAATTCCGTAATTCGTTGAATAATCATGGTATACCTCAGAAATTCTCGAATTATCCATGAAATCCCGTAATTGATGAGATAATCCCTAAATAACTCAGAAATTCCGGAAATATCCATGAAATCCCGTAATTAGTGAAGTATCCCGAAATAACACAAAAATTCCGAAATATCCATATAATTCCGTAATTAGTGAAGTATCCCGAAATAACTCAGAAACTCCCGAATTATCAATGATATTCTGTAATTAGTGGAGTTATCCGGAGATAGTTAAGAAATCCTGGAATTATCCATGAAATGCCGTAGTTAGTGAAGTTATCCCGAAATAATTTGGAAATTCCCGAAATATCCAGAATAATCCGTTATTTGTGAAGAAATCCCGTAATAACTCCAACATCCCGAAATATCCAGCAAATTCCGTAATTCGTTGAATTATCATGGTATACCTCAGAAATTCCCGAAGTATCAATGAAATCCCGTAATTAGTCAGGTTATCCCTAAATAACTCGGAAATTCCCGAAATATCTATGAAATCCCGTAGTTAGTGAAGTTATCCCGAAATAATTTGGAAATTCCCGAAATATCCAGAATATTCCGTTATTTGTGAAGTAATCCCGTAATAACTCCAACATCCCGAAATATCCAGGAAATTCCGTAATTCGTTGAATTAACATGGTGTACCTCAGAAATTCTCGAATTATCCATGAAATCCCGTAATTAGTGAGGTTATCCCTAAATAACACGGAAATTCCCGAAATATCCATGAAATCCCGTATTTAGTGAAGTATCCCGAAATAACACAGAAACTCCCGAATTATCAATGGAATTCCGTAATCAGTGGAGTTATCCAAACATAGCTCAGAAATTCTCTAATTATCCGTGAAATCCCGTAGTTATTGAAGTTATCCCGAAATAACTTGGAAAATCCCGAAATATCCAGAATATTTCGTTATTTGTGATGTAATCCCGTAATAACTCCAACAACCCGAAATAGCCAGCAAATTCCGTAATTCGTTGAATAATCATGGTATACCTCAGAAATTTCCGAATTTTCCATGTAATCCCGTAATTAGTGAAGCTATCCCGAAATAACTCGGAAATTCCCGAAATATCCACGAATACCGTATTTAGTGAAGTATCCCGAAATAACTCAAAAATTCCGAAATATCCACATAATTCCGTAATTAGTGAAGTATTCCGAAATAACTCAGAAACTTCCGTATTATTAATGAAATTCCGTAATTAGTGGAGTTATACAGAGATAGCTCAGAAATACTCGAATTATCCATGAAATCCCGTAGTTAGTGAAGTTATCCCGAAATAATTTGGATAATCCGAAATATCCAGAATATTCCGTTATTTGTGAAGTAATACCGTAATAACTCCAGCATCCCGAAATATTCAGGAAATTCCGTAATTCGTTGAATAATCATGGTATACCTCAGAAATTCTCGAATTATCCATGAAATCCCGTAATTGGTGAGGTAATCCCTAAATAACTCGGAAATTCCGGAAATATCCATGAAATCCCGTAATTAGTGAAGTATCCCGAAATAACACAAAAATTCCGAAATATCCATATAATTCCGTAATTAGTGAAGTATCCCGAAATAACTCAGAAACTCCCGAATTATCAATGAAATCCCGAAATTAGTGAGGTTATCCCTAAATAACTCGGAAATTCCCGAAATATCCATGAAATCCTGTATTTATTGAAGTATCCCGATATAACTCAAAAATTCCGAAATATCCATATAAATCCGTAATTAGTGAAGTATCCCGAAATAACTCAGAAACTCCCGAATTATCAATGATATTCTGTAATTAGTGGAGTTATCCGGAGATAGTTAAGAAATCCTCAAATTATCCATGAAATGCCGTAGTTAGTGAAGTTATCCCGAAATAATTTGGAAATTCCCGAAATATCCAGAATAATCCGTTATTTGTGAAGAAATCCCGTAATAACTCCAACATCCCGAAATATCCAGCAAATTCCGTAATTCGTTGAATTATCATGGTATACCTCAGAAATTCCCGAAGTATCAATGAAATCCCGTAATTAGTGATGTTATCCCTAAATAACTCGGAAATTCCCGAAATATCTATGAAATCCCGTAGATTGTGAAGTTATCTCGAAATGATTTGGAAATTCCCGAAATATCCAGAATATCCCGTTATTTGTGAAGTTATCGCGTAATAACTCCAACATCCCGAAATATCCAGGATATACCGTAATTAGTAGAGTTAATCTCAACACCTCAGAAATTCCCGAATTATCAATAAAAACCCGTAATTAGTGAGGTTATCCCTAAATAACTCGGAAATTCCCGAAATATCCATGAAATCCCGTAATAAGTGAAGTATCCCGAAATAACTCGGAAATTCCGAAAAATCCATATAATTCCGTAATTAGTAAGTATCCCGAAATAACTCAGAAATTCCCGAATTATCAATGAAATCCCGTAATTAGTGAGGTTATCCCTAAATAACTCGGAAATTCCCGAAATATCCATGAAATCCCATATTTAGTGAAGTATCCCGAAATAACTAAAAAATTCCGAAATATCCATATAATTCCGTAATTAGTGAAGTACCCCGAAATAACTCAGAAACTCCCGAATTATCAATGAAATTCTGTAATTGGTGGAGTTGTCTGGAGATAGTTAAGAAATCCTCGAATTATCCATGAAATGCCGTAGTTAGTGAAGTTATCCCGAAATAATTTGGAAATTCCCGAAATATCCAGAATAATCCGTTACTTGTGAAGAAATCCCGTAATAACTCCAACATCCCGAAATATCCAGCAAATTCCGTAATTCGTTGAATTATCATGGTATACCTCAGAAATTTCCGAATTTTCCATTTAATCCCGTAATTAGTGAGGTTATCCCTAAATAACTCGGAAATTCCCGAAATATCCATGAAATCCCATATTTAGTGAAGTATCCCCAAATAACTAAAAAATTCCGAAATATCCATATAATTCCGTAATTAGTGAAGTATCCCGAAATAACTCAGAAACTCCCAAATTATCAATGAAATTCCGTAATTCGTTAAATTGTCATGGTATACCTCAGAAATTTCCGAATTTTCCATGAAATCCCGTAATTAGTGAGGTTATCCACAAATAACTCGGAAATTCCCGAAATATCCATGAAATGCCATATTTAGTGAAGTATCCCGAAATAACTAAAAAGTTCCGAAATAACCATATAATTCCGTAATTAGTGAAGTATCACAAAATAACTCAGATATTCCCGAATTATCAATGAAATTCCGTATTTAGTGGAGTTATCCGGAGATAGCTCAGAAATTCTCAAATTATCCATGAAATCCCGTAGTTAGTGAAGTTATCCCGAAAAAATTTGGAAATTCCCGAAATATCCAGAATATTCCGTAATTAGTGAAGTAATCCCGTAATAACTCCAACATCCCGAAATATCCAGGAAATTCCGTAATTCGTTGAATTAACATGGTGTACCTCAGAAATTCTCGAATTATACATGAAATCCCGTAATTATTGAGGTTATCCCTAAATAACACGGAAATTCCCGAAATATCCATGAAATCCCGTATTTAGTGAAGTATCCCGAAATAACTCAGAAACACCCGAATTATCAATGAAATCTCGTATTTAGTGAAGTATCCCGAAATAACTAAAAAATTCCGATATATCCATATAATTCGTAATATCCATATAATTCCGTAATTAGTGAAGTATCCCAAAATAACTCAGATATTCCCGAATTATCAATGAAATTCCGTATTTAGTGGAGTTATCCGGAGATAGCTCAGAAATTCTCGAATTATCCATGAAATCCCGTAGTTAGTGAAGTTATCCCGAAAAAATTTGGAAATTCCCGAAATATCCAGAATATTCCGTTATTTGTGAAGTAATCCCGTAATAACTCCAACATCCCGAAATATCCAGGAAATTCCGTAATTCGTTGAATTAACATGGTGTACCTCAGAAATTCTCGAATTATCCATGAAATCCCGTAATTAGTGAGGTTATCCCTAAATAACACGGAAATTCCCGAAATATCCATGAAATCCCGTATTTAGTGAAGTATCCCGAAATAACTCAGAAACTCCCGAATTATCAATGAAATTCCGTAATTAGTGGAGTTATCCGGAGATAGCTCAGAAATTCTCGAATTATCCATGAAATCCCATAGTTAGTGAAGTTATCCCGAAATAATTTGGAAATTCCCGAAATATCCAGAATATTCCGTTATTTGTGAATTAATCCCGTAATAACTCCAGCATCCCGAAATATCCAGGAAATTCCGTAATTCGTTGACTAATCACGGTATACTTCAGAAATTCTCGAATTATCCATGAAATCCCGTAATTAGTGAGGTTATCCCTAAATGACTCGGAAATTCCCGAAATATCCATGAAATCCCGTATTTAGTGAAGTATCCCGAAATAACTAAAAAATTCCGAAATATCCAGAATATTCCGTTATTTGTGAAGTAATCCCGTAATAACTCCAACATCCCGAAATAGCCAGCAAATTCCGTAATTCGTTGAATTATCATGGAATACCTCAGAAATTTCCGAATTTTCCATGTAATCCCGTAATTAGTAAAGTTAACCCGAAATAACTCGGAAATTCCCGAATTATCCATGAAATCCCGTAGTTAGTGAAGTTATCCCGAAATAATATGGAAATTCCCGAAATATCCAGAATAATCCGTTATTTGTGAAGAAATCCCGTAATAACTAAAAAATTCCGAAATATCCATATAATTCCGTAATTAGTGAAGTTATCCCGAAATAACTCGGAAATTCCGAAAAATCCATATAATTTCGTAATTAGTAAGTATCACGAAATAACTCAGAAATTCCGAATTATCAATGAAATCCCGTATTTAGTGAAGTATCCCGAAATAACTAAAAAATTCCGAAATATCCAGGAAATTCCGTAATTCGTTGAATTATCATGGAATACCTCAGAAATTTCCGAATTTTCCATGAAATCCCGTAGTGAGTGAGGTTATCCCTGAATAACTCGGAAATTCCCGAAATATCCATGAAATCCTGTATTTATTGAAGTATCCCGATATAACTCAAAAATTCCGAAATATCCATATAATTCCGTAATTAGTGAAGTATCCCGAAATAACTCAGAAACTCCCGAATTATCAATGAAATTCTGTAATTAGTGGAGTTATCCGGAGATAGTTAAGAAATTATCGAATTATCCATGAAATCCCGTAGTTAGTGAAGTTATCACGAAATAATTTGGAAATTCCCGAAATATCCAGAATATTCCGTTATTTGTGAAGTAATCCCGTAATAACTCCAGCATCCCGAAATATCCAGGAAATTCCGTAATTCGTTGAATAATCATGGTATACCTCAGAATATTCCGAATTTTCCATGAAATCCCGTAATTAGTGAGGTTATCCCTAAATAACTCGGAAATTCCCGAAATATCCATGAAATCCCGTATTTAGTGAAGTATCCCGAAATAACTAAAAAATTCCGAAATATCCATGAAATTCCGTAATTCGTTGAATTATCATGGAATACCTCAGAAATTTCCGATTTTTCCATGAAATCCCGTAGTTAGTGAGGTTATCCCTGAATAACTCGGAAATTCCCGAAATATCCATGAAATCCTGTATTTATTGAAGTATCCCGAAATAACTCAAAAATTCCGAAATATCCATATAATTCCGTAATTAGTGAAGTATCCCGAAATAACTCAGAAACTCCCGAATTATCAATGAAATTCTGTAATTAGTGGAGTTATCCGGAGATAGTTAAGAAATTCTCGAATTATCCATGAAATCCCGTAGTTAGTGAAGTTATCCCGAAATAATTTGGAAATTCCCGAAATATCCAGAATATCCCGTTAATTGTGAAGTTATCCCGTAATAACTCCAACATCCCGAAATATCCAGGATATACCGTAATTAGTAGAGTTAATCTCAACACCTCAGAAATTTCCGTATTATCCATGTAATCCCGTCATTAGTGAGGTTATCCCTAAATGACTCGGAAATTCCCGAAATATCCATGA
Organism: Theocolax elegans; assembly: GCA_026168455.1. Classification (NCBI taxonomy): domain Eukaryota; kingdom Metazoa; phylum Arthropoda; class Insecta; order Hymenoptera; family Cerocephalidae; genus Theocolax; species Theocolax elegans. The sequence goes on from CM047429.1 coordinate 8,349,715, forward strand.
AATCCCGTAGTTTGTGAAGTTATCCCGAAATAACTCAAAAATTCCGAAATATCCATATAATTCCGTAATTAGTGAAGTTATCCCGAAATAACTCGGAAATTCCGAAAAATCCATATAATTCCGTAATTAGTAAGTATCCCGAAATAACTCAGAAATTCCCGAATTATCAATGAAATCCCGTAATTAGTGAGGTTATCCCTAAATAACTCGGAAATTCCCGAAATATCCATGAAATCCTGTATTTATTGAAGTATTCCGAAATAACTCAAAAATTCCGAAATATCCATATAATTCCATAATTAGTGAAGTATCCCGAAATTACTCGGAAATTCCGAAAAATCCATATAATTTCGTAATTACTAAGTATCCCGAAATAACTCAGAAACTCCCGAATTATCAATGAAATTCTGTAATTAGTGGAGTTATCCGGAGATAGTTAAGAAATTCTCGAATTATCCATGAAATCCCGTAGTTAGTGAAGTTATCTCGAAATGATTTGGAAATTCCCGAAATATCCAGAATATCCCGTTATTTGTGAAGTTATCGCGTAATAACTCCAACATCCCGAAATATCCAGGATATACCGTAATTAGTAGAGTTAATCTCAACACCTCAGAAATTTCCGTATTATCCATGTAATCCCGTAATTAGTGAAGTACCCCGAAATAACTCAGAAACTCCCGAATTATCAATGAAATTCTGTAATTAGTGGAGTTATCCGGAGATAGTTAAGAAATTCTCGAATTATCCATGAAATCCCGTAGTTAGTGAAGTTATCACGAAATAATTTTTTAAATTCCCGAAATATCCAGAATATTCCGTTATTTGTGAAGTAATCCCGTAATAACTCCAGTATCCCGAAATATCCAGGTAATTCCGTAAATAACTAAAAAATTCCGAAATATCCAGGAAATTCCGTAATTCGTTGAATTATCATGGAATACCTTAGAAATTTCCGAATTTTCCATGTAATCCCGTAATTAGTGAAGCTATCCCGAAATAACTCGGAAATTCCCGAAATATCCACGAATATCGTATTTAGTGAAGTATCCCGAAATTACTCAAAAATTCCGAAATATCCACATAATTCCGTAATTAGTGAAGTATCCCGAAATAACTCAAAACTCCCGAATTATCAAAGAAATTCCGTAATTAGTGGAGTTATACAGAGATAGCTCAGAAATACTCGAATTATCCATGAAATCCCGTAGTTAGTGAAGTTATCCCGAAATAATTTGGATAATCCCGAAATATCCAGAATATTCCGTCATTTGTGAAGTAATACCGTAATAACTCCAGCATCCCGAAATATTCAGGAAATTCCGTAATTCGTTGAATAATCATGGTATACCTCAGAAATTCTCGAATTATCCATGTAATCCCGTAATTAGTGAGGTTATCCCTAAATTACTCGGAAATTCCGGAAATATCCATGAAATCCCGTATTTAGTGAAGTATCCCGAAATAACTCAAAAATTCCGAAATATCCATATATTTCCGTAATTAGTGAAGTATCCCGAAATAACACAGAAACTCCCGAATTATCAATGAAATTCCGTAATCAGTGGAGTTATCCGGAGATACCTCAGAAATTTCCGAATTGTCCATGAAATCCTGTATTTATTGAAGTATCCCGATATAACTCAAAAATTCCGAAATATCCATATAAATCCGTAATTAGTGAAGTATCCCGAAATAACTCAGAAACTCCCGAATTATCAATGATATTCTGTAATTAGTGGAGTTATCCGGAGATAGTTAAGAAATCCTCAAATTATCCATGAAATGCCGTAGTTAGTGAAGTTATCCCGAAATAATTTGGAAATTCCCGAAATATTCAGAATAATCCGTTATTTGTGAAGAAATCCCGTAATAACTCCAACATCCCGAAATATCCAGCAAATTCCGTAATTCGTTGAATTATCATGGTATACCTCAGAAATTCCCGAATTATCCATGAAATCCCGTAATTAGTGAAGTTATCCCGAAATAACTCGGAAATTCCCGAATTATCCACGAAATCCCGTATTTAGTGAAGTATCCCGAAATAACTCGAAAATTCCGATATATCCATATAATTCCGTAATATCCATATAATTCCGTAATTAGTGAAGTATCCCAAAATAACTCAGATATTCCCGAATTATCAATGAAATTCCGTAATTAGTGGAGTTATCCGGAGATAGCTCAGAAATTCTCGAATTATCCATGAAATCCCGTAGTTAGTGAAGTATCCCGAAATAACTAATAAATTCCGAAATATCCAGGAAATTCCGTAATTCGTTGAATTATCATGGAATACCTCAGAAATTTCCGAATTTTCCATGTAATCCCGTAATTAGTGAAGCTATCCCGAAATAACTCGGAAATTCCCGAAATATCCATGAAATCCCGTAGTTATTGAAGTTATCCCGAAATAATTTGGAAAATCCCGAAATATCCAGAATATTCCGTTATTTGTGAAGTAATCCCGTAATAACTCCAGAATACCGAAATATCCAGGGAATTCCGTAATTCGTTGAATAATCATGGTATACCTCAGAAATTCTCGAATTATCCATGAAATCCCGTAATTGGTGAGGTAATCCCTAAATAACTCGGAAATTCCGGAAATATCCATGAAATCCCGTAATTAGTGAAGTATCCCGAAATAACACAAAAATTACGAAATATCCATATAATTCCGTAATTAGTGAAGTATCCTGAAATAACTCAGAAACTCCCGAATTATCAATGAAATTCTGTAATTAGTGGAGTTATCCGGAGATAGTTAAGAAATCCTCGAATTATCCATGAAATGCAGTAGTCAATGAAGTTATCACGAAATAATTTGGAAATTCCCGAAATATCCAGAATAATCCGTTATTTGTGAAGAAATCCCGTAATAACTCCAACATCCCGAAATATCCAGCAAATTCCGTAATTCGTTGAATTATCATGGTATACCTCAGAAATTCCCGAATTATCAATGAAATCCCGTAATTAGTGAGGTTATCCCTAAATAACTCGGAAATTCCCGAAACATCCATGAAATCCTGCATTTATTGAAGTATCCCGAAATAACTCAAAAATTCCGAAATATCCATATAATTCCGTAATTAGTGAAGTATCCCGAAATAACTCAGAAACTCCCGAATTATCAATTAAATTCTGTAATTAGTGGAGTTATCCGGAGATAGTTAAGAAATCCTCGAATTATCCATGAAATGCCGTAGTCAGTGAAAATATCCCGAAATAATTTGGAAATTCCTGAAATATCCAGAATATTCCGTTATTTGTGAAGTAATCCCGTAATAACTCCAACATCCCGAAATATCCAGCAAATTCCGTAATTCGTTGAATTATCATGGTATACCTCAGAAATTTCCGAATTTTCCATGTCCATGTAATCCCGTAATTAGTGAAGTTATCCCGAAATATCTCGGAAATTCCCGAATTATCCATGAAATCTCGTATTTAGTAAAGTATCCCGAAATAACTAAAAAATTCCGAAATATCCATATTCCGTAATTAGTGAAGTACCCCGAAATAACTCAGAAACTCCCGAATTATCAATGAAATTCGGTAATTAGTGGAGTTATCCGGAGATAGTTAAGAAATCCTCGAATTATCCATGAAATGCCGTAGTCAGTGAAGTTATCCCGAAATAATTTGGAAATTCCCGAAATATCCAGAATATTCCGTTATTTGTGAAGAAATCCCGTAATAACTCCAACATCCCGAAATATCCAGCAAATTCCGTAATTCGATGAATTATCATGGTATACCTCAGAAATTCCCGAATTATCAATGAAATCCCGTAATTAGTAAGGTTATCCCTAAATAACTCGGAAATTCCCGAAATATCCATGAAATCCTGTATTTATTGAAGTATCCCGAAATAACTCAAAAATTCCGAAATATCCATATAATTCCGTAATTAGTGAAGTATCCCGAAATAACTCAGAAACTCCTGAATTATCAATAAAATTCCGAAATAATTTGGAAATTCCCGAAATATCCAGAATATTCAGTTATTTGTGAAGTAATCCCGTAATATCTCCAGCATCCCGAAATATCCAGGAAATTCCGTAATTCGTTGAATTATCACGGTATGCCTCAGAAATTCTCGAATTATCCATGAAATCCCGTAATTAGTGAGGTTATCCCTAAATAACTCGGAAATTCCCGAAATATCTATGAAATCCCATATTTAGTGAAGTATCCCGAAGTAACTAAAAAATTCCGAAATATCCATATAATTCCGTAATTAGTGAAGTACCTCGAAATAACTCAGAAACTCCTGAATTATCAATAAAATTCCGTAATTAGTGGAGTTATCCGGAGATAGCTCAAAAATTCTCGAATTATCCATGAAATCCCGTAGTTAGTGAAAATATCCCGAAATAATTTGGAAATTCCTGAAATATCCAGAATATTCCGTTATTTGTGAAGTAATCCCGTAATAATTCCAAAATCCCGAAATATCCAAGAATTTCCGTAATTCGTTGAATTATCATGGTATACCTCACAAATTTCCGAATTTTCCATGTCCATGTAATCCCGTAATTAGTGAAGTTATCCCGAAATATCTCGGAAATTCCCGAATTATCCATGAAATCTCGTATTTAGTGAAGTATCCCGAAATAACTAAAAAATTCCGAAATATCCATATAATTCCGTAATTAGTGAAGTACCCCGAAATAACTCGGAAATTCCGAAATATCCATATAATTCCGTAATTAGTAAGAATCCCGAAATAACTCAGAAATTCCCGAATTATAAATGAAATCCCTTAATTAGTGAGCTTATCCCTAAATAACTCGGAAATTCCCGAAATATCCATGAAATCCCATATTTAGTGAAGTATCCCGAAATAACTAAAAAATTCCGAAATATCCATATAATTCCGTAATTAGTGAAGTACCCCGAAATAACTCAGAAATTGCCGAATTATCAATGAAATCCCGTAATTAATTAGGTTATCCCTAAATAACTCGGAAATTCCCGAAATATCCATGAAATCCTGTATTTATTGAAGTATCCCGAAATAACTCAAAAATTCCGAAATATCCATATAATTCCGTAATTAGTGAAGTTATCCCGAAATAACTCGGAAATTCCGAAATATCCATATAATTCCGTAATTAGTGAAGTATCCCGAATTAACTCAGAACCTCCCGAATTATCCATGAAATTCCGTAATTCGTTGAATTATCATGGTATACCTCAGAAATTTCCGAATTTTCCATGAAATCCCGTAATTAGTGAGGTTATCCCTAAATAACTCGGAAATTCCCGAAATATCCATGAAATCCCATATTTAGTGAAGTATCCCGAAATAACTAAAAAATTCCGAAATATCCATATAATTCCGTAATTAGTGAAGTATCCCGAAATAACTCAGAAATTCCCGAATTATCAATGAAATTCCGTAATTAGTGGAGTTATCCGGAGATAGCTCAGAAATTCTCGAATTATCCATGAAATCCCGTATTTAGTGAAGTTATCCCGAAATAATTTGGAAAATCCCGAAATATCCAGAATTTCCGTTATTTGTGAAGTAATCCCGTAATAACTCCAGCATCCCGAAATATCCAGGAAATTCCGTAATTCGTTGAATAATCACGGTATACTTCAGAAATTTCCGAATTTTCCATTTAATCCCGTAATTAGTGGAGTTATCCCGAAATAACTCGGAAATTCCCAAATTATCGATGAAATCCCGTATTTAGTGAAGTATCCCGAAATAACTCAAAAATTCCGATATATCCATATAATTCCGTAATATCCATATAATTCCGTAATATCCATATAATTCCTTAATTAGTGAAGTACCCCAAAATTACTCAGATATTCCCGAATTATCAATGAAATTTCGTATTTAGTGGAGTTATCCGGAGATAGCTGAGAAATTCTCAAATTATCCATGAAATCCCGTAGTTAGTGAAGTTATCCCGAAAAAATTTGGAAATTCCCGAAATATCCAGAATATTCCGTTATTTGTGAAGTAATTCCGTAATAACTCCAACATCCCGAAATATCCAGGAAATTCCGTAATTCGTTGAATTAACATGGTGTACCTCAGAAATTCTCGAATTATCCATGAAATCCCGTAATTAGTGAGGTTATCCCTAAATAACACGGAAATTCCCGAAATATCCATGAAATCCCGTATTTAGTGAAGTGTCCCGAAATAACTCAGAAACTCCCGAATTATCAATGAAATTCCGTAATTAGTGGATTTATCCGGAGATAGCTCAGAAATTCTCGAATTATCCATGAAATCCCGTAGTTAGTGAAGTTATCCCGAAATAATTTGGAAATTCCCGAAATATCCAGAATATTCCGTTATTTGTGAATTAATCCCGTAATAACTCCAGCATCCCGAAATATCCAGGAAATTCCGTAATTCGTTGACTAATCACGGTATACCTCAGAAATTCTCGAATTATCCATGAAATCCCGTAATTAGTGAGGTTATACCTAAATAACTCGGAAATTCCCGAAATATCCATGAAATCCCGTATTTAGTGAAGTATCCCGAAATAACTAATAAATTCCGAAATATCCAGGAAATTCCGTAATTCGTTGAATTATCATGGAATACCTCAGAAATTCTCGAATTATCCATGAAATCCCGTAATTGGTGAGGTTATCCCTAAATAACTCGGAAATTCCGGAAATATCCATGAAATCCCGTATTTAGTGAAGTATCCCGAAATAACACAAAAATTCCGAAATATCCATATAATTCCGTAATTAGTGAAGTATCCCGAAATAACTCGGAAACTCCTAAATCATCAATGAAATTCCGTAATTAGTGGAGTTATCCAAACATAGCTCAGAAATTCTCTAATTATCCATGAAATCCCGTAGTTATTGAAGTTATCCCGAAATAACTTGGAAAATCCCGAAATATCCAGAATATTCCGTTATTTGTGAAGTAATCCCGTAATAACTCCAACATCCCGAAATAGCCAGCAAATTCCGTAATTCGTTGAATAATCACGGTATACCTCAGAAATTTCCGAATTTTCCATGTAATCCCGTAATAAGTGGAGTTATCCCGAAATAACTCGGAAATTCCCGAATTATCGATGAAATCCCGTATTTAGTGAAGTATCCCGAAATAACTAAAAAATTCCGATATATCCATATAATTCCGTAATATCCATATAATTCCGTAATTAGTGAAGTATCCCAAAATAACTCAGATATTCCCGAATTATCAATGAAATTCCGTATTTAGTGGAGTTATCCGGAGATAGCTCAGAATCCTCAAATTATCCATGAAATGCCGTAGTTAGTGAAGTTATCCCGAAATAATTTGGAAATTCCCGAAATATCCAGAATAATCCGTTATTTGTGAAGAAATCCCGTAATAACTCCAACATCCCGAAATATCCAGCAAATTCCGTAATTCGTTGAATTATCATGGTATACCTCAGAAATTCCCGAAGTATCAATGAAATCCCGTAATTAGTGATGTTATCCCTAAATAACTCGGAAATTCCCGAAATATCTATGAAATCCCGTAGATTGTGAAGTTATCTCGAAATGATTTGGAAATTCCCGAAATATCCAGAATATCCCGTTATTTGTGAAGTTATCGCGTAATAACTCCAACATCCCGAAATATCCAGGATATACCGTAATTAGTAGAGTTAATCTCAACACCTCAGAAATTCCCGAATTATCAATAAAAACCCGTAATTAGTGAGGTTATCCCTAAATAACTCGGAAATTCCCGAAATATCCATGAACCCGTAATAAGTGAAGTATCCCGAAATAACTCGGAAATTCCGAAAATCCATATAATTCCGTAATTAGTAAGTATCCCGAAATAACTCAGAAATTCCCGAATTATCAATGAATCCCGTAATTAGTGAGGTTATCCCTAAATAACTCGGAAATTCCCGAAATATCCATGAAATCCCATATTTAGTGAAGTATCCCGAAATAACTAAAAAATTCCGAAATATCCATATAATTCCGTAATTAGTGAAGTACCCCGAAATAACTCAGAAACTCCCGAATTATCAATGAAATTCTGTAATTGGTGGAGTTGTCTGGAGATAGTTAAGAAATCCTCGAATTATCCATGAAATGCCGTAGTTAGTGAAGTTCCCGAAATAATTTGGAAATTCCCGAAATATCCAGAATAATCCGTTACTTGTGAAGAAATCCCGTAATAACTCCAACATCCCGAAATATCCAGCAAATTCCGTAATTCGTTGAATTATCATGGTATACCTCAGAAATTTCCGAATTTTCCATTTAATCCCGTAATTAGTGAGGTTATCCCTAAATAACTCGGAAATTCCCGAAATATCCATGAAATCCCATATTTAGTGAAGTATCCCCAAATAAGTAAAAAATTCCGAAATATCCATATTTCCGTAATTAGTGAAGTATCCCGAAATAACTCAGAAACTCCCAAATTATCAATGAAATTCCGTAATTCGTTAAATTGTCATGGTATACCTCAGAAATTTCCGAATTTTCCATGAAATCCCGTAATTAGTGAGGTTATCCACAAATAACTCGGAAATTCCCGAAATATCCATGAAATGCCATATTTAGTGAAGTATCCCGAAATAACTAAAAAGTTCCGAAATAACCATATAATTCCGTATTAGTGAAGTATCACAAAATAACTCAGATATTCCCGAATTATCAATGAAATTCCGTATTTAGTGGAGTTATCCGGGGATAGCTCAGAAATTCTCAAATTATCCATGAAATCCCGTAGTTAGTGAAGTTATCCCGAAAAATTTGGAAATTCCCGAAATATCCAGAATATTCCGTAATTAGTGAAGTAATCCCGTAATAACTCCAACATCCCGAAATATCCAGGAAATTCCGTAATTCGTTGAATTAACATGGTGTACCTCAGAAATTCTCGAATTATCCATGAAATCCCGTAATTATTGAGGTTATCCCTAAATAACACGGAAATTCCCGAAATATCCATGAAATCCCGTATTTAGTGAAGTATCCCGAAATAACTCAGAAACACCCGAATTATCAATGAAATCTCGTATTTAGTGAAGTATCCCGAAATAAATAAAAAATTCCCATATATCCATATAATTCGTATATCCATATAATTCCGTAATTAGTGAAGTATCCCAAAATAACTCAGATATTCCCGAACTATCAATGAAATTCCGTATTTAGTGGAGTTATCCGGAGATAGCTCAGAAATTCTCGAATATCCATGAAATCCCATAGTTAGTGAAGTTATCCCGAAAAAATTTGGAAATTCCCGAAATATCCAGAATATTCCGTTATTTGTGAAATAATCCCGTAATAACTCCAACATCCCGAATATCCAGGAAATTCCGTAATTCGTTGAATTAACATGGTGTACCTCAGAAATTCTCGAATTATCCATGAAATCCCGTAATTAGTGAGGTTATCCCTAAATAACACGGAAATTCCCGAAATATCCATGAAATCCCGTATTTAGTGAAGTATCCCGAAATAACTCAGAAACTCCCGAATTATCAATGAAATTCCGTAATTAGTGGAGTTATCCGGAGATAGCTCAGAAATTCTCGAATTATCCATGAAATCCCTAGTTAGTGAAGTTATCCCGAAATAATTTGGAAATTCCCGAAATATCCATAATATTCCGTTATTTGTGAATTAATCCCGTAATAACTCCAGCATCCCGAAATATCCAGGAAATTCCGTAATTCGTTGACTAATCACGGTATACTTCAGAAATTCTCGAATTATCCATGAAATCCCGTAATTAGTGAGGTTATCCCTAAATAACTCGGAAATTCCCGAAATATCCATGAATCCCGTATTTAGTGAAGTATCCCGAAATAACTAAAAAATTCCGAAATATCCAGAATAATCCGTTATTTGTGAAGTAATCCCGTAATAACTCCAACATCCCGAAATATCCAGGAAATTCCGTAATTCGTTGAATTATCAGGGAATACTTCAGAAATTTCCGAATTTTCCATGAAATCCCGTATTTAGTAAAGTATCCCGAAATAACTCGGAAATTCCCGAATTATCCATGAAATCCCGTAGTTAGTGAAGTTATCCCGAATAATATGGAAATTCCCGAAATCCAGAATAATCGTTATTTGTGAAGAAATCCCGTAATAACTAAAAAATTCCGAATATCCATATAATTCCGTAATTAGTGAAGTTATCCCGAAATAACTCGGAAATTCCGAAAAATCCATATAATTTCGTAATTAGTAAGTATCACGAAATAACTCAGAAATTCCGAATTATCAATGAATCCCGTATTTAGTGAAGTATCCCGAAATAACTAAAAAATTCCGAAATATCCAGGAAATTCCGTAATTCGTTGAATTATCATGGAATACCTCAGAAATTTCCGAATTTTCCATGAAATCCCGTAGTGAGTGAGGTTATCCCTGAATAACTCGGAAATTCCCGAAATATCCATGAAATCCTGTATTTATTGGAGTATCCCGATATAACTCAAAAATTCCGAAATATCCATATAATTCCGTAATTAGTGAAGTATCCCGAAATAACTCAGAAACTCCCGAATTATCAATGAAATTCTGTAATTAGTGGAGTTATCCGGAGATAGTTAAGAAATTCTCGAATTATCCATGAAATCCCGTAGTTAGTGAAGTTATCCCGAAATAATTTGGAAATTCCCGAAATATCCAGAATATTCCGTTATTTGTGAAGTAATCCCGTAATAACTCCAGCATCCCGAAATATCCAGGAAATTCCGTAATTCGTTGAATAATCATGGTATACCTCAGAATATTCCGAATTTTCCATGAAATCCCGTAATTAGTGAGTTTATCCCTAAATAACTCGGAAATTCCCGAAATATCCATGAAATCCCGTATTTAGTGAAGTATCCCGAAAAACTAAAAAATTCCGAAATATCCATGAAATTCCGTAATTCGTTGAATTATCATGGTATACCTCAGAAATTCCCGAAGTATCAATGAAATCCCGTAATTAGTGAGGTTATCCCTAAATAACTCGGAAATTCCCGAAATATCCATGAAATCCTGTATTTATTGAAGTATCCCGAAATAACTCAAAAATTCCGAAATATCCCATATAATTCCGTAATTAGTGAAGTATCCCGAAATAAACTCCAGAAACTCCCGAATTATCAATTAAATTCTGTAATTAGGGAGTTATCCGGAGATAGTTAAGAAATCCTCGAATATCCATGAAATGCCGTAGTCAGTGAAATATCCCGAAATTAATTTTGGAAATTCCTGAATATCAGAATATTCCGTTATTTGTGAAGTAATCCCGTAATAACTCCAAATCCCGAAACTATCCAGCAAATTCCGTAATTCGTTGAATTATCATGGTATACCCAGAAATTTCGAATTTTCCATGTCCATGTAATCCCGTAATTAGTGAAGTTATCCCGAAATATCTCCGGAAATTCCCGAAATATCCATGAAATCCCGTAGTTAGTGAAGTATCCCGAAATAACTCAAAAATTCCGAAATATCCATATAATTCCGTAATTAGTGAAGTTATCCCGAAATAACTCGGAAATTCCGAAAAATCCATATAATTCCGTAATTAGTAAGTATCCCGAAATAACTCAGAAATTCCCGAATTATCAATGAAATCCCGTAATTAGTGAGGTTATCCCTAAATAACTCGGAAATTCCCGAAATATCCATGAAATCCTGTATTTATTGAAGTATCCCGAAATAACTCAAAATTCCGAAATATCCATATAATTCCATAATTAGTGAAGTATCCCGAAATTACTCGGAATTCCGAAAAATCCTATAATTTCGTAATTACTAAGTATCCCGAAATAACTCAGAAACTCCCGAATTATCAATGAAATTCTGTAATTGAGTTATCCGGAGATAGTTAAGAAATTCTCGAATTATCCATGAAATCCCGTAGTTAGTGAAGTTATCTCGAAATGATTTGGAAATTCCCGAAATATCCAGAATATCCCGTTATTTGTGAAGTTATCGCGTAATAACTCCAACATCCCGAAATATCCAGGATATACCGTAATTAGTAGAGTTAATCTCAACACCTCAGAAATTTCCGTATTATCCATGTAATCCCGTAATTAGTGAAGTACCCCGAAATAACTCAGAAACTCCCGAATTATCAATGAAATTCTGTAATTAGTGGAGTTATCCGGATAGTTAAGAAATTCTCGAATTATCCATGAATCCCGTAGTTAGTGAAGTTATCACGAAATAATTTTTTAAATTCCCGAAATATCCAGAATATTCCGTTATTTGTGAAGTAATCCCGTAATAACTCCAGTATCCCGAAATATCCAGGTAATTCCGTAAATAACTAAAAAATTCCGAATATCCAGGAAATTCCGTAATTCGTTGAATTATCATGGAATACCTTAGAAATTTCCGAATTTTCCATGTAATCCCGTAAAGTGAAGCTATCCCGAAATATCTCGGAAATTCCGAATTATCCATGAAATCTCGTATTAGTGAAGTATCCCGAAAATAACTAAAAATTCCGAAATATCCATATAATTCCGTAATTAGTGAAGTACCCCGAAATAACTCGGAAATTCCGAAATATCAATATAATTCCGTAATTAGTGTAAGAATCCCGAAATAACCTCAGAATTCCCGAATTATAAATGAAATCCCTTAATTAGTGAGCTTATCCCTAAATAACTCGGAAATTCCCGAATATCCATGAAATCCCATATTTAGTGAAGTATCCCGAAATAACTAAAAATTCCGAAATATCCCTATAATTCCGTAATTAGTGAAGTACCCCGAAATAACTCAGAAATTGCCGAATTATCAATGAAATCCCGTAATAATTAGGTTATCCCTAAATAACTCGGAAATTCCCGAAATATCCATGAAATCCCTGTATTTATTGAAGTATCCCGAAATAACTCAAAATTCCGAAATATCATATAATTCCGTAATTAGTTAAGTATCCCGAAATAACACAGAAATTCCCGAATTATCAATGAAATTCCGTAATCAGTGGAGTTATCCGGAGATACCTCAGAAATTTCCGAATTGTCCATGAAATCCGTATTTATTGAAGTATCCCGATATAACTCAAAAATTCCGAAATATCCATATAAATCCGTAATTAGTGAAGTATCCCGAAATAACTCAGAACTCCCGAATTATCAATGATATTCTGTAATTAGTGGAGTTATCCGGAGATAGTTAAGAAATCCTCAAATTATCCATGAAATGCCGTAGTTAGTGAAGTTATCCCGAAATAATTTGGAAATTCCCGAAATATTCAGAATAATCCGTTATTTGTGAAGAAATCCCGTAATAACTCCAACATCCCGAAATATCCAGCAAATTCCGTAATTCGTTGAATTATCATGGTATACCTCAGAAATTCCCGAATTATCCATGAAATCCCTTAATTAGTGAAGTTATCCCGAAATAACTCGGAAATATCGAGATAGCTCAGAAATTCTCGAATATCCATGAAATCCCGTATTTAGTGAAGTTATCCCGAAATAATTTGGAAATTCCCGAAATATCCAGAATATTCCGTTATTTGTGAATTAATCCCGTAAAAACTCCAGCATCCCGAAATATCCAGGAAATTCCGTAATTCGTTGACTAATCACGGTATACCTCAGAAATTCTCGAATTATCCATGAAATCCCGTAATTAGTGAGGTTATACCTAAATAACTCGGAAATTCCCGAAATATCCATGAAATCCCGTATTTAGTGAAGTATCCCGAAATAACTAATAAATTCCGAAATATCCAGGAAATTCCGTAATTCGTTGAATTATCATGGAATACCTCAGAAATTCTCGAATTATCCATGAAATCCCGTAATTGGTGAGGTTATCCCTAAATAACTCGGAAATTCCGGAAATATCCATGAAATCCCGTATTTAGTGAAGTATCCCGAAATAACACAAAAATTCCGAAATATCCATATAATTCCGTAATTAGTGAAGTATCCCGAAATAACTCGGAAACTCCTAAATCATCAATGAAATTCCGTAATTAGTGGAGTTATCCAAACATAGCTCAGAAATTCTCTAATTATCCATGAAATCCCGTAGTTATTGAAGTTATCCCGAAATAACTTGGAAAATCCCGAAATATCCAGAATATTCCGTTATTTGTGAAGTAATCCCGTAATAACTCCAACATCCCGAAATAGCCAGCAAATTCCGTAATTCGTTGAATAATCACGGTATACCTCAGAAATTTCCGAATTTTCCATGTAATCCCGTAATAAGTGGAGTTATCCCGAAATAACTCGGAAATTCCCAAATTATCGATGAAATCCCGTATTTAGTGAAGTATCCCGAAATAACTAAAAAATTCCGATATATCCATATAATTCCGTAATATCCATATAATTCCGTAATTAGTGAAGTACCCCAAAATTACTCAGATATTCCCGAATTATCAATGACATTCCGTATTTAGTGGAGTTATCCGGAGATAGCTCAGAAATTCTCGAATTATCCATGAAATCCCGTAGTTAGTGAAGTTATGCCGAAATAATTTGGAAATTCCCGAAATATCCAGAATATCCCGTTATTTGTGAAGTTATCGCGTAATAACTCCAACATCCCGAAATATCCAGGATATACCGTAATTAGTAGAGTTAATCTCAACACCTCAGAAATTTCCGTATTATCCATGTAATCCCGTAATTAGTGAGGTTATCCACAAATAACTCGGAAATTCCCGAAATATCCATGAAATCCCATATTTAGTGAAGTATCCCGAAATAACTAAAAAATTCCGAAATATCCATATAATTCCGTAATTAGTGAAGTACCCCGAAATAACTCAGAAACTCCTGAATTATCAATGAAATTCCGTAATTAGTGGAGTTATCCGGAGATAGCTCAGAAATTCTCGAATTATCCATGAAATCCCGTAGTTAGTGAAGTTATCCCGCAATAATTTGTAAATTCCCGAAATATCCAGGAAATCCCTTAAGGGGATGTCGGAGCTATAGCCTCCATCAAAAGCCGCTCGATCTCTCGGTTTCGAATGGCGCTGTAGTCAGGTGTCGATTTCTACGATAAACGTACTTAAAACATAAATTAAAAATTGTACAGCTACATAGAGCTGTTGAAAGATACTTTCCCCCCTAGATATGACTAAACTTAAGGTAATTATAATATTACTCTTGGAGTCATATGTTTATTTTTTTAAAGAAATGTGAAATCTGAGCGGTGTTATCACTAAAAAGTTACCCCCATACTCTTAAATTGATTTCTTATTTTTTCGGAAGTTTGAACAGTGTTCCGATTGCAAAATCACATGAGATTTTGGCATGAGATCTCACGTGAGGTCTCACGTGAGTTCTCGCGTGAGATTTTGTATTAGGGTCCCAAAATATCCAGGATAGGAAGTTGTGCCCCCGCGCTTGTATATAGACTTACAAGGAGAGGTCACACCCTCTGGGAAACGGATCCTTACCAAACTCTAGGATATGGTTTCTGCTATAAAAATATGAAGAATGCCGGAGTTTTAGTGTCCAATGCCCTTTATTCTTACGATAGATATAAGCAAATGATGAAAAATTTCGGCGAAAAAACCCTTGAGTTTGAACGCTTATATCTCGGAAACAATTAAAGATGTACATATAAACTAACTTTTAAAAAAAAGCTGAGGTCAAGCAGATACGTTTTGAAAAAAAGGAAGCTCAAATATTTTAATATGGTAAAAAGTTATGGGAGAAATAAGAATTAGACGAAATTTTGGCCTAAAAAATCATTAAATTGTAACTAAATTTTCTATACAATTTTGGCTAATTCTTATTTTTCCCATAACT
The DNA here is from genome assembly GCA_026168455.1 of Theocolax elegans. Taxonomy (NCBI): domain Eukaryota; kingdom Metazoa; phylum Arthropoda; class Insecta; order Hymenoptera; family Cerocephalidae; genus Theocolax; species Theocolax elegans. Next base: position 8,365,478 of record CM047429.1, read on the forward strand.
TTTGACCATGTTAAGATATTAAAGCTTCTTTTTATATTGAAGCGATGAAGCTCAACGGTTTTTCGCCGAAATTTTTCATTATTTGCTTTTATCTATCGTAGAAATGGGCATTGGACACTAAAACTCCAGCTTTCTGCATGATTTTATAGTAGAAATTATATCCTACAGTTTGGTAAGGATCTGTTTTCCAGATGGTGTGACCTCTCCTTGTTAGATGTAGGTTATTTGGTATAATTTTCATGATTTACAATACTTACATATTTGTTATTTATTATAATTTATTAATATATTTATTTTCAGAATAAAGATTTTCTAAACTAAATATGTGATATGTTCACAGTTGTCAGTTCGTCACTTTTATTTAGTTAGAATTTCAGACTTTCTCCGCGAGATGGTGCTGAAAACATTAAAATTGTCGGCTCAGGGCGACGACAATATATATATATTTTATCTCTCGTGGTCGAGGTCTCTGTCGTTCCGTTCGAGTCGACGGCCGGAACGGTTCTGCCGCGCGTAGGCGGCCAACTTCGCGCTACAACTTTCCCCTCTCTTCTCTCGGCGCTTCGCATTCTAGAGAGAGAGATGCGTCTAATACCTACAAAATCAATCCTTTTCGGCGTGTATTATGATCTCGGTCGGAAAAATAGTTCCTCATTTAAAAGGTTACTTTTGTATTTATTCCGAGTACGTTTTCTTGATCCTGCGCACCTTTAATTCGCGCATACTTGTTCCTTGGTACGTATATTACTAAACGAACACACGCAATATTGCGAACAATACTTATAGTTACTAATGCGAAAAAATACTGATACATCAACACATAACCGCGACGTTCCACATCTGCGCATGCGTCGTACGACGGCGACGCAGACTATTTATTAAAAATGTTTTTTTTAATTTTTCAAAAGATATTTAATGTTTTAGGTAATTTAGCGGTGGCTCAATTAAAAATAAAATAGTTTCATTTTTTTTTTATTAATTACATATAATGAGACAATTAATATTTCTCAAGAAATATACGTTATTTATGCTACGCTTGATTGATTCTTTTATTAATTTGTTATTAAAAAAACTATGAGTATTCAATTAAAAATAGCTGATATTTCAATAAGTGCAATTAAAAGTATGTTGATTAGCATTTTTTTTATTGCATATATATAATATTTGCGGGCTGGGATAAAAGTCGTGACACAATGACAATAGTTTACATGATTCATTGGATATTAAACATTTAAAAAATAATAATAACTACTTTTCAAATGGGTATTGGATTTTCAAGATTCAAATTAAATTTTTATTTTTCTAGAAACCTAAACGACGCGCAGCTGCTTTATGGAAAAAATTTTGGTTGTTTTTCACGTGCAGACGATTTAAGCATTATAAATTTCTTTTATGTGTATGCACAATTGATAAATAAATGCGTTAATTTCAAGAACCTATATAGTAGATATAGTTAAAGGGAATATAAATTGTTAATGTGTGAAGTAATGAACATTTGAACATGAATTTTTCAATAATTTTTATTTTTTAACATTGTTTTACAAAACTATCCAAATTTTGTTCTTCTTTTAGACTGGTTCATAAGATAGTTTGCATAAAATTAAATATGATTTTCCTTCAAACTCACAGTCAGGTAATTTGTATACTTTAATAAGAAAATTTAATATATTCAAATAAAGCATACTACATAATAATACAATAAATGAGTTTTAAAAATATACATAACGTTTTTTAAAATAATGTATATACCCTCTCTGACAAGAGATATATTAATTGAATAAATTGTTAATTATTTTATTTATGGGATGTATTGTTTCTCAAATATGTATGTATATATATAGGTTTAACTGCCCTTAATGTAAACATAAAAAGTTAATAAAATTTTCTGAACCAATCTATCATTTATAATTTATATTTTAATTCATATAAGAGTGTAGGTTATGATTATGTTTTTAACTTTCATATTTTACTCTAAATCATAAATTGTAAAAATTTGTTCTCGAATGTGTTAACTTACACTGAAAAATATAAAATTTTAGAATATGTAATAAGAGCACACAAAGATTAGTATTCTTTAATACAAGATTATTAAAATTAGCATAATAATTTTAAAAAAGTATAAAGTGCATGTATCCATTTAAATCCATTATATTGATTTTTTAGTCAATTATAGACCTATTATTTTTTATAGTACAACCATATGTTTTAAAGTTAACATTAATTTTCTACTTTGGAAATTATCTTTAAAATGTAATATTTTTCAAAAAGTATAAAATTTATTATACTTACTTTGAAAATTGTAACCTAAAATTTTATGCTTTCCAAAAGTGTAATACTTCTATGCTACTTTTTAAATTTAGGATTTAGATTTAAGAGCTTATATATTGTTATTGTCATTATCAAAATTGTAACAACTAATACATACTTGCATTAAATTAAAATATGAGTAATAGAACAAGTGTATATTCAGCTGTCTGTGTATATGTATAAATGTATAATTTAACGGGATGTGAACCCCAAAAAATAGAAAAATGATTTATTTGTTGATAAATGAGGAATGCAATGTATCAAAGAAAACATTCTATAACGATGTTGCGTATCCTTTGAAGATGTTTTGTGAATTTTTTCAAATCTTTTTATTGATAAATCAGCGAGAATTTTGGGTGGTCGTGAATCAGTATTTTGTAGCTATATACTACCGACCAAAAGTAGTTATTTACATATATTTAATTTATAATTAATTATTTTGTAGAAATCTCTTTGTCGCAGTATTCTATTTGTTTTGAACAATATCTGTAATTTTTTTCAGATTTTTCTTATAATTACATTTAAAAATTTTTGGGATTTTCCAAGTAGATCTCTGCAACATGGGTATCACATCCCCTTAAGGGGATGTCATACCTTCATTTAAAATACGCACTTACCGATATTTACTGATTTTTCAAATTTATCATTCAATTTGAATATTTGTTCAATTGTATGAATTGAGGAATATTCTACAATGTGTAACAATTGTGCACGTGCTAAAAAAATTTAGAAAAAATGAAAATTAAAAACTATATTTGAAAAATCAATTACAAAAATCTGTAATTTGTACGGACTCCCCTTAATGTACAATTTATTTATGTAGATAAATTTATTTAAATATAAATTTTTGTTAAATTTATGTAAATGAATTTATGTAACACATATTAGACAATAAAATCAGTCTTATATTATGTATTAAATTTGTTGGTAAATTTATCTATACTATTTTACTAGAGTGTACTTGAGTATTGAGTACTAAATCGCTTAATGAAATGAAAAAAATACAAAAATATTTTAAGTGGTTTTCTGTAATTATTTTATCTATCTTTCTCTGTAATTATTCAATTCGTGTAAAATCTCAAAATTTGGTTATTTCATCAGAATTTACCATGTAATTGTTACATTTATTTGTTTCTTAATTTTTTTGACTCTCTTATGTAGAAAGCATTACAATTTTTTGAATTTGCTCGATGTAATACACAGTGTCATGTTCTATTTTACTATTTCTATTCGTACATAATGCTTAGTTTATTTTGGTGATTATTGGTGCCACTATGTCCATTGTTGTCTAGAATAACATATAGTATATAATAAACATTTATGAGAGGCAAAATACAAGGACTGAGTTAGTTGTATATAAGGTTGACATGCCCATACTTTCGTGGGACCCTAATGTGCCCTTTGATTTTTTTGTAAAGTCTTAATATAATGTAATATAACTATTTTCATATTTTATATTTACATACTTTATACATACAGAAAAGTTATATGTTTAGGAGAGAGGAAATGTACCTATAATTTTTATGGTAGCTGAATCTGAGTTCCAGAGTTCATTATACCTGATTCATAACTGAATTTAATTTATTAAAATAAATGGCAGGGCTCAGTGATATTTTCTCTGATATAAGTACTGACGAAAATTACAAATGACATAAAAAACTTAAGTAGGCATAATAGTTTGTTTAAGGGGATGTCATACTTGTTTTAATATACACAATTACCAACAACTGATTTTTGCAATTTATCTATCAATTTGTATACTTTTTCTAATGTGTGAGTCAAGGCACATTTTTTAATGTAAAAATTTTACATGTGCTAAAAAAATTGAGAAAAATGAAAATAAAATACTATATTTAAAAAATCAAATATAGAAATTTGTTTTCTGTAGAACCTCCTTAATTTGTGAAAATTTGTATCATGCAAATGATTTTTTGAAAACAAGAATAATTAGTAAAGTATTAAGTTTGTGTTAAGAATATAATGTTGTTACAGGCCTCAATCCAGTATATCAAAACAATTAATAACTGCTTTTCTTATTAGCTTTGTGAATTCATTATTATTTCATGTAACTAACAAGGAGAGGACTAACCCTGCGGGAAATGGATGCTTACCAAACTTTAGGATATTTTTTCTATTATAAAAATATGAAGGAAGCCAAAGTTATAGATTGTAATGCTCTTTCTTACGATAGATATATGTAAATAATAAAAAATATTGCATAAATTCTTGGTATTGATCGCTTATAACTCTGAAACAAATTATATGCTTCCAAACTTGATCCAGAAAAAAATGAAATCGAGTATATTTGACAAAAAAATGATATTTTGATAAATATTTTGAATTAAAAAAATGTATTAATTTTCAGACCAAAATATAGCTAATCGCTTATTTCTTTTATAACTTGCGACGCTACTTTTCGTCGGCGTAATAATTAAAACAAATTATGAACCGACGGAGGTTCCGTCGTAGCGACGTTCAAAATAGCTAGAGTATCGCCGATTTGTATTTGATTGATTGGTCGCCTGACGATATTTATAAATAAAAGAATAATTAATTGAAAACTACTCAGCAACCCGGCAATGGTAGAACCGGCGGCGTTTAGAGTAAAGGGAAATAAATAATTAATAAACACTCACGTATTCAGTAATAAACCGCAACTATAATTTATTTAAAATTTAAATAAAAAGTATTATAAATTCCGGCACCGACACAATAATGGTTAACGCGATTCGCGACCGACTCACTACACCTGCACACGCTCACTCAAACTTAAATCCGTCCGGCGAATATAAATATATATATAAAATATTAATAATAATTCGGCCGCCCGTCGGTCTAACCGTAAATTACTCGCCTAATTAACTCTCCTCAACTGCAATCCGACCCTACTCACACCTCGACTAACAAACTCCAACTCTACTCTACTCGGCTCGACTCTACACAAAAAAATGGCTACGTTGCCTAATTAGTTTAAGAACGGAATTGACTATTCTGTCGGACGATCAGGTAGCGAATGCTCGAGACCGGCTTCTTTATCCGGCTCGCGGCGTGGCCTGATCCTCTCAAATTAAGGATTTTCCTCCCCACCCTATCGCTATCCTTCTCTATCTTCTATCTACTCCTTATCTACCGGCGTTGATTATGGTAGTTGATTGCGTGATCGATACGCGTAGTCAGCCTTGATCTTATTTCCGTCAAGGCCGATGATCCAATAATAGTGGTTTACGTCACCACCAACCTATTAATTATTGGGTCGATCACACAACCAATCATCCCTGGTTCTAGGAAGGCGTTCAATACAAATAAATAATTACCATATCGGTAACCCAGTCGGTGTTGCCGCTCCGTGCCTACCGGCTATATAATTAATACTAACTATTCCCGACACACTCATACAACAATCAAAATTTTATTTCCAACTACTATTTACAGCTATATACATTTTAAAAGTTACTACAACTCGCCCCAAACTCTACCGACGGATCTACATATTTTTACTTAATATGAGAATTAGCACCCTTCATTTTTTTAATTTGATATATTTTTCGATCTTGAGGGTCAATGCAGGTGTTTCAGTTTTTAAATAAATAAAAACACTTATATAATGTGTGACATTGCATGTCAAAAGAATAAATATTAATTAACAAGTACGCGGGAGAAGGCCTCGACGGTGTCGGTACACCGGAGGCTTTTCGCGAAACAGACTACACGTGTAGTCACGGAGACGAGGTCGGCCATGTTGTCGTATGCGATGCGCGACTTCCCCCCCACGCGCAGACGACGCTTCCCTTCCTGTAATACATGATGGTAGGTGCGACCTCTCCAGGAACATGACCCAGGTGAGGCGAATTATCACCTGGGGGGAGAATGATTTTCTGTCTTTGTCGTCACGCCTTGAACGAGCGACAAGGACAGATATACGACATACGTAGTATTTATAGAAAATGATACACATTATATAAAAGCGAATTATGATAGATTAATTATTAGTGTTAGAATGTAATTTACTCATATTGATTATTGGAACTGTTAAAGGTTATTTTAAATAGAATTAGTAATTATAAGGAATATTAAAATTATTTATAAGATATTAAATGAAAAATTCATATTTTCGCGCATTTAATGCGCAGTGCAAATCTCAGCAAATAGTAGCATGCTCGGGCGGTTCGCGCATGCGAACCGTGAGTAGCATTGCAACCCGTGCTGCGCTTGGGATATGATTCGTGCCTCCACGAGTAGAAAGCACTTGTGGAGGGGATTCTTGAGTGCGTATCGAGATCATGGAGGTGGAGGCTACATGTTGGGTGTTAGGAGGTGTCTGCAATGAACACCTGCCTTCACTCAATATATATTTTTGATTTTCGCGCGGCTGACATGTTGTCGTGACATCGCGATTTTTCGGCGCATGCTGAGGATGTCCAATCAGCATGCTCCAGCAATCGAGGGATCGTGAGTGGGAAAAGCGTCGGTGTTGTAATAAAACCGACGAGATCCTGCGATCTCCTTCTTGTTCCCTTCCGGATCTCTTAACATTCAGTCGTGATTAAATACTCGCCTATTGTCGATATGAAGAAGCCACGTATTATGGTAAAGATTCCGGTAAAGTTAATTTTATTATTATTTTAACTTACTATTGTTATATTTGTACTCATTGGTTCTCCTGCATTGCCCTGATCCCGCACGCCGAAAGGCAGTGCGACCGGGTGCGTGCGGTGACGACCTGAGTCGTTATTTTATTTTCAAATAATATCGGCGCCACGGTGATGCTGACGCGTATCTATCAAGGTACGCGAGGCTAAACCGACGCCATATTAACGGTCAAAGGGATTTGTGTACCACGCGTTTGAGAATATTAGAAAATGTTCGCGTAACGATCAAATATTGGTTATAATTAAGATGTACATAATTTGTATTAAATATTAACGAATAAAGTTTGCTTATTTAGTTATTCGAATTCGGTCGTATATTGTTAATTAATAATAATGCCAACATTTTCCTATTTCCAACCTCCTCACGAGATATAGTCTTTAACATGCTTATTGACTATTATACTTAGTAATTTAGTGAATAACGATATATTAATATTTATTTAATTAAAAATACCGTTACAAAATGGCGCCCAACGTGGGGCTTGGGAAATGGAATCTGTTGGCTTCCGGAGAGGATACGTCGTGTTCGTGGTCGTGATCGTGTCGTCGCTCGGCAATAAAATGGCGATGCTAGCTGAAAGTGAATAACAGAAGATTGTGCGACGTAAATAATTAGTGGTGTTTAGTTCGGCGCGGATTGTGAAGACGATTTTAAAATGGCACCGATGTTGCGAGGAGATAACGGGAAAAAGGGCGTAGATTCGCTATCCAATTATTGCTCGCGCATGACGGAATTATTAAAAAAGAATCGGTCGATACGGAAATTCTGGGAGAAAATATGTTCTTTGGACGAGAATGGAGTACTGGACAGAATTCGCGAATTTGGACTCAGCGATATCGGGACAATCGCGCAATTGAAAGAAAGAATTGTTAGATTCGAGTCGCGTACGTATTCAGCCAAGCTCGATGTTCCGTGGGATAAAGGATGGGACGTTCTCGGTACCGGACTTCCTACAGGAATCTACGAAGAAGATTTGATTTTTGATCCGTTAGTGATTATCGGCGTTGAAGAAGGCGCGGTAGCCTTGGGGAAAAACGTCGTGACTCACGAAGATTCGGGGGAGGCCGACGAGTCGTCCGGTATAGACGACGAATTGTCCGAGTTGTCCTTGTCGATAAATACGCGGAACGAGTTAGAGTTGGAAGGAAATATGGCGGCAACCGGTACGCGGACAAAAACGCGGGAAAGTCGCAAGGAACTATCGGGAAGTCAAGATTTCCGTGAGAGTTTTAAGTCTAGGGAAACTAGATATTCGCTGCCGAACGATTTAGGGTCGCGATCCGATCATAATTTGCAGATGATGGAGCAGATCGCGAAATTAACCGAAAGAGTTATGGAACTAGGAAATACGATAGCTGCCATGGGGTACGCGATCGGTTACTCGAAGGAGAACGCGAACGCACGGAAGACGGGAATGTCGGGAGTTGATTCGCGTGTTACTCCGTGTAAAGGTTCATCACGTCGGCTAAGTTCGAAGACCGCCGGCAAGGAAAATTCGAAAAGCGTACGAATCAGCGAGGATCATCGCGATTCGAGAGATGAGGTGTTAGGCTTCCCCGAGGTAAATGCGGGAAAACCGAGTACACGGGATGTCGGGACGATGACTTCCTCGAGCGACGAAGTCACAAATCATATCAGTGAATTACGGGTGACTAAGAAGAAGAAAATGAAAAGTCGTCGTGACGCGCGTTCGGAAACGGAGCAACAGGTTTTGCCATATAAAGGACATACCGAGCGGAGAGAGTCGCACCGAGCCACGCGCTCGACGGCGCCCAGTCTCACACCCAGAGCGCGATATTCCAGCTCGAGCGACTCAGAGCTCGAGTCGAATGCGCAGCACGGGGTGCGGGACGAAGGGACTCGTCTAGCAGCGATCGAGATGCGCAACCGCTTGGTAAAGTCCCTACAAACGTGGCACTTATCCTACACAGGAGACACCGATAAAGGGGGCGCAGATGAATTTTTACGTCGGTTGAATGTTTGGCGGAAGTCCGGGGAAGTAACGGACGCGGATTTATTACGTGCGTTGCCAGCAATATTGATGGAATCGGCGGGTAGATGGTTCGAAGCGGTCGGTAAAAGTATTAAGTCGTGGAAACAATTTACTCAGGCGTTTCATTATCGATTTATGAAGCGTCTGGATTATAACGATGTGTTAGAAGAATTATACAAGCGTAAACAAGGGGACGGCGAGTCGATATCAAATTTTATCGCGTGTTTTAAGATAATCGTGAATAAATTCAAAAACCCGCCAACGGAGGAAGTATTGTTGCAGATATTAATACGAAACATGAAACGAGACTATCGGATGTTCGTGGCAATTCGGCGGGCTCGTAACGTGGCGGAGGTCGAGAAGTACGGGCATGAATTCGAAAGACTGATCGAGATCGATGGTATTAGTGGCCCGAACGGTACTGGTCGTATTGAAGGGACGGCTTGGATGGGCGCACAAAAGAATAAAAAGTCAAGAAACGTCGCGATAGTCGAGTTAGTAGACGATGTCGAGACGTGCGCGGTAGATTCGGTTAAGGGGATAACGAAACGTCGTAGTGACCGCGGTAATAAGGTCTATAAAGCGATTGAAATAGCGAGTGCTCAAAAGACGGACACGGTTAAAAACGATAAAACTAGCTACGAGTCGGTCACGGCGCGAGTGGGATCGTCAAAACCTCAGTACAGCAGCACGCCGATTAAACCGATCGAGACACCGGTAGCAAATGCATCGGACGGAATTCGCTGTTATGAGTGCAAAAGCACCGGGCATTTCGCTCGCGATTGTCCCCAACGGGTATGCAGATACTGTAAGAAACCGGGACACCGATTGATAGAGTGTTTAAATAGACCGCGTGTGTCAGTAGGAGACCCCAACGTAAAAAGGTGTCTAGGATGTAAGCGCCCGGATCGAGACATTAAGACTTGTCCGGATTGCGAAGCTATACGTCGAGCCTTGTCGGGAAACGACTAGAGAGAGATGCAGACGGGTCTACTGCATCTCGGGTAATTGACCAAGATCCACGTAGTTCAATTAATTCGTTGAATGGTAGAAACGGTCGAAAAAAGGTTAGATTCGTGGAGGGTAACGGGATTGGAGGCACCGGTATAGAGGTTCGAGACGATAATTTATCAGCTCGCGCTGCATAAACCAGTGCAGAAGTTAGCAGCGGTAAATTGTCGGCTCACTCGTTACCGGAGGACTCGACGGTTAGAGACGATAACCTATCAGCTCGCATTGCACAGATAAGTGCAGAAGTTGGTAGCGATAGGTTGTCAGCTCGCCAAGGGATTACCGGAGAATTACCCGATAATAATCGAATAGTGGTTAGCGAGGTAGAAGTTCATCGCACCGAATCGGGAGAGCCTCAAGAGGGACTTTTAAGGAACGATAACGAATTAATTAAAGCCGCGGTGGACGAGTTGCTGGAGGATTTAGGTAAAACAAAATCGCGATTGGTGTTACGACCTGACGCCACGGCATTCGCGCCGCGGATAGGTAATTCAGTAGTTTTAAGCTCGGGTTCGGTGTTAGACGCAGGCGTTTTTCCTTATGGGGAAGGTAGATCTGCCTCAATGGCAGATAAAAATTTGGAGTCAATCGATATCGTGAGTGATTTGGAGATCGCGGATACGGTCGTCGACGAGAGACAGTACTTACAGATAGAAATAGAAGGGATCGTGTACCGTGCATTAGTAGACCCGGGGGCGATGGTATCATTAATAGGGTCCAAGGTGGCGGAACGTTTTAAAAAACAGTTAGAACGATCCTCGGCGCAAATCCGGTCAGTAACGGGGCAATTATCGTCAGTAAGGGGAACGTTGAAATTAAACCTCGATGTGTTAGGGGTTAGTGGAATTATAATAGCCCGGGCTACCGATGTAACGAGTCATGACGTGGTCTTAGGAATCGATTTTTGTAAAGAATTCGCAATCGAGACAAACTATCGAGATGGACTTTGGCGTTGTCGTGACGGGCCCTGGGTTGAATTTTTTAAGGATGGGTGTTCGAGTAATGAGAGTAGAATTTACGCGGAGTGCGCGGGTTTGAGTGAACTAAATGACGATCAAAAAGAACAAGCGCAACGGCTAATGTCAAAGTTATTACCGGAGCGACCACGGGGTTTCGGTTATACTAATTTAATAGAGCACGTAATCGACGTTCAAGGGGCGGAACCCGTAAAACATAAACCGCGCCGATTATCGCCTAAGATGTGGGAAGTCGCGAACGATGAGGTAAAGAAGATGTTAGAAAACGACATTATCGAGAAATCGTGGAGTGAGTGGCGTAGTGCGCCGGTTATCGTGAAAAAGCGCGATGGATCGTATCGGTTTTGTGTCGATTATCGCGACTTAAACAAAGTAACAAAGAAGGACGCTTATCCTAGTCAGAATATGGATAGTATACTGGATAAATTACGGAAAGCTCGGTTTATCACAAAGGTCGATCTTAAACAAGCGTACTTCCAGGTGAAAATGGAGGTGTCAAGTCGTCCGTTGACAGCGTTCGCAGTGCCCGGGTCCGGTCTTTGGCAGTTTAAACGAATGCCGTTCGGGTTAACGAATGCGCCGCAAACTTTTCAAAGATTAGTGGATAGTTTATTCGGACCGGAGGTCGAGCCGTATGTGTTCGCGTATCTGGATGATGTGATCGTCGTGACAGAAAGCTTCGAGGATCATTTAAAATGGTTAGAATTTGTTATTAGGCGGTTATCGGAAGCGGGATTAACGGTAAATCGCGAAAAGTGTGAATTTTGCTGCTCCCAAGTGTCGTATTTGGGTTACTTGTTAGATAAAGACGGATTACGTCCCGATTCGGAGCGGGTGGCGCCGGTACTTAATTATCCACCACCGCGAAATGTTAAAGAGCTACGGCGGTTTTTAGGAATGGTAGGGTGGTACTCGCGATTTATCGAGCACGACTCTGAGGTTAAAATTCCGTTACTTAAACTATTACAAAAGAAATATCCGTGGGTATGGGGTGACGAACAACAGGATGCCTTCGAGTCGCTTAAACTAGCATTGACGCGTGCACCCGTCTTGTCGAGACCGGATTTTAGGAAGCCGTTTAGTATACAGTGTGATGCAAGTGATTACGCGATTGGGGCGGTATTAACACAAGAGGATGACGACGGGGAGCATCCTATCGTGTACATAAGTCGCGTGTTAACTCCCGCGGAGCGTAACTATACCACCACGGAAAAGGAATGTTTAGCGGTAAAATGGGCGATTCTTAAGCTTAGACCATATATCGAGGGGTATCACTTTACGGTCATTACAGATCATAGTGCGCTGAGGTGGTTGCATAATTTGAAAGAACCGTCCGGTCGTTTGATGCGTTGGGTACTCGAGTTGCAACAATGGAATTTCACGATATTGCATAGGAAAGGCGCAATGCACCATGTGCCTGACGCGTTGTCACGAGGGTTCGAGGAAGTCGCGTCGTTTGAGAAGATAGATGACGAGTGGTACTTACGACAGATGGAAAACGTGCGGGAGCGTCCCAATAAATTTCCGCAGTGGAGGGTAGAAAACGATATGCTTTATCGGTTCTGTAAAGATGAGTTAATTGATCCGGTAGAGTATCCGGAGATTGGCTGGCGTTTGGTCGTGCCTAAGGAATATCGGGATCGAGTTATCACTGACGCTCATTGCGAGGCCTCGTCGGGACATTTAGGTATCGAAAAGACGTATGACCGAGTAGCGAGGGAGTATTATTGGCCGGGAATGTGGCATGACGTACATTCGTTTATCGAGAGATGTGATCTTTGTCAGCGGTATAAAATTTCACAGCAACGCGCCGTCGGGCTGTTGGGCAATCGTAACGTTGAGCGTCCATGGGCGGTAGTGGCTGCGGATATGATGGAATTTCCGCCGAGTAAGAATCGTTGTCGTGGCGGACGGTAAATCGGTTGCACGGGCCTTCGAAGAATTAATTTTATTTCGCTGGGATACGCCGGACTATCTTCTTACGGATAACGGAAAAGAATTCGCGAATAAAACGTTATTAGCCGTGTTAGAGGAGTATGGAGTAAAGCACATTACTTCGCCCCCCTATCACCCGCAGGCTAATCCGGTCGAGCGTGCTAATCGAACGTTGAAAACGATGATCGCGATATTTGCCCGTGCGGATCATCAGACATGGGACCAGCACGTTAACGAATTTAGACACGCAGTTAATACCGCTACGCAGGCGTCTACTAGGGTTTCACCGGCTTATTTAAATTATGGACGGCATCCTAGACCGGTTAAAAGTTTACGTCGTGACGTCGAGCCTAACGAAATCAAGCTTCGCCAGTCTCCGGAACTCTGGGCAGATAGAATGCGCCGATTGGATGCACTTCGCGAACTAGTATTGAAAAATATCGGCGATGCGCAGGTTAGGCAAGCTAGGTACTATAATCGAAATAAACGGGTCGAGTCTTATAAAGAAAAGGACTTAGTCCTTCGGCAGAACAACGCGTTATCAAGTGGGCCAAATAAGTTCTCCGCGAAGCTTGCCGAGAAGCATAAGGGACCGTACGAAATAGAAAAGGTATTGGGTCCGACGACTTATCTGGTGAAAACGCATGACAAGCGAGAGAATCCAAAGGTGCACATCTCCCAAATTAGGCGGTACAAAAAGCCCAGAGAATAATAGAGTATATGTTTTTTTTTGTTTGATTGTGTTAAAAAGAAGGAGAAAATTCTATCTCCCATCGAGGAGATGGAGTTAGAGATTCGTGCGGAGGAACGCCTGGCCACGGCTTTGGGGCAATTGCCACTAATCCGCCCGGGGGAGGAGATTTCTCCGGAGCGCCGGTGGATGTTGCCACGAACCCCATCTGAGGTGGGTCCAATACCTCGGTTAAACCGCGAGCCATCGGGATCCACCAAGGTTCCTCCTAATCCTCCACCTGGAGCTCCCAGCCAGGAGCTATTGGAGAGTGAGGAGGCGGAGCTGGAGCTGGAGGCGGCGTTGGGCGAGGAGGTGCGTGAAGCGGAGAGGCCCGAACCGGAGGGAGGTATCGATCCGGTGCAGTTGGCCGAGCCGCAGTTTCCGTTTCCGGAGTTGGAAGATGCACCTCATCCAGGGTGGGTGCCGGTCCCATCGGCGGCCACTTGGGAAACTGAGGAGCCTCTTTGGGCCGATACGCCGGTAACTGATTCCCCGCTCGTCCAACTGCAACGACCAATGAACTGGCCGCCGTCGAGACGTTCGAGACGACGCAGGAGGAGAGGGTCACCCAGTCGACGACATCTGACTGCGGATGATTATTTCGGGACGCTCTACCGGTCCCCGGAGCGTGATGAGTCGCCTCCTCCTGGACCCGCGACGTTGGTGCGACGCGACCCGGAGGTGGACTTCCGCCCCACACCTTCGGTCTCTTCGAAGGTGGTGGTGCCGGAGGGTTCCACGGTACGGAGCGCGAACACCGATGTCCGCGATCAGGAGCCACCAAGGACCACCGGGGTGCAGTTCCAGGGGTTAGTATCTATTCAGACGGATCCCGAATTAGACCCTCCGCCCCGTGCCTGCATAAAATGCTGGCAATACGGACACAAGCGGTCGGAATGTCGGGATCCGACGAATGTTATGTTTTGTTATAATTGTGGGCGGGAGGAGTAACCCTGCGCTCTTGCCCTAGGTGCGCACCAGTGCACCGCACTCCGGAGGAGCGGAAGACCGACGAGTCGCTAGCGGTTCCTTCATCGACATCACCGGAAGTTACGACTTTCGTGGTGATGTTGGATGGGGAACCAGCGCGCTCAGAGGTACCACCGACTCTGGAAGTGGCGGTGGTGGACGTGTCGCCCCAGGAAGAACCGGCGGTGGCAGCTGAGGGTCCGGCGTCAGGGACGAAAAGGAAACGACGAGGTCGACGAGGCCGACGGGCAACCAGGTCCAAGGTGGATCAAGCCTCCGTAGTGCCGACGGAGGCGTCCTCAACTCCGTTGGTGCCGAACCTGGGCCTACCAGCCGCCATTCCCTCACCCGCTGCTGGACTGAACCTCCCGAGGGTGCAAGCGTTGGGGCGCCTATCAGTGTCGTTGGGAGGATGCAATCCCGATCTCCGGGCTCGGGTCCTGCGGGCCGCTGGCGATCTTCCGGCAATCAGGGTTCTACAAGAACTTATTGATTCGCTGGGGGATATTCCGGCTGGTGAGCGGGATGCGATTTTGGAGTCGGTATTGCTGACTCCCAGCGTATAGCCTCAACGTCGGCTACTTTTGGGGGGGGAAAGGGAAAGCACGGTTGTGGAGGAGTGGGTCGGCTTGTCGAGAATCGTGATGCAGTCCTATATATGAGTTGGTGAGTTTTTTTTTGTTGTTATAATTAAATCAGAAAGGTAAATCAAAATTAGTCGGGTAATTGTGATTTAGGGGGGGGTTTTGTGACATTGCATGTCAAAAGAATAAATATTAATTAACAAGTACGCGGGAGAAGGCCTCGACGGTGTCGGTACACCGGAGGCTTTTCGCGAAACAGACTACACGTGTAGTCACGGAGACGAGGTCGGCCATGTTGTCGTATGCGATGCGCGACTTCCCCCCCACGCGCAGACGACGCTTCCCTTCCTGTAATACATGATGGTAGGTGCGACCTCTCCAGGAACATGACCCAGGTGAGGCGAATTATCACCTGGGGGGAGAATGATTTTCTGTCTTTGTCGTCACGCCTTGAACGAGCGACAAGGACAGATATACGACATACGTAGTATTTATAGAAAATGATACACATTATATAAAAGCGAATTATGATAGATTAATTATTAGTGTTAGAATGTAATTTACTCATATTGATTATTGGAACTGTTAAAGGTTATTTTAAATAGAATTAGTAATTATAAGGAATATTAAAATTATTTATAAGATATTAAATGAAAAATTCATATTTTCGCGCATTTAATGCGCAGTGCAAATCTCAGCAAATAGTAGCATGCTCGGGCGGTTCGCGCATGCGAACCGTGAGTAGCATTGCAACCCGTGCTGCGCTTGGGATATGATTCGTGCCTCCACGAGTAGAAAGCACTTGTGGAGGGGATTCTTGAGTGCGTATCGAGATCATGGAGGTGGAGGCTACATGTTGGGTGTTAGGAGGTGTCTGCAATGAACACCTGCCTTCACTCAATATATATTTTTGATTTTCGCGCGGCTGACATGTTGTCGTGACATCGCGATTTTTCGGCGCATGCTGAGGATGTCCAATCAGCATGCTCCAGCAATCGAGGGATCGTGAGTGGGAAAAGCGTCGGTGTTGTAATAAAACCGACGAGATCCTGCGATCTCCTTCTTGTTCCCTTCCGGATCTCTTAACATTCAGTCGTGATTAAATACTCGCCTATTGTCGATATGAAGAAGCCACGTATTATGGTAAAGATTCCGGTAAAGTTAATTTTATTATTATTTTAACTTACTATTGTTATATTTGTACTCATTGGTTCTCCTGCATTGCCCTGATCCCGCACGCCGAAAGGCAGTGCGACCGGGTGCGTGCGGTGACGACCTGAGTCGTTATTTTATTTTCAAATAATATCGGCGCCACGGTGATGCTGACGCGTATCTATCAAGGTACGCGAGGCTAAACCGACGCCATATTAACGGTCAAAGGGATTTGTGTACCACGCGTTTGAGAATATTAGAAAATGTTCGCGTAACGATCAAATATTGGTTATAATTAAGATGTACATAATTTGTATTAAATATTAACGAATAAAGTTTGCTTATTTAGTTATTCGAATTCGGTCGTATATTGTTAATTAATAATAATGCCAACATTTTCCTATTTCCAACCTCCTCACGAGATATAGTCTTTAACATGCTTATTGACTATTATACTTAGTAATTTAGTGAATAACGATATATTAATATTTATTTAATTAAAAATACCGTTACAAATGCTAATAAGCAACGTTTCGTCCGCTTAGGTTTGCGGACCTCATCAGGCAATGCATGCGTATCACCAACGTTTCACTTCATGCTTATACTTAAGCGCTACTCCAGTAGTAGCGCTTAAGTATAAGCATGAAGTGAAACGTTGGTGATACGCATGCATTGCCTGATGAGGTCCGCAAACCTAAGCGGACGAAACGTTGCTTATTAGCATTATATAAGTGTTTTTATTTATTTAAAAACTGAAACACCTGCATTGACCCTCAAGATCGAAAAATATATCATATTTTTACTTAATTTATTAACGACACGATCTACCTAAAATAATTAATTAATCTACTCATACTGCCGGCGCATACCCACATCTATAACCGGCGAGTATGTATACGTGCGCACGCTATATAATAGTATATACGCATACATATGTGTGCGCGCACGCATATATATATATACTAGGGGGGCTTCGCCCCTATTTTTAATTTTGAAAAAGGTTTTTCGTAATTAATTTATTTAAAATAATGTTTTAAATTGTATTATTTTTTCACTACCATGGACACCTTAAAAATGAAACAGATTCACACAACACCTTGGAGGTATTGCTATAGTTATTATAATTTATAAATAAAAGTTTACCAAAATTTAGAGAAATGAAATCAGAATAAAAATAATAAAAAAAATAGACATATTAAATGTTAACTGTAAATTTTAAACTATATGAATTCTTATAAAGCTTAAATTTATATTTTAATAATTATAAATATTAATAAAAAATTAACTTACCAAAAATAGTAAAGTACTTATACTTACTTAATTGTAGTATTTTAGTTAATAACTTATTAAAATTTTGGATTATTTTAAACAGTTATAAATAGAACTTCACCTCCTTAAAGTTCTATGTCATTAATATTTTGTACTTTTAGAGTAATAAAACTTTCTTCTTAATTAAATTATTTTTTGTATCAGTTTTAAAGAATTATTTATAACATTTTAGCGGTATATAAATAAAAACCTGTTTCTTCCATTTCTCCCGTAATTCGTAATTTGCACCCTCTTTCAAAATTTGCGTTTTAATCCATAATTATATCCAATTTATTTTTTCCTTTAGTTACAGAGCCCACATATTTATTTTAATTATTATAAACAAAGGCATTCCTTAAATAACCTTTTGTTTCTAATAAATACATACTTGTTTATTTAAAATATTGTTTTATATAAATATACGTAATCTACTTACTTATATATCCATACCATTTTTAAATTTTGATTTGAACAATATTTAAATTAAATACTACTAAAATAATAATTTTCGAAAAACTTTTGAAATGTAATTCGTATTTTATATTGCCACTTTTAAAATTTGAATTTTCTTTTGCCTATACTGTTTATAATAGAAATATCTTAAAAATGCAATAATTAATATATTTAATTTTTAACCCATTGTATATATCATATGGATATTTGGAAAAGTGTATGTTATACTTGATTAATATTTATTTTATCTTCGAAAAATTGTGCATATTTTTAAAAACATTACATTAAATTTTAGGTCCGTTTTTATTTTATGAGTTTTATCAGGAATAAGTAAACTAATACACATTCTTTCAAGTTATATTCACAAATTTTTTTTGCGCACGGAAAAAATACATATATTATCTATTCTTGAAAAAACAAATAACACGTACACACACACACACGCACGCACACACACACACACACACACACACACACGGGCCAAACGTGGTATCCCCGGATAATATTAAAACCAGGGGGTCCTACAGTGGCACCCTAGCTGCGACCATCCAGCTTCCGGCAGTAGCTGCCAAAAAACTGCTGCAAGATGGGAAGGTCCGGATCGGATGGGTCAATTGCAGAGTTCGACTGCGAGAGGTATCCTCGCGCTGCTACCGATGCCACGAAGGAGTACACATCAAAAATGATTAAGGTGCTCCAAATAAACCTCAATCACTGCGCTGTGGCCCAGGACCTGCTGTCCCAGCTGGTCAGAGAGGAGAGGGCGGACGTAGCGACCATCAGCGAGGAGTACCGGGATCTCGACAAGTCGAACTGGGTAAGGGATGCCACGGGCAAGGCGGCCATCTGGGTATGTGGAAATATACACATCTCCAGAAAGATGGTCGCCCCCTTCCCAGCTTCATCTGGGTGGAGGTGGCGGGGGTACGCATGTACAGCTGCTACTTCCCGCTCAGCGATTCCACCGAGGACTTTGCGAGGTCTCTGGATGCAGTCGTCACCAGTGCTCGGTCCTCACGGCTGCCGGTCGCAATCAGTGGGGACTTCAATGCTTGGGCGACGGACTGGGGCAGCGCCAAGACCAACGCGCGTGGTGGCGCACTCCTCGAGGCGTTTGCTCTACTGGGGCTGGAGATCGCTAACACAGGGACAACCCCGATTTTCACCAAAGCCGGCAAGTCGTCCATAGTCGACCTCACCTTCGTCGATCCTAGATTGATGGGGGGAGGGGGACTCGGCTGGAAAGTTAGCGATCGTTACACGGGTAGTGACCACCAAGCACTCGTGTACCAGCTCCAGCTGACCAGCGGGAGGACAAAGAGAGCAAAAAGAGGAGCAAGAGAGAGATGGGCACCAGCCACGTTTGATCGTGAGGCGTTCCTCTGCTCCCTTGAGGGGGCAAAAGTGGAGGGAACCGTCGAAAAAAAAGCACGAGGCCTCACGAATGCCTTAACAGCGGCTTGCGATGCCTCTATGGCCGTGAAGTTCAACCCTCGCGGCCGCCCACCAATAATCTGGTGGAATGAGGACATCGCAGAAAAGAGACGTGAGTGCCTGCATGCCAGAAGGCTGCACCAAAGAGCGAGGGGAACACCGCGGTTCCAAGATCGTTCCGCAGAATACGAACAAAAGCGGAGGGATCTCAAGGTGGCTATCAAGGCTGCCAAGAGATGGTGTTGGCGGGAGCTATGTGAGGAGGTGGACCACGACCCCTGGGGCAGACCGTATAAAACGGTTATGAATAAGATCAACCCCGGGGGCGCTGTTGCACCCACCGACCCAGTTTTTCTGGACGGAGTAGTCCGCCACCTGTTTCCAGAACATCGGAAAAGGGCAACAGGGACGGGCCTGATGTCCACCATTGGTGCAGCCGAGTCGCCAGACATTAGTGAAGCCGAACTGAGGATGGCCGCTAAAGGTATTTAAAGGTACGTAAAGCCCCAGGGCCGGACGGAATACCTGGCCTGGCCGTCAAGACATCGGCGATGAGTGCTCCGGGCTTGTTTCTGGACGCATTCAACGCATGCCTGAGAGAAGGTTGCTTCCCGGCCCAGTGGAAGACGCAGAGGCTGGTACTCCTACCGAAGGGAAACAAACCCCCGGAGGAGCCATCATCTTACCGCCCGCTCTGTCTACTGGATATAGTTGGGAAGCTTCTGGAGCGGGTGATCTGCGCCAGGCTCGCAGCGGCCATCGGTCGGGCCGGAGACCTCTCCGACAACCAGTTTGGCTTCCGAAAGGGTCGATCGACCATGGACGCTGTAGGCAGAGTTGTTGGTATAGCGACAAACGCCATCAATGCTGGTCGGAGTGCAAGGCGGACGTGTGCCATCATCACCTTGGACATCCGGAATGCCTTCAACTCTGCCAGATGGGACGACATCATGCTGTCCCTGCAGCACTTCCAAGTGCCACTCTATCTCAGGGAGGTCACCTCGAGTTACCTGACTGACCGTACTCTGCTCTATGACACCGACGACGGTGTGCACTCCCACAACATCACGGGAGGCGTGCCGCAGGGTTCGGTCATTGGGCCCCTACTCTGGAACGCTGTCTATGACGGCCTGCTTAGGCAGCAACTTCCGGAGGGTGTCTCGATGGTGGCTTTCGCGGACTACGTGGCGCTAGTGGTGGTCGCAAAGAGTGTCGAAGAGATCGAATATCTCGGAGACGTCTCTATAGAAGTGGTCGCCACTTGGTTGAGAGACCACGGACTTAGTCTGGCGGCGGAAAAAACGGAGGCGGTGCTCATCTCTCGCACAAAAAAGGAGAGGACCGCCACCTTCACGGTAGGTAATGAACGGATACGGTCGGTGAAAACGTTGAGGTATTTAGGGGTCACACTAGACGCGCGGCTGTCGTTCAAACACCATCTCGCGAACTCAGGCTCAAAGGCGGCAAAGGTGGCCCGTGCGCTGGCGGGCATCATGCCCAACATCGGGGGACCCCAGCGACCGCGAAGGTCTCTCCTTGCCTCGGAGGTGAGCTCCGTAATTTTATACGGAGCTCCTATCTGGGCTGATGCCCTGAACAGGCACAAGAGCTTTGGAGCTCCGTGCCAGAGAGCCTGCAGGATAGCTGCACTAAGGGTGGCCCGGGCGTACCGAACCGTATCTGACATTGCGCTCTCGGTGGTCGCGGGGACCGCCCCCTTCGACCTCCTGGCAGCCGAGAGAGCTGAAAGACACCGTGAGGGTGGGCGACGCCTAGAAGAGAACCGCTGCCACAACCGATGGTCATTGCGGACCGTGGAGGAGTGGCAGCGGAGATGGGACTCAGCCAGGGACGGCCGCTGGACCTACCGCATCATCCCGCGGATCCGGGAGTGGGCGAGCAGGAAACAAGGCTTCGTCAGTTTCCAGCTTACCCAGGTGTTGACAGGGCACGGATGCTTCCGTAGCTACCTATTTCGTATAGGGGTCTACGGCAGCGCAGAGTGCCCGGCTTGTCCAGGGGTGGACGAAGACGTGGAACACGTCCTCCTATGGTGTCCTCGTTTCAGGGAGGAACGGGACCAGTTTCAAGACACTTGGAGCGGTCCCCTCACCCCTGAGGGCATCGGGGCGTGCCTGCTTGACTCCCAGGAGGGATGGAACGCGGTAGTGACCCTCTGTACGTCCGTAGTGGACAGGCTGGGTCTCATCAGAAGAGAAGAGGAGAGAAGAGTTGCGATGGCAGCGGTAGTGGGCTAGTGTAGCCGTTGCCTCCCCCCGCGAAGTAATGCCTTGCGGCGGCTCCCGCGGGGGAATAAAGGTAAGAAAAGAGGTGGAGTTTTAGTGGGTATGCCTATCGACATCCTTCGGTAGGAGAGTCCCACACACGGGGAGTCTCGCATGGCTCCAGTCATGGTGCATTAAGTATTTCTCCACCTCTTCGGAAAAAAAAAATAAAAAAAAAAAAAAAAAAACGCACGCACGCTTGCGCACACACACACACTTATATATATGACATATATATGGGTGGTTCTCTGTGACATCGAAGATGAAAAAAATAAATATTGCTATAACTGTGGGAATATGTTTTAGAGGTATCCAGTAGTTCTCCTGAATTTTTTCAGATTTTTTCTGGGCCATTATTTTAAGTTACAGAGAGTCAAAGTTGACATTTTAGCACTTTTTTGCATTATATGCCCGTTTTCATGAATTTTTAGCTCCCAGGGGATGCATTTTTCACTAAAAACATAAGTATGACTTTTTTTGTAAAATTTTCCGAACTTTTCATTAAAAATACTTTTAAAGACATAAATCTATGCTGTCACACTCTTGTAAGCCATTTAAACCTTAAATAGTGAAAATCAGCAATTCTGCTCCGGACTCTGGTAACCTAATACTGTCTAAAAGATGTCTTTTTATAGTCAGAAACTGCCCAAAAATTTCCAGAGTGGGTCTAAATCATTAAGATCACTTATGGTCAAAATATCCGGGAAAAGTGCCTGAAATATTAATAGAAATGTATATTTGTTGCCTTATAACGATGAATCTATAAGCATGATCATTGCAAAAAAATTTGTGCACTTACCTTGAAGTAGTAGAAAAGTATCTTCACTAGTTTCAGTATCCATCTAATCCCCTGTAAGCTGCTAAAAATACAAATATTATTATACAAATGTAAAAAATTAATTTTTAAACATTTATAATGCTGAATTTCTTGTTTTACATCCCTTACAAGAAATGTAATACTAATCTGAAGGATTACTATAAATATATAAACATCATTTTGACAATAACTGAATATACGTATTTAATACAAAAGATATATAAATAAATCGGATATATAATTATAATGAATAATATGATAACGTGACAGTGACAAGTTTGTGAAATCTAAACAATGTATTGCTGAATAATATTAATAATAATGTTGATACTTTTATAGTAATCCTTCAGATTAGTATTATAATTCTTGTAAGGGATGTAAAACTAAAAATCCAGCATTATAAATGTAAAAAAAATAATTTTTTATAATTTTATAATAATATTTGTATTTTTAGCAGCTTAGAGGGGATTAGATGGATACTCAAACAAGTGGAGATACTTTTCTACCATTCCAAGGTAAGTGCACAAATTTTTTTGCAATGACCATGCTACTAGATTCATCGTTATAAGGCAACAAATATACATTTTTATTAATATTTCGGGCACTTTTCCCGGATATTTTGACCATAAGTGATCTTAATTATTTAGACCCACTCTGGAAATTTTTAGGCAGTTTCGGTCTATAAAAAGACATCTTTTAGACAGTATTAGGTTACCAGAGTCCGGAGCAGAATTGCTGATTTTCACTATTTAAGGTTTAAATGGCTTACAAGAGTGTGACAGCATAGATTTATGTCTTTAAAAGTATTTTTAATGAAAAGTTCGGAAAATTTTACAAAAAAAGTCATACTTATGTTTTTAGTGAAAAATGCATCCCCTGGGAGCTAAAAATTCATGAAAATGGGCATATAATGCAAAAAAGTGCTAAAATGTCAACTTTGACTCTCTGTAACTTAAAATAATGAACCCGAAAAAATTTGAAAAAATTGAGGAGAACTACTGGCTACCTCTAAAACATATTCCCACAGTTATAGCAATATTTATTTTTTTCATCTTCGATGTCACAGAGAACCACCCATATATATAAAACATATATATATATATATATATATATATATGTTGAATTCTGAATTCTTAGACACGGCGGAGGCGGCGGCGGCGAAATATTTATATATTATAGAGAGATATATACATTATTATGCCGCGGTATACCTTTGTACGCATATATTAAGTATACCGCGACTTCTACTCTACTCTCCCATATGCCCACCTACGGTCGCTCACTCAAACTCTTCGCGCGCGCAACACTCCCCTATTACAAAATCTCACGTGAGAACTCACATGAGATCTCATGCCAAAATCTCATCCCACTTTTCACCCGGACCGCTGCTTAAACTTCTCAAATAATAGGAAATCAATTTATGTATATGGTGAGTCACTTATTAAGTGATAACACCCCCCAGATGAGTTCAAAATCAAGGTTTCAAAGCGTTTTAAGCATATTTTTGATTTTTAGAAATATTTTCGATCGATGAAAATTTCTCACGTGAGATCTCATGTGAGAAATTTCTAAAAATCGAAAATATGTCTGAAACGCTTTCAAACCTCGATTTTTGGACTTATCTGGGGGGTGTTATCACTAAGTAAGTGACTCACCATATTCATAAATTGATTTCCTATTATTTGAGAAGTTTAAGCAGCGGTCCGAGTGAAAAGTCGGATGAGATTTTGGCATGAGATCTCACGTGAGTTCTCACGTGAGATTTTGTGTTAGGGTCGTTGCTCGAGTGATCCCCTTTTCCCGCGCACATCGTCTAGTACCGCACGATCGTCGCCGTCGGTGCCGCGATCCCCGGTATACGGGTGTAAGGTGAGGAGCACCCTGGCTCTCTTGGCTCGTTGCGCAAAGTTCGGCGCGCGTGCACCCGTGCTCCATCTCAACCGTCGTCGTTTGCTGAGCACGTGTGACGGTTGAGGTTAGGATGCCGCTTAACCTCCCGTCTTGTTGACATCAGCAGCGGACACGCCAGGTATCGTGAGACGACCTGGGCTCGGTCCTTGGCTCGCGATACCTCTCGGCCGTGGTCTAGCTCGTGGTCCGCGTGTTACCGTCGGGTATCGGTCGCGTCTTTCCTCCGCTCCGTCGCTACAACATACCCGTACCGGGGGTATCAATATTCATTTAAAAGTGCATCGGTGCACTTCGGTCCGCCAGCGATGGATTCGCTACCCGCAACGCGATCGCGAGCTAACTTTTAAGTGAATATTACATAGTATTTACAAGTCATGTGCATGTATTGTGCGTTGTGCATTTTACAACGTCTCAAACTTCTAATATAATTACAACTTTATTTCATAAATCAATTCTACTCAATCTTAATTTTCTTTTGGATTTGAGTTTGGAAGCATAAGTATATTCATTTGTTTCCGACTTATAAGCGATCAAAGTCAAGGGTTTTTTAGGCGAGACTTTTCGTTATTTGTATATATTGTGACGGTCCTGTTTTGTCAAATTATAAATTATAAAATTGAAATTATGTCTTTAAATTTAATTTTTATTAATTCACCACTCCGTGCTGGGTAGGGAAACGTTCCCATCCAACAACCGAGTGACGAATGAGCATTTCATCGTTAATATTTGTAATGGATAAGTGTTGCCCATAATTGTAGTCCCGTTTTAACCCAGTAACGTAGGTCGAAGAGAAACCAAATTCTCTTGTCACGCGTTACCATGCGAGCTATAACAGTTTAACAATTTAAGTCTAAAGATTCCAATATCTATTCAATGACGTAGTTCGAAGAGAAAATAAATTCTTTTCTCCCGCGTCACCTTATGAATGGTACTGCGATTCCTTTAGACTTAATAGGCTAACTATTCCCACAAGCATTGATTATTTATACTTTATGCGGTTTTATGAAATGATTGTAATACAGAGTAATAACATTTTGCTATTTCTTTATTTGGGAGATATAGCTCTCTTACATCGACTCACTCGAGGAGTCATACAATTGATAAATTTATAGAGTCACGCGGACTCTATTAATGCGGTGAGGCCGCTTAAACCCGTCGTTGTTCACGACGAAAATGCTGCCGAGGCAGTGAGAGCTGTTGTTTTTATCCAGGCTTGGCAGTTAGCAGTAGTGGGGGAAACTTTCCCGTTGAGGTGGGATCGGCTTGATCTTTCTTAGGCTTTTGCTTCCCTCACCTTGGGCCGTCTCACATACATGATTCGACGTATCTGTATTGGTAGCCTGAGATGTCGTTGCTTTCAATGTACTTTGTTTTGCGTTATAAATATATCAGTTATTATATTGTTTAATTATAATAGAAACGGTATAAGTTTTACAATACGCTTAATCTATACGCAAATCTTGGTTTATTATAAAACTTATAAACCGTCGCGGTGGCGGAGTGGCGGAGACGAACCTCGGCCGATTACGAAAGTTAAGCAGCACTGAGTGCGGTTCGTACTTGGATGGGTGACACCATTCTTGTGCGGCTTTCGGGATCGGTTAGGTGTTTTTCCACACTTCACAATGTGAGCGGGAGGTGTGAAACATTCGGTTTCGGTGTCAAGGCCTACGCAATGTGACTTTGACACCCAAAAAGAATGTTTCGAATACACCGGCCATCTCGGGTGAGGGTTTCCCTGCTTCACAGGTTTCCCTCATTCACGGGCATAACCCCGGGCGAATGCGATATGGTGGGGTTTTTAAGGGAGGGATAAAGCACCCACACATAGGTGGTAGGCGGACACCGTTAAAGTCCCCCAGGGGATAAACGGTAGGAAGTGCCAGGAAAAAGAGTGCACAAAATCAAGAATAAAAAAAAAATATATAAAACTTATAATTTTATTGAAAATTGGCCTAATGTCAATTTTCACTGTAAATTGCAGTAAACAATTATTTTAAATTTAGTATATTATTATTATTACACATGAAATATTTAAATAGATGTTAATAATTTATAACAATTGTTTTATATAGTAATTATTAGCATCTTTGTCAGTTTTGGTCGTATCGCAATGATATTCAGAGCAAAACTGGCAAATGTATAAAAAAAATTTATAAAATTATAAATTTTACAATTTTCCACTTTTTAATGTTTAAACTAATTCTTTAAACATTAAATGTGAAATAAAAAAATCTGCCCTCGCCGGGAATCGAACCCCGTCATAGCGCGTGGCAGTCAGAGACTTTACCGCAGAGCTATCTCATTCCCTTATACGGGATAGTTTGGCATGTCTACATTAGCTAATCGTTAGTGTTAGCTTATGTAGTTATATTCTTTACGCTATTTAACTGAGATAGACATTAGAATTTCTGTGTATCGCGTTTGGGATGTCACAATATTTATCATAAGAAAGACCGTATTACAAAAATCTAGCAAGTTTATAAGTAGGAAAATTAATAGATGATATAATTATTCTATATATCAGCTTTTCTTTGTGAATCTTAGGAAGCCCATAACATTTTGCTACTGTACCATTTTCACATTTTAAATATTTAATAGTTTTATCATCAATATATTCTTTCTTTCTCCAACAAGAAAGTAACTCCTTTAATTTATCTTGCAATCTTTTGATATGTGGATTCCTAATTTTCTTATATGTAGTGTCATCATTCAAAAGGAGCTTAATCCGATCTATAATATCTTTTTTATACGAAGCTACTGTTATATTACCTTTATCTGCTTTCTGAAAAATTATCTCTGGATTTTCCTTTAAGAAATCCTTAGTTATTTTTAATTCACGAAATAAATTACTATTTAAAAAATTATCATATTTACTTTCTTTTTTAAAATTACCCACCACTTTGACCAAAGATCCTCTACATTTAGTTTTGAAATTTTCTTCCAAACGTATTATTCTACTTTCAACATCAGCAACTATTTCTTTAATGGGAAGATCCGTCCTCAAATATGGTAGACCAAACTTAGAACCCCCTGACATGATATTCACCACTTCTCTAGGTATAACACTATCGGTAAGATTCTTGAACCAATTATCATTAATCTCAGAATTATTCAATTTATTGAAATGAGAGTTTTTCTTATATAATAATAATTCAAATTTACTTTTTAAATATTTTCTTTTATCATATTTAACCCTATTAAAGTGACTCTCTTGATTAAACATAAAATGTTTTAAATCATTCAAATTTAAATTTCTAAATACATAACTTCTCAAATCTAATAAAAATCCATTCAAACGGTGAATCTCAAAATTAAAATCTCTAATTTCAAAATTTAATAATCTATTCTTAAAAAAGAAAACACTCTTGTTTAAATCATGAGATACTCTTTTCCTATAATCCCGATAAAAACCAACATCTCTAAATTTATCATCAATATGTTTTGGAAAAATATTTGATTTTTTACATCTCATAAGAAAAGTTAATTGTTCACTTAAATTTATAATTCTAACCACCCCTTTTAACCATTTAGAACAATAATCTTTCACTATCCTCCCATATTTTAATTCGATATGTCTAAAATAAAACATATTAACCCTTAATAGACCTTTATTAAATTAATAAAATATTACTTATGTCGACAGTAGTATAACAAAATTAATTAATATTTTTATCGGTCTTACAGTCAATTATATGGGCAGTCTTTGTCTGTTCTATTTTTTTGGGCACCCATCCATGACGCACTAACCGTGGTCAACGCACGTTAACTTTCATGATCAATCTCTTTTGATCTTATCCTCAATGCTACATTCATAAACACTTTTCAATGGTTTAAAAATCATATGTATTCCGAAAGTTCAAATTATAATACTATCCAATTTTACAATAAATTAAATATATTACTCTACGGGCAAATACTATGAATTGTTATATAGTTACCCTAGCGGAAATGATAAATGCAAATAACTGCACATAACTGCAAATAACTGTAAATAACTGCAAATAATTGCAAATAACTAAAATATTTAGTTAGGTTTGAGACGCTAATAACTATTATTTGTAGCTCTTTGCAGTTTCTTGCAGTTATTTACAGATATTTGTAATTATTAGCAGTTACTTGCAGTTATTTGCAGTTTTGTTAAATTCTAAGTAGGTGTACAAAATTTTTAGAAATAATTATTAGCACTTATTTGCAGTTTTTAGCAGTTACTAATAGATTATATCAATTATTTGCAGTTATATTGAGTTATTTGGAGTTATATGCAATTTCTTTCTAATTATATTGTAGCACAAAAATAGAAGTGCAAATAATAGTAAATAATTGCAAATAACTATTAAAAACAAATAATAACTGCTAATATTTGCTAATAATTGCTAATAACTTTTATAATATCTGTCAAATTTTGTGTTATAACTTTCAAGAAATACTAATAACTGCAGCTAATTATTTGTAACTGTAAATAACTGCAAATAACTGCAAATAACTACAAATAATAGTTATTAGCGTCTCAAACCCAACTAAATATTTTAGTTACTTGCAGTTATTTGCAGATATTTTCAAATACCATTTCCGCCAGAGTATAAACTAAAAATTAAATATATACCAAATTTTAATATTAATGTTTATTAAAATATTTTCATTGGTATTATAAGTTAAACTTGGTTATAAGATTAATGACAATTTTATTATAAAAGAAAAATAATTGTATTTAAATTAATATAGAAATTTTGTCGGTCTTGCTGAGCTAACGTCTAACGACTCTAAGAACTCCAAGTTGCTCGCTCGAAAAGGCACGACAATTCGTCGCGTATCAATCCCGAGGACAACATTATGAAGGCCACAAGCCGCCAGACATAACCCAAAAGGAGAAAGAAGAAGCAAATAAAATACTAAGTTATAAAATTGAAAATATTTTAAATAAGAAAGAAAGAAATTTTCAGTCTATGTGTTTCGTCTTGGGACCGTCCGCCAGAACTCATCAGTGGGGCGCAGACAGTCCCTGCCCCAGACACACAAGACAATATTATGGAATCAAAATAATGATAAACTTAAATTTCGGTATCGTAAGAACGAATGAACGGAGCCTATATAAGTACACATAAGGTGGAAAATCTGATTGTGGATAGAATAGCGCCCCCTAACATCAGAGTATGTACTATGGAAACAATTTTAAACCAAAGACCTGTTATTATTAAAAATATAATTTTTCTCGCCCAGGCAAAAATTTTTAAATTAATATATTTTGTAACAGGGTACGATCTCTCTCGTAGGTAGGGGTAAAGGGATCGGTTGCTATGGCACTGCCTATTTATACTCCCTAGGCGGTGCCCCGAGAGCGCGCGGCGGATTCAAATCAGTGAACCTCGCGCACGACCTACCGTTGCAGTGTCCGTTAACAACCGCGAGATCACTTGCCGATCTCGCGTCTTTATACAGCTAAAACGTCGTGAGCTGAAAAGGACCGCGAATAAAAGGGATAAATTCGCGGTAAGTTTACCTCGGCTGCTCCTGAAACGGAGAGGGCGGTATTCGGGATAAAGGGTATAATGTATGCCGGTAATCAATAATTAAACTCGTACTCGGATATTGATTACATATGAATTTTATTTATTATAAAGAAATATAAATTTAGTTTTACATAGAATAAAGAAAGGAACAAAGAAATTACAAAGGCCGTATATAGGCCGCGTGAGGTCTCGCGACGAGGTGTAACCACCGGGGTTACTCGCACTTTTTCTCTCTCTAGCACGCGTACGCGGTCGCCCGTTAGCTTCCTCGCCGTCGCGCGCGGGCGAGATCCGCCGATCCCTAACTTAACGATATAGCCGTAAAGCGAGAGTCTTTACGGCTTTGGAGGCTCGTGAGTGGTACACCACGTACCTTAATTCTTCCCGTCGATGCGTTTGGCTTCGCCTGTTTCCCCTCTCTCCGTCAGGCTCTCGCGCGCGGCAACTTCGCCGTCCTTGTTCCTGAGAGTCGCTGGAGCTGTGCACTCGACACCAGCACGCTCACTCCACAAAATCACTCACTTTTCACGACGCGAAACCCAGAATTTTCTTGCCACGAATTAGCAAGGAAGGCGTTACCGGCGACGTGTCTGTACAATGACTCGCATAAACTGTCTATACTCTCCTCAGTCAGCTTGCGCGTCGGACCATTATTAGTCTTTACGCGGCTTGCGCGTGGGCTTTCCCGATCACCTACGAGCTTTTCAGATCGTCACTCGCGCTCGTTATAAGGTACACTGAGAGAAAAAAAAGTATCGATAACCGAATGTTGAAAAGTAGCATTTACCGAACGACCGTTAAGTATACTCTACCAAAAAGTTCGGTTACTACTACCGAACTATTTGGTAAACTGAACTTTTCTCGTGTCAAGTAACCATAACTGATTTAAATCGGTCAGGACTACCTATATAAAAGGTTCCATGGTCATGCTGATGGATAAAGTTTATTTATTAATATAAATAAGTAGTTTGAGTTTAAATGTAATAATAAATATACAGTGCAGAAATGGATGAGTTTGTCAAGAATACATTGACAGCGTGGAATCTATCTGGATTTGTTGAAAGATTTGAAAGTAAGTAACTTTACTATTCACTACATAACCTACAAATTTCTAATTTTATATTGAATTTATATATACATTTAGTTGGACTTTGGTTTTATAGTTTGGTAAAATATTTTGCAGATGCTGGAATAGATGCAGAAGTTTTTTAAGAAATAGATGATAGTTTATTATATGACTTGTTTGATAGGTCTGAGTGTGGATTTAAAAAGAAATTTTGCATAAAGCACAATGAGTGGAAGAATAAATGTTCAAATAAACCTTCTGCAGACCCATTTAATAATGAAAATAGTTTGATTAATAATGTGCATGAAATTAAAAATGTAATTTTATCACTTGAGAGTGCTAATAATGATTCACTACTTGAGAGTGTTAATAATGATGATCCTTCAGAGAGTTCTAGTAGTTTTAGTATTATTATACGTACGTTAATTTTTAATATTTTGAAGTAGTGTTAGTCTTATGAAAAGATCAAGTGAATAGATACTGATTTACTATTGAAAAAAGGCATTTATTAAAATTGTCTAAATATAAAATTTTCAAAAAAATTTGTGAAAAACTTTGAATAAATTTGTAAAACCTTTGTCAGAAATTGCGATAAAAGGCTTAGAAACCCATTTATTAATGTAAGGAACCAAATATCCATTCAATCATTACTTTCATGCCAACAAGTCACTTGTCGAGGAAGTCCACTTGGGTTCATAAAACCAAATATCCATTTATTAATTAATTTCATGCCAAAAAATCACTTGTCGAAGAGTTTACTTGGGTATGTAGTATTAAAAATCTTGAACATTTCATTTCTGTTTCTAAGTGGACTCTACGGCTAGTGACATTTTAATAATCATCGAATGGATATTTGGTTCCTTCCATTAATAAAAAGATTTTTAAACCTTTTAGGGAAATTTTTAATATAACTAACACTTATTTAAGCTAATATTAATATAATTTAACATAATTTATACATATTTAATCACAGGTTTCTGCCAAGTTTTTTCAAAAAGCTTATTTTTATGCAATTTTAATACTTGTCTTTTCTTTCAATCTGTAATCAGTATCTACCCTCTTAAATTACGTTTACAAAAACTAAAATCTATTTATTTTGACGAACAATATTATGCGTACGATGTACAAGAAATTAATAATACATCTTTAATTTTAATGGAATCTATTGAACTACCAGAGGTGCATCCGTGTATTATTGTAAAAATAAAAGATTTACTTTATGTATCGACAAAATATATCTTGTAAATATTCCAAACCCTATATTGTTATTATTGTAAAATAACATATATATTGTAATATTGAATTTAATTTATGAATATAATGCATTTTTATTTTCCTTCTCTTATAAATTTAAATTTCAAGTTCACAATTTTGCAATGTTTTATTCACTCTGTTACCATAGTAGTCGTTACTTGTATGATTCGGTTACTACTACCGAACTACGTTGCAGTAAGTAGTACCGAACAGAATTCGGTAATGGTTACCGAACAAATAAAGTTGCATTTACTTAATAGCCTTTACCAAACGTGTTCGGTAGTAGTAACCAAACTATTCGGTTAACGTTACTTTTTTTTCTCTCAGTGTATAGCTTACCTACGCGTAAGAGTATGTAACTCACCTTTACAATTTATATTGATACGCAGTGAATTGTCGTGCCTTTCCGAGCGAGCAACTTGGAGTTCTTAGAGTCGTTAGAAGTTAGCTCAGCAAGACCGACAAAATTTCTATATTAATTTAAAAACTTTTGCCTGGGCGAGAAAAATTATATTTTTAAAAATAATTGTAATTTCGCTTTATTTTTTATTAGCCTGAATGAATATTTTTTACAAACAACTTTTAACAGTCATACTTAAAATAAATTAGTGTTAAATATACTATTTAAATTTTTTACAAAATATATTTTCAATTTAATTATATAGCAACATTTATAGTCTGTTTATATATATTCAATTAAATTTTTAACTTTATAAATATACTTTATTTAATATACAGAATTAATTGTGATACAAATTATAAATCTGATTTAATTACATAACATAATCATTTGTTCTTCTCAATGCATCAAAAATGTGATTTTTAAACCATTGAAAGTGTTTATGAGTGTATTGAGGATAGACCAAAAAATGATTGATCGTGAAAGTTAAACAACGTTGACTTCGGTTAGTACGTGGATAGGTGCTCACAAAACTAGATCAGAAAAATGTCTATTTTTCATTATTTACATAAGATTTTTCTCATTAAGGTGTATATAAATACCTACATACATATAAATAGAAACATGTGTAGAAGCACGTAATTTATCACATGCCAATTCGGTTTGGATTAATCACGTTATTTAGCATGTGAAAAATCAACTATTTCAGGTGTTTTAATGAATATATTCATCAATATTAAAATAAGTATACAACAAAATTTTTTATATTGTTTTAGTACCTTTTATTTATTTTTTTTGTAATTGTTGGATTATTGTAGGATAAACGAATAAGTCACGCTTGTCTATTAATTCTAAATAAGGTTTTTTTATATCGCGTAGCAAAACTAAACACATCCGCTCTCGGCAACACTCTGAATCGAAGTGAAGAGCCACGAGCTCCTACATAGATACATATATATATATATATGTAAGGAAAACATCCTTAGTCTATTTGAATTGCGCGCGTGTAGGTCGGTAAATCAAATCTTTTAATATACCGACAGGTAAAATTTGCAGACAAGAATTGGCACGTGTCAATTAGTACGGTTAATAAAGATATACCGAAAACAATGAATAAAACTTTATAAAAGTAATCTAAAGACAACCTTGTGAATAATAACATTGAATGTTGTTTCTTTGTTATTTACAGGTAAATAAACATTATTTATTAAGTATGTAATTATATTTTGTATAAAATAATAAAATTCTTTGTTATTTACAGAGAAACAATTCATGTATTATTCTAACCTATAACCTATGAACATTATAAAACAACATTCTCGTTGAAAATCACAATGGACAAGTTGCAATTTAAGTTTACGTTGCTAGAAGCCTCGGATGGAAAATCCAACATATTATGTGTAACCAGACTCACCACGCCAGACGGTCGTGTGTATAAAATTCCACACGATTACATGAATGCAATCTACCACGAGGAGCTCGCTAAAACGCCTACGTTTAATAAGGTAAAGAAAGCATTAAAACAAAGACACCAAATGAGACAAGTATGGATTACTTTAACTAAAGAATTAAAAAATACTTATTTTGATAAAGAAGGAAATGTACAATTTAACGATGAATATTTAGAAGAATTGATTGAAAACAAAAATACTAGTGACGTGACAGCGAATGCAGCAGAAATACCATTAGTACAACTATTACAGAAATTACTTGAAAAAAGCGAAGAAAAATCGGAAAAAATAAACATTGGAAAATTAGCTAAAGAATTTACAATTGAAAAATTTGATGGTAAAAATTCGAATGCGAATCAATGGATGATTGAATTTGAAAAAGAATGTGAACGGTTTGATTTAAACATTGATAACAAAAAAATTGAAATTTTAAAATCTTTTATGGAAAAGGGGGCCGCAGATTGGTATAGTTGTACACTTCTCAAGCTTACAATTGAAGCAAATTGGGAAGAGTGGAAACAAAATTTTTGTAATACATTTGCCAGTAAAGGATGGTCTCAAAAAAATATGCATTAGCATTTAAATATCAGACAGGTTCATTGTTAGAATACTCTATAAAAAAAGAAAAAATTTTATTGCTAGTAAGAAAAACTATTGACAATGAAACGTTGATAGATCTGATTGCTATAGGTCTGCCAAATTATATAATTGATAAAATTGATAGAGAAAAATATAAAAAAACTGAAGACCTACATAATGAAATGTACAATTTAACGATGAATATTTAGAAGAATTGATTGAAAACAAAAATACTAGTGACGTGACAGCGAATGCAGCAGAAATACCATTAGTACAACTATTACAGAAATTACTTGAAAAAAGCGAAGAAAAATCGGAAAAAATAAACATTGGAAAATTAGCTAAAGAATTTACAATTGAAAAATTTGATGGTAAAAATTCGAATGCGAATCAATGGATGATTGAATTTGAAAAAGAATGTGAACGGTTTGATTTAAACATTGATAACAAAAAAATTGAAATTTTAAAATCTTTTATGGAAAAAGGGGCCGCAGATTGGTATAGTTGTACACTTCTCAAGCTTACAATTGAAGCAAATTGGGAAGAGTGGAAACAAAATTTTTGTAATACATTTGCCAGTAAAGGATGGTCTCAAATAAAATATGCATTAGCATTTAAATATCAGACAGGTTCATTGTTAGACTACTCTATAAAAAAAGAAAAAATTTTATTGCTAGTAAGAAAAACTATTGACAATGAAACGTTGATAGATCTGATTGCTATAGGTCTGCCAAATTATATAATTGATAAAATTGATAGAGAAAAATTATCAAAAACTGAAGACCTACATAATGAAATAAGTAAATTAGAACATTTAATGTACAAAAAAAATTTAGATATGAAAAAGAATAAACCAAACACAAAAGAGAAAAGTGAAAAAACACCTTGCAAAATATGTAAAGAAAAAGAAAAAGGAACACGTTTTCATTCTGAAACTGAATGCTGGTTTAAAGATCAAGAAAATAGAATTAATAAAGTCAAACAAGTAAATAATTTAACTTTAGACGTAGAACTAAGTGATGAAAATCCAAAAAACTAATAATACCACCATTGATTGAACTCCCAATAAAATTAAATGATATTTTAAAAATATCTGCTATCTATGATCCAGGATCAAATGTTACATTAATAAATTCAAAATTACTAAATTTAAAATCTACAAATAATGATATAAAAAAAGAAAAAACAAATTTGAGAACAATTAATGGTGTGTATAAAACAGATGGATTAATAAAAATAAAAATAAAGATTCTAAATATAGAGGATCACATGAATGTGTTCATAATAAACAATAAAAATTTCAAACATGACTTTCTAATAGGATTAGATTGTATAAAGAAATTCAGACTGATACAAAATGAAAAATTAGAGATAGAACAAAAACATTCCGAATCTAATAATATAATAAATGAGTATCAAATCAATTTTAATGAACACATTGAAATAAGCACCTTCAACGTTTCAACAAACCACTTAAAACGTGATGAAGAAAAAGTAATAAAGAACCTAATAGACAAATATAAAAATATATTTGCAAAAGATAAATATGATATAGGTACTGTAAAAGATTACGAAGCTAGAATAGATTTGACAATAGATAAATACTGTAGTAAAAGACCATATAAATGTACAATCGAAGATAAAAAAGAAATAGAAGAACAAATTTCACAATTACTTAAAAGAAACCTAATAGAAGAATCATACAGCCCATTTGCTGCTCCAGTAACGTTAGCTTATAAAAGAGATGAAAATAAAAAATCTAGATTATGCATAGATTTTAGAGATTTAAATAAAATCATAATTCCTCAATCACAACCGTTTCCACTGATTGAAGACCTAGTAATAAAGACAAGAAATTGCAGTTTTTTTTCAAAACTAGATATAAATTCAGCATTTTGGTCTATCCCTTTGCGAATTGAAGACAGAAGAAAAACAGGCTTTGTGACCCAAGAAGGTCATTTTCAATGGACCTGTTCTGTTTACCATTTGGTTTAAAAACATCACCAGCTATCTTCCAAAGAATTTTAAGCAATATAATAAGAATAATTTATCAAATTTTACAGTCAATTACATAGATGACATATTAATATTTTCAAAATCTTTCAAAGAACATGTAGACCATCTATCAAAACTATTAGATGCAATTATGAAGTGAAGGATTCCGATTGAAACTGTCAAAGTGCACATTTGCACTGGACTCTGTGCAATACTTAGGACATATAATTAAACATAACTCAATTTCTCCGATAAAAGATAATTTAATTTCCATAAGAAACTTTCCGGTCCCAGAAAATAAGAAAAATGTTCGACAATTTCTAGGAAAAATCAACTTTTATAACGAATATGTACCAAAAACGTCTCTAATTTTAGAACCGCTGCATAACCTATTAAGAAAAAATCAAAAATTTGTTTGGTCAAAAGAATGTCAAGAAGCCTTCGAATACATGAAAAATTTCCTTTGCACTCAACCAGTATTAACTATATTTGATCCAGACTTACCAATACACATATACACAGATGCAAGTTTAAAAGGTATAGGTGCAATATTAAAACAACCACAATTAAACGAGAATCCAATAACTGAAAAACCAGTAGCATACTTTTCAAAAAAACTGAATGAATCACAAAAAAGAAAAAAAGCAATTTACTTAGAATGTATAGCAATAAAAGAAACAGTAAAGTATTGGCAACATTGGCTTATAGGCAAACATTTTAAAGTATTTTCAGATCATAAACCGTTAGAAAAAATGAATATAAAAGCGAGAACAGATGAAGAGCTAGGCGATCTTACCTATTATTTATCACAGTTTGATTTCGAAATAATATACCGTCCAGGTAAAGATAATTTAGAAGCAGACTGCTTAAGCAGAAATCCAGTATTAGAGTCTGAAGAAGACGAAGAGGATAAATTGAAGATTGTAAACTTAATTAGTTTAGAAGATATTTTAGTGAATCAAAAAAATAATAAAGAGATAGAATTCAACAAAGACAAACTAAAGTATAAAAATAATTTGTATTATAAAAAATCAAGAAACAAAGATAAAATTTTCTTATCAGAAGAATTTAGTAAACAATTAATAAAAGACACGCATAAGAAATTTTGTCATATTGGAATAAACCAAATGAAAAATAAGATACTGCCGTATTATACAGCAACAAATATATCTGAAAATATAAAGAAAGCCTGTAGATGTTGCGAAGTATGTATACAAAATAAGTCAAGAAGGCAAGACAAAATTGGGTTAATGTCACACCTTGGCCCTGCAAAAAAAACCTTTTGAAATAGTCTCTATCGATACAATAGGTGGATTCGGTGGCTTAAGATCTACAAAAAAATATTTACATCTCCTAGTAGATCACTTTACAAGATATGCTTGCATATTGACATCAAAAACACAAAATGCAAATGATTTCATTAAATTAACAGAAAATGTACTACGAGACCATAATATTCAAATACTTCTAACAGATCAATATCCAGGTATAAATTCTAAAGAATTCAAAAATTTCTTAGAAGAAAAAGGGGTTACAATGATCTTTACAGGAATTAATGCACCATTTTCGAACGGTCTAAACGAAAGACTTAACCAAACTTTAGTAAATAAAATAAGATGTGCGATAAACGAAGAAAAAAAGAAGTGTGGATGGACAACTATAGCAAGAAATTGCATAAACCAATACAATGAGACCGAGCACACGGTAACAAAATTTAGTCCGAAATATTTATTAAATGGTGAAGATACATCAGCACTACCAAATGAACTAAAAAAGAATAGAGATTATAATCAACTGGAAAACGATAGAGAAACTGCATTTAAAAACAGTATAAAATACCATGAATATAATAAGAAATTATATGACAAAAATAGAAAAGAACACGAATTTATGTTAGGAGATTTAGTATACATTGAAAATGGTAACCGAATGAACCGAAAGAAATTGGATATGCTAAGAATCGGGCCATACAAGATTTTAAAGAAGATATCAAACTCAATGTATGAAGTTAATACAGGACACAAAAAGTTAGAATCAAATTTATTCCATATTTCAAAATTAACTCCATCTCCTTAACTCAAAGGTGGTAACTACTAAGTGGTATATAATAGTCTATATTATTTTGTAATTATTATTAGTTATACCAAATTTTTGTACCAAAAATGTCTCCAGGAGGGGAGATGTAAGGAAAACATCCTTAGTCTATTTGAATTGCGCGCGTGTAGGTCGGTAAATCAAATCTTTTAATATACCGACAGGTAAAATTTGCAGACAAGAATTGGCACGTGTCAATTAGTACGGTTAATAAAGATATACCGAAAACAATGAATAAAACTTTATAAAAGTAATCTAAAGACAACCTTGTGAATAATAACATTGAATGTTGTTTCTTTGTTATTTACAGGTAAATAAACATTATTTATTAAGTATGTAATTATATTTTGTATAAAATAATAAAATTCTTTGTTATTTACAGAGAAACAATTCATGTATTATTCTAACCTATAACCTATGAACATTATATATATATACAGGGTGATCCAGAAACATAGGTAACATATATATATATTCCGATTCAGAAAATTAATTCGAGTATAACCCCGTCGGAATTTTTAAAAAATATTCATTAGGCGAGGCGTAATTAATTTTTGAAATGGGCCAATCAGAGGCCGGATTAGGGAAGAAGGTGAGCGGCGTTGCCGCGCGAGACTAATGCAACAGGTCAACGAGCGAAGCGGCCGAGGCGCCTGAACATAGCTAATGCGTATAGCAGAAGCGAAGATCGCGAAAGCGAATGAATCGCAAAATATATTTTACGAGATTGATTGTATGAATAAAACAATCAAGGAAATGATTTTATTTAAGTTTGAATTAGACCACAGACTAATAATTCATTACTACTATTATTAATTTACTTACTAAATCTATAATACGCGTGCGTTATAAATGAGATTATTACAGTTTTTAATCTCATCGTATTTACATTAGGAGATTTAGTATACATTGAAAATGGTAACCGAATGAACCGAAAGAAATTGGATATGCTAAGAATCGGGCCATACAAGATTTTAAAGAAGATATCAAACTCAATGTATGAAGTTAATACAGGACACAAAAAGTTAGAATCAAATTTATTCCATATTTCAAAATTAACTCCATCTCCTTAACTAAATTTGCAGCCAAGAATTGGCAAGTGTCAATTAGTCCGGTTAATAAGAATCCGAAAAACAATGAATAAACTTTATAAAAGTAATCTAAGCACCTTGTGATAATAACATTGAATGTGTTTCTTTGTTATTTACCGGTAAATAAATATTTATTAAGTATGTAATTATATTTTGTATAAAATAATAAACATTCTGTGTTATTTACAGAGAGAAACAATTCATGTATTATTCTAACCTATAACCTATGAACATTATATATATATACAGGGTGATCCAGAAACATAGGTAACATATATATATATTCCGATTCAGAAATTAATTCGAGTATAACCCCGTCGGAATTTTTAAAAAATATTCATTAGGCGAGGCGTAATTAATTTTTGAAATGGGCCAATCAGAGGCCGGATTAGGGAAGAAAGGTGAGCGGCGTTGCCGCGCGAGACTAATGCAACAGGTCAACGAGCGAAGCGGCCGAGGCGCCTGAACATAGCTAATGCGTATAGCAGAAGCGAAGATCGCGAAAGCGAATGAATCGCAAAATATATTTTACGAGATTGATTGTATGAATAAAATGTACAATCAAGGAAATGATTTTTATTTAAGTTTGAATTAGACCACAGACTAATAAATTCATTACTACTATTATTAATTTACTTACTAAATCTATAATACGCGTGCGTTATAAATATGAGATTATTACAGTTTTTAATCTCATCGTATTTACATTAATTTATTGAAACCTTTATGACGAATTTTAAGACAATAAAATTTTGAATTGAATTAAGTTTTGTGTACAATATAGCCAATAAATACGTTTACCATAAAGATATATCGCTACATATTGGAAATATATTAATTAATTTTGCAAGTATATTGGCAATAATATTGATAGGTAAATAATTCCTAGTCCGTGTAAAATGAAATTTAGCTCAAGCCTCAATTCTCCGTTTAAAAAACATAATGCTACCGCGAGCGATCTCCGATGTTCGCGCACATCAAATTTTGTGCTCGCGGAGTAAGCCCGCCGCGGGCGCTCTCCGACGTTCGCGCTCATCAAATTTTGTACTCGCGGAGTAAGCCCGTCACGGACGCTCTCCGACGTCCGCACTGCAAGAGCAAACGTGCTCGAAAAAAGTTACTTCGTTAAAATTACAATTCATTGTGTTTTAGACTTAATAAATATTTTGGAAAACTCGTTCCAAATGTTTAGCATATTAATAGCAATAGTCTGGCTGTTGAATTGAATTGAGTGTTCAATATACAAAATGCCAATGAATAACTTCCATAAATTCGCAATATATTGGTAATATATTAGCAATAATATTGCTAGTAAGTTATTTCCGAGTCCGTGTAAAATAAAATCTAGCTGAACCCTCGATGAAGTTTTATAATAGTCTGGGAATCATCTAGCTGTAGTATATCTATAATATGTTTACGTTTACCAAATATTTTTAAACTGATTTTTTATAATATATTAGTATATGCTGAACAAATCGATATCATTAAAATTAATTGGATCATATCTTTACTAAAAATCGGTATTATGAGAAATCGTGGATTTATGTCACGCATCTTAGTAATTATTCGGATGACCAAAGACAGACGTTCATTCACGTTTTCATCCACTTGAGGTAATAAAAGATCATCGATTCGTCGGTAGTATTGACAATTTGGAAGACACGAAACATATTGGCGATATATTGATAATACTTTGGCAATATGTTGGCAACATATTGGCAACATATTGGCAATATATTGGCAACATATTGGCAATACTTTGGCAACATATTGGCAACATATTGGCAACATATTGGCAATATATTGGCAACATATTGGCAATACTTTGGCAACATATTGGCAATATATTGACAATACTTTGGCAACATATTGGCAATATATTGACAATACTTTGGCAACATATTGGCAATATATTGATAATACAAATAATAAATACCCGCGAAAAAAAATTAAAGTTTATATGAACTTTATATAAACTTTAGGTTTGGCTAAACTTGATATGGGGTTGGCCAACGAGACTGAGCCGAACTTGTGCAGTTGACTGTTCAAGTTTGGTGAAAGTATATCAAATGTTCAGCTGAAATTCATATAAAGTTTTTATAAAGTTTTTTTACAATTACTGACAAATAAAATATAGTTTATACTAAGTTTAGCTGAACACAATATTAACGTGATAGCAAGTTCAGGTTTATAAAGTCATATAATGTTGATATCAACATACCCAAAGAAAAATTTTGAAAATCTTCTTTAACTGACATCAGTAAGAATACATCGCTTAGAAAAACGGAGATATATCCCAAAAAATTCGAATCCGTCACTGAAAAGTGTTGTCTATTTCCTTAGTTTTGAAGACATAACCTGAAAAAAGAAATTTAAAAAACCACAATGTATCTATTTTCACCATTTTTCTAACCGATGTATTCTTACTGATGTCAGTTAAAGAAGATTTTCAAAATTTTTCTTTGGGTATGTTGATATCAACATTATATGACTTTATAAACCTGAACTTGCTATCACGTTAATATTGTGTTCAGCTAAACTTAGTATAAACTATATTTTATTTGTCAGTAATTGTAAAAAACTTTATAAAAACTTTATATGAATTTCAGCTGAACATTTGATA
Organism: Theocolax elegans; assembly: GCA_026168455.1. Classification (NCBI taxonomy): domain Eukaryota; kingdom Metazoa; phylum Arthropoda; class Insecta; order Hymenoptera; family Cerocephalidae; genus Theocolax; species Theocolax elegans. The sequence continues at coordinate 8,408,060 of CM047429.1, forward strand.
TACTTTCACCAAACTTGAACAGTCAACTGCACAAGTTCGGCTCAGTCTCGTTGGCCAACCCCATATCAAGTTTAGCCAAACCTAAAGTTTATATAAAGTTCATATAAACTTTAATTTTTTTTCGCGGGTATTTATTATTTGTATTATCAATATATTGCCAATATGTTGCCAAAGTATTGTCAATATATTGCCAATATGTTGCCAAAGTATTGCCAATATGTTGCCAATATATTGCCAATATATTGCCAATATGTTGCCAATATGTTGCCAATATGTTGCCAAAGTATTGCCAATATGTTGCCAATATATTGCCAATATGTTGCCAATATGTTGCCAACATATTGCCAAAGTATTATCAATATATCGCCAATATGTTTCGTGTCTTTCAAATTGTCAATACTACCGACGAATCGATGATCTTTTATTACCTCAAGTGGATGAAAACGTGAATGAACGTCTGTCTTTGGTCATCCGAATAATTACTAAGATGCGTGACATAAATCCACGATTTCTCATAATACCGATTTTTAGTAAAGATATGATCCAATTAATTTTAATGATATCGATTTGTTCAGCATATACTAATATATTATAAAAAATCAGTTTAAAAATATTTGGTAAACGTAAACATATTATAGATATACTACAGCTAGATGATTCCCAGACTATTATAAAACTTCATCGAGGGTTCAGCTAGATTTTATTTTACACGGACTCGGAAATAACTTACTAGCAATATTATTGCTAATATATTACCAATATATTGCGAATTTATGGAAGTTATTCATTGGCATTTTGTATATTGAACACTCAATTCAATTCAACAGCCAGACTACTGCTATTAATATGCTAAACATTTGGAACGAGTTTTCCAAAATATTTATTAAGTCTAAAACACAATGAATTGTAATTTTAACGAAGTAACTTTTTTCGAGCACGTTAGCTCTTGCAGTGCGGACGTCGGAGAGCGTCCGTGACGGGCTTACTCCGCGAGTACAAAATTTGATGAGCGCGAACGTCGGAGAGCGCCCGCGGCGGGCTTACTCCGCGAGCACAAAATTTGATGTGCGCGAACATCGGAGATCGCTCGCGGTAGCATTATGTTTTTTAAACGGAGAATTGAGGCTTGAGCTAAATTTCATTTTACACGGACTAGGAATTATTTACCTATCAATATTATTGCCAATATACTTGCAAAATTAATTAATATATTTCCAATATGTAGCGATATATCTTTATGGTAAACGTATTTATTGGCTATATTGTACACAAAACTTAATTCAATTCAAAATTTTATTGTCTTAAAATTCGTCATAAAGGTTTCAATAAATTAATGTAAATACGATGAGATTAAAAACTGTAATAATCTCATATTTATAACGCACGCGTATTATAGATTTAGTAAGTAAATTAATAATAGTAGTAATGAATTTATTAGTCTGTGGTCTAATTCAAACTTAAATAAAAATCATTTCCTTGATTGTACATTTTATTCATACAATCAATCTCGTAAAATATATTTTGCGATTCATTCGCTTTCGCGATCTTCGCTTCTGCTATACGCATTAGCTATGTTCAGGCGCCTCGGCCGCTTCGCTCGTTGACCTGTTGCATTAGTCTCGCGCGGCAACGCCGCTCACCTTTCTTCCCTAATCCGGCCTCTGATTGGCCCATTTCAAAAATTAATTACGCCTCGCCTAATGAATATTTTTTAAAAATTCCGACGGGGTTATACTCGAATTAATTTTCTGAATCGGAATATATATATATGTTACCTATGTTTCTGGATCACCCTGTATATATATGTTGTAACAGGGTCGATGTTGTACGTCAGGAGGGTCATACTCGTCCTGTGCATGTACTTAATGCACAGGAAATCTCCACACCGCTGCGATCAGCTGTTTCACCATACAGCTGGTAAATCGGTAAAATCACCTTTCGGGACGACCGGAGCTAGCCTCAAGCTCTGAGTGACGTCGTCGGCCCTGTGTACAATGTATGTACTTATGCTCGGCTCCTCAAATATGTGTCGTGCGAAGCAATGCACGACACCCGCGGGGCATGGCGGTATTCGCCTTCGGGGATAGGGAGTGATCGCAGGTTAACTGAATATTACTCGAATTGAAATATAAGGAGTTAATTTATTATATGAAACTGTTAATTCCGTGACAAGGATGATGTCAGAGGGGACAGGAAAATATCAAGACTCAAGAGGTACAATGAAGGGTAACGAACTTTAATTTTCTGAATAATCATGTAGTGGTACAACTTAACACAAGGCTGGACCATAAACTGCGCTCTCCGAGTAACGGAGAGGAACTGAACTGAAATTCTTGGAGCGACCAGCTTTTAACTGTAAAGAAATCAGAGGGGGAGGGGGGGTTTGGTCCGATCCCGCCCATTGACGTCAGCGCAACGCCGATTCGCCAAAACAAAACCACCATTCGTTTTCAACATCCCGCCCACCTTCGCTTCTCAAGCGAATGATCGGTGGATCAAGGAGGCCCCCGCGGGATCAAGCAGAGCTTGGTGATGGGCCGTGTATAGGAGCCAGTGGCGGTCTTGACAGTAGCCACTCGGACCAGGCCGTCAGGACCCCTAAAGACACTGGTGATACGTCCGAGCGGCCATCTACCAAACCGCAGCAATGACGGGTCCAGAATGAGAACCAAGTCCTCAACCTGAAGGCTTCTCGTCCGACCCCTCCATTTGTGGCGCTGTTGCAGGGTATGGAGGTAGTCTCTGGACCAGCGCCTCCAAAAATGGTCCCGCATCTCGCGCACCAGTTGCCAATGGGAACTAATATCCAGATTAGGTGGTGAGTCATAAGGCTCCGGGATTCGCCGCGGGGCGGTCCCGGCAAACAGGTGCCAAGGGGTGATGGCATCCACGTCATCGAGGTCTCCTGTTAGCGGCACCAAAGGTCGAGAGTTCATGCAGAACTCGATCTGAGCTAAGAGGGTGCTGAGTTCTTCGAACGTCAGGATTCGTTCCCCGATCACACGCTTCATCTGGGTCTTGGCGGACTTCACCGCTGCCTCCCAAAGTCCTCGAAAATGTGGAGCCGCTGGAGGGATGAATCGCCAAGTGACTCCCTGATTAGCCAGAGAACCAGCGACAGCACTCCACTCAATTTCCGTAGTACGTAGCGCCGCGCGGAGAGCCGCGTCAGCGCCGCGGAAGGTGGTGGCATTGTCGCTCCAGACCTCACAAGGTCTCCCCTTTCGAGAACTGAACCGGTCGAAAGCTTGAAGAAATGCAGTCGTGGTAAGATCTCCGACTGCTTCGAGATGTACCGCCTTGGTGCTAAGGCAGACGAACACTGCGATGTAACCCTTTGTCAGTCGGAGTCCCCGTCCGGAGGATACCTTAACCCGAAGGGGGCCGGCGTAGTCGACGCCAACTCTCAAGAATGATGGCGATAGGTCGACCCTCTGGGATGGAAGGGTTCCCATTAGTTGACTGGACGCCCGGGCTCTGGACTGGATGCATCGAACGCATTTTCGGATCAGCTCGCGTGCAGCTCTCTTGCCTCTAAGGATCCAAACCCGCCTGACAGCCAGAGAGTAGGTGAGGGCTGCGCCCATCGAAGAATGAGGTGGGCAAGGTGGCAATCTTTCGTCAGGATAGCTGGATGTCGTTCGGAGAAGGGCAAGTTGGTTGCTTGCAAACGTCCTCCGACTCGGAGGGTGCCGTTCTCGCCTATAAAGGGGCTCAGTGATGTAAGACGATTTGTCTTCTTGATCTCCCCTCCTCGCTGCAGATCCCGCATTTCCTGGGCAAAGGTTTCTCTTTGAGAGAGGCAGATGCAGCGGAGAAAGGCTTCGGTCAGTTCGGCCGGCTGCAGACAATTCGGCAGGGGCTGTGCCGCCGCAGGGGTTAGTCTACCAAACCGAAGACACCAGCCAACAATTCGCACCAGTCGTGTAAGGGTGGAGAATTTGGCACATATGTCATCCAAGGGCTGGGCAACATGACATCGAAGGGAAGCCGCTTCCTGTATAAGGTCTTCATCCGGAAGAGTCGGAGGCGTCTGGAGAACCGGCCAGCCGGAGGGTGGACCGGTGAGCCATCTGGGCCCCTTCCACCAGATCCGCGAGTAATGCAGCTTCGGCAGAGGTGTGCCGCGCGAGGCCATATCAGCCGGGTTCTCCCCGGATGGGACGTGATTCCAACGAGCCCCAGGTACGGTCGTTTGAATTTCAGACACCCTGTTGGCGACGAAGGTGGTCCATCTGGAGGGTTCGGAAGCGAGCCACGAGAGGACCACCCTCGAGTCGGTCCAAAGTGTTATGGGCGCGGCCAGGGAGTTAAGGCTGACTCGTAGGTTCTTAACTACCCGAGCGAGAAGCACGGCAGCGCTGAGTTCTAGTCGTGGGACGGAGATGGTCTTCACGGGGGAGACGCCTGTCCGCGAGGTTAATAGGGTAGACTGGACACGGCCATCAGGCCGAGTGACCCGAGCGTAAACGATAGCAGCGTACGCAAGTTGGCTTGCGTCTGCAAACCCGTGTAGTTCTAGGCTGGTGTCAGATCCAGTTTGCAGCCAGCGCGGAAGTCGTATTCGCGAGAGTTCTTCAAACTCAGCGAGAAACTGGGCCCATTGCTGAGCCAGAGTGATAGGTAGGGGTTCGTCCCAACCTATCTTCAACTTCCAAAGCTCTTGCATCATTATTTTGGCTCGAATCATGAAGGGGCTGAGCCAGCCAAGAGGATCAGAGTCTCGCGATCAGGGAGAGAACAATCCGCTTCGTGGGCGGTCTGAGGATCGTCAGATTAGGCGGAATGAAGCGGATCTCGTCGTTGATGGGATCCCAGGAGATTCCTAGGGCATGAACGGGTCCGTGGTCGGCTAAGTCCTTCCACTGAGGTCAAAGCCGGACGCCCTCTGGAAGCTGCTCCAGTAGAGTTGGATCATTGGAGACCCACTTTCGCAGCTGGAATCCTCCGGATTGAAGCAGCTCGATCAGTTCATTTTTCAGGATCAGGATGGTATGGCTATCGTCGGCACCTGTCACAATATCATCCATGTAGGTATCTTCTTGCAATGCTCGGCAGGCCAGGGGGTGACGGGCCCCCTCATCCTGAGCGAGCTGCCGCAGAGTCCTGATGGCTAGGTATGGAGCGCATGACATGCCGTACGTCACAGTCAATAGCTGATAATGAGCTATTTCACGGGTCGTGGGGTCCACCCAGAGGATCCGCTGAAGGTCTAGGTCGCGCTGATCGACTTTGATCTGCCGGTACATCTGCATGATGTCACAGCAGACCGCAATTCTGTGAAGCCGCCAGCGGATGATGATGGCGGGTAGGCTCACCTGAAGGGAGGGTCCGGTGTGGACCACATCATTCAGGGACAGCCCGGTCGATGTCCTGCTGGAGGCGTTGAAGACGACACGGAGTTTTTTTCGTCCATCTGCTCTCTGCCATACTGGGTGATGGGGTAGATAGAAGTGGGGTCGGTCCATGGCCCGCTGGTCGGGGTCGGCGATCCGTCGCATGTGCCCGGCGTTCTCGTAATCCGCTAGGAAGGCGCAGTATTCCGTTTGAAGCTCTGGATCTAAGGTCATCCGGTGGGACATCCACGCAGCTTGCCTCAGAGCATTCCGACGATTGTCCCCAAGCCGAGGAAGTAGTTCCGACCTAATGGGCAAGCGCACAGAGTATCGCCCGCTTGGGTCCCTGCAGACTCCTTGTCGGAACAATTGCTCGCAGACTCGATGCTCTGCACACACCGGTGGAGTTTCATTGACTTCTTTAAGCTCCCAAAATTTGCGGAGCTGGTCGTTGAGGTCCTGGTCTAGATCAGAGCCCGCGAAGGCGACCGGGACAGGGGACGCATTGTCAGCGTTCACTCCATGGAGTGGGCCGGAGATGATCCAACCGAGACGGGTTTGTTGGGCAATCGGGGTCCCTGGGGCACCAATTCGTACCCCAGGCAAGAGCAGTAGTCCAAAGACATCAGCCCCTATAAATATCTCAGCCGTGCCGGGCTTCCGGTAGTCGGGGTTGGCGAGATGAAGACCCTTCAGGTGAGACCAATCCTGACAGCTTACGTCAATACGGGGACTCTTGATGTGCAAGCGTTTCAGGACGAACATGCGTACCCGCAGAGGGCCAGTGAGGGTTTCTAGGTGGAGAATGGTTTCGCGGCGGGCCGGAGTCGCCTGACCGCCCCCGATCGTCCGGATGGTGACGTTCGTATCCTGGACCGAAGCTCCCAGCCTTTGGGCCAGCGGTGCCTCGATGAAAGAGGCCTTAGATCCCTGATCCACCACCGCTCTGACGACAAGCTGCCGCCCTCCAGCCGACGACACTGTAACCAGGGCCATGGCAAGAAGGACCAGTCAGGTGGAGAGGGGAGGCTCCACCGGGGTAGTCGGCTCAATCTCTGCAGCTAAGCAGTTCCGCTTCGGAGCATTCTCGACTGTTGTCGATGGCAAGCGCCTTTTCCGCGACTCGTGAAGCATGGTGTGGTGCTTTGAACGGCAGACGATGCACGAATTCGTGCTCGGACACTGAACAGCGAGATGCCCGGGGCGTAGGCAATTTAGGCAGACCCGCAATTGGAAGGCCAGGTCGTAGCGTTGATCGGCCGGGGAGTCCATAAAAGTCGGGCAACGAGACAGCAGGTGGCCCTCTCCGCAAGATGGGCATATCCGTGCATCCGTCGCGGTTGTCAAGGTCCTTAATCCTCGGTTCAAGAAGTTCCGGTTCGCTGGGGTGTATGTGGGCCTGGAAGTAGCCCGCACACCCTTTGAATTAGCGAGCTCTGTCGGCATTAGTGCGCGTGATCTTCCCTGGATGAAGTCAACGAGATGCTGGAACATGGGCAGCTCGTCAGTCGCTCCCAGAGAATTTTCCCAATCCCGACGCGTTACCGGGTCCAGAGCCCTGGTGCATATAAAGACGAAGATATCGTCCCAGTGTTGGATAGGTCTTCTCATGGATTTGAGGGCCTCTCGCTTAGCGTGGAGAACGTCCAGTAGGGACTGGAGACGCTCGGAACTCTCCTCAGCGAGTGGAGGTAGACTGAATAGTGAGTTCAGGTGCTTCATTACAAGAACTCTGACGTTACCATATCGGTCCAGCAAGATCCGCCAGGCGATCTCGTAATTGACGGCGATCGTCGGGAGGTGGTCGATGGCGGCCTTGGCGGGCCCGGTGACCGACGTTTTGAGGAAATGTAGCTTTTCCACGTTCGAGAGATATCTATCCTCTTCTATCAAGGACTGAAAGAGGTCTCGAAAGGGCTCCCACTCCTCCAATTGGCCAGAGAATGTGGGTAGCTGGATCTTGGGAAGATGGCTTCGGGACGTGGCTGGAGGTTGGTCGCCGGCTGGTGGTTGATCGTTCACTGGTCGTTCTGTATTGGTGAGTTGATTCCGAAGATCATAGAGCCGTCCCAAGGCACTGCTGTATTCCCTTTGGGTCATTTGGAACCCGTTATTCACGAAGTATGGTTCACACTGCAGAGCCGCTTTCTTCGCCAGTTTGTGGTGTTGCTTATTAAAACGCTTCCACAGGTCTCCCAGAGTCTCCAAGCACGCAGCAATAGTACCCAATGTTAGGGACTCGGGGTTCGGAATAACGTTCGCCTGAAAGATGTGGATCTCGGAGGCAATCCCCTCCAGGCGCAGGAGACGCTCCATGATGAGTCTAGAATAGTCTGCGATGTCCACTCAAGGCGCCATTTTGAAGCGGTAAATAACTCGCAAGGCTGACCCGCGCATGATTTAGCACGTGGCCGCCCGCCATTTTGACCGGCTGATGCATGAGAAGAATTAAAGAATAATACTTACCAACCGTGGGCTCGCCCACCAATCCCACTCTTGTCGCGGATTTTCACCACAATCCGGCTCGAAGGACCAAATGTTAATTCTGTGACAAGGATGATGTCAGAGGGGACAGGAAAATATCAAGACTCAAGAGGTACAATGAAGGGTAACGAACTTTAATTTTCTGAATAATCATGTAGTGGTGCAACTTAACACAAGGCTGGACCATAAACTGCGCTCTCCGAGTAACGGAGAGGAACTGAACTGAAATTCTTGGAGCGACCAGCTTTTAACTGCAAAGAAATCAGAGGGGGAGGGGGGGTTTGGTCCGATCCCGCCCATTGACGTTAGCGCAACGCCGATTCGCCAAAACAAAACCACGATTCGTTTTCAACAGAAACGTAAAGGTGAAAAACATTACAATAAGATGAGCTAAGGCAAGGTTAAACCTTGGTTCAAAGCAAATAAAGTTGTTCGGGTAAGCTACAAAAATATAAGAAATAGAAGGTCGCGTATGTGTGTGTGCGCCCGCCGCAATATACGTATCGAGACACGTTTTCTCGATTTAATCGGGGAATACGGTTATGTTTGCCAGGTATGGATGACCTGGCATCGCTGTAAATTTTGTCGAATATAGCTGCGCCGGAGTGTGCAGCACTCCGGTTTGCCGAATACGTGGTTACGCGAACGAGAGAGAGAGTCGCAGCGAGAGTGGCTAACCTCTCGCTCTATTATACGTCGGAGTACCGCGCGTACTCCGACACCGGTCATCGCTCGCGTCGCTAATACGCTACAAAGTCGCCTGGCCATGACTTACTTGGTATTCGACGGGGACCTGGGGAACCGCGTCCTTCTCCGTTCCTCTGTCTCGTCCTTCCTCTCTTTTTCTCTCACACCCGTTCTCTGCTACGGCTCTCTCGCGCGGGAATCGGTACGTCAGGGGATCTCCGTCCGCGATTTTTCTTGCCTCTCTCATAGGCGAGACGATACTGCCGGTGTGTCGTGCACGCCGGCTCTCCGACGCGCTCGCGCATGCGCCTTACGCGTCTTCGACGGTAAACTCACGCGATCGGTACGATTTTCGTCTCGCGTGGACCGTTTACCGTTACAATATATATATATATATATAAGTACACGTATATACATTCCAGACGCTGCATTTTAACAAAATTAACTTAAATGCGCATTCGTAGTTATAAGTTCTTTGATCAGCCTTGCTCTTTATAAATAATTCGGACGATTTCCATGAATAATGTTTTTATTCTTTGTAATTACTATTCCTTTTAATCCCAGCTTTCTAACTCCTGGGCATCATGTTGATTTAAAACAACAGATAAATGTATTAGTAATCAGTCATATTAAAGATTAAAGAGGTTAATTTCTTATGGATAGTAAAAGTTAAAGCTTTAGTAAATATGTCAGCTAATTGATCCCTTGAACTAACCCAGATTACATCTACATATCCCTTATCTACACATTCCTTTACATAGTGCTCTCGTCTTTCCACCATGTGTCGCAATTTATTTCCACCACTAGTTTTTGTACATGATAGAGCTGCCATATTATCGCAATATAATTTCATCGGGTATAAGTAATTTTTTATTATGAACTGAATCGAGTTGTGCATAGCCATCAGTACATACAGTAACAAGTCTCGCTCATGGATACATATTCAGACTGACAAGTAGACAGAGCTACATTCGATTGTTTGTGTGTTCTCCACGCTATAGAATCCCCAAATAATTTAATTACATAACGACAAGTAATCTTTGCATCTTTACAATCTGTCAAACTCGCATTTAAATAAGCAATTAAATCATCGGTTTCAGCTTTGTATGTAAGCGCGTAATCTTTAGCCCCATGTAAATACTGAAACACTCGTTTAGCCATATCCCATTCTACTGTCGTAAGGTTAACTTGATGACGACTTAACACATTTGTTGCGTAAGATATATCCGGTCGAGTTGAATTAGCTAAATACAATAAAGAACCTGTCGCCTCACGGTATTCTCGATTAGGTATCTTTTCACTCGTATATTCATCTTCCTCTCGATTTTTCCTTTCTCGATTGTTTACCTGACTAGATACCATAGGAGTAGTCACTGCTTTTGTCTTGTCAAATCCAAATTGTTTATACATTTTAATTATAAATTTTTCTTGGCTGATTTTTATTGTCCTCGTCGAGTAATTTCGATCAATTTTAATACGTAAAAACTCCTGAGGTTCGCCTAAATCTTTAATAACAAATTCTTTGTTCAAATGATCTTTAACTACATTTAGTTCATTCAGTTCTTGTCCTGCCAATCGAATATCGTCTACATATAATAAAACCAAGAGAATTCCAGATAGATTCTGTAGATGCGCAATCAACGACATTAATATCAGGAATTGCTTCTGTAACCGCTTGCAAGAATATGTGTCTCTTTTCTTTTTCACTTATTTTTTCAACATTAGGTAGACTCTTTAAAATTCTAACTTTCTCGTTAAAATTGTCACAAAACTGTATAATACTTTCCTTTAAGGGATTAAATTTATAAGTATAGATATTACGTCTTGCCGAGATACTATTCGTTCTACTTTCTAGACGTCTGATCTCTCTCAATTTGTTAACTAAACTATTTCAAGTGGTTCCGTCAAATTTACTATTTTAGAATAGTAACTTAAGTCAATATGATTGATGATAATATCACGGACTCGATTTTTATCATCCAGTAATTTGTTTTCTGAAACTGTCTTTACTCATCTAATTTTAGAAGATAATCTAATTTTCTAGTTCGAAGTTCTGAGGTTAGAAAATCCTCAAACATTTAAATTTATAATTTGTTGTTAATTTATAATTTCTAACTACAGTCGATTCTTTATTTGAAATTTCTATTTGAATTTTTTCTGTTAAATTTGATATTGTTTCTTTTATTATTTAAAATCACGTCTACTCTCTCATTAATTATTTTGTTTAAAACACCTTCAGCTACTAAATTATCTACGTGATCATTATTTAACGTATTCAATTTAATTTTTTTACTTACATTGTCACTCGAATCAAACCTTTTTCTTGATTCTTCACCAGAGCTCTCTACAATCTCACCTTCCTCTAGTGACGATTTTGAATCAATCAAATTCAACTGACTTTGGGGAGTTTGACAAGTCGACTCAGGTGGTTTGTTCCAACAGTCTTCCAAATTTGACAGTATTTTCAGGAGTTTCTCCGTGAACTCCTTATCAGACTCGGCATTTGACTCGTCCCCCTGCTCTTCGCTCTGCTTGATATTTTCCGAATTTTGATGAGCAGTCTCCTCTTGTTTGTCGAGCTCAAGAAATCCTCTCTTTTTAATTAACACATTGCTGATGATGCGAGGCTTTTCTTTTGTGATTTCAATTTCATCCGACTTTTCATTGTCAAGAGTACTGTCGTTCTGCTCTCGAATTTCGGTAAGGACAGGTGATCCTATATTTTGAATCGGCCTTACTCCTGTCAAATTGATTGGCTCCTTATCAGTCAACATTTGTCCAATACTGTTTACTAATTTTTCAAATAAATCTTTATTTTGTTCGGCTTGTTTTTCCTGGGAAATTTTTGCTGGGCGTTAATCAATCCCTCAAACATTTTGGTTTCCTGTTCAGCCATCAATTTTTTGACTGTCTCAAGCATAACTGGCTCAGGCTGTCTTTCTTTGGGTGCTGAGGATACAGAATTACTGTCCATTATAGCAGGATTTGTTGCCGTTGCTATATTTAGCTTAAATTGTACTACTTTTTCAGTAGACGGCCACACCTTCTTTATGAAATCCTTCTCAGCAGTTGTTAATTTACCGTCAAATCGTATCAATGTTTGTAGTGTGAGTGCAAAATACAATTCGCCTGTCGATGATCTGGCTACATGGACATTTTTCCTCAATGGGTTACAACGGTTGTCCACCTTAGTCCATTCTCTCTCAACCAGCCTTTGGAGCTTGTCTCGTTTTGTACTCTCTTTCATTTTCAGCTCTTGATTTTTGAACTGCTACCCTTCGAGCACCGTACACCTTTTCACCTCTTTCGCGCGCGAATTTTTCTTTTTGCGCAGTGGAAAGCGTTGTACCTAATCCTACTGGGCCCGTAACCAGTTGGATTATTGTAGGATAGGCGAATAAGTCACGCTTATCTATTAATTCTAAATAAGGTTTATTTATATCACGTAGCAAAACTAAACACGTCCGCTCTCGGCAACACTCTGAATCGAAGTGAAGAGCCACGAGCGAGAATAGGTGGCGCTTCAGTGCAGTTAAGCAGCAGCGTCGCCGATTGCTCCTACATAGATACATATATATATATATATATATGGGTGGTTCTCTGTGACATCGAAGATGAAAAAAATAAATATTGCTATAACTGTGGGAATATGTTTTAGAGGTATCCAGTAGTTCTCCTGAATTTTTTCAGATTTTTTCTGGGCCATTATTTTAAGTTACAGAGAGTCAAAGTTGACATTTTAGCACTTTTTTGCATTATATGCCCGTTTTCATGAATTTTTAGCTCCCAGGGGATGCATTTTTCACTAAAAACATAAGTATGACTTTTTTTGTAAAATTTTCCGAACTTTTCATTAAAAATACTTTTAAAGACATAAATGTATGCTGTCACACTCTTGTAAGCCATTTAAACCTTAAATAGTGAAAATCAGCAATTCTGCTCCGGACTCTGGTAACCTAATACTGTCTAAAAGATGTCTTTTTATAGTCAGAAACTGCCTAAAAATTTCCAGAGTGGGTCTAAATCATTAAGATCACTTATGGTCAAAATATCCGGGAAAAGTGCCCGAAATATTAATAGAAATGTATATTTGTTGCCTTATAACGATGAATCTATTAGCATGATCATTGCAAAAAAATTTGTGCACTTACCTTGAAGTAGTAGAAAAGTATCTTCACTTTTTTTAGTATCCATCTAATCCCCTGTAAGCTGCTAAAAATACAAATATTATTATACAAATGTAAAAAATTAATTTTTAAACATTTATAATGCTGAATTTTTAGTTTTACATCCCTTACAAGAATTATAATACTAATCTGAAGGATTACTATAAATATATAAACATCATTATTACAATAACTGAATATACGTATTTAATACAAAAGATATATAAATATTTCGGATATATAATTATAATGAATAATATGATAACGTGACAGTGACAAGTTTGTGAAATCTAAACAATGTATTCCTGAATAATAATAATAATAATGTGGATACTTTTATAGTAATCCTTCAGATAAGTATTATAATTCTTGTAAGGGATGTAAAACTAAAAATTCAGCATTATAAATGTTTAAAAATTAATTTTTTACATTTGTATAATAATATTTGTATTTTTAGCAGCTTACAGGGGATTAGATGGATACTAAAAAAAGTGAAGATACTTTTCTACTACTTCAAGGTAAGTGCACAAATTTTTTTGCAATGATCATGCTAATAGATTCATCGTTATAAGGCAACAAATATACATTTCTATTAATATTTCGGGCACTTTTCCCGGATATTTTGACCATAAGTGATCTTAATGATTTAGACCCACTCTGGAAATTTTTAGGCAGTTTCTGACTATAAAAAGACATCTTTTAGACAGTATTAGGTTACCAGAGTCCGGAGCAGAATTGCTGATTTTCACTATTTAAGGTTTAAATGGCTTACAAGAGTGTGACAGCATACATTTATGTCTTTAAAAGTATTTTTAATGAAAAGTTCGGAAAATTTTACAAAAAAAGTCATACTTATGTTTTTAGTGAAAAATGCATCCCCTGGGAGCTAAAAATTCATGAAAACGGGCATATAATGCAAAAAAGTGCTAAAATGTCAACTTTGGCTCTCTGTAACTTAAAATAATGGCCCAGAAAAAATCTGAAAAAATTCAGAAGAACTACTGGATACCTCTAAAACATATTCCCACAGTTATAGCAATATTTATTTTTTTCATCTTCGATGTCACAGGGAACCACCCATATATATATATATTGTGACGTGCCAACCTTTCTTTGGGTTTTACCGTTACTATAGATTTTGCTGCTTGTTATTAGACTAGATGTAAGTTAGGTGCGAAACCATCTTTGCATCTAAATCTTGTTGCAGACTTATTAATCCGGGTTTTATGTGTAAATTGAGACACATTATATTAGCACACATTGGCTATTATAACTGGAGTGTGTATTTGAGTATATTAATTATATATATTTTGTATGCATTATACACATTTCTATCACCGCGCATTGGGCCATAGAAATGGTAGTGTATGATTTAATAATACTTAAATTGAATAACTATAAATTTTATATATATATTTACAATATTTATTTATTTAATTTCATTACAAATCCTTATAATAAAAGGACTTGTACTAATAAAACTATGAAATCTAATGTAAATGCTACGAAGGCTTATCAATCAATGAATATTGTATATAAATTTCCGTCCTTTATATACTATCTTTACCTCATTAGTACAAATCCTTTTTAAACATTTTTCGTCATATTTTACATTAATTTCGTATTTTGATTTTTTATTTTAAATCATATTTTCTTTCTTGTTTCTATATACATGTAATATTATCTAAAATTCTAATTATTTACAAGAAATAATTGCATATTTATTTTCATATCCTATGCATTTTTGTAATTACTTTTATTTTATAATTTTTTTTATTAATTCTATAACCTCAATTATTTCTACATTTAAAAATAATCTTAAATTCATTTTTAAACTTACAATCGTTTTTTATTCTACTTATAAATTTCACTTTGTCTTTTACACAATTACAAAATTAAATATATTATAATTTTTATTATTTTTAAATGTACAAATATCTTCGCATACTGATTTTGCATAAACATATAATTTTTGTAATTAATTTCTGTTTTGCCGTAAAATTAAAAATTAAATTCTTTTTTATACATTTTAAATTGAATATTTGTATTTATTTTATTGTATAATAATATTCTATTTACAATTAATTATTCATTTAATTATAAAATATTTATTTTTAATATAACTGCAATTGCATTTTTATTATTTCTAAATTTGCGCTTTAAATCGTGACACGCTATAATTCTAAGAATTTACATGTTAGTCAATTTCAGCTGACAATATTCTTGTGGATATTTACATTTATATATAGTTCATTGATCTTTCTAAGAAATCTATTTTGATGACCTATATCCTCTTATATAAATTTACGTATTTATGAAATAATATAATTATATGTAGTTGTATACGTCACATTACCCCCCCTTAAATAATATTTAAATTTAACTAAATTTTAATATTATTTAATATATTATAAGCATTATTATTTTATTTTATATTTTTATTACTTCACACAATTTATAAATATTATGTTGATCATTTGACAGTTATCATACAATAGACAGCTGTCTCAATCATACATAATTTCTTATAGGTAGTTTCTATTTCTACTGAATAATAACATTTTTTTTTTCTTTGTTTTCAATTTAGTTTTATTTATTTTTGTATATTTTTTTTATAAATTCTATTTCTTTTTTCTTTTTGTTTATTTCTCTTTCTGCCTCATTTATTAATTTGTTAAATTTCTCTTGGAGTGGCGTCCATTCTCCTTTCCTCTTTTTTGCTAAAAAAATATTTTTTCTTTTATTAGATAATTTGATAGACATCATTTATTAGACCTCTATCTCAATCTATATGTATATATATATATATATATACCTAAAGGTTCCGGCACATATTCCTCCACCGCTGGTTTGGTGGAACGAGTTGTTCTCACCGGAAGACGAGCTGTGATAGTTTTTAATTTAGGGTCCGTCCTGTCCTTAGGTTTCGTCTGTGTCCATTTGTTATTCTTTTGTACCTTTAAAGTTTGGGTGTATACCCCTGGACGGTAAAATGACCCCTCATCTTCTCGGTGAAAACCTTCCTCGCTGGCCGTCTTTTTTCCTACCCAGTGTAATCGGGGTGGAAAATGAATGGCCTTTTCGCCAGTTTGTACTTGGGTACAACATGTACCGAAATTTTGTATCTGTGTCGATTTATCCATGATTACTAGTTAAACTTAAGTTTTGAGTCTTATTTATACTTGTTTTGCAAAACTTTGCACCTTTCTCTTTTGAACAATATTCTTAGAAATTATTTGTTTTGATACCCAATTTCCAGAAATCTTCGTTATTTAGTTTTGATTTAACTTATAATAATGGTTATATATATATATTAATTTTTCTTGGAATATATATTTTAAAATCCTATATTTATATAAAAATGTTTCAAATTTAATTCTATTTTATTTATAAAAAATTTTTGTTTTCTTTTCTTTATCCACAAAAATATTGTTAACTTTACAAAAAAATTAATCTCTATAATATATTTTCATATTTGATACATGAAATTTTCCTCTTTCAATTTTTGTTATGGGATCTACTAATAAATATGTATCATATCCTAGTTTTTTCGCTATAATATACGGACCTTGCGCAACAGGCATAAATTTTGCAGTAATTTTATTTTCATTTTCTGATATATTTAATGCTTTAATTAATACATGATCATTTATTTTGAATTCATAATGTTTTTTATTTTTATTCTTATTCTTTGCTCTATTAATTAAAAAATTATGCATATGTTTTCTTGCATTATTTAGTTTTTCTTCATATGTTAATTCATTATTTTGTAAGTTTATATATTTATCCCATACACGAATTGGCTTCTTATTTAAAAATAATTCTATCGGTGTATAACCAGTTGTCTCATGTATTGTTTCATTTATTATTTTTTGTACATAATCTATTTCTTTTGCCCATCCAGTGTGTTTTTTCAAAATAGTACGGTAAATTCTCCCTATTTCACGATGAACCCTTTCAATAATATTACTTTGAGGATGTCTTATTGAAGAAAACATAGGTTTTATATCATTTTTTGTTAAATAATCTATCCATTTATTACTTGTAAATTGAGTACCATGATCTGATAAAATAGCCTTAGGTTTCATAAATTTTCCAATATATTGATCTATTTTTCTAATTACGGATAACGTATTTGCTTTTTTCAACGGATATAATGCAACATATTTACTAAATACATCTATCGTTGATAAAATATATTTTACCCCCCCTATAGAAGTAGGTAAAGGTCCGTAAAAATCAATCGATAATATCTCACCAGGATTTTCAACAAGAATTGGTTGAAATTTAGAGTGATACTTAATCGTAGAATATTTACTTTTTTGACATATATCACACGGTTTTATGTATT
Organism: Theocolax elegans; assembly: GCA_026168455.1. NCBI lineage: Eukaryota > Metazoa > Arthropoda > Insecta > Hymenoptera > Cerocephalidae > Theocolax > Theocolax elegans. The sequence goes on from CM047429.1 coordinate 8,425,084, forward strand.
CACTAACTTTTTTTCTTAATTTTGGAACATAAAAAAATTCTAAAACCATTTTATATATTTTTCTTGGTCCTACATGACCATAAAATTCATGTAATAAAATTATAAATCTTTTCATTATTTTTTCTGGAATTATAATTTTCAAATTATTTCGTGATATTTTACAAACATATTCATTTGATATAACATATTTTTTAGAATTTTTTGATTCTATTTCTTTTATTTTATTTGAAAAATAATTTTTTAATTCTAAATATAAATCATCATTTAAAACTAATACTTTTAATTCATTATTTTCTATTCTCAATTTTTTAACTTCATTATTCACCATTTTTAAATTATCAGATAACACTTCATTTTGTTCTATTAATTTTTGATTCAATAGATTAATATTTTCATTACATTCTTTTCTATAATTATCAATTACATCTATATTTTTATTTTGATTTAATTCAATTTCTGTTTGTTTTTCATCTATTAACTTTAATTCTTCTGTAACAGCCTCCTCCCAAGCATTACGTTTTTTATCGATTTCAGTTGTTTCTTCATTATTAAAAGAATTTTGCATATTTAACAAATATATACTTGATTTTCTTTTTGCCATTTTGAAAAATCTATATAATATAAATTTAATATCTATATATTAACAAACAAGTTTAAAATATTAATATTTAATAGAATTTTTATATAATATTTTTATAACTTATATATATACTATCCATATAATAATTACCATATGTATCACCTATATATAAGCTATTAGTGCGAGTGAGAAACATTTGACTCTCGGTATATTGACAGAGAGCGCGGTCGCATAGTCGTAATCACTATTTTTCTATAAATTCAATATCCTACGCTGCTAAACTCTTAGACAAACGCGCGAAAATTAATTATCTTAAATTTTCTTAGTTTAAGTTTTCATTTGAATTTTAATTTATTTATATTATTTTATTTTTAAATTTTCGAATTTTTTAGTTAAATTATTTTTTATATAACTTTCAATTAATACAACTCTGGTTGCTAGTTGTACATGTTTTCCTTGAATGAATTGAATATTTTGTTCCGTTATTTCTCGAAAACTTGTTAATTCATGTTTTAGAAATCTATTTTGTTTTTCTAAAAGATCATTTTTATCTTTGATTGATTCTAAATGATTTTCCAAAATGTGTACCTTTTTAACTAATTTATCATAACTTCCAGCAATAAATTCTAATCCTTCTTTATATTTTAATAATAATGATTCTTGATCTTCAATTTTTTCCGCGTTTTCCAATACTAAATCATTTAATTGATATGTTAACGCGTACAAATTATTGTCAAAAATTGATGAATCATATCGATTGATCATTGTAACTCTTTTAGATTTGTTTAATTATTACTATTAATATTGCTATATCCTATGATTAAATGCAAATACATAATTCTACTTCTAAATTACAGTAGAAAATTTTGTACGTGTAAAATAAAATTTATCTAAGCATGTGTACTCAATTTTTACAAAATTTTTATTTTACAATATATATTTATATGTAATTTGATTTTTATCAGTCCCTGTCCGAGCGCCATTTTGTGACGTGCCAACCTTTCTTTGGGTTTTACCGTTACTATAGATTTTGCTGCTTGTTATTAGACTAGATGTAAGTTAGGTGCGAAACCATCTTTGCATCTAAATCTTGTTGCAGACTTATTAATCCGGGTTTTATGTGTAAATTGAGACACATTATATTAGCACACATTGGCTATTATAACTGGAGTGTGTATTTGAGTATATTAATTATATATATTTTGTATGCATTATACACATTTCTATCACCGCGCATTGGGCCATAGAAATGGTAGTGTATGATTTAATAATACTTAAATTGAATAACTATAAATTTTATATATATATTTACAATATTTATTTATTTAATTTCATTACAAATCCTTATAATAAAAGGACTTGTACTAATAAAACTATGAAATCTAATGTAAATGCTACGAAGGCTTATCAATCAATGAATATTGTATATAAATTTCCGTCCTTTATATACTATCTTTACCTCATTAGTACAAATCCTTTTTAAACATTTTTCGTCATATTTTACATTAATTTCGTATTTTGATTTTTTATTTTAAATCATATTTTCTTTCTTGTTTCTATATACATGTAATATTATCTAAAATTCTAATTATTTACAAGAAATAATTGCATATTTATTTTCATATCCTATGCATTTTTGTAATTACTTTTATTTTATAATTTTTTTTATTAATTCTATAACCTCAATTATTTCTACATTTAAAAATAATCTTAAATTCATTTTTTAAACTTACAATCGTTTTTTATTCTACTTATAAATTTCACTTTGTCTTTTACACAATTACAAAATTAAATATATTATAATTTTTATTATTTTTAAATGTACAAATATCTTCGCATACTGATTTTGCATAAACATATAATTTTTGTAATTAATTTCTGTTTTGCCGTAAAATTAAAAATTAAATTCTTTTTTATACATTTTAAATTGAATATTTGTATTTATTTTATTGTATAATAATATTCTATTTACAATTAATTATTCATTTAATTATAAAATATTTATTTTTAATATAACTGCAATTGCATTTTTATTATTTCTAAATTTGCGCTTTAAATCGTGACACGCTATAATTCTAAGAATTTACATGTTAGTCAATTTCAGCTGACAATATTCTTGTGGATATTTACATTTATATATAGTTCATTGATCTTTCTAAGAAATCTATTTTGATGACCTATATCCTCTTATATAAATTTACGTATTTATGAAATAATATAATTATATGTAGTTGTATACGTCACAATATATATATACATTTGTATATAGGGGGTTATGGAGCCTCGTATGTTAAATTCCAATAACCCTATCTCTTTCCCACTCATTGTTAATATGGCAGGTTTATGGAGCCGGGGCTCCATAATCTTTTCTGTCTCTTTTTATCGTACTAAAGTACGCATCTTCCTTCTCTGTCATGGGTGTCATAAACCCCGAAATTTAAAATTATAAGTACACGTATATACATTCCAATAGTAATGTAGATATTAAAAATTAGCAGTCTAACACGATTTACAGAACACGACATATGAAATCAAGTCGCAAGTTCATTTAAATGGAAATGAATTTAACGTTCCGTGATACGAATATGAGTCATTCCACAGAATTTTAGACTTAAAAAACATGTTTTAGAGAACAAAATTACAAAATATAGTAACCATTGATTTGATCCCGTTATTTGGTCTTGTATGTCTGGGGCAGGGACTGTCTGCGCCCCACTGATGAGATCTAACAGACAGTCCTAAGACGAAACACATAGACTTAAAAATTCTTTCTTTCTTATGATTAAATAACATTAATTTCGTAATTAGTATCCTATTTAAAAATTTTTGTCCTTTTTCCTTCTATTTTATGTCTGGTGACTTGTGAACTTCATAATGCTGTCCTCGAGATTGATACACGGCGAATTTTCGTGCCTTTTCGAGCGAGCAGCTTGGAGTTTTTAGAGTCATTAGACGTCAACTCAGCATTACCGATAAATTTCTGTATTCCTTCAATAAATAGTAACCATTATTTATTACACTAATAATAAATAATATATTAAAAAAATTATAATTTACTGTATTTTTATTAATATTTGTTGTTACTCGCTTTATTATGCTTTATGAGGTTTTTGTAAAAAAAACTTTTATTAAAAATGATTTGAAAAATTTTTTATATGATCTTCACATATTAGAGGATATAACGTAAGAGTTTCAGAGGTGTGGTTTCATCTAGATAGATTAATTTATTTAATGAATATCCGTACCCCCTATTTTAAAAAAATTAATTTATTTTGCTTTTAGTTCGTTGAAGAATAATAAAGTATTTTCTTGAAGTTTGTCTATGGCAAATGACAGCTATTAATCAGACAAATTAAATAGCGTTTGGTTTTTAAACGTCCTACTTGTAGAAAAAAAGTTATAGTTTCGCAAAGTTAGGTACATGTATGCTCCCCTCATTGACAAAAATCATTTTTTTCGTAGGCACATTACTAGAATGTTATCAATGCTTATAAAAGTAATTGCTCTGTTTTTATTAACTGTATAAAACACATATTATAGTACTTAATATAAAGTTCTACTTTGTTTGTCTGAAACGAACTTAAGAAAAATGTAACAAAATGAAATTTTTATTTTTCGAGAAAATAACATATTTAATTTCATCAAAATGATTTTTTTTTGTTTAACAAAATTTTTACTTCTGATACATATTATGCTAGATAATTTCGTACATTGTTTAATATTTTACATGAAATTTGAAAGAAAATTGTAATTTTTTAAAGAAAAATTGCATGTTTTGCATTAAAATAATTTTTTGTTTATTTTTTTAAAAAATCTAAAAGAAAATGAGTAGCCACGTGTTCTTTATGTTATTATTTTTATTCAGAAACAATTTGATAAATTTGAAAGATGTGTCTAAAATAAATTTTCTATTTTTTGTGACCTTAAAGTAAAAAATTCTATGGAATCTCTCATATATGTGCATAATATATTACTATCGGTTGTTCCGAACCGAAATCTTTATTTTTGTAATTAAGCAGAAGAAAAGGAATACTGAGGAGTCCAAATTGAAATTTTGATAAAAGGCCATACTCTGGGAAATTCTACCAATCGTAGTGTGCAAAGAGTTAAATGAGCTTTCTCATCGCGAAATTATCGTTTCCGAGATCGGGACGTCCGAAAGCAAAAACTGGGAAAGTGTGCGGAGTAAGAAAGGGGACGGGTAGATAGATAATTAAATAGATAGATAATTAATTTATTAGCCTGGGGGTATAACCTCATAAGGCTCAAAAGCATACAAAATTCAGTAATTCATTTACACGTAAATTAAATACAACTCACAACAGTATGTCTAAAATAATTATACTAACAACATAAACGAATAATAAATAATACGCATTGTAAAGTGACATATATAATAAATCATTTACAAATAAATAAATAAGTAAGTAAATAAATAACTAAATAAATAAATATATCACACAATGAGTCAATAACAATAAGAGGTAAATTTATATGATTATCACATTGTAAATAAAGTTTACATAACTATCAAGTCAGAAAAGATTATAGAAGCCATTACAGCCGAATAGTTACTCCTTTAAGGGGATGTCGGAGCTATAGCCTCCATCAAAAGCCGCTCGATCTCTCGGTTTCGAATGGCGCTGCAGTCAGGTGTCGATTTCTACGATAAACGTACTTAAAACATAAATTATAAATTTTACAGCTACATAGAGCTGTTGAAAGATACTTTCCCCCCTAGCTATGACTAAACTTAAGGTAATTATAATATTACTCTTGGAAGCAAATGTTTATTTTTTTAAAGAAATGTGAAATACGTCTCATATTCAATGAATCTATATCTGCCGTAATGCTACATGCAACGTATTTCACATTTCTTTAAAAAAATAAACATTTACTGCCAAGAGTAATATTACAATTACCTTAATTTTAGTTATAGCTAGGGGGGAAAGTATCTTTCAACAGCTCTATGTAGCTGTAAAATTTATAATTTATGTTTTAAGTACGTTTATCGTAGAAATCGACACCTGACTACAGCGCCATTCGAAACCGAGAGATCGAGCGGCTTTTGATGGAGGCTATAGCTCCGACATCCCCTTAAAAGCTTTTTTAATTTGCTTAAATTATCTTAATATAGACGGGTAGCGGTGGAGTTACAGCATTCAGAATATAAGATGAGTATGTTATTAACGCGCTTCTCCATGTCTCCGTCCTAAACGGAGGAATTAGTAATGGCTTGGCAGGCAGAATGCACGAATTGGCAATTTTAAGAGTCATAGAAATAAAAGGGTACACATGTACTTAATATTTTAAAAGTCAGAACACCCACCAAAATTTCGCTCCGACGTGCAACGGATAGTCAACCTAGATTACGGCTAAATTAAGTAATCTTGACTTTCTTAGGCAAAGCATGACGGAATTGTCTAAGTGAACACACACCCAGAAATACCTTGTACCTAACTGTAGTTACATGCTTACTCCAACTTAATTGTGGGCTCAAAACAATGCTTAAGCTCTTAAGTCTGTGTTCATAGAAAATAGATACGCCATAATCACCATACTGGATGATGCCCTGAAAATCAAGAGTTTCATGGTAAGCCGGGCTGCTAAAGACAATTGCCTCGGTTTCAAGGCCATTTAGAGAGGTCCAGCGTAAAATTTCCGCAACATCATCATTTAAACATTTAAACGTAGCGGGAAAACGCGCGTTCCCCTCATAAGATTTACCGGAAGGGAATGATATGTAAATCTGAGTCTCAACCGCGAAGATTAAATGTGTATGTCTCAAGATAGATTTCATTAATAAAAATCAGAAAAAGAAAGGGACCAAGCACACTACCCTGATGGACACCCGAAGTCATTGATGTCCATCATGTATTTGCCTCTATCCTACCGAAATCGCCTACATTACAGATAAGAAGCAAACCATTTAATAGTATTATCGACACAGTTTAAATGTCTTAATTTCCGAAAAAGTTGTTCATGCAGAACTGTGACGATTATCTTAGGAAAGTCGAATTGAACAAATACAGTTATACGCTTCTCAATCGCGTATTTAATATCATCAGTAAGTCGAATTAAAGCAGTCTGTGTGCTATGACCTGGTCGAAAGTCTACATGTGACGGGTTAATGATATTATTATATTACGAGTAGAAACTGATGTAATTTCTGGTGAACACATCTTTCAAATACCTTAGAAATCTCACACAGTATGGCAATGGTCTGAGTACCGGATGGTGAAGATAAACATTTGGGCTATTTCACGTCAAGTGGTACGATGAAAATTTTAAATCGCTCCAAAATTTGAAAACAGGCTGGAAATATCTTTCAGAAGATAGAAAAAAATTTTTAGGTGTTAAAAATAATTTGCCTAAGAGTTATTCCACCATGAAAAATGGAAATTTTTCAATTTTTTAGAAAAATTTATATTTTTAAAGCCATTTATCTCAAAATCTATTGATTTTTTTGAAAAAACATTAAAAACAACTTTTGTTCAAAATAATCTTTAGAACTTATCTACCTGGGTTACAATTCTTAATTTTAACATCTCAAAGAGATAGGGCACTTGGAAATATTGAATATCAAAAAAAGGCGACCACGCCACAATCGATTTTGATCTAACACCGCTCAAAAGATCACATTTTTCGCGAGCTTTCGAATGGCGGTGGTTAGATTATTGGCCAAGACCGTTGGTGTAAGTTATACCCCATAAACCTCATAAAATCACTAATTTTCATGTATTTTAGGGCATAACTTACACCACCGGTCTTGGCCAATAATCTAACCACCGCCATTCGAAAGCTCTCAAAAAATGTGATCTTTTGAGCGGTGTTAGATCAAAATCGATTGTGGCGTGGTCGCCTTTTTTTGATATTCAATATTTCCAAGTGCCCTATCTCTTCGAGATTTTAAAATTAAGAATTGTAACCCAGGTAGTTAAGTTCTAAGGATTATTTTGAACAAAAGTTGTTTTTAATGTTTTTTCAAAAAAATCAATAGATTTTGAGATAAATGCCCTAAAATACATGAAAATGAGTGATTTTATGAGGTTTATGGGGTATAACTTACACCAACGGTCTTGGCCAATAATCTAACCACCGCCATTCGAAAGCTCGCGAAAAATGTGATCTTTTGAGCGGTGTTAGATCAAAATCGATTGTGGCGTGATCGCCTTTTTTTGATATTCAATATTTCCGGGCGTTATATTTCTTCGAGATTTTAAAATTAAGAATTGTAACCCAGGTAGATAAGTTCTAAAGATTATTTTGAACAAAAGTTGTTTTTAATGTTTTTTCAAAAAAATCAATAGATTTTGAGATAAATGGCTTTGAAAATAGTAATTTTTCTAAAAAATTGAAAAATTTCCATTTTTCATGGTGGAATAACTCTTAGGCAAATTATTTTTAACACCTAAAAATTTTTTTCTATCTTCTGAAAGATATTTCCAGCCTGAATTCAAATTTTGGAGCGATTTAAAATTTTCATCGTACCACTTGACGTGAAATAGCCCATTTAGTTTTCGCAAGTGGACGCAAGAGCGATCTTTTCCATACGCTAGGAAAAACTGCACACTGCACATATAATCCAAAAAGCCTAAAAAATGGAGCGACAATAGCAGGATCTGCTAACCGGAGAATAGACGAAATTTAAACATGCCCCCACGGCCTTAGATCTAGAAATGTGGATGGCTTTATCGATGGTAATAGTCGATGCTGGCATGAGGCTAAAAGGTGGAAAATTAACGTGTGGAATAGCATCTGTAACAATGTTGAGCAATCTATTTGGTCTTATTTCTGGTGAGATACACGAAACCATCGCATAATACAATTCAAGGTTGTAGCAAGAAGTTGGATCGCGTAAAGTTTTTTAACCAATCCTAGACGACGAATTGCGGTCCATTAATCAGTAAGAGCGTTAGACGACCTAATTTTTGCTTTGAAATACTTGTTCTCAGCCGTGTTTAATTTGTTTTTACATCTTGGATGAAGTAGTTTATATTGGTTAATAAGAGCGGGATTCGTTTTGGCTTGCCATTAAGCACGATTTAACTCTCTCATTAGCTTACGAAACGGGAGGTCTACTCAAGGTTATCATGCAAAAAGTTTGTATTAGCACTAGAAGATAAAGATGTAGAGTCAGAGCATAAAAATGTTGATGAGCGATTGTCCAGTTCTCTGCATAAAACTTCATTATTTACGGAATTAAGGCTTCTCTTAAATAAAGTACTAACCTAGGGACGCTCAAAAATACATCTATAAGTAATTTCTATGAAATCATGGCATGTTATGAAAGGAGCCTCAGATTTGTTATAGAATTAACGTCATTGACAACAAATAAATCTAGTCAGGTGTGAGAAAAGGTATCTCTATAAAAAGAAGATGGGCATGATGGGTAGGTTCAGAAAGAACAATAAATAAGACATTGGCAGATACATTATTTTTGAAAAATGCGATGCCAAAGAATCTACACACAAATCATCATCAAAATGCGTAAATAGGTGATTGTCATCCTAATAGGCGACGGTAATAAAGCCATTACTTGAGGGGTCTACGCTAATTGCAATTTTCAAAAAATCGATTTGTTTTATTCCATTTTTCGAAAGTTACATTTACTAACAAGGGCTTGACCTGCGGGAAATGGATCTTGTTCTAACTTTGGTATGTCTTTTATAATTTAAAAATATGAAGAAAGTCTAGTTATTCCTTGCCAATGGCCACTTTTATGAAAGTTATTCGACATCTAATAATAATATCAGTAAAAATTACTGTCAATTTGAATGCTTATAACTCGGAAACAAATAAAGATAGGCACTCAAACCAAAAACCAGAAGAAAGTTGAGTTCAAGTATATATGATTTAAAAAAAAGAAACTTAAGTTGCTTAATTTGGAGCAAAGTTATAAAGAAAATAAGAAATCAAAATAAACAATAAATTTTTCATATTAAATCTTGTTTAAAATTTCTTTAATTTCTTATTTTCTTCATAACTTTGCTCCAAATTAAGCAACTTAAGTTTCTTTTTTTTAAATCATATATACTTGAACTCAACTTTCTTCTGGTTTTTGGTTCGATTGTTTATCTTTATTTGTTTCCGAGCTATAAGCGATCGAATTGGAAGTAATTTTTACTGCTATTATTATTGGATGTCGAATAACTTCCGTAAAAGTGGCCATTGGCAAGAGATAACTTGGCTTTCTTCATATTTTTATATTACAAAATACATACCAAAGTTAGGATAAGATCCGTTTCCCGGAGGTCAAGTACTCCCCTTGTAAGTATGGACAGCGAGGGCTCGATTTTAAAATTTGTGTTACTTGTGAGTGTGGAGAAAAATGTATTAATTCGTGTCCGATGATTGCGACTGATTGCGAAGTCAACTGTCGCTTTGTGTTTGTTATGTGATTGATTGGTATTGGATGGTGTGGTATAAACATATTTATTGGCCTAATGGAACTTGGACATGGAATGAGTTTCTCCGTTTATTATCATATTATCAATTCGGTCCATACCGCTGTGAAAAATGTTTTCGATATAGTGATGCTAAAGGCTGCTAGAGAATAAAAATTCTTAGATGCTCAGTACGGAGAACCCAAAGATATTTTAAGCGTTTTAGGAGACGGTGCCTGGCAAAAAAGAGAATTTTCTTCTCTTGTTGGCATAGTTTCTTTGGTATATAAACACATTAAAAAAATTGCGAACGTTGTTATCAAATCAAACTACTGCAAAGGATGTGAAAGAAGAAAAGGAGCAGAGAACACGATTGAATATGCAGCATGGTGCGAAGTGCACCAAAAAAATTGCAGTGCTAATTACTCAGATAGTGCCGGAAAAATGGAAGTCAAAGGTATATGTCAAATATTTTTGGAATCGATACACACCCGTATGGTGAAGCAGTGATCGTTAAAAAGTTAGAGTGTGTGTTACACGTCGCAAAAAGAATTTTCAAACGTGCTAGTGAAACTATAAAAATCTTATACAGACAAGAAAAGCTGCAAAGAAGGACGAGGAAGAAACTCCAGCAAAAAAAGTTCTTACTAGAAAAAGAACAACCAGCGTAGAAAAAGTTCCTCTTGTAAAAACTCAAGTTAAATTAAATTTTACGATAAAAGAACTGTCGAAAAATTAACGGTTTAGCAATTCAACGGCATCCTGATTCCGTGGAAGAAATGCGCAGGGATATCTGGGCAGGATTTTATCATAGGATTTCAACCGATAGTAATCCACAGCATTCATACTGTTCTAAATCCTGGTGTAAATATAAGAAAGCTGTGGAAAACAACACCGTTCGACAATTTAAACATCCTCCTGCTCTCGCTGAAGATGTTCAAGAAGTTTTCATACCAATCTACGAGGATTTGACAAAACAAGAACTTCTTGACAGGTGCCTCGGTGAAAACACGCAAAATAATAACTAGTCTTTCAGCAACTGCGTTTGGTCAATGGTTCCTAAACACATTTTTTCGCCGAGCTGTTCGTAGCTGAGCGAGATCTAACGTGCACACGAGTTGCAAACCGCCGCAGTAGAGATGCCTCTAAGGAGGCCAGAATTAATCGAAGGAAGGCTATTTTGGATGAGATGGTACATTATTAAGAAACTGAAGGCATAATGTACGGTGCAGGCATCACTGATTAAGCGTAGGTAAGAAATTTTCACGTTTATTCGTTAAAAAAAACTTTGATCGTGTTTTTCTCGAAATGACATTTTTGTACGGCTTGTTGAAAAAATCTCGGAAACTACTACATCAATCCTTACCAAATTTTTACCACATATTCTTTACGATGATAGCTATGTTGCCTATCATACGATTTTTGAAATTTTTAGTTTAACTTGGTTTAAAAAAACTGATAAGAAAAGGTCATTTTTCGTTATTTTTCGAACTATGGCCGCCATTTTGCCAATTTTGAAAAAATCAATAATCCTATAATATGCTACATAGTCATTACATTACTGAATCTAAAACCTTTTTTTTTGTTTCAGATAATCCACTTCGAAGATTTCATCAACAGGGCGCACTCATCTTTATTTTAGATATTTTTTGGCCTCCATTTTTATACAATAAAAAACAAAAAAATTAATAAAAAAATTTTCTTAATGTATTTCAGGATTGTATGTATGAAGTCTCATACTTCACATATTAATATTTGTAATATAAAACAATGAAAAAAAATCGTGAAAATAGTTATTTTTTTGCGCGTCGAATTAGGGTAGACTCCTTAAATTATTACTTAAACTATTACCTACATTCTTACGTACTCAGGTGTGCAAGTAATTAGCTTGATTACTCTGGATGGCAGCTGCATTTGAGATAGTGTGGTGCGACTGGGACGGTGTGATTGTTTGGAGAGGCGGTAAATTATACAATGCATTAATATATTACTTATAACCATAAACGAGTCAGTTAGTAAGCGTTTGACATATACTGTCATATTACTCACAAACGGATGCAAGTAATATAAGTCTCTACCTACTTGAAGCGCTTTCAAATACAATTGAAATACTGATTTGGCCCATATAGCCTGAATAAAAATTTCCGAATTTTCGCCGCTTCTAAAAATTTTATTACACTCACTGTTTAAGACTAAGTGAGATTTGCTTACGAGATTATCACGCGCACTAACTTGAAAAAACTTGATAACGAACCCTCTGAATCTTACTGGAGCTTGATTACGATTTTTGGTAACCCAATCACGTCTGTCGAGAATATAAGATGTCAGATGTTAAAGTTGAAAAATCATCAATATGTTTTCCGTCAAGGTACGATTGTTAACATTGAGGTTAGATGATATACCAGATACGAGTACCATGCCCTCATCTGCAAGATTCGTCCTAGTTTTCATTCAAAAGATGTTTTGCTGAAGTGCATTAACTCTGGTCGAATCTGCAAAAGAGGATTATGAGCCTGACGCTTCTAAACTGTAAATTCTATCTTTCAACATATTTATTTCGAACCCGTGGTTCTCCAGAGTTTTCTTTATTGTTCCCAGGCCCTGTTTCAGATCATCGATTGCCTCAACCTGTGACTTGGAAGTTAACTCCATTAACGTACGCAGTTCAAATGTTTGACCATATATTGTAGGAGTCCTAGTAGCAGTTAGATCAGCGTTAAGTATCGTACAATGCACAACTTCTGCAGGCTGGACAATCTCAATTCGTGTCATTGACAACTTAAGAAGTATGTATGGCCAGGCAATTGTTTCTGCGTAACGAATACGAGGTTAATAATTGGCGTGGATATACGCTCGGTATTCCAACTTGGTCACGCGTGCGCATAAGAGGTTAGGGTCTCTCTTCGTGTCTCTCTCTCTCTCTCTCTCTCTGTCTCTCTCTTTATATATATCATGCGGGCATATCTATAGGCTCTTCTCACACATGGCTTGATCTCTTCCTGATTCGTGACCCTCTACCTGATTACAGATATATTTAGCCATCAGTTCCTTTTGCAGCGGGAAATTATTCTGTAACAGTTCATATTCAGTTTGACAAAAACCAACTAAAGTAAAAAGGTACTGGTCGCGTCATTTGGAGGGGATCAATCTCCATGATTTAGATACAGTGTTTAATGGCACATTCAATAGTAGCACAACTCATTTATTAGATGCTATAATTGAGGTTCATAAGTTTAACCATATAGAGACACCTACCCAAAACCAGAATCAGATTTTCTGTTGTCCTTTCTTGTGTTCAAGTATTGATAAAAACAATGTAACATGCACGCACTTATCTAGTCCATTATCCTGTTCTCATAATAATCATTCAACTAACATGTCATCATCTAACTTATTTTCCATTACTCATAGTTATAGTTTATGTAGCACGTCATCACCTACTTATTGCCCATCCCTCACTATAATAATTTATCTAGTATGTTTTCATCTAATTTATTAACCATAACTCATAATGACCATTTCATCGGCATGAAACCACCTAATTTATTATTCCTATCTCACTATCAAAATTCATCGTTTTCTTCGCTTCCGCAGCTATTTCTCATCTCATGGTGTGGGCTCTTATCACTTTTGATTATTCTGCTAATTTCTAATTCTACCTACTGCAGTTGTTTACAATGCTCAGTAAATTTTATCTTGAGTTTATTAAACTGTGTGTATATGTATGTGTCGCACGTTAACAAGCGACGGACAGTGGTCGATGCTCGCGTCGCTCTGAGCATACGATAGAAATTTTGGGAGGGCGCGACAGGCACGGTGTATGTATGTATAATGAGTGAATAAGTGTGTTAATATGTTTTCCTTAGTTTGATCTTTCCGGAAGAAGATTCCGGTGACTCTTTTCACTTTTGATGTTCTGGCACCAGCTAAGCTCGTAACCGTTGAAAATAAATTTATGCCTAGGGCAACAGCTAAAGTTAGAGGATAAATCAAATCTCGAAATGAAACCTTTAGAGTTTTTAAAGCCTCATCAACCTGGGTTTCCAAAAAGACTTAGCCTTGTACTTTGGGACTTGAACTATTTGGGCCTTTTTTAGGCGTTCTTTTGGGGCCTTATATTATTATTTTTTCTTACAATTTTCTTATATTATATCGTTTATTATGTTAAAGGGCTTATCGGTTCTATATTATATTGAAAATCATCCGTTCTTCGGTGTCCGGTGATTGGTGTCAGGCGGCGATGACCAGTGTCCGGTTGAAGGATTAAAAGTATGCGTGGAGTGGCAGAGATGACGCCGATATTTCAGGAATTTCTGTGTTATTTCGGGATAACTTCACTAATTACAGGATTTCCTGGAAATTTCGGGAATTTCTAGGTTATTCCGAGATAACTCTAGTAATTACCGTATTTCCAGGATATTCCGAGAATTTCTGAGGTACTCCGGATTAACCCCACTAGTTACGGGATATGCTGGATACTTAGGGTATTACTGAGGTATTCCGGGGTATCTTCACTAATTACGAGAATTCCAAATATTTAGGAATTTTTGAGGTCTTCCGGGATAACTTTACTAATTCCGGGATTTCCTTGATATTTCGGTAATTTCTGAGGTATGCCTGGATAACTTTACTAATTACGGAATTCCTGGATATTCCGGGAAAATTGAGATAAACTGGGATAACTTCAGTAATTACGAGATTTCCTGGATATTTCGGGAATTTCTGAGTTCTTTCGAGATACCTACACTAATTACGGGATTTCCTGGATATTTGGGGAAATTTTGAGGTATTCCAGGATAGCTTTACTAATTACGGGATTTCCTGGATATTTCGGGAATTTCTGAGGTGTTCCAGGATAACTACACTAGTTACGGGGTTTCCTGAATATTTCGGGAAATTCTGAGGTATTTCGGGATAACTTAACTAATTACGGAAGTTCATGGATATTTAGAGAATTTTTGGGGTATGCCGGGATACCGTCAACAGCAACGGGATTTTCTAAATATTTCGGTAATTTTTGAGGTACGCCGGGATAACTTTACTAATTACAGGATTTCCTGGATATTTCGGGAACTTCTCAGGTATTCCGGAAGACCTTCAGTAGTTACAGGATTTTCTGGATATTTCAGGAATTACTGTGTTATTTCGGATTTCCTTCACTAATTACGGGATTTACTGGATATGTCGGGAATTTCTGAGGTATTCCGCGATAACTCCACTAGTTACGGTATTACCTGGATATTTCGAGAATTTCTGAGCTATTTCGGGATACCACCACCAATTACGAGATTTTCTAAATATTGCGGTAATTTCTGATGTAGGCCGGAATAACTTTACTAATTATAGGACCTCCTGGGTATTTCGGGAATTTTTGAGGTAATCCGGGATAACTTCAGTAATTACGGGATTTCCTGAATATTTCGGGAATTTCTGTGTTATTTCGGGATTATTTCACCAATTACGGGATTTTCTAAATATTTCGGTAATTTCTGTGGTATTCCGGGATAACTTTACAAATTACGGGATTTCTGGATATATCGGGAATTTCTGAGGTAATCTGTGATAACTTCAGTAATTACGGGATTTCTTGGATATTTCGGAAATTTTTGTGGTGTTCCGGGATAAGTCCTCTAATTCTGGGATGTCGTGGAAATGTCAGGAATTTTTGAGGTATTCCGGGATACCCCCACCAATTACGGAATTTTCTAAATATTTCGGTAATTTCTGAGGTATGCCGGGATAACGTTACTAATTACAGGATTTCCTGGATATTTCGAGAATTGTTGAGCTAATTGTGGATAATTTTACAAACTACGGGACCTCTTGGGTATTTCGGGAACTTTTGAAGTATTCCGGGATAACTTCAGTAATTACAGGATTTGATGGATACTTCGCGAATTTCTGAGCTATTTCGGGATAATTTTCCAAATTACGGGATTTCTTGGATATTTCGGGATAACTTAACCAATTACGGGATCTTCTAATTTTATCGATAATATACTGAGATATGCCGGGATAACTTTACTAATTCCGGGACATCCTGGGATTTTTAAGGAATTTTGGAGGTATTCCGGGATACCGTCACCAATAGCGGGTTTTCCTGGATATTTCGAGAATTTCTGTGTTATATCGGGATTGCTTCACTAATTACAGGATTTCCTGGATAGTTCGAGAATTTTTGAACTATTTGTGGATATCTTTACATACTATGCGATTTCCTGGATATTTCGAGAATTTCTGAGGTATTCCGGGATAATAATAATAACTAATAATAAATAATAATAATAATAATAATAACTCCACCAATTACGGGATTTTATAACTGTACTAATTACGGAATTTCCTGGATTTTAAAGGAATTTTGGAGGTATTCTGGGATGACTCCACCAATTACGGGATTTTCTAAATAATTAGGAAATTTCTGTGGTATGTCGTGATAACTTCCCTTCATGGATATTTATTCATGGATGTTCATGGATATTTAGGGAATTTCTGAGATATTCCGTGATAACTCCACCAATTACGGGATTTTCGTGATATTTGGAATTTTGAGGTATTCCGGGATTACTTTACTAATTATGGGACCTCCTGGATATTTCGGGAATTTTTCAGGTAATCCGGGATAACATCATTCATTACGGTATTTCCTGAATATTTCGAGAATTTCTGAGGTATTCCGGGGTATCTTCACTAATTATGGTGTTATGAGCCGGCTTATCAAGACGGTGTCAGGCGTGAGTAGTTCAGCTTAACATTAAATTATTTTTATTTTAACCCATTAAGTCCCAACCGACCATTTTACAGTCGATTTGTTTTTCGCTTAGAAAAAATAGAGCATAGACTAGAATAAAAAAGGAAATGACTGTTTCTTATGTAAAATTACCTGCTCTATCTGAATTCAGCATCAGATTTTTGATATTTTCCACGGAAAATTCAATATAGCCGCTCAAAGTAAAAAAAAAATTCCATTTTTTGATAATCGACTGTGGGCCTTTATTTTCTAATTTTGACGACAAAATCAAATGCACATAGTAAAACGACCATTTGAAAAAAATGAAAATCTGATGCTGAATTCAGATAGAGCAGGTAATTTTACATAAGAAACAGTCATTTCCTTTTTTATTCTAGTCAATTCTCTATTTTTTCTAAGCGAAAAACAAATCGACTGTGAAATGGTCGGTTGGGGCTTAATGGGTTAATGTGAAACTGCTGTCAGCACCGGAGCCTCTTAGTTCTTATAAGTCACGATTATTGTGTGTCACGCTTTGTTATTGCGTCACATCACTCTTGTATATTACACGTCAAAAAACGTTTGTCACATGTGGTAGATGATATTGTAGTTATGCGTTACGTCACGCTAGTCATACAGCGTATAACTAGATTCCCCCAACGTTATATGCGACGTTACTCGAAGTTGTTATGTATGTTTGCAAGCGTTACGCGTAACGTTCTAATAGGCGTAACTTTATGAAGTCGACTATTCGGTACTTACGTGTAGATGATACGTCACGTTTATCCTGTGTTAATACTTCTTGATGAAGATATTGTGTTTGTCAGTATCTTTAGATTTATTTAATGAAACTGAGATAGAAGTTTTGTGTTTATTTGATTATTTATTTCATCCTTTTTATTCTAATATAAGATTAAAAACTACACGAATAGTCTTCGTGGCCAAATTCGAGTTTTATATTCTCTAAATACAATTCTAGGTTTTATATATTTTTCTAGAGACCTTGGTGAATCTCTGTTAGAAAAATATTTCGCGAATGAATTTAGTAGCCTCCAAATGATCTATATATCTTATATCACGATTAGCTTAAAAGGGCAACCAGGGGGACAATCCCTTATTTTTTAAGCTTTTATATACTTTTAAATTCTGTATATGAATTTCACAATATACTTACGCCGGAATCTAAAACGGCGGGCAATTCGCTCACTGTTAACACGAGTCTCACAATACTAAAGAACAAGACTGAAGACTAAAGGCGTTAGATGGTGCATTCGCGGGTTTATGAAGACTCAAAAGAAAGATGGAGTCGCGAATGTTCTAGAACCGTATGAGAGTCGCGAACCAATCAGCAATGGACACGATTCAGACTCGGCGTAGGTGGGAGTAGTTAACAATTGTCAAATCGACATTTTCGCAGGTCAGCGACCGATATCACTGCGTATAACGACTGATTTAGCAAAATTTGTAAATTTATTTAAAGGCTTTATAGGTTAATTTTTATGAGTGCATGTATATATCAGAATAAAATCAGAATTATTAAAAATAAATATTTGTAATAATGTAGACGTCTATGTGGGACGTCACATCTCCCCCCTTTGTTAATTCTGTCGCCCTCGACAGAAGAGTGGGTAACGGATGTCGTAATGTCACGCTTTGTTATGTTTGTCTCTAACGTTCAAAGTTGGGACTAGTCGTTTAGGTAACGCTTCGCGTGACGGTGAAATGTTACAAATTATTAGTTTCATTATAAAATTTTGGCAACAGAGGTTTTAAGATACGCATGACCGTAGTGATCTGTTGTGAAAATTTTGTACATAGGTTCAGAACATGTGATTAATGCTTATTAATTTCATTTGTTAATTTTATATAAAGTATTCTTAAGCATAGTTTACATTTTGATCTTGTAATTGTGTTTGTAATAAAGATATACCTGTGGGTATGTGCATGACAAGTTGTCTTAACCTGTGCCTATTTTTAAGATGATTGTTACGAATAGATTTAAGTATTGATTAAAAATTAGATAATACATTAATTTGTTCATTTAATTATTATTACGAAAGGAGTAGAGTTAAATTCAAATAATATAAGAGTTTAGTTTCGTTATAGGATTAATTATTTCAAAGCGAACCGCGACTGCGATATCTTATGTTAAAACAACATGTAGCTATGAGCTTTCTATGTAACTTAAATTCTAGCGTAAACAACGTTCAGTTTCGATTCTTTGAACGTTGAAATAAATAATTCGATGCATAACGTATATGTAAAGAAGAGCAGCGGAGGGGAAATCAGCGCGATTATTTTATTAATTAAAATATGATTAAAATAGAAAAATACTATTGTAGGTTTGGTGTTGGATTCTCTTAGAGCACGGGTTCGTTCGTGGCCTAGAAGCCATACGTGCTCAGTTATAACTGAGGCCGTGATTTTATCTACCATGGCCGTCAGGCTGCGAGATGAATACACCAAATTTCCAATATTGTTCGCGAACTAAATAAATTAATTAAAGAAAAGGGGAAGAAATTCGACGAAATTATTGTCGCGTAGAGGGGTTTAGGACACGCGCACAAATAAAGTCGCTCGCGCTTCAAGCGGCGCTTTTTTCTCTGCTGCTCTCCTAAGGTAAAGTGTTATTAGCTAATATTTGAATAAAGTCGTTTTTATTCTTAAAATTTAAACCTTTGTCTTTATTATTATTATCAACGTATTTATCAGTAACAATGATCTTGAATGTCTTTCCTCTTTGAGAGGTTCGGTGTGGGATGGTATGGGACTATTTCAGTAGACGATTCGATTTGATTTGTAGCAGGTGTTATCTGAGGTTGATAGGTATTTTAGGAGGTTGTGACATTTGGATTTTCGTTCAACCTGGTTGTTGGATTCTTGTTACTTAATTCTACGTTATATGTTGCTTTTCCTGATATGATGTTTCTTCTTGGATGATTAAATGGTGACATTCTGCAGGATGTTTTGTAATAACGAGATAGTATAAAATATATCATTATTATTACTAATATGTTTGCTCCAAATCCTGAGGCAGCGTATGTTTGGATTGTTTGACGATCACGTTTTTGCTGTGATATTTCTTTAAATTTCGATTTTAATTTAATTAGGGATAGTGAATCTTCGCTTTTTGCCCATTTGGTAACAGTTGATGTTATATATTCTTCTTCATTGAGATTAGTTGTTACAGATTCCGTCGGTATGGCTTTATATATGAAATTTGTTAAGTTCAAAGAGATATTGGGATTGTATAAAAATGATTCTTTTAGTTGCAGTAAGTTTACACCGTAAAGCGTAATTTTGGTTGTGTATCCTATACAGTGTCCATCAATTGTTAATAAACCAGTGACTTCAAGTATTATGTCTGAATTAGGTTTTCCATCGCATATGAGTTTAGTCATGAAATTATGACAACTTTCATATTTTTGCAATATTGTTACTGTTTTTCTAAGGATAAAGAATATATTATAATAAACAAAACAAATTGTTATAATAAACAAACATATTTCAAATTATAGAATCCTCAATGCTACTATCTGCAAATTATGAGTTCCACATAAGTATTAAGATTTTATTTGATTTGTATTCTTATAGATTTGAAATTTTATTTCAAGTTCTTGTTCACTGGCGATTTGTACTTTGTATATTGCCTGACTATACCATTGAATTAACTTTTCATACACATTGATGGAAGTATTTTTCTTTAAAAGAAATATGTTTGTGAAGATGAGATTCACATTATAGGTGTTTAGTACTGTCATAACAGTGCATGTCACATTTTTTATTGATATATGACGTCACGGCAGTTTTTGGATTTCTTAAATAATTTTTTTTTATGAACTACATCTGGATTGCGGCAGTGATTTGTATTTTAAAGTAACTTTTTGAAATTTTAAACATATTTTTTTTATTTGCAATAAAAAAAATAATAACTTTGTGTGCGGAAATCGACCCCACAAACAGCAAAGGATTAATAATTCGTATAAAATGTTCAATTGTTAAAATAAAATGAAATCATTAATAATGTTTTTTTTCTATTTTTCATTATATGTATATATATCAAATGATAAACTACTTTACTTATATGATCCGTCGTCATATAGGTCCTTACATTGTCTTTAAATGAAATTGTTTTAGATTTGGAAATATTGCATTCAAAGCTCATTTACCCAATGCTACTTTTTTTTTAATATACGTTGCAAAAATATTACGTTAGAAATAACGTAATAAATTTAAAAGAAAATTAAAGTGTCAGAAAAAGAGACAACCAAAATATGCAAACTCAGCGAGTGAATGAACTTTGATGAGATTGTTTGCATCGACGCAAGATTTAATAAGATTTAAGTTGTAACGCTGTACTGGGGATCAGGGTGCAGGTTAATAATTAGAAGGTTAATTAATGATTAACACGTATATTTAATAGTTCTTAGTTTAAGGGGGTGCCATAGTAAAAAACAATCGACGAAGCGTCGGTAATATAGTAAGCTGTAATGTACTAGTAGCGCCATCATCCGTTGAAAAATTATATTAATCTATAACCTCACAGTAGATGGCGCCAATAGTACATTCCAGCTATCATATTCATTCGTAAATAACCTTTGTACATTGCATTATTCAACACAAAATATGCAGACGACGCAGGAATATTTTAATCAGAATTTTTACAATAATCTTTTTCACAACAATTGCTATACACTTTCCATGCAATCGTTTTCTACATTTTCATACGCAGACGATGCAGGAATTTTACAACTTAATTTTTACAAACAAAATTTGACATTTATTGACGATGCAGGAATTTTGAAACCAAAATTATTACAATAATCAATTTGACAACTATTGCTGTACATAATTCTATGCGATTGTTTTCTACATTTTGTTAGGCAGACGATGCACGAATTGTTATCATAAAATTTTACAACAATCGTTTTGACAACTACTACTACACATTTAACATGCAATCGTTTTCTGCATTTAGATACGCAGACGATGCAGGAATTTTGAAACCAAACTTATTACAATAATCAATTAAACAACTATTGCTAAATATTTTTACAGTAATCAATTTGACAACTACTGCTATACATTTTTCGTATAATCGTTGGTTGCTTTTTAAAACACTGACGATGCAGGAAATTTGTTCAAATTCAAATTTTTGCGAAGAATTTTTTTCACTAACTTCTTTTAGTAAAACGTTTTTGACAGTATTACTACGCTTTTCATGCATTCACGCCTAGGCCCCAAGCTTACAATTTTTCGCTTTTTTAAACGTGCTTGATTTTGTTTGTCATTTTACGAGTTTATCTAAAGTCTATGAAAGTGTCGTTTAGCATAAACAATAAACATGTATAATTATTATTTTTATTAAATAAACAATATTAATATCATTTGTAATTTTTCGCATTTTAAAACGGATTTAATTATTATTTTTTGTGTACGTTTTTTAAGTTTCTAAAATTTTTATCAGTAAAAAATAAATATAAATAATGTTTGTAATTTATCAATATTGAAAAACCCATTGCTACTTTGTTCAGTCAAACGAGAGATATTTAAATCGATTTAATCCCCGGGAAAAACGATTTCTAGCCTTACACCGCCGAATATAGCCTACGCGGCCGGCTAACTCGACGACTCGACGCCCAGCTGACATTTTTTCGCTTTTTTAAACGTGTTTGATTTTTGTTTGTTATTTTAGGAGTTTATCTAGATTCTATGAATGAGTGGTTTTATATAAACAATATCCAT
The DNA here is from genome assembly GCA_026168455.1 of Theocolax elegans. Taxonomy (NCBI): domain Eukaryota; kingdom Metazoa; phylum Arthropoda; class Insecta; order Hymenoptera; family Cerocephalidae; genus Theocolax; species Theocolax elegans. The sequence continues at coordinate 8,447,525 of CM047429.1, forward strand.
GTATAATTATTATTTTTATTAAACAAACAATACTAATATTTTTGGCATTTTAAAACGGTTTTAAATACAATTTTTTGCTTTCGTTTTTAAAAATATATCGAAAATCTATAGATATCTGGTTTTGTGTTAAACAATAACGAAGTAAAATAATTATTTATTTATTACATAAATAATCTAAACTTTTTAGCCCTTTTCGCTTTTTGAAATGACTTTATTTATTCGTTATCTTTTTGTTTCAACTAATATATCTAAATCCTATAGATGTATAGTATTCAATAAATCAATAACTAAGAATAAATAATATTTATCAGTAAATAATTAATGTAATTAATATTTCTAATTTATCAATATAAAAAAACCCATTGTTACTTTGTTCAGTCAAATGAGAGATATTTAAATCGAGTTAATCCCCCGGTAAAACGATTTGTAGCCTTACACACCGCCAAATATAGCCTATGCGGCCGGCTAACTCGACGACTCGACGCGCGAGCCGGCCGCCTAGGGCTACAGCTGATAATTTTTCGTGTTTTCTGTACCGAGGAAACTTGGTAATCGTGCAACGGCACACAAGCCGCGAGAAGTTCGTCACTAGTTATCCGAAAATTGCGCGTGCGCATGCGCGTACGTATTCTGGTATAGCGAGAGAGATAGAGAGAGAGAGAGAGAGAGAGAGAGAAATGGACGGAGATGGGTACAGTGAGAGAGAGGGAGAGAGATGGGAGCATGCAAGGCAGCCGTGGCCTCTAAATAAAAATATTTTGCTCTTTTATCGTATTTGTTTTCTATTGTTTTCCCAATTAAATAAGGTAAGAATGTCGTCATTCTACAATGCATAAGCACGACTTTTATTATATGTCTTTTATTGATATAAGGCCGGTGTATGAATTATGGTATTTAACGCCATATTGCTACAACCATTTGCGCATGTGCTTCCACGCACAATACAAAGTACAGACTAAGCGCGTCGCGCACTCTAGCGGCGAAATTGGTACTAAGGTAACTTTGTCAATAATATAAACTATTTATTTTTTGGCAATATTATGTATAACCCAAATACAGAAGCACTAGATAATGGTGTAATATGTCTTTCAACAAAGTTCCAGATCAATACAACAAGGACACCCTAAAAAATTTCTGCACGGAAAAATGACTATTTTTTCCGTGCAAACTTTTTTTAGGGTGTCCTTCACATATTGACTTCAAACTTCGTATAAATGCGTATTATGTGATTATCTAGTGCCTCTGTATTTGCCTTTTGCAAATAAAACCATAATATGTTCATTAAGTGTAATAATGTATCCATCTGACTCGGTCGGTAATAATCTAGTATGGCACCCCCTTAATATTTAAAGAGTGGGCGCCAGCCGCGTTGACTTGCGGCAATTACCGATTACTCGCGGGTAATCGTAAGCCAGATTACGGGTATGCCCGGATACGCTGTAGGGGAGGAAGGGGAAGGACGGGAAACACGGGATGCTCGCACACTCGTTGCACGGCACACAGCAATACCGTCAGCAGAGAAGGATATTAAATCTACCAATCTTTTCGGGGATATCTTGGACGCTTGATGTCCTATCTTTCTCTCTCTCTCTCGTCACTCACTCACTCGTTCGTACTTAAAATGGTAGATATCGGCTGCTGCGGATTGACTCGAGAAGTCGTCGCATCGACCGACCGTAGAGCTCTGGCTCTCGGCGTGCTCGAGAGCCGCATTCGTACCGCGCGCCTGCGCAGTACGTACTCGTGCGCGGCACCTCGATCTCGCATCGCGCGACCGAGTCGAGTACCGCTGTATTCAGGCTATAGCGGTGCAAGTCGGCTGTATGGTGTATGGTGACCTGGTGCTGCTTACGTCTAGGAGATGCGGTATAACTTCCTGCCAGGTAACTAGCAATTCGTTCTTTCTTGCTTCTTCAACTAATTAGTACGGTGTGAGGTACGAAACTCGCCCACCGCCGTATTGCTGCTTGGGGTCGACTCGCCCCTCTCTCCTCGACGACGTCAACTTCGGTGATGGATAGCCGCAACGGCTACGGCTCCAGGTAAATACTTGGTCGTGAGGTTTACGCAGGTATACGTATTTGTATGCGTGCTTATCCGAGAGGTCAGCTGTACACGTTGTTTGTGTACAGCAACCTAACCTCAATTTGTCCTATGCTGTTCCTTGTACAGCTGTAGTGATTATATACAGCTGTACATGTATTTCCTTGTCTTTGTCTTCTGCCTATTGCTCTTTATCCTCTTCCTTGTTCCTTACCCTCTTAATGCGTATTTGCTCTTATTAAGTATTTTGTTTACTGCTGTATCTTGGTTGGCGCTGGAGGTTCTCCTGCTTACTGCCTGGATACTGCCTCTTCGCCTTCACTGCTGTCCTGTGAGGCTTCGGAGTGTCCTGGAGGCTTCCTGGTGATAGCCTCCCTTAGAGTATCCTGCCTGCAGTTTCAGACTCGGAGGAGCCCACCTGATAATCTGAGCTCGCCCAAGGTCCTCATCGCCAGGACCACCTCAGTGTTTGTGTGCCGTGCTTGGGAAAGGGTTTTTAGTATGTGAGGGTAGGCAGGATTTAGCTGATGTGCGGGTAGGTAGCTAGGGAAAGGTATATGGGTAGGTAGTTAAGGTGTTCGCCAGGGATTCTATCGCTCGTTCTTGACATGTGCAAAGTACATTGTCACAACTCCCCCCCACCAGACCGAAATTACGCGGAAGTCGTAATTTCAATAAAATAACAAAAGTATTGCTAAGTTACAGAACGAAAAAAAAATATTTAAAATGCTGCTAATTACTATCTTGATTGAAGTTTCCTATACTTATAATAGTGCTAAAGTTGGTGGGGGTAATTGCGCTGTAGCTCGCTTATTTACCTTTTTATTTTATTAGGCGGCGCTAATAATGCGCTGTTTTAGTGTGTAGTCACCTTGACTAGCTGCTTGGCTGCAAATCTGTGTACTGTGTACGCTCTGTATTATGTTTAATTAATTTAACTGCTTTGAAATAAAATAAAATTAATATTAATATAACGACGACTGGCCCCAATACATAAAATATAAAATAATAATATAGAATATTCGCAATTGTTTGAGAGCTCTATCCCTACTCGCGATACTCTCATACCTCATTCTTACATGATGGCAATCATACTCACACTGTTGTACAAATTAATATATGAATTCAGGGAATAAAGAAAGTTAACAAATTAATTAAAACATTCAATAATATAAAGTAAAAAAAGAAATTTAATACGGTGTGGTGAATTATTGCCTTCTGCTGCTTGTGAGTTCCTCATTTTGAACTCTTCTTGTTGCAATTACCGTTTCATTGAATAATTACATATAGTTTAAATTATTTGCTTATTTGCTCTGCTTTATAATCACCACCCTTATTGTTTGGGAAAATTTTGCCACTTTGGGTTAATAAAATACTCCTTATATTCAGTTGCTTTTTAGGAACGGGAACAACAAAAAAAATTCTTCACCTAATTGGGTAGGGTTTTAATAATGCTACTATTTAATTACTTCTATAATATAATTTTTTTATTTTTATATAGAAATTATTATATTTTGATTTTTATCGGTTTGGCTTACTGCTGGCTGTATAGGGGGAAATGGTGTGGATGGTGTTAGGGTAAATCTAGTTCCTCTTTCCCATTTTCCTCTGCATTTCCCAATAGCCCTCTGCGCAGCGGGGACAATTTTTGGAGAATACTCCCCTCCTCCCGCAGTTCTTGCAGAAAACCGCGTTTGGAGAGGGGCAGTTTCTCCACCTATGTCCCAGCCCCCCGCAATTCCAACATCCCGGGCGCCATTTGCTTGGATCGGGCCGGGACATACGTGCTCCTGCGGGGATGGTCCCGCACGTTCTCGGCACTGCCCCCACTGCAGCAGACGGCGTAGTTTTGCTGGAGAGGTCAATGGGAGAGGGTATGGTTGTAGGACGATGTACGGGTTGGGACATCGGGGATGGTAGGGTCGTGGATGTGGATGGTTGGGGTTGGGTGTCTGTAGGGTTTGGGATATTCAGGGGCATAAGGGAAACGGGTGTTTGGGGAAGTGGTAGATGGGGAAGCAGATAGGGGCAAGGGAGCTGTAATGGGTGTGGGTAGGTTGGAAACGGGGCAGGGAGGGGGCATGTTCACGGGCACATGTACATAAGTATACATGCCCGTGGACGGGTCGAGGACTGGGCGGGAAATGATTGGTTGGGAAGGGAAGATTGGGATATAAAGGGAGGGTGGTTGGGATGGCGGTCTGGAAGTGGCTGTAGGGGCGCTGTAGGGGGTGATGTCCGAGATGGTAGGAGCTACAGGGGTGAGGGCGGCAACTTCCGTCTTCGGTGCTGCTGGGCGGAAGTCAGGGTCGGCGCATAAGTGTCGCCCTCCCCGGACGCATCCTCTGGTACCTGGGGAGGTTCCTGGAGGATTGTTTGCGGGTTCTTCCGTTAAGTTCAATCTTTCGAGGATCCCCTCCAGGTCCTGCCCAGGTCTCCGCAACTCCGTAGGCCGTGAGGTAAAGCGGCCACGGCCTCGGCCTCTCTGCTTCGCTGACGCCGACTTCCCCATTCTTTCCATCTAAGGGAAAACTTATTCTTATTTTCTAATCTTGCTTAATACTTATCCGTTGCTATTATCAGGTTTGATTCTTATTATTTGCAAAAATTTCCCTACTCAAATTTTATTTCTTTAATTGCCTTTAATAATTTTTCGGGGTCTACCTCGCTTTTTAGGTGGGTTATTGCTATTTGGGTTGTTTTGCTGTATATTTTGTGCTATTGGGCGCTGCGAAGGGGAAGAATGAATTTTAGGTGGGATAATGTTTCTAGGAGGGATATAACGCTTTAGATCATTTACGTAGACTTTAACTCTTCGCTTGGTATCTTCGTCTTCTACTATATAATAATTTGCTGAGACTACTTCTACTACTCTCGCGGGGCCTATATTGATTGGTGCCATTTTTGCTGCAAAATGATTATCTTTTGAGGACAATACCCTATTGCGTCGACATACTCGATCGCCAACTTGGAATTGCACTAATCGACGTCCTTTATTGTAGTGTCTAGCTTGGCTAGCCACTGCCGTGTCTATATGTCTTCTAACAAGATCATATATTGCTGGAAGTCTATGTAATCTTTCGATCCATGCTGCTGTATTTGGTGCTGGAGGGGGGTCTGAGGATTCTAGGTGCTTTCGTATAAGGGCTGTCGGTATCGGGTTTCTGCCAAAATTTAAAAATGCTGGGCTATATTTAGTTGTAGAGTGGACGACTGTATTGAGAGCGAAGCTGAACTCTCCTAAGTGTCGATCCTACTCGTGATGATCCTCCTCAATGAAGCTGTTTATCATCGGTTTTAAATTTCTATTTACCCTTTCTACAGGGTTAGTTTGTGCAAAATAGCGCGGAATTAATGACTGTATAATTTCGTACTGCTGTAATTTCTCTGCAACTTGGCGATTTGCAAATTCTGTTCCATTGTCCGAAATTAGATATTTGGGGCAACCCCATCTGTTAATGACTAACTCATCGAACGCTTGGAGTACGCTTTTTGCGTCGGCTCGTCTTAACGTTTTCATTTCCACATAATGGGTAAATAAGTCCTCAAAGACAATTATGTATTTGAAACCCTGCTTTGACGGTGGTTTCGGTCCCATTATGTCGACTGCTACTACTGTCCAATGTCCATCTATGTGTCTGCCTTTCATTATTCCTGCTGGAGCCTGCTGATTGCTCTTATGGACTTGACACTCTTGATAAGCTCTCACATAATTGCAGGTATCATAGTATATACCTGGCCAGTAGTAGCAGGTGGCTAACCTTGCATACGTTTTGTCATTTCCCAAATGACCTGCTTGCGGGGTGTAGTGCGCTTCATAGAGAGCTTTCTCTCTATCAGCTGCGGGCAGAATTAGCTTCCAAGCATCTAAGTCGGGGACTAATGGGTCTACGAGGGGATTTGGACGGTGTGCGTATAAAAGGTTGTCTTTCATACATAAATCAGGGTATTTTTGGGGAGATTTTATTACTGCTTGGATTTTCATTTGGTACCAAGGATCGCTTGTATTAATTGTGGCTGTAGCTGCTAATGCTGTATCTTCGTATGCTCTTGAGCTTGCGTCAGGTATTTTGTGATATGCTCCTTTCCTGTGCACAAATTAAATTTATAATTTTGCAGGATTGTGTTCCATCGAGCCAATCTGCCTGTCGGATCCTTAATGTTATGAAGCCAGAGAAGGCTATGGTGGTCTGTTACCACGGTAAACTCTTCGCCTTGAAGGTAACCTTTGAGTCTTTGAATAGACCACGAAACGGCCAAACACTCCTTCTCTGTCACCGTATAATTACGTTCCGCTTTACTCAGTGTACGACTAACGTAATATATAGGGTGTTCTTCACCATTTATTTCTTGGGTAAGCACACCGGCTATAGCATAGTCGCTAGCATCAGTTTGGAGAATAAAGGGGAGGGAAAATCGGGGCGGGCTAAAACAGGGGCTTGTTTAACTGCTAGCTTCATTTTCTCGAATGCATCCTGCTATTCTTGATTCCATTGCCAGCTGACATCCTTTCGCGTTAAATAAATTAACGGTGCTCTGTATTTGGCTAATTTCCCGATAAACCTTAAATACCAACCAATTAAGCCAATATAACGTCTTAGTTGCTTTAAATTGGTTGGGGATGGCTACTCTAGTATCGGTCGTATCTTATCTATATTTGTTTTGAGGCCATCCTCATTAACAATATATCCTAGATAAGTTACTTCCGCGCAACAGAATTCGGACTTTCCTCTATTAATTTTCAAGTTTACCTTTTTGAGTGCGGTTGGTACTATTCTTAACCATTTTAGGTGTTCCTCGAAGGTTTTGGCTGTAATAATTATATCATTCTGGCTTTATAAGCTTGTCCATCATTTTTTGGAAAATTGCAGGTGCATTCGATAGGCCGTAGGGGACTCGGGTAAACTGAAATAATCTTTTACCGGGAAGTGAAAAGGCTGTAATTTCGCGGCTTTCTGGGGTAAGAGGGACTTGGTGGTAAGCTTGCGATAAATCAACCTTACTAATGTAACGGCTTTCTCTCAGCTGATCAAGAATGTCGTCCATATTGCGCATAGGGTAGGCGATTTTCTTGGTAACAGCGTTAACCTGCCGGAAATGCAAAAGCGGTATTTTCCGTTTGATTTCGGAACTATAATTGGGCAGCTGCACCACGGGCTTTCTGAAGGTTCTATGATACCTTCCTTTACCTTCCTGTCGATTTCCTCGTATCCAGCCTGCAGCATCCTCGGCGAATAACGACGGTTTCGTTGACGAATAGGTTCGGCACCCTGCACATCGATTTTATGGGAATCTAGGTTAGTTACACCTAGCGTTTTTGGTGTTGGGAGAATCATCTCATTTAGTAGCTGCTGTAATCTCCTTTCTTGTTCCGGTGTAGCTCGTTTCAATCCTTCTATGCTTGCTAGGGCGGGTAAGAAACTCGGGTCTTTGCCATAAGGATAAAAATGATGAGTGATACCTTTATCAGTCCACCACGTATCATTTTCGTAGCATATTTTCATGTTTGCTTTCCGCTTAACCCATTAAGTCCCAACCGACCATTTCACAGTCGATTTGTTTTTCGCTTAGAAAAAATAGAGAATAGACTAGAATAAAAAAGGAAATGACTGTTTCTTATGTAAAATTACCTGCTCTATCTGAATTCAGCATCAGATTGTGTTGATGTGCATTTGATTTTGTCGTCAAAATTAGAAAATAAAGGCCCACAGTCGATTATCAAAAAATGGAATTTTTTTTTTACTTTGAGCGGCTATATTGAATTTTCCGTGGAAAATATCAAAAATCTGATGCTGAATTCAGATAGAGCAGATAATTTTACATAAGAAACAGTCATTTCCTTTTTTATTCTAGTCTATTCTCTATTTTTTCTAAGCGAAAAACAAATCGACTGTGAAATGGTCGGTTGGAACTTAATGGGTTAAAGTCGATACCTAATATGCAATCGTAATGCAAGCCGTCTGCTACTTGGAAGGGCATTATAATAGTTTCACCATATATTTCCATGGATACATCTATTATACCTTGTATTGGTACCGCTGTACCATCTGCTACTTTAACGGCTGAATTGCTGGATTTTCGCAATTTATGCTGTAATACTCTACTCATTCCTCGCCCAATGAATGAGTATACTGACCCATCGTCAAGTAAAGCTGTAGTTTTTGTCCATTTAACTCTATGTTAAAGAAATTACGTAGATCGATGCCGGGTATTTGTTGTATTAGGGAATTATTTGCTGCTAAGTGGGAGGGTAGTGACCCTTTTGGGTGTTTGGGTGAAAAAATACGGGTCTCTATTTTTTCTGGCTGTAGTTTCCCTGGCTTCTGTTCTTATTGCAGCTGCATTGATATTCTGCTATCCAATGCCCAAGTTTATTACACCTATAGCAAGGCTCTTTGAATTTCCATTGGTGAATTGGCTTTTGCTCTCCGTAATTTGGTGTGCTGAATTTATTTGGCTTGAATTCCTGCTTTTTCATTGATTCAGCTCTTGGCTCACTTCTTTGGGTTCGCTGCTAATATCTGCTATTTTTGTTATTCTTTACGGCTTCACTATACTGCTGCTTATGTTCTGGCTTAACGGGTGCTGCATATTTTCTAGCTGCTTGGGGGCTGTTCGGCTTCCATGGGCACTGGTGCTGTATTTTCTTTTGTGGGTTAGTGGTTATGGGTGCTATGGACTCTGGGGATACTACAATATTTTCGCTTTGCTCTGAGGATACTGCTGCTAATTTACGGGTTTTTGTTTGTATAGTATCAACGTATGCATACTTTGCTAGACCGTAATTTTGAATGACTGGTGGAGGTTTGTACGTTTCATCCATCAAACGTCTTGCTTCCTCCTTTTTACCAAGTCGCTGCAACTGTATAAAATTATCGAAATGGTGTCTTTCGATTTTCGATCTATAGCTAGGGTGCAGGTTCCGATACGCTCTATCCAGCTGTTCGGATTGAGGTATTGTTGGTTTAACCTGATCTAGCATGCCTCTTAGCTTAGTGAGGTATGTGGAAATATCCTCGTTCGGTCCTTGTGTGCAATTTTTAATAGCTTGTCTACGCTGGCTTTGCGTTTCCTCTGTCCCATATTGTAGTCTCAGTGCATCTACAAAATCTAGGTAATCCTTCCAGCTGCTTTTCTCACGCCTGAACCATTCGTCATCTAAGACTGATGGTAAAGCTTTAAATATATACTAAGTCGAGAGACCATAACTTTCTCTACATTCCTCAAGATTTGATAAGAATGTCTCCGGATCATTCTTTTTCGCTCCTTTGAATTGGATATGGTGGCGTGAGAATATTTGTGCTGTCCTTTTTTCTCTTATAAAGGTAGCATAAATAATATAAACAGGGAAATAATATATACAGCCTTATGTACACATCAAAATATTCATTAAATATTTAATGTTATTAATATTAAAATTAACAAATATTGGGGTATATGTGCAAGGGACGTGCAAATTGTGCGTATATAATTAAAATATAAACTGGGTTAGGCAGGCAGCAAATCAACAACGAACAAAAATTATGCAGTATAATTTATATACACTAACTATTATCGGGGAGCAATTAGGGAGAAATTAAATTTTCATTGCAATGGATATAGCAGGTCAACAAATTTTAATTATTATTATTTATTATGTTCACGATAAATAAATAAGCAAAATGTATATGTTAATTCAATCAGCGTTAATTGTATATAAGCAAAAACACAATCTACCCAACGTGATAATAGCAAAGGGAACATTAAATAGCATTAATATATAATATATAGCCAAAGGAAATTAATATGCTTATGAAAAAAACAATAAATAATGATTAAAGTAGCTTTGAGTTATAAATATAACTAAAAAATGCAAATTGGTTATCAATTTATGTGTATTACCAAAAAAAAAAAATATAATATTCTCTTATAGAAGCATACAAAAAAAAATGTATTAATACTTGGTTATTAAAGCTGTATGGGTTATAAGGAGAGGGAAAATGAATTATTTTTATATCTTATTTTACCCAGCGTACCCATAAAAAAAAACAACTATTCATAACCAAATATATCCAAAGCAGTGCAAATAAATTATTAAAAAAAAAACAAAATTATATTTCCGTGCACGTGCTCAATTTACTTGCTGAAAATGGCCGACCGGCTTCTTCCGGTTGTGTGCGAGCTTTGCTGAAGGAAAGGAAGGGCAATATGGATGCCTTTTTGCGTCGCGCTTCGACGCTTACAATATTTTTATTTTTACTCGCTTTTAACTACTAAAGAAACACAAAAAAACAATAATGCTGTACGCCACTTTAATTATTTTAATAAAAAGATCCCTTAAAACAAGCCATATTGGGCGCCAATTTAACGCTGCACTGGGGATCAGGGTGCAGGTTATTAATTAGAAGGTTAATTAATGATTAACACGTATATTTAATAGTTCTTAGATTAATATATACAGGGTGGGCGCCAGCCGCGTTGACTCGCGGCAATTACCGATTACTCGCGGGTAATTGTAACAGAACTAGGAAATGCGCAATACAATCACCGGCCCGATATGCGGCCAAATTACGGGTATGCCCGGATATGCTGTAGGGGAGGAAGGGGAAGGACGGGAAAGACGCCACACAGCGGTACCGTCAGCAGAGAAGGATATTAAATCCACCAACCTTTTCGGGGATATCCTGGACGCTTGATGTCCTATCTTTCTCTCTTTCTCTCTCTCGTCACTCAATTGTGGCATGAGACAAGTGCTGAATAAAAAATGAAGCGGGCGTCGGGTCTTGAACCCGAGCCCCTTCGGATCCGAAGACGTTCACGCTAATCACTGCGCTACGCCCGCACTGGTCGTAGCGCCTGCTTATTGCTCTTATATGTTACCGATACCGCGCCGCCTCGCGGTGTCGGTAATGCTGGCATCTATGACAAGTGGATTAAATTCACCTTGTCACAAAGTATTAGCTTCCATAATTATTTACACCTTTAAATACAAAATAAAATAGAGTTATATTTAATAATTACAATTTTGGAAGAGTAAAATATGTTTATAATAGCATGAGGCAAAAAAATAATGTTTTTTTTAGTAAATATGTGTTAAAGATGAATATTAGGTCGTACACAGCATTTGGACCTGAAATAATGTAAATTTACATTAGTTTGTTTGTTTAATATACGATTTGAATTCAAGACAATTTGAATAAATTTATCTAATTTTCAAAAAATCAGATTAGCAAGTCGTAGATTCGAAGCTGTTTTCCTTGCATAAATTATAAAAATTGAAGATTTCTGTATAATTACAAAGAAAATTCCAATATTTTTATACAGGATATAATTATTCATTTTGTATACAATTAACTTGCATTGACTATTGAAGTTTGGGTATTGCTGTGTAATGCTTGATTTTAAAATTGGTTTAAATTTTATTTCACTATGCATAATTTGTAACGAATTAGAGCAATCGGTATTATCTTGAAGAGATATTATGCAATCGATTTGATCTTGTAAAACACTTAAATTTCTGAAAAGTTTGTGCTTTGGATAAAAGAAGAAAATATTGGCATGTTTATGTAAAGAATATTTGAAAAGTTTATGTAATTTTGGAAATATTTTATGGAAGTTTTGATATTCTAATTGTTTATCCTTTGTTTTTCTCAAATTAATAAATGTTTTTGATTTTCTATTAATGCGATTATCCGAATTAGAGATTATATATTTATTTGCCAAATTTTATCTGTAAAGTGGTTATATTTTTGTTGGCATCGTTTACATGAAAATTGCACTGATTTGTTAGATATTACTTAATAAAATTTGATTTCGTTTTGAAAGATTAATTTTTAATTAATGAAGTATGTAAATTTTCTTTTAAATATGAGTTAAAAGATATTATTTCTAAATTCTTTTCTAATATTGACCGAAAAATTATTTTTTTTAAATTTCTTTCGTATTTTAATTAAACAGATGTTTTATTTTCAGTTTGTCTAAGATTTGAATTATTTATACGGTTTTTATGATGATATTTTGAAATTTTAAATGAAAAATTTATTATTTTACTTTTAAACTGTGTCAAATTTTTTCGGGTTGTTATGCTTTTTATTTTATATCTATAATATAGATATGAGCTAAACCAGTTTTTACGTACTTTGCGTCTTTGAAGCGATTTAAAGTAACAGTTAAAATCAGTATTTGGCAGGTTCTGTCTATCAATTCTACTTATTTCGAAATTATTTTATATGGAATCCAAATCTGATTCAGATCCCTCATAATCTGTTGAATGTAGTGATTCAATGTCTGAAAAACCAAAAGAGTCAGACTCTGATTTTTCGGAAATTTTTGCTATTATTTGAAAATAATTTAAGCATTTCTCTAAATGATTATAATTTTTATTTGACTTTATTAAATTATTATGACAAGTAATTTGTACAAGTGATTTTTGATGTTGTTGACTATTATCTTTGTATACAATTAAATTTCTGTTATTTTCAATATTAATATGTTTTATATTATTTTGTCCATTTGTGTTATTTATTTCGTAATTGTTGTTATTTTTTAATGATTTTAATATCCCAGCAAAGATTTTATATTCATAACATTTTGCAGTTTTAACTTCTATATTTGGGTCTTTTTTAATTATTCTTAGTCCAGAATAACCTTCCATATTATTGGTTATTGCTCGATTGTATTTAAGGGGAGGTCGTAACAGAGAAAACTGTCAATCAAATATGTCACTGTTTTAGTGCGTAAATGGAAATTTGTATTCTGCACTATTCTCCTCTTTTAATGGATCAAATTACTCCAAATTTGGCACACATCATTAATTTGGTCAGGAGAATAGCGCTCTGGTTTTAATTTAGTCGAAAAATTTCGTATTATTATTATTATTATTATTTACCGTAATTTATCTGACCATTGTATGAGATACAGTTTAATTACGGTTCTTCACTAATTTTTGCTTCTACGCTATGTCATGATACAAAATTTTACCAGAACAATCGTAATAAAGTATAGAATGGCGCTCTGGTAAGATTTTGTATAAAAAATTATGCAAAACAGCTAAAATTAGTTTGCAAATAATAAACATTTTTGCAGGTTATCTGCGAAACATATAAGTTTTTTATTTTGCCTAATGGTGGCGCTATGTAATATTCTTATAGGCCTCGATCTGTCGAATCGATCGGTCAGCTATTAGACACACATGCGGTGTGCCTTACCTATTGTTATGTATATTACTACATATTATATGATTCTATAATTATTTTTTTATAACCTCAAATTGTCAAATCTGTCAAATCTGTTAACCCATCAATCAGTTTTGTACGACCTCCCCTTAATACTTAGAATGTGAGCATAGTGAAGACATACAGGGTAGACAGTTGCACAATTTGTATGTTCAGTATGACTAACCATAGTACCTGCATCGTACAAATTTTTTATTTTATATTCTGAAATTACTGCATAAGTAGAATCCGGAAGTTGTTTTAGATATTTGTCAATGGCTAATAGCTTGATTTTTTCAATTATAATATTTGAATTATCGTATGTTTTAGCATTTTCTTCTGCTTCAGTACAATATCTGTTAATTGTCTATGACGTTCCAAAGAATATTCTTCATTATTTCTATGACATTTTTGTATAAGCGAGTAAAAATGACCGAAAATATTAGGGTGTATAAAACATTCTTCAAGATAAGATATAAATGGTTCTATAGATTCAAATTTTAACTTCTCGATTGCACAATATACTTCACCTTCTACTGAATTTAGAATCTCATTTAATACGTAAAATTTTAAGCGAGGTGAAAAATAGTTACTTTCAAATTTAATAGTATTAATAAATTGTTCAGAAGTGATACATTTTTTATTTAGATTTTCAATATGTTGAGTTACATAAAAATATTGTTGTTGTTCCATGTAAAATTGGTAATCCATGGTTATAATTTCAAATAAAATCTTGAAGTTAATAACATTACATGCAATTTAATTACTACAAATTAATTTAATTAAATTAAACATAGTTGGTCAATACGAATATTATAGTTTTGTTATTTGAACTAGAATATAATTATTTCAAAATGTTTAGTATTTAAATGTTATAAACAAAAAAATTAATTTTGAATTCATATATGTATTTAATTTTAATTCTTATAAATGAATGCGATTTTAAAGCTTGACACAATTTGTGTGACGTTATAATTCAAGCGTGACAATATATAAAGTGTGACGTTTTAATTTACATTGGATATAACGTGATATACGTGATATACCAATATCAAGTGTGACTCTGACAGCATGACCTACCAAGCGTTACATATGTTGTTGCATTAAACTCTAAAAATATTAAGTGTTACAGTGTTATCCGTAACTCCGATTGACATTGTAACGTTGAAACTTTCAGTCACATCTTGCCATTTTAACAATTAATCTAAATTGTATATCGTTTGAAGTTAATGATAAATTATGTGACTTATCGATTACTCGATTAAAAGTTAAATAGAGTTATTAAGAAACAAATAGTAGTTCTCTACAAGGGATGCCAAAATGTTATGACCCGGCTTATCAAGGCGGTGTCAAGCGTGAGTAGTTCGCCTTAACATTAAATTATTTTTATTTTATAAAAAACGTTACGTCTCCCCCCTTTGTTAATTCTGTCGTCCTCGACAGAAGAGTGGGTGACTGGTGTCGTAATGTCACGCTTTGTGATGTTTCTCTCGAACGTTCAAAGTTGTGACTTAGTCGTTTAAGTAACACTTCGCGTGACGGTGAAATGTTACAAATGATTAGTTTTATTATAAAATTTTGGCAACAGAGGTTTTAAGCTACGCATGACCATAGTGATCTGTTGCGAAAATTTTGTACATAGGTTCAGAACATGTGATTAAAGTTATTAATAATTATGAAATATACATATAGTAAATTGTTACTAATAATACAGTTCTAGTGGCTCAACTATTACTGATAATATTTGCATTGTTGTAATAAGTATGTAGCGCTAGTTCAAATATATTTCGATTATTAATTTAAATAAATAATTGTTAAGTCAGGTAACCAATAATTTTATAAATTTAATAAAATCTATGTGAAATATGAAAGGCTTTAAGTATCTTTACTAAATTTGACTGTTTGTTCGATCACATTAGGATAATTTTCATGTTTAAATAATAATTTAAGAATGACATATATATATATATACTATAACACGGGAATTCGTGTTATCTTGTAACGATAATTTATATAGGATTAAATTATTAATTTAAACAAATGACTACTAAATAACATTTATAATAATTTAAACTAACTCATCTATTAGTTGTTTTATTGAAATTTTAAATTTTTAAGCAAATTTTAGCATTTATTAATTTTTCTGAAAATAGGTAAATTAATGATAAATTTAATACAATCTATTACGCGAGGAGTTCCGTGAACATCGTCGAGATACTTTGAGTGAATTTCGTGAATTACAGAGGGATTTTTGCCGCTACTTGGTAATTATATATATATATATATATATATATATATATATATATATATATATATAAACATCAGTATCGGTAATTATGGTGACACTACGTGTTATCTTGGTGTTTTGAGGTTATAAAACATATGTAACGACTCAGATATAAGGGGGAGAATATTAATTGATAGAATAATGCATAAAAAACCGATAACCCAAATATCCAATAACCCAAATACCTAAATACCACTCACGGGTCAAAAAGCACACTTTGACCTTATAATATTAATGAAGGATTGAAGTTATAACGTCAAAGTGGGGCTCACAAAGCTAATTTTCCGATTTTTTGTGTGTCGGCATAAGTACCGATTCATCAATTTATACGTATATATACATATACATACACATAGATACACATGCACATACGTATACATACTTACATACACACATACATATACACACATATACATACTGTGACAAGATGAATTTAATCCACTTGTCATAGATGCCAGCATTACCGACACCGCGAGGCGGCGCGGTATCGGTAACATATAAGAGCAATATGCAGGCGCTACGACCAGTGCGGGCGTAGCGCAGTGATTAGCGTGAACGCCTTCGGATCCGAAGGGGCTCGGGTTCAAGACCCGACGCCCGCTTCATTTTTTATTCAGCACTTAAAAAGTCTCATGCCACAATGGCGCCCAACTTTAAAAACCCACCTGCATAAAACCTTGTACATAGTGTAAATAGTCCCTAATCCCTTCCTATAAGCAGCCTTCCCCAGCAGCAGCGCTCCTAGAATAATTTGAGGGAATTGTTCTAGTGAGCAAAGAGCAAAAGCAATGCCTCCTCCCCAGCCTATAATACGTCTCGATGTCTTACAGACACTCGACGGTTTGGTGGGGGGGATTGTGACAAGGTGAATTTAATCCACTTGTCATAGATGCCAGCATTACCGACACCGCGAAGCGGCGCGGTATCGGTAGCATATGAGAGCAATAAGCAGGCGTTACGACCAGTGCGGGCGTAGCGCAGTGGTTAGCGTGAACGCCTTCGGACCCGAAGGGGCTCGGGTTCAAGACCCGACGCCCGCTTCATTTTTTATTCAGCACTTAAAAAGTCTCATGCCACAATACATGGCCAGACCAGGTATTCCATCCGGTCCTGGGGCTTTGCGGACCTGTATTTTCTTTGTAGCCATTGTCAGCTCGGTCACACTAACGTATGGCGGCACGTCTGCATTGTCTGCCACCGTCAGACACGTGTCAGCTGCTCGCTTCTGATGTTGTGGAAACAGGCAGCGCACAGTTCTGTCAAGGAAGTGCGGACACGTGGGTGTTGTGGCGCCCCTGGGTTTGATCTTGTTCATCACCGTTTTGTACGGTTTACCCCAGGGATCGCGGTCCACTTCGTCGCAGAAATTACGCCAGCACTTACGCTTTGCCGCTTTGATGGCTTATTCCGAGCTCTCTGATGCAGTCGCCGAGCCCGCAGACACTCACTTCGTTTTTCAGCGATACTCTCGTTCCACCAATAAACTGGTGGACGGCCAAGAGGGTTTATTTTTCTGGCCATTGAGACATCGCAAGCCATTGTTATGGCACGCATGAGTTCCTGGGCTTGCTCTTCCAGTGTTCCTTCCACTGTAACCTCTTCAAGAGCACGTAGAAACATCTCCCGGTCGAACTTAGACGGTGCCCACCTCCTATATGTTGGCTTGTTGTCCCGACCTGCTACTCTGTTGATCAGCTAGAGCTGGTAAACGAGTGCTTTATGGTCGCTTCCCGTGTAACGATCACTTACTTTCCATTCAGACTCTTCCCTCATCGATCTAGGATCGATGAAGGTCAGATCTATTATGGAGGACTTACCCGCTCTAGAAAAAGTGGGAACCGTCCCGGTGTTAGCAGTCTCCAACCCCAGTATCGCGAAGGCGTCGAGGAGTGCCCGACCTCTGGCGTTAGATCTTGAACTGCCCCATTCCGTCGCCCAAGCGTTGAAGTCCCCTCCAATGACTATTGGCAGTCGAGAGGACCGCGCGTTGGTGACGATGGCATCAAGGGATCCCAGGAACTCCTCGATGTTGTCACTGGGTGGGAGGTAGCAACTGTATAGTCGTATACCTGCCACCTCCACCCAGGTGAAATTGGGGAGTGAAGTGGTCATTTTTCCGAATACATGGAGGTTTCCACATACCCAGATGGTCTGGCCATTAAGACCGCTGCGCTGAATGTGCCACATATTTTTGCGGACACATTCAGTGCCTGTCTCAAAGCGGGATGCTTTCCAGCGCAGTGGAAGGTGCAGAGACTGGTGCTCCTCCCCAAGGGGAATAAACCTTCGGAGGAGCCATCCTCGTACCGTCCGCTTTGCCTGCTGGATATAGCCGGGAAGCTATTCGAGCGGGTGATATGTGCCAGGATGCAGGCAACTATTGCATCAGTAGGCGACCTGTCCGACAGTCAGTTCGGTTTCCGAAAGGGGCATTCAACCATCGACGCCATAAGCCGAGTTGTTGAGCTGGCTACCAGTGCCATCAGTGGTACCCGGAATTCGAGACGTATGTGCGCCATTATCGCCTTGGATATCCGTAACGCTTTTAACTCGGCCCGATGGGACAACATAATGTTCCGACGAACAATCCACTAGAGAGTCTGGAAAGAAAATGATTCCTGTTATAGTTTTGGATGATGATGAGGATGATATTGAGATTTCTCAGGATATTACTATGGGTGGCCAGAATCAATTAACAATTAATTCTTGTTTATTTTGTAGTTTTAATAGATATTATTAATATTTGAATTATAAATAAATAATTTATTAGTTATGTGAGTTCTAAGGGACGGTTAGGCCATTGGAGGTGTGACGCTAGGGATAATTGTGATTGATTTAAGGGAGATACGCTTAATGAGGCTGTGTCTTGGTATTGATTCCGTTGGTTACTTACAAGGTTATATGGTGGGAATAGGTAAGTATTGTCGGTGTTCCTGAGTTCATGGTGAATTTTGAATGAGATTTTCCACGTTACGGGTTTCAATAGATGGCTTCCTATTTTTATGTTTGATTAAAGAAGGTAATTTGCAAATACACGATTTACAACAACGTGTACATAGGAAATAAAATGCAAATATTATCAGTAAATTAAGCAATAAACCTGCTGCGATGTATGTATTAGTACGACGTTGTAACTTTCGTTGTCGTGAAACTTCTAGGAACTGATTTTGCAATTGTGATAAGGTTACTTCATCCGTTGACTGAGCCCAGTTGCTGAGGATAGTTGATATGTCTTCGTGATCGTAAGTTTTTTCAGAGTTGATTGTAATTTTCGGCTTTATATCGAATATTATCTGTGTCAGATTGAAGGAAATTTTCGGATCGTTGAGAAATGTTTCGTTTATGTTGATAGTATTTACGCCATATAATATTGTTTTTGTGGTATAGGCGGTACATCTGCCATTAATTGTTAATATGCCTGTTTCATTTAATATGACATCTGTATTGATACGGTCGTCACAGATGAGTCGAAGATGTATAGGGTTTGGTGTTGTGACGTGGTATTCGCGAACCCGATCGAATTAATTAATTTTTAATAATTAATAAAGACCGTTGGGTCACGTTGACCAATACCGCGCACACAAGTAATTTATTTTTCCGAACTGCGGGCTGTCGCCAGGAACGCGAGTTCGCTGGGACGTACGGTATGGAGGATTCGGGCGATCCTCCTTGCCTCGACGCGATTTATATTAAATTAGGAATGTCGGCGGGAGCGGGGAGAACACAATGAACACACAATAAATAAAATAAAGATAAAAGAAATATTTATTTTAATTAAATAATTAACAAAAGGCCATCCAGGCCGTGTGCCGCGACATAGATTATTTCGCGCGGTCGGAAGTATCGGTAGTCAACCGGATTGAGATACTCGCCTGCGGTTGACTCTGTCCCGATCTCCGCTATTCGGGTACCGGCGTACCCGAATACACTCCCGATGTACACACACACATACACTCGGGGTAAGGGGGGGAACGCGCGGTAATATAAATAGGACTTACCGGGATGCGCCCCGTGGATGGCCCAGCCGATCCGTGTCCCTGTGTCCTCCTGGGCAACGGAGGACCGACGTCGGCTACGGTGCTGGAAGGCGGCCCTGTGCCGCGGCGAGTGCCTCGCGAACCGCGTCCGCACTCACTCACACACTTCTCGTCCTTTTTACACCAAAACACTCGCGGCTCACCTCGCGAGGATAATCCAGGTTCCGACGGCTTTTGCGCCTCACGCGCCTTGGCTTAGCCGTAAATACTAGATTCGGCACCGGATAGATTTTGTCCGCCTCGAGCGGCGCACTATGGGAAAAAGGTAAGAATTTTGTCCTAAAATCGTAGAACTCTTGTTGTGATAGGTGCAGAATAATGAAATTTGAGGGTAAGATAGTTGATGAAATATGCTATCTGGGAAAATTAAAGTTATGAGTTCAAGGTCATTTTATGACCTTCAAAAATGAGATCAAACATGTTAGTTTTATGAAAAAATTTAGTTTCTTCTTATTAAAATGAGTAAAAATGTTAAATTATAATATATTATATAGATATTTTGAAATATTTTTGTCTGCTGTTAGAACTGCTGAACTAAAAAAATCGAATCACTTTTTGCTCTTAAAAAACGCAGTAGGTTAATTCTTGAAAGTTCCTTAGTAAGGATACATATTATTGCGCGCTTAGGTGTCTATATATATAAAAACAAATATACATCCATGCACTCGCTCACTTCTGAGTTTTCTGAGGAACTTTCAAGAATTAACATGCTGCGTTTTTTAAGAGCAAAAAATGATTCGATTTTTTTAGTTCAGCAGTACTAATCAGCAGACAAAAATATTTCAAAATATCTATATAATATATTATAATTTATATTTCATCCAGTGAGTTAGATTAAAATTATATTCAAAATATTATTTGCAAATATACAAATATACAAATGTTGTTTATATTTACTTTATGTTTACTTATGTCTACCAAAGAATTTACATAAAATGTATTTTTATGAAATAAATTTACTACAATTATTTAACAATCTCGTATAAAAACTAATCCAAAACACACGCATACTCCCACACATAGTCCCACCCACACACACACACACACATATATATATAGTATATACATACTATATATATAGTATGTGTGTGTGTGTGTATATATATATATACACACACTCATGAACCCGTTCAGTTCTAAGTTTTCTAAGGAACTTTCAAGAATTAACCTACTGCGTTTTTTAAGAGCAAAAAGTGATTCGATTTTTTTAGTTCAGCAGTTCTAATCAGCAGACAAAAATATTTCAAAATATCTATATAATATATTATAATTTAACATTTTTACTCATTTTAATAAGAAGAAACTAAATTTTTTCATAAAACTAACATGTTTGATCTCATTTTTGAAGGTCATAAAATGACCTTGAACTCATAACTTTAATTTTCCCAGATAGCATATTTCATCAACTATCTTACCCTCAAATTTCATTATTCTGCACCTATCACAACAAGAGTTCTACGATTTTAGGACAAAATTCTTACCTTTTTCCCATAGTGCGGCGGATCGGGACGTACTAGTTAGGCAATTTGCCTAATTTCGAAAAAGGGATGAGAGTGGGAAACACACACACACTCTCGCGCTTTCATCCCTACGTACTATTGCGCGCGTAATTGTACACTTGTAGAAAAATAAACAAGTGTCGTCGGTTGGCCTTGACATACGAAAGGTTCCGACGACTTACAATTCGCGAATTTAAATACTCTATTCGTCGTGAATAGATTGTGTGACGATTTCCGTCACAGTGTTGAGTATAGCAATTCATCCGTGGTTTTTAATTTTAACCAGTATGGTTGGTTAGTGCGTTTTAGCATGATGTCACAAGTTTGTAATGCTTGGTGTGATGGATTGTTGAATAGAGCATATTCGCAGGTGAGTTATCATCTCTTTCTTAGATGGGTATGTGTGGGTGACACAGATACTTATTGGCATATTTAACACAAGTGGACAGAAACGCTTCGTCAGTAAGAAAGTAATTTTATAGATGATGCGTGACGAATAAGAGAGCGTGACGATGATGCACTTTTGCGTAACCCGTCACGTTATTAAACAAGTTGCTGTGGTCCAGGATTGGGTGTAGTTTGTATATTGAAAATTTCGTATGATCCACCAGTGGGAAGACGAGAGTCACAATAAGTCGACCTTTATGCGTGGTGACGCTTGTTTTTGACATCGAAAACAAAGTTTCAAGGGTGATTTTCTGTTTATCCCATGGTAGAACGTGATCTGCTCGATAGCTGTTTATATTTGACAATAGATGTTGTAGTTGATCGCGAGTTATTAATAATGGATGCAAGTGTCCTCTTGAAGTTTCTTCAATAGCGTTAAGCATAGTATGATACGAATCGTTACAAATTTGTAATGACTGTTGAAACTCTATTACCCAGATGCTTATAGACTCTTGAAAAATGATTAAGTTTTCTTGGTCGGTTAAAGTGTTAATTTTATCACTTAGCCTGAAGACTTCGGAAAATATCTTTGCAGTCGATTCTCACTCATCTGAATTTCTTTGTGTATGATTTTCAAATTTGATTTGACTATGTGAGTTTGTTGTGCCATCAAGGATGATATGTTCGTTTGTCTTTCATAAAGTGTATTTAATTCGTTGTTGATCTGCTCTTGGTCATCTTCATCCATGGTACCGAAAAGTGTTTTGCTGACTCAACCTACGAATTCTAGAGGCGCTTCCCCTTTTTGAGATAGTGCGGGTGGATTTTCTTTGAACGTTTGATACAGGCACCGTGAAATATTTTAAAATATCGTCAATATTCTGTTGCAGGTTGTGCAGTTGTGTAAATTTTGCCATGGGTATTAAGTTCGTACAGTCATTACCTAGGTGTGTCTGACATTTTAGGTAACTTTCTTTTAGTTGTTTTTCTTTCATTTCGATGGCGTTTGAAGTGACCTTACATTCTAAAGATATAGAGATCCGCCATTGATTTCTAATTAAACTAGATTCTCCTATGTATTCGTAATAAAGTCCAGGATTGTTGGTTAATTTTGTAATTTTTAATTTCGTTGAATCTCCCGAAATTCCTATTTGCCATGTAGTGGTCAGTATTACTGCTGTTACTACTCTGATATAGTTGATCATCATGAAAATATTAAGCTTGAATTCTTTTTCCTGTAACAAACTAAAAGCGTTTTTCTGAAATTTATTGGTTTTTTGAGTGATTAATAATATCTTCTTTATAGTTTATTCTTATGTTTTAATAGTTGTTTGCCATTTGAGGGTTCTACTAATACGTTATTGTTATCATTCATTTCTTTGATGATGAAGTCTCCATTATAGTATCTATCTAATTTTCCTTTTCTGGGTTCTTTTAAGACATAAACCGGCATTCCTATTTCTAACTGCTGTTCTTTTATGTCTTAATCATAGTACTTTTTACTTTTATATTTGGCTTTCATTATGTTATCTCTAGCGGTTTCTTTGATGTCATTTAAGCAGTGTACTAAGTCCTTCATATATGAATTATATGATTCCAGGTTAAACTCGTCAGGCTGGCATGTGGGTGATCTGGCTAATTTACCGTACACGATTTCATACGGTGTGAATCCGGTAGCTGCGTATACCGAGGTGTTATACTCATGTATAGCGAAAGGAACCACTTGATCCCAGTCTGTTTTATTCTTGGCTTTATTTCTAATGAAATCATTGAGCATCATGTGACTTCGTTCTAAAGAACCATTACTTTGAGGATAGTAGGCTGTTGTGGTTACTAGATTTATGCCAAAGATACTAGCCAGATCTTCTAGTATTTTATTTCTAAAACTCCGTCCTCTGTCACTTAGGATGATTTTAGGTACTCCATACTGTGCGATAAAGTGTTTTGCTATTGCATTAGCAATAGTAATGGTTTTAATGTTTGGCACTGGTACTGCGACGCAATATTTCGAAAGTAGGTACTGCATTGTGAGGACGTGGAGATTTCCTGATGTTGTCATTGGAAATGGACCCACGGTGTCTACAGCTATTTTTTCAAATGCTTCCGTTGGCGTGTCTGTGATAACCATAGGTTCTTTGGTCTTTACTCTAGTTAATTTTTGTTCCTGTCATATCGGACATTTCCTGACGTAATCTTCTACTTCTCTTTTTATGCCTTCCCAGTAGTATCGTTCTCGCACTCTAGGGTATGTTTTAAAGATGCCTCTATGTCCTCCGAACAGGCTATTGTGACATTCTTCTAGTATGATTTTTCTTTGTTCTGATCGTGCCGTTATACATACGCCGCGGCAAAGTGTTACGGTTACGCTTATGCTGCTTAAGGTATCCAACATTAACTTGAGCAGTTCTCCTCTCGGTAGGCTATCAGTGGGTTCTCCCTTTCTGGAGATTCTGAAAGATCTAATATTTTTTTCTTGTTGTTTATATACTAAGATCTGAAAGAATGTTTTCAAATTATGTGGTGTAACTTGGTCGTTTTCGGTTCGTGTTATAACTAAACTAAAGATGTAGCATTTTCTGTTGGGTGTTACAATTACATCTCCAATCTGAGGATTATGTTTTAATAAATCTTCTTTGTTTATAATATTTAGATCTATTAATAATTTGTTGTTTAAAGTTGACAGTTCTAGGTTAGATGAGATGAAGTGTACAATATTATCTTTTAAATATCTCAAACTTTCCCTGGTATTGATGAAGTTAATATTTTTATTTTTATAAGGAATACCAAACGTTAGTAGTATTTGCGGATTCGTGGTAAATGGTTGGGCTGGTGTTACTGACGTTACTGATTTATGCGTCACTTCAGCTTGTGTCACATTCTTCTTACTCTCACTTGGGTTTCTTGATACAGAATACGCTGTGGTTTCTTTTCTTGGATCTGTAGTAACGCTGTGTGATGTTTTAAGAGTGTCACATAGTGACGCGTTTTCTTGCATTTCAATTTCTGAATCCGTTTCTTTTTCGCTTTCTTCTTGGTGTATAGTTGATAATTTGTGCCAAGTATTTATTGCAGGAGTTTCCTTGTTGAATGGTGTTGAACGAGCTTTTGGACCTTTTATTGGTGACTTCTTCGTGATATTTGTTAAGCTAGGTGTAACTTGACTTATTATTTCTCTTCTAAATGTTTCTAGTCATTCTTCTATGATCTTTGATGGCACAGGTTTTTTTTGTAGAAACTCCTGAGGTCTTTGGTGACGGTGACAGTGATTTAACGTATCTGCGGATAGAAATGAAGGCGGGACCTTGTACGCCTTCCCAATCTAATTCGTAACCGTCTGAGATATCAAAATCTTCTGGATTTTCTGGGAATTCTATCTCTTTATTTTCTTATTTGTTAGTTTGATCTTGAGTTTTGGTTATGATTGAGTCCATCCAGAAATATGAATCTTTTAATCCGTCTGAAAATTTTTGCGTTTCGCCTGGTTGGAAATTGCTTGGTTGTATCTCTTCTTCTAAGTCTGTTTCCGACTCTTCTTCAGTGTTTTCTTCTCCTTGATAGAAGTTAGATCTGCGAGTTGATTGAAACTTCGGATTAAGTATTTCGTCTCCGTCGGAAGTATCGGAGTCATTGACAGTTCCTTGAAAAGTTTTAGGTAACACGATTGAACTATCCGAATCTGGAGGTTTGTACGTAAATATAGGACTGATAACACCAGTAACATCTTCGTCACGCGTTACGTCTTCTATTTCGCTGTCTCCAGTAATATGTTCCTGTTCCGACTCCATTATTGTTTTAGTGTGACCAAAGCTGGTTTCTGAAGGTGGGTTTATTAGACTAGGCAAGAAAGATTTCTCTCTCAGTGGGATTGGTGGAGCACTTACTTCTGACTCATGTTCATTGTCTATATTTGTCGTTAAAGAAGACATAGATGATGTATTTTCCTGAACTGAAGACGGGACCTCGTTGTTTATCTTTTCCTACAGCGTTTGTTTCCTACATCTTAGCCTTTTTCCTATGGTACTAGCTTCTAGTACAGCTTGTCCTTGTTCTATGTCTTTTATTTGGTGTAAAGGAGCATTTGTAGATCCATTCTTTCTTTTTCGAGTAGTCAAGACAGGCGGGGTTTGAGCCTTATTTGGATCGTCACGTATTATGTTTCTCTGTGCTATTGTTTGTCTAGCTAAAGAAGATTTCGTTTGTTTAGGAATAGAGATTGGTAGAGCTTGAGCCTCCGATGTTTCTTCTAATTTAGGTACGTTGCGTGACAAAGCGTCAGCGTTAGCATTTTGTTTTCCTGGCTTATATCGAAACGTATAGTGATGGCCTCTGAGTCTCGCTCTCCAACGATTTAGTCTACTCATTGGATCTTTGATTGAATTAATCCATGTTAGGGGTTCATGATCCCCTATGACAGTAAAATGTCTTCCCCAAAGGTAATGCCTAAAATATTCTATTGCTGCTATTATAGCTAAGCACTCTTTTTCAGTGGTAGAATAGTTTCTTTCATGTTTGTTTAATGACCGTGACATATATGCTACGGGTCGATCTTGCCCAAGTTCACCTTTACTAAGTACTGCTCCTATGGCGTAATTAGAAGCATCAGTTGTTAAAATGAATGGATTGTTAAAATCAGCATTTATTAATACGGGAGATTCATATAGAGCCTTTTTCCATATTTCAAAAGATTCTTGGTGACTATCTGTCCATACGAAAGATGTTCCTTTCTTTAGTAAATCGTTTAAAGGCTTAGCTTTCAGGGAGAAATCCTTAATGAACTTTCTATAATAGCCTGCAAATCCCAAGAATTGTCTAATGTTGGAGACTGTCTTTGGAACTGGATAATTTTCTACGAATTTAATCTTTACAGGGTCGGGTTTCACTCCGTATTGCGAAATCATATGACCTAAGTACTTGACTTCTGGTGTTAAGAATTCGCACTTTTTTGGTTTGTAGTCGCAAACCAGCGGAAAATAGTCTTTCACAAACTTTAAATACTTTATCCTTATGTTCTTCTAATGTATCGGCAAATATAATGATGTCATCGAGGTATACGAATATTTTTATGCCTTGTAATCCAAACATCACGTGGTCCATAATATAAGTCTTTGAAAAGTTCTCGGGGCATTCTTGAGCCAGAAAGGCATCTTCACGAATTCGTAGTGTTCGTAAGGAGTACTGAACGCTGTTTTAGGGTAGTCTGATGGTTCCACTTCTATTTGATGAAAACCGTTGGCGAGGTCCATCACGCTAAAATACTTAGAAAAATTCATCGTTTCCAGAATTTCGCTAATTTGACGTAGTGGGTATGAATCGTCAATGGTCTTATTATTAAGTTTTTGATAGTCTATCACTAATCTATAACGTTTTGAGCCATCTTTAGCACTCTTTTTAGGAACTACCCAAAGTGGTGAGTTCCAGGGTGAAGCAGAAAGTTGAATTACTCCGTCTTCTAACATTCTGGAAATTTGTTTCCTCACTTCCAAGTGTAAAGTTGGAGAAAAACGATATTGTTCAGTGTTTTCAGGTTTTTCATCGGTGGTTATTATCATGTGTTTAGTGTAATGTGTAGTTGATAGACGATCGTTTTCTAGTTGGAAGATATGAGTTGACTATTTCGGTGATTTGCTGTATCTCTTCTTTGTTATGACTTGGTTTAATTAATTTTGCCAAGATTGCATCTTTCCTATCTTGTAAGTTTAATTTAACAGTTATATCTTCAAATTCTGAGTCTTCAAAGAATTCTACTGAATCTCCCAAGTCGAATGGTGTTAACTCTTGTGGTTTGATTTCTACTTCGATTGGATCACTTCTAGTATTAATAGCCATTACATAACACTTTCCTTTTGAGTTTGTGACGGCGGCTTTACCTATGAATACTCCTGGAGGAGTTTTGATTAGTTTCATGTATGCTTCTCCCTGAATTGAGTCGGGAGTGACGGGTATATTTATTGGTACACGACAGCGTGACGGTAATGTAAACACTCTGTTTTCTCCAGATTTAAAGGTTGTCGCGTTCATCTTTGGTTTTGCTTGATCACTTTTTAATATATCTGCCGCTACATTGGTGACTTTTTCAACTCCTGTTTTATCCTCAATCACGTCATGTTTTTCAAAATGGATGGGCACTGTAGGGCGACTGATAGTCACGATAGTCTCAAGATCAAAATCTACCTTGGCTTTTTTTTCTTTAAGAAAGGAAGTCCCAGGATTGCATCTTGATGTAATGGGCAGGTTGATGGTAATACATGAAAGATATGTTCCGAGTCTAATAACTTTAATGTAACTGCTCCCAGTGTTTTGATGGTTTGATCTGATATTCCGGTAATAGTGATTATATGACTAGTATCAATTATTAATGAAGGTTTTATAGCTTCTCGTCGTATAACGTTGACTTCTGCGGTTGAATCAACTACGAAGTTTCCTTTTTCATTACTTAAGTCGCTGGTTTTTAATGTGATCACTCTGCATTTGCCGATGGAGTTTCCAATGCAGTATATTCTGTCGCTTGCGCGAATTGCACTTGATCGCGTGAGTTTAGCGGGTTGCTCATTGTTGCACTTTGACGATGAGCCCCGGTGTAGTTTAAATGCTCAGGTTTGTTATTTGGTTTTAATTTTGCTAGTTGATATTCAGATGGAGTTACTGGTACAGTGGGTAATGCGTTATGTCCCATGTTAGGATTATGGAAAAAGTTAGAATTGAAGGGTTGTGTCATAGGTTGTTGACACATCACGTAATATGTTGGTTGCATCGACTGACTCTGTTGGTTGAATGGTTGATTAGGCGTGACCGGGATTAATTGGAAAGCTTGTTGGTTCATTGAGTGTAAGCCGAAAAATGGTTGATTTTGGATCGGTTGCATTGCGAAATTAGCCATATTATATGATTGTTAGTTAGCGTGACTTTGATTTCCATTCGTCATTTCGTTTCTTCGAAACGGTGAATTTGGTCTTTTTAGTATGCTACTTGATTGATCATTGTGAGATTTTTGAGTAGTGTTGACATCTGTTATATTTTTTGCAAATTTAGAACTATTTCCATAACTTAATTGTGGTGGAGCGTTAATCTTTCCATCAACAGTTATACTAGTGCGTGGGTAATTTGTGTCGCTCCTGTTGTAGTAATAAGGGACATTTTGGCGTTGAAAAATTGTTGGATCGTTCATATCCACTCTTTTAGCTGATCGAACACGATCATAGTCTTGTTTGGTATCTTGAATATTTCTAGGCGTAGTATCACGCATGTAACGTACATAGGAGGGATCTCCCCCCGTTTCTTTTTGAATCTTTTCTAAACCAATGGCGACTTCCACCGACTCACTTACTGTCTTAAGTTTTACTACCGAAACACTAAACTTCCATTCGTCGGGTAAACCTTTCATAAAATATTTTTTGCAGCATGTTCCATATACCGTTTTACTTCGTCTGGATCTCGATGTAATTCATCTCGACCATTGGATAATGTTTGATTTAATAATGACATTAATCGGGCGTGAAAGTCCGTGAAGCATTCGTTATGTCGCATTTGGATGGTTGCTAGTTCGTGCAAAAGTTGTCGATAATTTTTTCAGGTGCGTATAATTTCTTTAAATGATTTGCTAATTCGTCAACAGTTTGTATGGGTACACTTGTTAACGACTCGCGAGCTTATCCTTTAATTTTTGATATTACGCTGCGTAGATATAACCATTTTTCAGTGGGAGTGTGAAATTGTTGCCCGCTTTCTGCATCTTGTAAAAATTCTTTTAGAGGAGTATGTGCAACAGCTGATTGTAAAGTATAATTGGTACACATGTTTATTAATGTGTCGTTCGATAGACTCAGGTTGTTCATATATAATCTGGTCTGATTTACATCAAAATCAACGAACCTTTCTTCTTTCTGAGGTACGTTATTCGATCCCATTGTTGGAGTATGTGTAGAGTTCTTGTTTGTTGCCATTTTAACAATTAATCTAAATTGTATATCTTCTAAAATTAATGATAACTAGCCATATTACCTCGGTCGCTAACGCTCCCTCGGTTGAATCACATTTTTGAGGCTAGACGTTGATTATAAAGTGTAGTCTTAAATTTATTATTAGTTTATAACAAATACATTTTAAACGATTTTGATACAATTATTTTATTTTATTTTCAAACCAATTTTTTTCATGTGGTTTAAACTATTAATTAAAATTTGTTGTTATATTGTTAAAACAAATAAAAATAAATTATAAAATATTTTATTTTAAAAAATGTATACAATTTATTCCTTTTACTCATTATGATATTTAATTATAAAAGTTTATTTTCGAATGTTGGTTTGTATTATTTTCTCTCTGCATTTACAGGCTTGAGACTGTCATATAATGAACGTAAATATAATGTGTATTAAAAGTTTCAAATATTTGATATTCTAACATATATTATTATTTTGGTAGGTTCCACGTATACCCTTCTCGGGTTTTTACGTACGTATTCGCTACACCTTTATTTATTCCTGTTTTTGTTTTTTCTTTCCAATTTTCCCCCCGTTACCCCACCTTCTCGCATTCGCCCGGGGTTATGCCCGTGGAGAGAGGGAAAACCTGTGGCCAAACCCGTTGGGATAAATGCCATTTAGGAAAACCTCCTCCGAGAAAGGCGGTGTATTCGAGAACAATTCTGTTTGGGTGGCAAGGTCACATGGCGTAGACTTTAACACCGAAACCGAATGTCTCACACCTCCCGCTCACGTTGTGGAATGTGAAAAAACACCTAACCGATCATTTAAGCTAAGTCCGAGAACGGTCACCCATCCAAGTGTCAACCGCGCTCGGTGCTGCTTAACTTTCATGACCGGCCGAGGTGCGCTTCCGCCACTCCGCCACCGTGTCGGTTATATTCTAACATATATATATTTCAAAATTATGTATGGTATAATACGTAAATATTTTAAAATTGATAAAAATATACGTTCCAATATGGCTGCATTAAAAATAAAATAAATAATATAATATGGCATCTCGTATATTCGTATTTATTTTATATATTTTATAATTTTTTGTTCATTAATATCTAAACAAAGTTCTAAAATAATATCACTTTTTGCAGACAATGTATTCTAACAATTATTATCAAAATATTTTAATTGATATTTAATTAATGCTATATTACACAATTAAATATTTTAAAATTTGTATATTTTATAAACAATTTTGTCAATAAAATGTCGTTTGATGCAGACAATGAATTATAAATTTGTTTATTTCTTTAGCATTTTAGTAAAAAAAATGTCGCTTGATGCATACAATGAATTTTAAATTTGTTTATTACTTCATTATTTTAGTAAAAAAATGTCGCTTGATGAAGACAATGAATTTTTAAAATATTATATCTTCAGTATTTTTTTAAAAAAATTTCGCTTGATGCAGACAATGAATTTTTAAAATATTATTTCTTCAGTATTTTTTTAAAAAAATGTCGCTTGATGCAGACACTGAATTTTAAATTTGTTTACTTCTTCAGTATTTTAGTAAAAAAATGTCTCTTGATGCAGGCAATGAATTTTAAATTTGTTTATTTCTTCAGTATTTTAGTAAAAAAATGTCGCTTGATGCCGACAATGAATTTTTAATTTGTTTATTTCTTCAGTATTTTAGTTAAAAAATGTCGCTTGATGCAGACAATGAATTTTTATTTTTTTATTTCTTCAGTATTTT
Source organism: Theocolax elegans (assembly GCA_026168455.1). NCBI lineage: Eukaryota > Metazoa > Arthropoda > Insecta > Hymenoptera > Cerocephalidae > Theocolax > Theocolax elegans. Next base: position 8,478,651 of record CM047429.1, read on the forward strand.
TTTTAAAAAATGTCGCTTGATGCAGACAATGAATTTTAAATTTGTTTATTTCTTCAGTATTTTAGTAAAAAAATGTCGCTTGATGCAGACACTGAATTTTAAATTTGTTTACTTCTTCAGTATTTTAGTAAAAAAATGTCTCTTGATGCAGGCAATGAATTTTAAATTTGTTTATTTCTTCAGTATTTTAGTAAAAAAATGTCGCTTGATGCCGACAATGAATTTTTAATTTGTTTATTTCTTCAGTATTTTAGTTAAAAAATGTCGCTTGATGCAGACAATGAATTTTTATTTTTTTATTTCTTCAGTATTTTTTTTAAAAAATGTCGCTTGATGCAGACAATGAATTTTAAATTTGTTTATTTCTTCAGTATTTTAGTAAAAAAAATGTCGCTTGATGCAGACAATGAATTTTAATTTGTTTATTTCTTCAGTATTTTAGTTAAAAAATGTCTCTTGATGCAGACAATGAATTTTAATTTTGTTTATTTTTTCAGTATTTTAATAAAAAAAAAGTCGCTTGATGCAGACAATGAATTTTTAATTTGTTTATTTCTTCAGTATTTTTTTAAAAAAATGTCGCTTGATGCAGACAATGAATTTTAAATTTATTTATTTCTTCAGTATTTTAGTTAAAAAATGTCGCTTGATGCAGACAATGAATTTTAAATTTGTTTATTTCTTCAGTATTTTAGTAAAAAAATGTCTCTTGAGGCAGACAATGAATTTTATTTTTTTATTTCTTCAGTATTTTTTTAAAAAATGTCGCTTGATGCAGACAATGAATTTTAAATTTGTTTATTTCTTCAGTATTTTAGTAAAAAAATGTCGCTTGATGCAGACAATGAATTTTTAATTTGTTTATTTCTTCAGTATTTTTTGTAAAAAATGTCGCGTGATGCAGACAATGAATTTTAAATTTGTTTATTTCTTCAGTATTTTAGTAAAAAATGTCGCTTGATGCAGACAATGAATTTTTAATTTGTTTATTCTTCAGTATTTTAGTAAAAAAATGGTCTCTTGATGCAGCAATGAATTTTTAAATATGTTTATTTCTTCAGTATTTTAGTAAAAAAATTTCGCTTGATGCACTCGATGCAGACAATGAATTTTTAATTTGTTTATTTCTTCAGTATTGTTTTAAAAAAATGTCGCTTGATGCAGACAATGAATTTTAAATTTATTTATTTCTTCAGTATTTTAGTTTAAAAATGTCGCTTGATGCAGAAAATGAATTTTAATTTTGTTTATTTTTTCAGTATTTTTTTAAAAAAATGTCGCTTGATGCAGACAATGAATTTTAAATTTATTTATTTCTTCAGTATTTTAGTTAAAAAATGTCGCTTGATGCAGAGCATGAATTTTAAATTTGTTTATTTTTCAGTAATTTTAGTAAAAAAATGTCTCTTGAATGCAGACAATGAATTTTATTTTTTTATTTCTTCAGTATTTTTTTAAAAAAAATGCGCTTGATGCATACAATGAATTTTAAATTTGTTTATTTCTTCAGTAGTTTAGAAAAAAATGTCGCTTGATGCAGACATGAATTTTAAATTTGTTTATTTCTTCAGTTTGTAGTAAAAAAAATGTCGCTTGATGCAGACACTGAATTTTAAATTTGTTTACTTCTTCAGTATTTTAGTAAAAAAAATGTCTCTTGATGCAGGCAATGATTTAAATTTGTTTATTTCTTCAGTATTTTAGTAAAAAAATGTCGCTTGATGTCGACAATGAATTTTTAATTTGTTTATTTCTTCAGTATTTTAGTTAAAAAATGTCGCTTGATGCAGACAATGAATTTTTATTTTTTTATTTCTTCAGTATTATTTTTAAAAATGTCGCTTGATGCAGACAATGAATTTTTAAATTTGTTTATTTCTTCAGTATTTAGTAAAAAAATGTCGCTTGATGCAGACAATGAATTTTTAATTTGCTTATTTCTTCAGTATTTTAGTTAAAAAATGTCTCTTGATGCAGACAATGAATTTTAATTTTGTTTATTTTTTCAGTATTTTAATAAAAAAAAAGTCGCTTGATGCAGACAATGAATTTTAAATTTGTTTATTTCTTCAGTATTTTAGTAAAAAAATGTCGCTTGATGCAGACAATGAATTTTTAATTTGTTTATTTCTTCAGTATTTTTTTTAAAAAATGTCGCTTGATGCAGACAATGAATTTTAAATTTGTTTATTTCTTCAGTATTTTAGTAAAAAAATGTCGCTTGATGCAGACAATGAATTTTAATTTATTATTTCTTCAGTATTTTAGTTAAAAAATGTCTCTTGATGCAGACAATGAATTTTAATTTTGTTTATTTTTTCAGTATTTTAATAAAAAAAAAGTCGCTTGATGCAGACAATGAATTTTTAATTTGTTTATTTCTTCAGTATTTTAGTAAAAAATGTCTCTTGATGCGGCAATGAATTTTAAATATGTTTATTTCTTCGTATTTTAGTAAAAAAATGTCGCTTGATGCAGTCGATGCAGACAATGAATTTTTAATTTGTTTTATTTCTTCAGTATTTTAGTAAAAAAATGTCTCTTGATGCAGGCATGAATTTTAAATTTGTTTATTTCTTCAGAATTTTTTTATAAAGGTCGCATGATGCAGACCAAGAATTTTAAATTTGTTTATTCTCAGTATTTTATTAAAAAAATGTCGCTTGATGCAGACAATGAAAGTTTTTAATTTGTTTATATTCTTCGTATTTTAGGTAAAAAATGTCTCTTGATGCAGACAATGAATTTTAATTTTGTTTATTTTTTCAGGTATTTTAATAAAAAAAAAAGTCGCTTGATGCGACAATGAATTTTTAATTTGTTTATTTCTTCAGATTTAGTAAAAAAATGTCTCTTGATGCAGGCAATGAATTTTAAATTTGTTTATTTCTTCAGTATTTAGTAAAAAAAAAATGTCGCTTGATGCAGTCGATGCAGACAATGAATTTTTAATTTGTTTAGTTCTTCAGTATTTTTTAAAAAAATATCGCTGATGCAGACAATGAATTTTAAATTTATTTATTTCTTCAGTATTTTAGTTAAAAAAATGTCCGCTTGATGCAGACAATGATTTTAAATTTGTTTAGTTCTTCAGTATTTTAGGTAAAAAAATGTCGCTTGAGGCGACAATGAATTTTAAATTTGTTTATTTCTTCAGTATTTTAGTAAAAAAAATGTCGCTTGATGCAGCAATGATTTTTAATTTGTTTATTTCTTTCAGTATTTTAGTTAAAAAAATGTCGCTTGATGCAGACAATGAATTTTAATTTGTTTATTTCTTCAGTATTTTTATTAGAAAAAATGTCGCTTGGATGCAGACAATGAATTTTAATTTGTTAATTTCTTCAGTATTTAGGTTAAAAATGTCTCTTGATGCAGACAATGAATGTTTAATTTGTTTATTTTTCAGTATTTTAATGAAAAAAAAAGTCGCTTGATGCAGACAATGAATTTTTAATTTGTTATTTTCAGTATTTTTTTAAAAAATGTCGCTTGATGCAGACAATGAATTTTATTATTTTTTTTTTTATTTTTTTTCTTCAGTATTTAGTAAAAAATGTCGCTTGATGCAGACAATGAATTTTAATTTGTTTATTTCTTCAGTATTTTAGTAAAAAAATGTCGCTTGATGCAGACAATGAATTTTAAATTTGTTTATTTCTTCAGTTTTTAGTAAAAAAATGTCGCTTGATGCAGACAATGAATTTTAATTTGTTTATTTCTTCAGTATTTTAGTAAAAAAATGTCTCTTGATGCAGACAATGAATTTTAAATGTTTATTTCTTCAGTATTTTAGTAAAAAATTCGCTTGATGCACTGATGCAGACAATGAATTTTAATTTGTTTATTTCTTCAGTATTTTTTAAAAAATGTCGCTTGATGCAGACAATGAATTTTAAATTTTTATTTCTTCAGTATTTTAGTAAAAAAATGTCGCTTGATGCAGACAATGAATTTTAATTTGTTTATTTTTCAGTATTTTTTAAAAAATGTCGCTTGATGCAGACAATGAATTTTAAATTTTTATTTCTTCAGTATTTTAGTTAAAAAATGTCGCTTGATGCAGACAATGAATTTTAAATTTGTTTATTTTTCAGTATTTTAGTAAAAAAATGTCTCTTGATGCAGACAATGAATTTTAAATTTTTATTTCTTCAGTATTTTAGTTAAAAAATGTCTCTTGATGCAGACAATGAATTTTAAATTTGTTTATTTCTTCAGTATTTTAGAAAAAAATGTCGCTTGATGCAGACAATGAATTTTAAATTTGTTTATTTCTTCAGTTTTTAGTAAAAAAATGTCGCTTGATGCAGACAATGAATTTTAAATTTGTTTATTTCTTCAGTATTTTAGTAAAAAAATGTCTCTTGATGCAGACAATGAATTTTAAATTTGTTTATTTCTTCAGTATTTTAGTAAAAAAATGTCGCTTGATGCAGACAATGAATTTTAAATTTGTTTATTTTTCAGTATTTTAGTAAAAAAATGTCTCTTGATGCAGACAATGAATTTTTATTTTTTTATTTCTTCAGTATTTTTTTAAAAAAATGTCGCTTGATGCATACAATGAATTTTAAATTTGTTTATTTCTTCAGTAGTTTAGAAAAAAATGTCGCTTGATGCAGACAATGAATTTTAAATTTGTTTATTTCTTCAGTTTTTAGTAAAAAAATGTCGCTTGATGCAGACACTGAATTTTAAATTTGTTTACTTCTTCAGTATTTTAGTAAAAAAATGTCTCTTGATGCAGGCAATGAATTTTAAATTTGTTTATTTCTTCAGTTTTTAGTAAAAAAATGTCGCTTGATGTCGACAATGAATTTTAATTTGTTTATTTCTTCAGTATTTTAGTTAAAAAATGTCGCTTGATGCAGACAATGAATTTTTATTTTTTATTTCTTCAGTATTATTTTTAAAAAATGTCGCTTGATGCAGACAATGAATTTTAAATTTGTTTATTTCTTCAGTATTTTAGTAAAAAAATGTCGCTTGATGCAGACAATGAATTTTAATTTGCTTATTTCTTCAGTATTTTAGTTAAAAAATGTCTTGATGCAGACAATGAATTTTAATTTGTTTATTTTTCAGTATTTTAATAAAAAAAAGTCGCTTGATGCAGACAATGAATTTTAAATTTGTTTATTTCTTCAGTATTTTAGTAAAAAAATGTCGCTTGATGCAGACAATGAATTTTTAATTTGTTTATTTCTTCAGTATTTTTTTTAAAAAATGTCGCTTGATGCAGACAATGAATTTTAAATTTGTTTATTTCTTCAGTATTTTAGTAAAAAAATGTCGCTTGATGCAGACAATGAATTTTTAATTTATTTATTTCTTCAGTATTTTAGTTAAAAAATGTCTCTTGATGCAGACAATGAATTTTAATTTGTTTATTTTTCAGTATTTTATAAAAAAAAGTCGCTTGATGCAGACAATGAATTTTTAATTTGTTTATTTCTTCAGTATTTTAGTAAAAAAATGTCTCTTGATGCAGGCAATGAATTTTAAATATGTTTATTTCTTCAGTATTTTAGTAAAAAAATGTCGCTTGATGCAGTCGATGCAGACAATGAATTTTTAATTTGTTTATTTCTTCAGTATTTTAGTAAAAAAATGTCTCTTGATGCAGGCAATGAATTTTAAATTTGTTTATTTCTTCAGAATTTTTTTTATAAATGTCGCATGATGCAGACAATGAATTTTAAATTTGTTTATTTCTTCAGTATTTTATTAAAAAAATGTCGCTTGATGCAGACAATGAATTTTTAATTTGTTTATTTCTTCAGTATTTTAGGTAAAAAATGTCTCTTGATGCAGACAATGAATTTTAATTTTGTTTATTTTTCAGTATTTTAATAAAAAAAAGTCGCTTGATGCAGACAATGAATTTTAATTTGTTTTTCTTCAGTATTTTAGTAAAAAAATGTCTCTTGATGCAGGCAATGAATTTTAAATTTGTTTATTTCTTCAGTATTTTAGTAAAAAAATGTCGCTTGATGCAGTCGATGCAGACAATGAATTTTTAATTTGTTTATTTCTTCAGTATTTTTTTAAAAAAATATCGCTTGATGCAGACAATGAATTTTAAATTTATTTATTTCTTCAGTAGTTTAGTTAAAAAATGTCGCTTGATGAAGACAATGAATTTTAAATTTGTTTATTTCTTCAGTATTTTAGTAAAAAAATGTCTCTTGATGTGACAATGAATTTTAATTTGTTTATTTCTTCAGTATTTTAGTAAAAAAATGTCGCTTGATGCAGACAATGAATTTTAATTTGTTTATTTCTTCAGTATTTTAGTTAAAAAATGTCGCTTGATGCAGACAATGAATTTTTAATTTGTTTATTTCTTCAGTATTTTTTTAAAAAAATGTCGCTTGATGCAGACAATGAATTTTAAATTTATTTATTTCTTCAGTATTTTAGTTAAAAAATGTCGCTTGATGCAGACAATGAATTTTAATTTGTTATTTCTTCAGTATTTTAGTTAAAAAATGTCTCTTGATGCAGACAATGAATTTTAATTTGTTTATTTTTCAGTATTTTAATAAAAAAAAGTCGCTTGATGCAGACAATGAATTTTAAATTTGTTTATTTCTTCAGTATTTTAGTAAAAAAATGTCGCTTGATGCAGACAATGAATTTTAATTTGTTTATTTCTTCAGTATTTTTTTAAAAAATGTCGCTTGATGCAGACAATGAATTTTAAATTTGTTTATTTCTTCAGTATTTTAGTAAAAAAATGTCGCTTGATGCAGACAATGAATTTTAATTTTTATTTCTTCAGTATTTTAGTTAAAAAATGTCTCTTGATGCAGACAATGAATTTTAATTTGTTTATTTTTCAGTATTTTATAAAAAAAGTCGCTTGATGCAGACAATGAATTTTAATTTGTTTATTTCTTCAGTATTTTAGTAAAAAAATGTCTCTTGATGCAGACAATGAATTTTAATTTGTTTATTTCTTCAGTATTTTAGTAAAAAAATGTCGCTTGATGCAGACAATGAATTTTAATTTGTTTATTTCTTCAGTATTTTAGTAAAAAAATGTCTCTTGATGCAGGCAATGAATTTTAAATTTGTTTATTCTTCAGAATTTTTTTATAAATGTCGCTTGATGCAGACAATGAATTTTAAATTTGTTTATTTCTTCAGTATTTTATTAAAAAAATGTCGCTTGATGCAGACAATGAATTTTTAATTTGTTTATTTCTTCAGTATTTTAGGTAAAAAAATGTCTCTTGATGCAGACAATGAATTTTAAATTTTGTTATTTTTTCAGTATTTTAATAAAAAAAAAAGTCGCTTGATGCAGACAATGAATTTTTAATTTGTTATTTCTTCAGTATTTTAGTAAAAAAATGTCTCTTGATGCAGGCAATGAATTTTAATTTGTTTATTTCTTCAGTATTTTAGTAAAAAAAATGTCGCTTGATGCAGTCGATGCAGACAATGAATTTTTAATTTGTTTATTTCTTCAGTATTTTTTTAAAAAAATAGTCGCTATGATGCAGACAATGAATTTTAAATTTATTTATTTCTTCAGTAGTTTAGTTAAAAAATGTCGCTTGATGAAGACAAGAATTTTAAATTTGTTTATTTCTTCAGTATTTAGTAAAAAAATGTCTCTTGATGTGACAATGAATTTTAATTGTTTATTCTTCAGTATTTTAGTAAAAAATGTCGCTTGATGCAGACAATGAATTTTAATTTGTTTATTTCTTCAGTTATTTTAGTTAAAAAATGTCGCTTGATGCAGACAATGAATTTTAATTTGTTTATTTCTTCAGTATTTTTTAAAAAAATGTCGCTTGATGCAGACAATGAATTTTAAATTTATTTATTTCTTCAGTATTTTAGTTAAAAAATGTCGCTTGATGCAGACAATGAATTTTAAATTTGTTTATTTTTTCAGTATTTTAATAAAAAAAAAGTCGCTTGATGCAGACAATGAATTTTAATTTGTTTATTTCTTCAATATTTTTTAAAAAAATGTCGCTTGATGCAGACAATGAATTTTAAATTTATTTATTTCTTCAGTATTTTAGTTAAAAAATGTCGCTTGATGCAGACAATGAATTTTAAATTTGTTAATTTCTTCAGTATTTTAGGTAAAAAATGTCTCTTGATGCAGACAATGAATTTTAATTTTGTTTATTTTTTCAGTATTTTAATAAAAAAAAAGTCGCTTGATGCAGACAATGAATTTTTATTTTTTTATTTCTTCAGTATTTTTTTTAAAAAATGTCGCTTGATGCAGACAATGAATTTTAAATTTGTTTATTTCTTCAGTATTTTAGTAAAAAAATGTCGCTTGATGCAGACAATGAATTTTTAATTTGTTTATTTCTTCAGTATTTTTTTAAAAAATGTCGCTTGATGCAGACAATGAATTTTAAATTTTTTATTTCTTCAGTATTTTAGTAAAAAAATGTCGCTTGATGCAGACAATGAATTTTTAATTTATTTATTTCTTCAGTATTTTAGTTAAAAAATGTCTCTTGATGCAGACAATGAATTTTAATTTTGTTTATTTTTTCAGTATTTTAATAAAAAAAAAGTCGCTTGATGCAGACAATGAATTTTTAATTTGTTTATTTCTTCAGTATTTTAGTAAAAAAATGTCTCTTGATGCAGGCAATGAATTTTAAATATGTTTATTTCTTCAGTATTTTAGTAAAAAAATGTCGCTTGATGCAGTCGATGCAGACAATCAATTTTTAATTTGTTTATTTCTTCAGTATTTTAGTAAAAAAATGTCTCTTGATGCAGGCAATGAATTTTAAATTTGTTTATTTCTTCAGAATTTTTTTTATAAATGTCGCTTGATGCAGACAATGAATTTTAAATTTGTTTATTTCTTCAGTATTTTAGTAAAAAAATGTCGCTTGATGCAGACAATGAATTTTAATTTGTTTATTTCTTCAGTATTTTAGTAAAAAAATGTCTCTTGATGCAGCAATGAATTTTAAATTGTTTATTTCTTCAGTATTTTTAAAAAATGTCGCTTGATGCAGTCGATGCAGACAATCAATTTTAATTTGTTTATTTCTTCAGTATTTTAGTAAAAAAATGTCTCTTGATGCAGACAATGAATTTTAAATTTGTTTATTTCTTCAGATTTTTTTATAAATGTCGCTTGATGCAGACAATGAATTTTAAATTTGTTTATTTCTTCAGTATTTTAGTAAAAAAATGTCGCTTGATGCAGACAATGAATTTTTAATTTGTTTATTTCTTCAGTATTTTAGGTAAAAAATGTCTCTTGATGCAGACAATGAATTTTAATTTGTTTATTTTTCAGTATTTTAATAAAAAAAAGTCGCTTGATGCAGACAATGAATTTTTAATTTGTTTATTTCTTCATTATTTTAGTAAAAAAATGTCTCTTGATGCAGGCAATGAATTTTAAATTTGTTTATTTCTTCAGTATTTTAGTAAAAAAATGTCGCTTGATGCAGTCGATGCAGACAATGAATTTTTAATTTGTTTATTTCTTCAGTATTTTTTTTTTAAATAATGTCGCTTGATGCAGACAATGAATTTTAAATTTATTTATTTCTTCAGTAGTTTAGTTAAAAAATGTCGCTTGATGCAGACAATGAATTTTAAATTTGTTTATTTCTTCATTATTTTAGTAAAAAAATGTCTCTTGATGTAGACAATAAATTTTTAATTTGTTTATTTCTTCAGTATTTTAGTAAAAAAATGTTGTTTGATGCAGACAATGAATTTAAATTTATTATTTCTTCAGTATTTTAGTAAAAAAATGTCGCTTGATGCAGACAGTTGATTATTTTAATATTTATATATTTCATAAATAATTTTGCCAATAAACTGTCGCTTAATGCAGACAACTAATATTTTAATATTTGTTTATGTCTAAGTAATGATATATTGAAATGTTGCTTGATGTAAATAATGTATACTTGAAAAATATTCTTTATTATACGTAATTTTATCTACAAATTTTGTCTGATGCTTATATCTTATTATTTTATAATTCGTTTGCCTAATAAGTCGACCTTAAATTGATTTTTAAAAATAAAAAAAAACTATTTAAGTATCAAACACTTCAGAAAAAACTATATTCGTTGTATATATTATTACATTATTATTTAAATTACTCTCATTTATATTAAGTATATCTCCTTCTGTATTAGTGAGTATCATTGACGATTACGAAAATTTTATTTTTAGATTTTTCATCTGTAACTCTTGATAATGCAACATATAATTGACCATGACTAAATACAGGTCTTGGTAAATATAGACCTACTTTTTTAAATGATTGCCCTTGTGCTTTATTTATGGTCATAGCGAAACTTGGTCTAATAGGAAATTGTCGTCTAACCATATTGAAAGGTATATCATCCTTTGATGGACATAAATCTATTCTTGGAATCATCACAATTTGTCCTGAGTTTTTACCTGTTATAATTTCTCCATATATAGTGTACTGTTTTAATTCTGTAATCATGAGCCTGGTACCATTACATAAACCTCCATCTAAATGCAAATTCCTAAGTAACATAACGATCATTCCTTTTTTTAATACTAATTTATGCGGTGGTAAACCATTTGGTATTAATGAATTTATAAATTCTATTGTTATTGTTTCATCCAACTTATTATTTTCATCATTAGTAATACTATCAATGCTTAAATATATCTTACCGTCACCTTCAATTCTTTCAATTATTTCGTTATTAATCGCTAAAACATCACTATTTATAGGTGAAAGAATTACTTTGTCTTTAAGAGTATGTAAATCATCAATATTTATTTTATTACCAAAAATATCATCTATCAAATTATTAAATGTAATAAATTCTGAAGGATTTTAGTAAAAAAATGTCGCTTGATGCAGACAATGAATTTTTAATTTGTTATTTCTTCATTATTTTCAGTAAAACAATGTCGCTTGATGCAGGCAATGAATTTTTAATTTGTTTATTCTTCAGTATTTTTAGTAAAAATGTCGCTTGATGCAGTCGATGCAGACAATGAATTTTTAATTTGTTTATTTCTTCAGTATTTTTTTTTAAATAATGTCGCTTGATGCAGACAATGAATTTTAAATTTATTTATTTTCTTCAGTAGTTTAGTTAAAAATGTCGCTTGATGCAGACAATGAATTTTAAATTTGTTTATTTCTTCATTATTTTAGTAAAAAAATGTCTCTTGATGTAGACAATAATTTTTAATTGTTTATTTCTTCAGTATTTTAGTAAAAAAATGTTGTTTGATGCAGACAATGAATTTAAATTTATTATTTCTTCAGTATTTTAGTAAAAAAATGTCGCTTGATGCAGACAGTTGATTATTTTAATATTTATATATTTCATAAATAATTTTGCCAATAAACTGTCGCTTAATGCAGACAACTAATATTTTAATATTTGTTTATGTCTAAGTAATGATATATTGAAATGTTGCTTGATGTAATAATGTATACTTGAAAAATATTCTTTATTATACGTAATTTTATCTACCAAATTTTGTCTGATGCTTATATCTTATTATTTTATAATTCGTTTGCCTAATAAGTCGACCTTAAATTGATTTTTAAAAATAAAAAAAAACTATTTAAGTATCAAACACTTCAGAAAAAACTATATTCGTTGTATATATTATTACATTATTATTTAAATTACTCTCATTTATATTAAGTATATCTCCTTCTGTATTAGTGAGTATCATTGACGATTACGAAAATTTTATTTTTAGATTTTTCATCTGTAACTCTTGATAATGCAACTATAATTGACCATGACTAAATACAGGTCTTGGTAAATATAGACCTACTTTTTTAAATGATTGCCCTTGTGCTTTATTTATGGTCATAGCGAAACTTGGTCTAATAGGAAATTGTCGTCTAACCATATTGAAAGGTATATCATCCTTTGATGGACATAAATCTATTCTTGGAATCATCACAATTTGTCCTGAGTTTTTACCTGTTATAATTTCTCCATATATAGTGTACTGTTTTAATTCTGTAATCATGAGCCTGGTACCATTACATAAACCTCCATCTAAATGCAAATTCCTAAGTAACATAACGATCATTCCTTTTTTTAATACTAATTTATGCGGTGGTAAAACCATTGGTATTAATGATTTATAAATTCTTTGTATTGTTTCATCCACCTTATTATTTTCATCATTAGTAATACTATCAATGCTTAATATATCTTACCGTCACCTTCAATTCTTTCAATTATTCGTTATTAATCGCTAAAACATCACTATTTATAGGTGAAAGAATTACTTTGTCTTTAAGAGTATGTAAATCATCAATATTTATTTTATTACCAAAAATACATCTATCAAATTATAAATGTAATAAATTCTGAAGGATTTTTATAACGTTATTATCAATTTCAAATTTTGTAATATTTTTATTTTCTCCAATATTTAATAACCACGTTTTAACCTACTGTTTGAATTGACCAATCTTAAATTATTATTTAATGGAAGTTTTTGAAATAATTGCCATAAAGAACTACTTTTTACACATGATTCTAATATTTGAGTTCTATTTCCGTATCGAACTATAGGAAGTGTTTGTCGAAATCGCCAGATGTTACTAATATTTTACCACCAAACGGTCTATTATTTCGACATAAATCTCTGAAAAAAATATCTATAGCTTCTAATGCATATTTAGAAGTCATTGATATTTCATCCCAAATTATTAATTTAATATTTTTTAAAATTTGAACTATTTGTGAATTTGGTGAAATGTTGCATGTTGATTGTTCGTTTAAATTAAATGGTATTTTAAATGTTGAATGGATAGTTTTACCACCTATTAATAAATTTGCTGCAATACCAGTCCAAGCAACTGCTAACTCTGGTATTTTGTTTAATTTCACAAATTTTATAATAGCATTTAATAAATAACTTTTTCCACTACCACCAGGACCATCTATAAAATATAAATTTTCTCTTTTATTATCGTAAACTGCTTCTACTATTGCATCAAATATTGTTTTTTGTTCCAATGTTAAAGATTTTAACAATATTTCTATGTCATTATCTTCATTTGCAATAATATCATTATAAAACATATCATTGTAATTTTCATTATCAATATTATCAATATTAGGTAAATTAAATTGTTGCAATGTTAAATTATGTTTTGATAAAACGTTGTTATCAATTTCAAATTTTGTAATATTTTTATTTTCTCCAATATTTAATAACCACGTTTTAAACATACTGTTTGAATTGACCAATCTTAAATTATTATTTAATGTAAGTTTTTGAAATAATTGCCATAAAGAACTACTTTTTACACATGATTCTAATATTTGAGTTCTATTTCCGTATCGAACTATAGGAAGTGTTTGTCGAAAATCGCCAGATGTTACTAATATTTTACCACCAAACGGTCTATTATTTCGACATAAATCTCTGAAAAAAATATCTATAGCTTCTAATGCATATTTAGAAGTCATTGATATTTCATCCCAAATTATTAATTTAATATTTTTTAAAATTTGAACTATTTGTGAATTTGGTGAAATGTTGCATGTTGATTGTTCGTTTAAATTAAATGGTATTTTAAATGTTGAATGGATAGTTTTACCACCTATTAATAAATTTGCTGCAATACCAGTCCAAGCAACTGCTAACTCTGGTATTTTGTTTAATTTCACAAATTTTATAATAGCATTTAATAAATAACTTTTTCCACTACCACCAGGACCATCTATAAAATATAAATTTTCTCTTTTATTATCGTAAACTGCTTCTACTATTGCATCAAATATTGTTTTTTGTTCCAATGTTAAAGATTTTAACAATATTTCTATGTCATTATCTTCATTTGCAATAATATCATTATAAAACATATCATTGTAATTTTCATTATCAATATTATCAATATTAGGTAAATTAAATTGTTGCAATGTTAAATTATGTTTTGATAAAACGTTGTCTATAATTTTTAAAGCCTTTTGTTCTCCTAAAATTTCAGGTAATTTAGGATCAAAGAAATGTTCTTTATGCTTATTATAAAGTTTCAAGGCATCAAAATTGTGATCAAATGATATAATGAAAGCGAAAAGTTCACATAATGCCTGTGGAAATTGAAAATTACAATTTTCTTCTAAACATTTATCCCATTCATCATCAGTAATGATTAAACCTCTAACTATACATGCTTCATAAAATGTATCATAAACAACGCCTTCGTATGAGCGTATATCTTCAAAGGATTCGGCCCCACGTACATGAAGTAATAATAATCTAAGAAAAAATCGTTCTCGATCTTTAGGATTTACATGAAATATTCTGACTAGAATGGGTTTATTAAACTTTTTTCGCTTGTTCCATTCTTTTTTTATCTTGTCGTAAACATAATATTGAGGAATTTCACCATAAAGATACTTCTTGGCTTTCACATCAGATGAATTTAGTAAAAACCAACTTGTTAATGTTGTTCGATGATTTTTATTAATTAATTTGTCTTCAGATCCTTCTTTAAAATAGACAAATTGTTCGTCTTCAAGATGTACAGCTAATCTATATATTGCATGTGATTGCGAATGTACTTTATATTCTTTCATACGATACATAGCCTCGGGTGGACAAACATACCTTGTAGAAATATATTTGGATATTTCGTCATAATTTAGAACATTGTCTTTTTGCACATGATTCTAATATTTGAGTTCTATTTCCGTATCGAACTATAGGAAGTGTTTGTCGAAAATCGCCAGATGTTACTAATATTTTACCACCAAACGGTCTATTATTTCGACATAAATCTCTGAAAAAATATCTATAGCTTCTAATGCATATTTAGAAGTCATTGATATTTCATCCCAAATTATTAATTTAATATTTTTTAAAATTTGACTATTTGTGAATTTGGTGAAATGTTGCATGTTGATTGTTCGTTTAAATTAAATGGTATTTTAAATGTTGAATGGATAGTTTTACCACCTATTAATAAATTTGCTGCAATACCAGTCCAAGCAACTGCTAACTCTGGTATTTTGTTTAATTTCACAAATTTTATAATAGCATTTAAAATAACTTTTTCCACTACCACCAGGACCATCTATAAAATATAAATTTTCTCTTTTATTATCGTAAACTGCTTCTACTATTGCATCAAATATTGTTTTTTGTTCCAATGTTAAAGATTTTAACAATATTTCTATGTCATTATCTTCATTTGCAATAATATCATTATAAAACATATCATTGTAATTTTCATTATCAATATTATCAATATTAGGTAAATTAAATTGTTGCAATGTTAAATTATGTTTTGATAAAACGTTGTCTATAATTTTTAAAGCCTTTTGTTCTCCTAAAATTTCAGGTAATTTAGGATCAAAGAAATGTTCTTTATGCTTATTATAAAGTTTCAAGGCATCAAAATTGTGATCAAATGATATAATGAAAGCGAAAAGTTCACATAATGCCTGTGGAAATTGAAAATTACAATTTTCTTCTAAACATTTATCCCATTCATCATCAGTAATGATTAAACCTCTAACTATACATGCTTCATAAAATGTATCATAAACAACGCCTTCGTATGAGCGTATATCTTCAAAGGATTCGGCCCCACGTACATGAAGTAATAATAATCTAAGAAAAAATCGTTCTCGATCTTTAGGATTTACATGAAATATTCTGACTAGAATGGGTTTATTAAACTTTTTTCGCTTGTTCCATTCTTTTTTTATCTTGTCGTAAACATAATATTGAGGAATTTCACCATAAAGATACTTCTTGGCTTTCACATCAGATGAATTTAGTAAAACCAACTTGTTAATGTTGTTCGATGATTTTTATTAATTAATTTGTCTTCAGATCCTTCTTTAAAATAGACAAATTGTTCGTCTTCAAGATGTACAGCTAATCTATATATTGCATGTGATTGCGAATGTACTTTATATTCTTTCATACGATACATAGCCTCGGGTGGACAAACATACCTTGTAGAAATATATTTGGATATTTCGTCATAATTTAGAACATTGTCTTTTTGCACATTTTCAATTTCTACATTTTTTGTTTCTATATTACTGAATTTTATTAAAGCTGTATCTGGGCCTTTGTAAAGATATTTAAATAAATATTTTATAGATTTTATTGTATTACATATTTCTACGTTAATGTGACATTCAAGTTTTAGAAGTAGATATGGATTATATGGAACAACAAAACTGTTATCCGCGATTTTATTGTTGGAGTATGTTATTTTTATTTCGTTATTTCTTCTACGATAAATTTGATAACCATTAGGAGATGTTTGTGTTTTAGTACTAAAACATTTTGGATAATGTTTTGTACAATATATTTTACTTTCATCCATACATACACTATTTTTATTCTGAATTCCACAAGGACCATGAATCATATTTTGTTTTACTAATTCATATAGTCTCGGAAATTTATTTTTATCAGGAATTTCTGCACATATGATATTATCAATTTGATCTGTATTTCGAATTTTGTTTAGTTCAGTTAACCATAATAACATATGAATGTGGGGCAGTCCTCGTTTTTGAAATTCTATAACATAAATGTAAGAATTAACTTGACCAAGAATTTCGTGTTTCAATAATTCCTCCATTAATACCTTTACTTTTAGGTCAAATACACGCACTATCAGATCTGGTCTGTCAAGCGTATTTTCATATTCTAATAAATTTTCTGTAATCTCGTTCCATTTAGGATTGCACGTCATTGTCAGAAAAATGTCTGGTTTTCCATTATTTTGCATTATAGTTGTTGCATCTAAAAAGTTCTGTTGCATCGCTCTAGGACTACCTATATAACTAGACGATAGTATAACCATTTTACCAATAGAAACATGTTTCTTATTATTTTTATTGTTAAGTTGATCCGTTAAACCTTTATATCGATCAGTTCGTAATTTATGCTGATCCTTTCTAATAAAATACGAGTATTTTCAACTTTAGACCATGAGTTAAGGATAAACTGGTTTGATAGACTTTTGAGATTTAAACATGGATTAAATTCTTTTCGAATACTAAATCTATATGAATAATATTGCAAGGCAGATATATTATTATATTTTTTTTCATCTGATAAACTTTTCATACATGGTTCCCAACCTGAATCACCGAAAGGAAATATTAATGGATACACCATTGGGTCAATGTCTTTGTTTATAATTGCAATTGATTGAGGTTTTTTTCCTTTTTGAAAAATACATATATCTCTGTTAGAAGGTGGTTCTTCATTTTCTCCAACATAGACGATAGCAACTTCATTACATACTGCTAATTGCGATTTGTTTTTTAATGCTTTATCTCTAGTTAAATACATTTTAATTTCTTGAATTGGACGATCTAATCTTATTGAACGTTCATGTTCTTCGTGTTCAATTTCATGCATCAATTTATAAGCACTTGCAAATGGATTTATGTCACGTAATATACTATCTAAATCTTATATTAATTCCTTATCTAAATTATTTTGATTTGACTGAGACAATCTGTAGTCGTTTGCAAGTTGATTATCAAGTATATACAATTGGCCAAATTTTGGACGATCTAGTTCATTTGGGTGTAAAGCATATGTATTATGATATATTTGTCCACATATTTTTAATACTTGTGGTCCAACAGTAGAAAAATGTGCTAATTTAGCACCAAAACTTGCAAATGCTAATAAATTGTTGTAAATTCTGATATTTTGTCTAAAATTCTTATCTTTGTTACTTTGTCCCAATAAATATTTTGTTAGATTTTCAGGATAAATATTATAATTTTCAAGTTTTATTTTATTTCTATGACCACAATCAGAATACCTATTGTCTTTTTTAATTTCATTTTTAAAATGTTTTGCTTCAGAAAATACACATTCATAAATTAATTTTCCAAGGTAATTGCACTCAGTAATAGATTCATCGAAATCCCATTCTTGTGAAAATGAGCTATAAATAGGATTCCCATGTAAAATATCTGTTTTAACGTTTTTTTTTATGTTTTACCGAATTTTTTATAAATTTTCCTTTTTGTTCAGTATCATTTAATTTGACTTCAGTACTTATTTGGTTAACTCGCCCTTAATTTTTGTTATTTCTATTCTTTCATTCTTCTCTAACTCTTGAGATGCAGCCAAATTTTCAATTTTTTTAACTTCACGTTGTTTATTTCTATATTTACGTTTTTGTTCTGCTTCAATTAATTTCTGTTCTTCAGTCATTTTTTTCCTTTTTTGGCTTTTCATTTTTGAAATTTCATTTTTTCTATTAATAGATTGTGAATTTCTAAAATTACGTTTGCGTTCTGCTTCAGATATTTTCTGCTCCTCAGACATCTGTTCTCTTTTTTGGCTCTTTAATCTTGAGATTTCAATTTTTGTATCTACAGATTGAGATGCTCTAAAATTTCTTTTGCGTTTTGCTTCAGCTAATTTCTGCTCCTCATATTATTATTACACACACGCACCTACACAATGACAAACAGCAAATGATAAATAAGTATTCTTCCTATATATCTTAATTTCGGCATCACTCATTTATAATCGCATCCACACGTTACAAACTTATGTAAACAATCGT
Organism: Theocolax elegans; assembly: GCA_026168455.1. NCBI lineage: Eukaryota > Metazoa > Arthropoda > Insecta > Hymenoptera > Cerocephalidae > Theocolax > Theocolax elegans. The sequence goes on from CM047429.1 coordinate 8,497,216, forward strand.
TTAATTAATTAAAATCATTACCTGATGATTTAATAACAACGGTTGCATTATTAGGAATTATTATCGAATTAGGAATTGTTGAATTATATATTGAAGGAATTGTTGGTTCTTCTTCCTTCACTTGTTCCACATTATTTTCGGAATTTTTAAATTTCTTTTTCATTTCCTTAACCTTTGCTAACTCTTCTTTAAGCTCTTTTTCATATTCCAATAGTCTATCTAAATTAATTTCCTTTTTCATTTCCTATAATAATAATAAACATATTATTTTAATCATTAGTAATATTTATAATTATTTAAAATATTTTTTTTAATACATAATTTATAATATTAAAACTTACATTATCTTCAGTCTCAGAAGTTTTTGTGAAAAATCGAAAAATTGATGCAAACACCATGATGATTAATTAATTAATAAAATTGTATAGTATACTGATTATTGATCAATTAATTGTATAGTATACTCAATAACATACCACATCTAACGATTACTGTCAAGTGACTATTAATGGGAGAATCTTTCCTTGTAGGTCAATATTTACTCCCATTCAAATTATAGATACAATTATGAAATGTATTAAACGTTTCAATTATGTACAAAGTTACTATCTCACTAAATTTGTTTTGTAATCAAGCCCTTTAAACTAATAGAAATATTTCATTGATTTGAAAATTTATTATTATATTCAAACTTTAAATCTATAATATTTTAATGTGACAATGATTTTAAAACCATTATAATAACTATAATTTAAAGAGAATTTATCTTATTTATTATTTTTGATAAATATACAAGTAAAAATGTATTACAATATCGTAGTATTGAAAAATACAATAAATAAATAATAAATATTTAACTTATAATAATAATTTAAATCACTCAACATTGTTTATATTAATAATAGAATATAATATTTTTTATAGGTTGTTCTAACTGAAGGCGTATAGGTGTATGTATATACGCGAACCATCTATGTATACATATATATGTATATATATACATATATGCACCTGGCGAATTAATTTCTCGATCGACTAATACTACACGTACAACTAACAATAATACTATATATAATAATACTAGTATATAATATATAATAATTATATTATTATTATTATTATTATTATTATTATTATTATAATTATATTATTATTATATGCTATACACTGCTATATAATATGCGATAAAATATATATAAAATTACAAAATAATTAATTAAATTATTAAAATAATAATTAAAAAATAATTTTTTCTGTTAATAGCCGAGTATAAATTTGCAGCTGAAAACAATGAATCGTAACATTCTTACTTTTTAATCGTTTGCACAATAATTTATAGTTTTATATTGAAAACAGTGGAAGCTGAAGAAGCAACTTTAATATTTCAAACTTTGTTAAGTATTGAATGTTTTTATTTTACTTGGTTATTTATACAAATTCAGCATTTTTAAAGTTTGCTAAAAATGTTAAAGTCAATAATTATACAATAGCATACTTTACATAAAAAAAATTAAGTGTACATGTCTTGATGCTTAAATTTGCAAAAAATATTGTCACTTCCTGAAGACGATGTCCAGGTGGTAAGGGTAACCTCCAGGTTATCCTGACATTGTCTACAGGAAAGTCTACATGCTGTTCTGCATAAATTAGCAAAAATATTCTCACTTCCTGGAGACGATGTCCAGGTGGTCAGGGTAACCTCCAGGTTATCCTGACATCCTCCACAGGAAAGTCTACATGCCTTTCTACTTGAATTTGCAAAAAAAATTTCACTTCCTGGAGACGATGTCCAGGTGGTCAGGGTAACCTCCAGGTAATCCTGACATCCTTCACAGGAAAGACTACATGCCTTTCTACTTGAATTTGCAAAAAAAATTTTCACTTCCTGGAGACGATGTCCAGGTGGTCAGGGTAACCTCCAGGTTATCCTGACATCCTCCACAGGAAAGTCTACATGCCTTTCTACTTGAATTTGCAAAAATAATTTCACTTCCTGGAGACGATGTCCAGGTGGTCAGGGTAACCTCCAGGTTATCCTGACATCTTCCACAGGAAAGTCTTCATGCCTTTCTACTTGAATTTGCAAAAAAAATTTCACTTCCTGGAGACGATGTCCAGGTGGTCAGGGTAACCTCCAGGTAATCCTGACATCCTTCACAGGAAAGACTACATGCCTTTCTACTTGAATTTGCAAAAAAAATTTTCACTTCCTGGAGACGATGTCCAGGTGGTCAGGGTAACCTCCAGGTAATCCTGACATCCTTCACAGGAAAGACTACATGCCTTTCTACTTGAATTTGCAAAAAAAATTTCACTTCCTAGAGACGATGTCCAGGTGGTCAGGGTAACCTCCAGGTAATCCTGACATCCTTCACAGGAAAGTCTACATGCCTTTCTACTTGAATTTGCAAAAAAAATTTCACTTCCTGGAGACGATGTCCAGGTGGTCAGGGTAACCTCCAGGTTATCCTGACATCTTCCACAGGAAAGTCTTCATGCCTTTCTACTTGAATTTGCAAAAAAAATAAAATTCACTTCCTAGAGACGATGTCCAGGTGGTCAGGGTAACCTCCAGGTAATCCTGACATCCTTCACAGGAAAGATCTACATGCCTTTCTACTTGAATTTGCAAAAAAAAATTTCACTTCCTGGAGACGATGTCCAGGTGGTCAGGGTAACCTCCAGGTTATCCTGACATCTTCCACAGGAAAGTCTTCATGCCTTTCTACTTGAATTTGCAAAAAAAATTTCACTTCCTGGAGACGATGTCCAGGTGGTCAGGGTAACCTCCAGGTAATCCTGACATCCTTCACAGACTTCCTAGAGACGATGTCCAGGTGGTAGGGTAACCTCCAGGTAATCCTGACATCCTTCACAGGAAAGTCTACATGCCTTTCTACTTGAATTTGCAAAAAAAAATTTCACTTCCTGGAGACGATGTCCAGGTGGTCAGGGTAACCTCCAGGTTATCCTGACATCTTCCACAGGAAAGTCTTCATGCCTTTCTACTTGAATTTGCAAAAAAAATTTCACTTCCTGGAGACGATGTCCAGGTGGTCAGGGTAACCTCCAGGTAATCCTGACATCCTTCACAGGAAAGACTACATGCCTTTCTACTTGAATTTGCAAAAAAATTTTCACTTCCTGGAGACGATGTCCAGTCCAGGTTGTCAGGGTAAACCTTCCAGTTTATCCTGGCATCTTTCCACAGGAAAGTCTTTATGCCTTTACTGGAATTGCAAAAAAAATTTCATTCCTGGAGACGATGTCCAGGTGGTCAAGGTAACCTCCAGGTAATCCTGACATCCTTCACAGGAAAATACATGCCCTTTCTACTTGCATTTGCAAAAAAATTTTCACTTCCTGGAGACGATGTCCAGGTGGTCAGGGTAACCTCCAGGTAATCCTGACATCCTTCACAGGAAAGACTACATGCCTTTCTACTTGAATTTGCAAAAAAAATTTTCACTTCCTGGAGACGATGTCCAGGTGGTCAGGGTAACCTCCAGGTTATCCTGACATCCTCCACAGGAAAGTCTACATGCCTTTCTACTTGAATTTGCAAAAAAAATTTTCACTTCCTGGAGACGATGTCCAGGTGGTCAGGGTGACCCCATCTCTATCCCTCCACCCTCACCCTCACCCTCACCCCCACCCTGACCTCTTCACCATAACACACTTACCCTTATGCACATGCATATAAATATAAAACATAAGAGAAATACGCCCAATGGTGAATGTCGGACGCCGGACGCCGGACAGTTTTGAGGAAAAATTTTAATTATAATAAGATTTAGGTGACTTATTGATAACGCGATTAAAAGTTAAATAGAGTTATTAAGAAACAAATAGTAGTTCCCCACAAGGGATGCCAAAATGTTATGACCCGGCTTATCAAGACGGTGTCAGGCGTGAGTAGTTCAGCTTAACATTAAATTATTTTTATTTTAACCCATTAAGTCCCAACCGACCATTTCACAGTCGATTTGTTTTTCGCTTAGAAAAAATAGAGCATGTGAAACTACTGTCAGTTCGGGAGCCTCTTAGTTCTTATAAGTCGCGTCACGTCACTCTTGTATATTACACGTCACGTAACGTTTGTCACATGTGGTAGATGATATTGTAGTTACGCGTTACGTCACGCTAATCATACAGCGTATAACTAGGTTCCCCCAACGTTATATGCGACGTTACTCGAAGTTGTTATGTATGTTTGCAAGCGTCATGCGTAACGTTCTAATAGGCGTAACTTTATGAAGTCGACTATTCGGTACTTACGTGTAGATGATACGTCACGTTTATCCTGTGTTAATACTTCTTGATGAAGATATTGTGTTTGTCAGTATCTTTAGATTTATTTAATGAAACTGAGATAGAAGTTTTGTGTTTATTTGATTATTTATTTCATCCTTTTTATTCTAATATAAGATTAAAAACTACACGAATAGTCTTCGTGGCCAAATTCGAGTTTTATATTCTCTAAATACAATTCTAGGTTTTATATATTTTTCTAGAGACCTTGGTGAATCTCTGTTAGAAAAATATTTCGCGAATGAATTTAGTAGCCTCCAAATGATCTATATATCTTATATCACGATTAGCTTAAAAGGGCAACCAGGGGGACAATCCCTTATATTTTAAGCTTTTATATACTTTTAAATTCTGTATATGAATTTCACAATATACTTACGCCGGAATCTAAAACGGCGGGCAATTCGCTCACTGTTAACACGAGTCTCACAATACTAAAGAACAAGACTGAAAACTAAAGGCGTTAGATGGTGCATTCGCGGGTTTATGAAGACTCAAAAGAAAGATGGACTCGCGACTGTTCTACAACCGTATGAGAGTCGCGGGCCAATCAGCGATTGACGCGATTCATACTCGGCGTAGGTGGGAGTAGTTAACAATTGTCAAATCGGCATGTTCGCAGGTCAGCGACCGAAATCACTGCGTATAATCATTGCTTTAGCAAAATTTGTAAATTTATTTAAAGGCTTTATAGGTTAATTTTTATGACGGCATATATATATATATATATATATATATATATATGTATCAGAATAAAAACAAAATTATTAAAAATAAATATTTGTAATAATGTAGACGTCTATGTGGGACGTCACAACGGGACTTCCTGGATATTCCGGGAATTTTAGTGGTATTCAGGGATCACTCAACCAAGTATGGAAATTCCTGGATATTTCGGGAATTTCTAAGTTATATCGGGATATCTTCACTAATTACGGGATTTCCTGGATGTTTAGGAAATTTTTGAGGTATTCCGGGATACCATCACCAATTTCGGGTTTTCTTAGATATTTCGGGAATTTCTAAGTTATTTCGGGATATCTTCACTAATTACGAGATTTCCTGGATGTTTAGGAATTTTTTGAAGTATTCCGGGATACCATCACCAATTTCGGGTTTTCTTGGATATTTCGGGAATTTCTGACTAATTACTGGATACCTTCACTAATACAGGATTTCCTGGATACTTCGGGAAATTTTAAGGTAATTCCGGGTTTTCCTGAATATTTCGGGAATTTCTGTGTTATTTCAGGATATCTATACTAATTACGGGATTTCCTGGACATTTAGGGAATTTTTCGAGAAAATCTGTGTTATTTCGGGATTCCTTCCCTAATTACGGGATTTGCTGGATATTTCGGGAATTTTTTAGGTATTCCGCGATACCGCCAATAATTACGGGTTTTTCTAAATATTTCGGTATTTTCTGAGGTATGCCGGGATTCCTTTACTAATTACGGGATTTTCTGGATATTAGGGCATTTCTGGTGTATTCAGGGATAACTCCAGTAGTTACGGAATTTCCTGGATATTTCGAGAATTTCTGAGGTATTTCCTGATAACTCCACTAATTACGGGATTTCCTGGATATTTCAAGAATATCTAAGGTATTCCGGGATCACCCCACTAATTACAGAGAATCTGTGTTATTTCGGGATTCCTTCCCTAATTACGGGATTTGCTGGATATTTCGGGAATTTTTTATTTATTGCAGTACAACTCCAGTAATTACGGGATTTTCTAAATATTTAGGGAATTTTGGAGGTATTCCGTGATAATTCCAGCAATTACGGATTTTCCTGGATATTTTGGGAATTTCTGTGTTATTTTGGGAAACCTTCACAATTTACGTGATTTCCTGGACATTTAGGGAATTTTTGAATTATTCCGGGATATCTTCGGTAATTACAGAATTTCCTGGATATTTCGAGAATTTTTGACTTTTTCAGGGGCAACTCTAGAAATTACGGGATTTTTAAAGATTTCGTTAATTTCTGAGGCAGCAAGTACACACTATGCGAACCGTGAGTCGACTGCGTTCGACGGACGACTCGACGCGAGAAACTGCGCGGGCACGTCTGCCCATACAACGAAGCAGCGAATGAACCCGAGTTCGAGAGAGCTCATCGGGACGCAATCGAGGCAACTACTATCCGACCGCTATTACCAATGGTAATATTAATTCGTGTGTGTGTGTGTGCGTAGATGTGAGCCGCATTTAGCAGCACTCCGGAAGACGATCACCGCTAAATCAAGGTGGGTGCACGCATTGCACCGGGTATTCCGCGATTTAACTTGCGATTCTTCCCTCCCCTCCCTTCACGCAGCAAGTCGCCGCAGCTTGCACGCAGCCGAGCATTCTTTAAGAGATTCGTGGCAAGCGTACGCGGCTGGCGCCCATACCTTTTTTTTATTAATATCTACATTATATTAAAGTTGTCTTTTTGAGCGATTTTGTAAAAACTCCCCAATTCTTGCGAAAAATACTTAAAACATATATATTTTATGATAAATATGTGTTACATAATTTAGTGCTTCATGTTACTGACCCAAAAAGTATTATTATAATTACTAAGTGATATTAAAAAAAAAACGATAAATTATAATGTCCGTCCGTCCGTCCGTCCGTCCGACAAACATCATCTTGGCGTGAGAGAGAATGAGACAGAGTGAGAAAGACAGTGAGAGGAAGAGATAGGGAGACAGATAGAGAGAGAGAGAGAGAATGAGAGAGAGATAGAGAGAGAGAGAGGGATAGTGAGGAAGACAGAGGGAGAGTGAGGAAGAGAGATAGAGAATGGGTGAGAGATTGAGAGGGAGAGAATGTGATAGTTAAAGAGAGAGAATGAGAGATAAAGAGAGAGAGAGAGAGAGAGAATGAGATAGAGAGAGAGAGAATGAGATAGAGAGATAGAGAGATAGAGAGATTGATTGAAAAGTATTTATTAATGCCTAAGTTGAGTTCAACCTTAAGGCAAGTGAAAAATTATACATAATTGTTTAACAATGCAAATTAGGTACAAATTATAAAATATGCAATACAAATTAGTCGCAGACTAGCAAATTATGCGCAATAGAATTAACAATATAAAAAACAATATAATATAGAAAACAAAGGTTATAAAGAATCAAAATTTAACAAATCTGTGTATAATCGATTTTTAAAAATAACTACACTAGGGCTTAAACGTAACTCCGCTGGTAACGAATCCCACAAATCCATCGCCTTAACAGTGAAAGAATTTTTATAGGTACACGTATTGGTTAAGGGACGCTCAAAGCATGTATTTTTACTGTACTGCTAAGCATGTACTGTTTGGCGAGGGTAGAAAGGCGAATAGATAGTCGGGTTTCTTGGTAGTGAGAACCTGGTATACTAAAGTACCTAAAAAATACTGGCGTCTAGAATGTACAGATAACCAATTAAGTTTAGCATAAAACGGCATTAACCTAGCATCTGTTCTCAGACGAAAGATGTATCTTACACACGTGTTTAGTAATCGTTGAAGCTTAACATTTAAGTAATCAGGCAAATCAATATAGACGATAGAAGCGTAATCGAAATGGGGCAATATTAGTGCCGTGACTAGCATCTTTCTGAAGGTGTACGAAAGAAAGTTTCCCTTATTTCGTAACTTATGGAGTACACCATGCACACGGGTAATAATATTCGAAACTTGGGAATTCCATTGAAGGTTTTCGTTCATTATGATGCCTAGATTACGTGTAGAAGTGACTAGATCAATCTTATGACCACCAATAATAATGGGCGGTAACTGATCGCAGTTTATAAACCTAAGCTGTTAGGGTGAACCAATAAACATAGCTTTAGTTTTGCTGTAATTCAAGTCTAAACCATACATCAGAGCCCAATTTACTATCCTAGATCCATCTTGCATAAGCCTATTTATAGCCGTGGTACACTCACTGGGCTTTACATGAAGGTACAATTGCAAATCGTCAGCAAACAGAAGACCCTTAGTAAACTTCAGCTCATTCAAAATCGAAATAATAAAAATAAGGAAAATAATAGGTCTAGGTGTTGATCTCTGAGGTACTCCAGAAGTAGTACTAATATATTGCGAAGAAACACCATTAAGATCAATGACAGCCTGGGTACACCCGGTAAGATAAGAGTGAAGCCACTCGATAACATCATTAGCGAAATTAAGATTCTTGAGCATACGGAGAAGTTTAAAATGATTTAACATATCGAAGGCTTTCCTAAAATCAAAAAGAATGAGAAGAGTAATCAGCCCTTGATCGATACCCAACCGTATATCTTCAGTAAGCTTCAACAAGGTAGTTTGAGTACTGAACGCACTACGAAACCCAGATTGATACGGTGATAAAATATTGTTTGACTCAAGATGAAAGGTGATTTGTTGGGTTACCAACTTATCAAAGACCTTAGCAAAGTGCGGTAAATTTGCAATTGGCCTAGTGTCTGAAGGTGACAGCGGCTTTGGAATTTTATTAAGGGGAATAATCGAAGCTGCTTTCCAAATATGAGGGTATCTACCTGTCGACAAAGAAAGGTTAAATAAAGCAGTTAGTGATGGGGTGATAACATCAAAAACATCCTTAAAATAAGATAAAGAGAGACCGTCTGAACTACGACTTCTAGCCTTAGGAAGACAAGAAATAAGTGCATTTTTTACTTGATCAGAAAGCAATTAGGAAGCAATTCATCAGCTGTAAAAAACTTCAATGGAGAATTCGATGTGTCTCTGGTGATCCCTATTTTACTAAGTAACCGCCAATATTGTGACTGATCAGAGAGACCAGAAAGTGACTGTTCATAAAATGAATCACGTGCTGACTTAAGCTCATGTTTAAGCAGTCTTCGTATAGTTTTATATTGATTTAGTAACACTGGATCACAGCGCCTTTTAGCTCAAGTTCAATTTAAGCCTAAGTTCAGGGGTAAGCCAAGGAGCAGAACGTTGTCGAACCTGTTTGGTTGTGAAAGGTGCATACTTATCAAGATTAGCAATAAATATACTACGGAGAAGAGCAAGATAAGAGTCGACATTATGTGATTCAAAAGATGTAGCACACGCTACATTTAAATCAGAAGTAATAGAATTAGCAAATAATGAAGACGAAAAATTTGAAAAGTCACGAAATGTATAGATCTTATGTTCAGAAATCTGAGATAATGTCTTAAAATCAATAATAATATAGTCATGTCCATTTATGAAAGGACTATGAGACTGTTTTGATGAACTAATTTTATTCTCTGAATCAACAAGAATGACATCAAGCCATGTGTCAGTCTCATCCCTGTGATGCGTAGCTTCAAAGGGCACTATATAATACAAATATTCAGAAATAAATTCCTTGAAGTGGGTACTGTAGTAATCATCAACAAGTAAATTTGAATTAAAATCGCCAGCAATAATTACATTTTTATATAGATGTGAGCGATCCTGCAGAGCATTAAAGAATTTACTAAGGACATTACCCTTTGGTCTTCTATATACAGAGGCAAAAAGAATTTTAGAATTATGTAAAGACAACTCCAGAATCAAATACTCTGTTTCATTAATAGAGTTAATTTGAGGAGCTTCTAGTATTTTAATACCAATGCCATCACGCAGGTAGCATGCCACACCGCCTCCTTGGATATATTCCCTTTTACCAGTAATTGAGGTTAAACCACGATCATTGCGAACTAGCGTATAATTTGGTATGTTGTAGGTTGAATTTGGACGGTTGGGAGTTAACCAAGATTCAGAAATGGACAAGACATCGACATTTTAAGTGTTAAGAAAAAATTCAATTTCAGCTAAATGATTCATGATAGAATTTGCATTTATTTGAGCGACGCGTAGAACAGAATTACAACTAGATTTTAAATTATTACAATAAGGTTGGGCAGGCAGTCATGATAACTTATCGAGATCAGCCGAAGTGATGATTTGGGTACGATCAAATTTATCATTCTTGCGAACATAAAGTTTACCTTCACGAGTCCAAATGTACTTATAATTTAACGGCTCGAGCTTGCTTTTGGCGAGTAGACGCAAATCATGAATAGTGGGGGGTAACATTTCATACAGACTAATATGTTTGCTAGCGAGATAACCTGAGTTATTAACAATTTTACCAAACGTGATAACACCGAATTTGCGCTTGGTCTCCAGAACAAAGTTACAAGTCTCTGCAGATTTAAATCTGATTATAAAAGACTTCGTCGAATTATCAGCATTCTGAGTCGAGAAACTTGAGGTTGTAGCAGCACGATTGGATGATAAATTAAAAGAACGAATCTCAAGAATGTCGTTGAGCAACCGATCAAGTTTCAAAAGCTGTAGTATGCTTTTAGCCAATTCATCAAAAGGTACCTGGCATGATAACGGTATGCCTGTAACCTTAATTTGCGTACTAGGAGTAACACTAACATACATTTCCTTGAGTTGTTGAATCTCAGTACGCAAAGCAGCATTTTCAGTTTCTAAAGCAGTAACACGAGCATTATTTAATTCAAAATTTCTATCGATCTTTTCCAATTTGTCTTTGATAAAATCATTATCAGCCTCAGAGCTTTTAAAAAGAAAAGCAGTTTGCTGCGACTGAGACATAGATTTCCAATCGTCGGGCAAGTCCATCGCAACAGATTGATTCAAAACCGACGAGTTACCTAACGTCGAATTTAAAGAAACATCTAGATCGCGCGCAGCATCAAAGGCAGTATGGCGAGCTGCAGACGAAGTATCTAGTATAATTTTACTATTTGAGTTAGATATTAGCTGAGATTTCAAAGTAGGGTTACCCAAATTTGTATTAGTAGTAAATCACAAATTATTACAACAAACTAGTAACCATTGATAAGATAATTAAACAGTTAAAATTAAATAAATAACAACGCTCGCAATTAAATGAGAAAAAAAAAAATAGCATCTAATTATGCTTAAAATCGCAAATAAAATGAATAAATTAAATATAGCATGAAAATAGTGTGTGTGTGGCGTCATCTAGCGGTAAAATTAAAAACTACGTAGTCGGAGTACTTAAAGAAAAAAGCACGTGTTTGCCTAACCTAAACTAAATATAAAAAAAAATGCAACTTAATTATGTAAGAACACATAAGTGTAGAAAAACGCAAATAAAATAGTTCGCAGTTCTTAAATTAATCAAAATCACAATCGAAGCAAGTAAATACGCACTGAACACATTGCTCACTACCACTAGTAAGACTCCGCATGTGTATGTAAAAACAGAAAATACACGCAGCGTATGACAGCAATGCTGGTCACCACACAGTCAGGATCAGTTGACAGGAATAAACCAGCAAGCAGCAGCAGTCACAGGCAGGGAACAGGTTGTCGTCACGCAGCAGTCACTGACTGGTTACTGACCAATCGAGATGGAGGACAGCCCGCCATAAAGCGTAAAAGAACAATGTGAAATTGTAAACTTTGATCCCAGTTTGCTCACGGCTCAAAAACACATAAGTATTACGCCAATGAGAGCCTCCGGGATTTAAGCAGCCTGCAATACAAAATCTCTCCCGAAATGCGTTGAATTATTTGTAAACAGATGTATAATAATAGGAGCGGTCGAAAGCTCGTCCGTTTACCTACCTAGAGAGAGAGAGAGAGAGAGAGAGATAGAGAGATAGAGAGATAGAGAGAGAGAGAGAATGATAGATGATAGATTGATTGATTGATTGAATCTTTATTTGGGTATTTTGGGGAAAACACCGTATACACATCAGTTTGACGAGATAAAAATCTTTACAAACAATATAAAATATATACGTTAGTACAATCGCAATTTATAAAAACAAAATTTTAAAATGAATAACAAGATTTAAAACAATAACAATAAATAAAATCAAAAGGGCAAATACAACAATAATTTAAAACTTAACAACTAGATAAAATATAAAAAGAATAAAATTTGCGCAAATAGTTAAGCAATAAAATAAATAAATAAATAATAAAAGTACATAAAATACATAAAATAAAACAATGAAGTAAAAGCGGTAAAAGCTATAAAAATAGAATTAAAATTTCCTGTAAGAGATGATTCAACGTTCGCAGTAAAAGAATATAAAACAAAATATAAAACAAAATTCGCAGTAAAAGAATATAAAATAAAATATAAAACAAAATAAATAAATATCATGACAGACTATTACAAAGAATGACTAGACTCAAGCAGAGTGACCAGTTGGCGATTTTTTTTCCTTTTCTCTCTTACTTATATTGATGTTTATTAAGCAAGAGCAACAAGGAGAAAAAATCGCCATCTGGCAACCCTGGACTCTAAATTCGGACAAGGGAGGGCACTCCAATCCTTCGTTAACAACCCTCAACTCCCAAGCTTGCCGATCGAGCTCAGAAAGGTGCAGTGCCAATGAGGACTTAAAGGAAGGGAAAAGGAGCGGGTCAAAGTTAATATAAGGTAGAGAGTTAATGAGGCGAGAGGCTGTGATCTGGTAGGAATTGTTGAGGGCTTCTGTTCTAGGAGGGAGCTAGAAAAGGGACGAGGGAGGGTGACGGGATGAAGAACGGGATGGAAAGGAGGTATCACGTGGGACAAAATGACTAGCGATGTAGGATGGGGACCTATGGGAGATGATGTTGTAGGCACTGCAGCCGATGAATAGAGATCTCCTGAGCTCGACCGACAGCCAACCCAGCTTAAGGCGGTAGGGCGTTACGTGCTCTCTCCATGCGATGCTTCCCCACACAAAACGAACACATGCGTTTATTAGTCGTTGTAATTTTAAGTTCATAGTGACGTCAAGGTCATGGAAGACTGCGCATGCATAGTCAAAGTGTGGGAAAACAAGCGCTTCCACAAGATGTTTTCTGTTTTAGCGCGAGAGAGCACGTTTGAAAAATCTTAAGGAGTGTAGGACTCCATGTATCCGCTGCGATACCGACGTGACTTGGCGAGACCAATCCAGGGTAGGGGTAATCCAGACACCCAACGATTTGACTTCTGTAGAGTAATCAAGAAAGGAGTCATCTATTTTAATTTTAGGGGCCGAATCCAAGTAAATGCGCGAGATACATTCCTGACTCCCCAAGATCATCACTTTCGTTTTGTTTACATTTAAACTTAAGCCATTTGATCTCGCCCAGCTATCTACCGCGTTTGCATCTTCTGTAATTCTCTGAACACCCTGGGCGAGATCAGCAGGAAGAAAAGAGTGATAGATCTGGGTGTCATCCGCGAACATCATATGGTTTGAGTGCTTTAAGACCCCCGGAAAGTCGTTGATAAAGATGGAAAACAAAAGTGGACCCAGAACACTTCCCTGAGGAACCCCTCTGGATGTGTCAAGCCAAGCTGAACAAGTACCTAGATCGTCCACCACCGCCTGAGAACGGCGTAACGCTTTCACTAGGTAGTGGAAAAACCAGGTCATGACCGCGTCGGAACAGCCCAGAGAACGCAATTTATATAAAAAGGTGTCGTGCGGAACCGAATCGAACGCCTTGGAAAAGTCGAACAGGATGAGGACTGTGATCATGCGCTTATCAATAGCACGCCTAACATCATTAAGCACACCAATTAGGGCCGTCTGCGTACTGTGCCCCCGGCGAAAGCCCGCTTGTCTCTCTCCTAGTATCAGACGGCAAGATCACCCTGCTCGACTTGGCCAATAGAAAGAGGAGAGATCTAGTCCTAGGTTTCGGAAAGGCTCCGGTTGAAAGAGATAAATTGAATAGCTCCGCAAGGAGAGGTGCGATCTGGGGTGCCAAGCATTTCAACATGGGTACGGAAACTCCATCAAAGCCTATGGCTTAGATGAAGCCCTGGAGATGGTAGAAAGGACTTTATAAGGAGAAATAGGAACGAAGTGGAAGGAAGTTTCGGGATAAGAGGAGGGTAAAACACTCGAGGATGAGATGAGAGACTCAAGATGGTTAAGAGTGAAGCGAGAGGGTGAATACGAAATGGCTGCATATTGAGTGTTAAGTTGATCCAATGAAAATATGGTAAGAGGTGACCGAGTTGTTTTAGTCACTAGACCCATGTTCCTGAGCTCCTTCCACAGACCAGCTGAATTTGATGATGAATTTATTGTTGTTAAGATGTAAATATTTACTAGAATCAATGGAATTTTTAACTAGTCTACGGAGATCTTTAAAGATCTGGTAGTCTGAGCTCAGGCCCGTGGCCACGTACCTCTTATAAGCCATGTTACGAGCTTTAATGTTAAGTTTTATGCATGGGGTGATCCAGGGTTTGATGGAGTTTCTAATGGGAGTGAGTCTAGCTGGTGCAAGAGAATCGAAAGTGTGCAAAATAGATGAGACGAGAGTGGAAAGGAGGTTGTTGATAGGGATAGATGACGGAGAGGGCGACGTTAAGGTAGAAGGAGAGGAAGAGAAAGAGAGAGAGAGAGAGAGAGCGGCCAGGCTGAATAGGTGACAGATGAGATGCAGATGAAGAAGACGAGATGGTGGAAGTGGTGAAATGCGATGAAGCACGATCGTAAGCAACCAAGAAGATCGCAGCAGCCTCCGACAGGTCGATCTGGGCAATATTGCGCGACCAGATCTTTTTAGTAACAGGTACTGGTTTAGCAAAGTCGAGCTGAAGAACAATGTGGTCGTGCGCCGCTGCGAAGGGCACAGCTGATTTAAAATAATTAAAACCTGGCGGAGGGTTGCGTACGATGAACAGGTCAAGCCATGTATGTGAAGAGGTGGTAGAAGTATGAGTGTGATGAGTAAGTTCGGATTTGATCAGGAAAAGGTTTAATGAGTCGAGGTGAAAGAGAGAGAGAGAGAGAGATTGATTGATTGATTGATTGATATTTTATTGGGTAAATTGGGGTTATAACCCCGTATACACTTTGGTAAATCAGTCGTAGTTACAAATTAAATAAAATAAAAGTATATAATACAACATGTTATAGAAAATAAAGTGATATAAAGCAAGTTTTAAAACAAAATAACAATATAACAATAACAATAAATAAAATTTAACGCTCAAATACAAATTTAACATAATAATTTAACAATAAAACAATAAAATAAAATAGAATAGAATAAAATAAAGTACAGAGATGTAGCGCGTACAAAACTCATTTGAACATAAGCGGAGGTCCGGGAGGTTAAAATAGAATCTAAATGAAATAAAACCGAGTAGAAATAAAATGTAAAAATAAAACAATATAAAGCAAAATAAAATAAATAAACAAACAATGGCGTCAGCGCGGAAAAATAAAAGATAAGAAATTTAAGTGAGCAAATAAATAAAAACAATAAAATACATAAAATACGAGAGTGACTAGAATTAACACTAAAGATCGTTCCATTTCATTTTAATTTACACCTCAGGCAAGGGAGGGCACACTATGTGGTGCGGGTCAAAGTCAGTGAAGGGTAAATGATTTATGAGACGAGAGGCAGTGATTATGAAGGAGTTGTTAAGGGCTTCGGTTCTGGGAGGGAGATAAAAAAGGGTTAAGGGAGAGTGGCGAGAGGATGAGCGGGATGAAAATGAGGAATCACGTACAATGAAATGGCGTGCAATATAGGACGGGGAATTGTGTGAAAGGATATTATAAGCACAACAACCAATAAAAAGGGATCTCCTGAGCTCAACCGACAGCCATCCTAGCCTCAGACGGTATGGTGTCACGTGCTCGCGCCAGGGTATGTTCCCCCACACAAAGCGAACACAAGCGTTCAAAAGTCGTTGGAGTCGCAAATTCCTGGTCGCATCTAAGTCATGGAAGACTGCGCACGCATAATCAAAGTGTGGGAGAACAAGCGACTCGACTAGATGTTTACGGTTCTGGCGCGAGAGTGCCCGTCGGAAGAATCTCAAGGAGTGGAGGACTCCATGAACGCGCTGAGAGACCGACGCAACCTGGCGAGACCAATCCAGGGTTGGAGTTATCCAGATGCCCAATGATTTGACTTGTTGTTCATAGTTCAGTAGGTTATCTCCAATTCTAACCTTCGGAGCAGAATCTAACTGAATGCGCGAAGTGTAGGCTTGACTCCCCAAGATCATCACCTTCGTCTTTTTCACGTTTAAACTTAGCCCATTTGATCTCGCCCATTCATCCACCGCGTTGGCATCCTCTGAAATTCTGTGAACTCCCTGAGCGAGATCCGCCGGGTAAAAAGAG
The DNA here is from genome assembly GCA_026168455.1 of Theocolax elegans. Classification (NCBI taxonomy): domain Eukaryota; kingdom Metazoa; phylum Arthropoda; class Insecta; order Hymenoptera; family Cerocephalidae; genus Theocolax; species Theocolax elegans. Next base: position 8,513,639 of record CM047429.1, read on the forward strand.
TGATAGATCTGGGTGTCATCCGCGAAAATCATATGGTTAGAATGCCTTAAAACACTCGGCAGGTCATTGATAAAAATAGAAAACAAAAGAGGGCCTAGGACACTGCCCTGTGGAACTCCCCTGGATGTGTCAAGCCAGGTCGAGGTGTTCCCCAGCTCGTCCACCACTGCCTGCGAACGGCCCACAAGGTAGTGAAAGAACCAGGATAACACTACGTCCGAACACCCCAGCGCACGCAGTTTATGGAGCATAATATCGTGCGGCACCGAATCGAACGCCTTGGAAAAGTCGAACAGGATGAGGATGGTAATCATGCGCTTGTCGATCGCTCTTCTAACATCATCCAAAACACCAATTAGCGCCGTCTGGGTACTGTGTCCCTGGCGAAAGCCCGCTTGTCTCTCAATTATTAAGTTATTAGAATTAATAAAATCTGTAAGTTGTTCATGGACAAGCTTCTCTAGAATTTTGGAGATTTCGCAGAGCTTAGCAATGGGCCTGGTATCACACGGCGAGATCACCCTGCTCGACTTAGCCAGAGGAAAAAGCAAGGCTTTAGTCCAGGGCTCTGGGAAGGAACCAGATGAAAGACAGTAATTAAACAGGTCAGCCAGGTGCGGAGCTATCTGGGGTGCCAGGCATTTAAGCATGGGAACAGAGATCCCGTCGTAGCCTATAGCCTTGGAGGATGCCCTGGATATGGTGGAAAGCACCTTATGAGTAGTGACAGGAACGAAACTAAAGGAAGTTAAGGGATAATTGGAGGGTAAGATGTCCTGAGATGCGATGAGTGACTGAAGATGATCCAAAGTGAAGTGAGAGGGTGAATATGAGATGGAGGCGTAATGATTATTAAGCTGATCGAGTGAAAATAGACTAAGAGGTGACTGAGCTGGTTTAGATACAAGACCCATGTTCCTGAGCTCCCTCCACAGACCTGAGGAATTGGCGGCAGACTTTATTTTCTGGTTGTAGAAAGTAAATTTATTCGAGTCTAAAGAGTTTTTAACCAGACTACGAAGGTCTTTGAAAGTGTGGTAATCGGAGTTCAGGCCCGTGGTCAAGTACCTCTTGTAAGCCATGTTTCGAGCCTTAATGTTTTGCTTAATGAGTGGAGTGATCCATGGTTTATTAGAGTATTTAATGGTGGTGAGTTTAGCTGGAGCTAGGGAATCAAATGTAGACATAATGGAATTGACAAGGTTGGAGGTCATTTATAATGATAGGTGACGCAGAGAGCGATAACGAGTTAGACTGAAACAAAGAGTTTGAGGGAGATGGAGAAGGAAAGAATGCGCGGCCAGGCGTGGTATGCGACAAGTGGGTAGATGATTGATAAGATGACATGATAGAAGTGTTAAGATGAGATGAAGCTCGATCTAAAGTATCCGAAAACAATGCAGCTGCCTCCGACAGATCGATCAACGCAAAGTTGCGCGACCAGAACCTTTTTGTTTTCAGCTGCGGTTTACTAATGTCTAATTCTAGAATAATAGAGTCATGCCCTGCTGCAAAGGGCACGAGTGCTTTCGTATATTTATAAACTGACAGAGGGTTTCGAACAATAAATAAATCGAGCCATGTGTGTGATGAAATATTGGCTGTGTGAGTATTATGAGAGGGTTCAGATTCGATTAGAGAAAGGTCTAATAACTCTAAGTAGGACTCCAACATAGCAGACGACCCATCCTTTTTGCCCATATTGATATTAAAGTCACCGGTTATTATTACTTGATCGCATGTATGCAAAAACTTTGATACAGAGTTAAAAAATTCGAATGGGTACGCCGCTGTGGGCCTTCGGTAAACCACACAAAAGAGTATCGAACTGGAGCAACCATAAATCTGAAAAATCATAAACTCGGGAGAGTTTGAAAAAACAGGGTCCGAGTGGGCGACTAACTTAACATCAAGGTTATTCTTAATGGAAGCCGCAACACCCCCCCCCCCCACCTTTCCAACCCGATCCAGTCTATATAATGTGTAGTTTGGAAGGCTGAGTATATCGGAGGAGTCGTAATTCTTGAGAAAAGTCTCAGAAAAGGAAATGATATCGTGATTAGAAGGTGCAATTAATGATTCAACGGATGAGAAATGAGTTTTTAATCGGTTGATGTTAGCATGAAAGATGGAAAATGTAGCGTTAGTGAGAGATGAAGCCTGGCCCGCCGACCCTCATTTCGACGATGAGGAACTAGATGACGGAAGATTAAGGATGTCCGATTCGTTATGTATAGGAAGAAGCTGCCCTCCCTTGGACAGACAGACAGACAGACAGACAGACAGACAGACAGACAGACAGATAGATAGATAGATAGAGGCTATTGGACGTATAATATCACAGTCTAAAGTATAAATATCATATATTCAGTCAAATACATAAAACTATAATAATGGTAATATCACAGTTCATAAAGAAGATACAGCGAGTATCACAGTAAGTCAATAAAAATATAATACAAATAAAGTTCAGTCAATACATCTATCAGTCAAGACTTAAAAAATTTGTAATAAATTCGATGCAAACGAAAATAATACAGTAAAATAATAAATTAAATAAATTAAATAAATTAACACGAATTCCGACGCAGAAACTAATCTAGTGCAAGGAGGTGCCGCCGCACAGAAAGCTTAAAGCCTCTAAGAGACGATAAGTTTCTGATTTCTGCCGGCAATAATAGAGAGAGAGAAAGAGAGAGAATGAGAGATAGAGAGAGAGAGCGCGAGAGAATCAGTGATAGAGAGAGAAAGAGAAAGAGAGAGAATGACAGATAGAGAGAGAGCGAGAGAATCAGTGATAGAGAGAGAGAGAAAGAGAGAGAGAGAGAGAGAGAGACAGAAATAGAGTGAGAGAGTGAGAGAAAGAATGAGAGGTAAAGAGAGAGAGAGAGAGATTGAGAAAGAGAGAGAATGAGAGAGAGAGAGGGAATGAGAGAGAGAGCGAGTAAGAATGAGGGAGTGTGAGGGAGTGCGATAGTGAGAATGAGTAAGAATTAGAGTCTCTGTGAGGGAGCAAGAGAGAATGAGGGAGAGAAAATGAGAGCGAGAGAATGAGAGAGAGAGAGAGAATGAGACAGAGAGAGAAAGCGAAAGTTAGTGTAATAGAGTGCGAGAGTGAGAGCTAGGTCCCAGTTCAAATCCGGGCTAAAGCTGTTTTCATTGAAATTTCGAAAATGTCTGAAGAGTTGAAGTTTATTTTTCATACAAGAAATTATAAGAATATTGCATTTTTCAAGGTTTTCTCGGCGACATATTGTTATAATAATTTGAAGCTTTGTAAAATGATAGATAATTACATAACGGAGGGCATCTAACTCCTGTTTTTGCGTAAATTTGTTTTTATTAATTGTTATAAGTAAATTAGTTGTTTTTTCGTCTACTATTTTCTGGTGCGAAATTTGTATTTGTAATTGAGTATGATACCCCCTTAAATAAGTTATCAATCGACATAAGAAGGTTTAAAACGTGTAATGAACGAAAAATTGCTGAAATGAGTTTTTGTATCACATCTTACCTGGGCTATGATTTGAGATCTCCAGTGAGATTTTTTAATGGGGTTATATATATATATATATATATAAAAACCAGTATCGGTACTTATGGTGACACTTCGTGTTATCTTGGTGTTTTGAGGTTATAAAACATATGTAACGACTCAGATATAAGGGGGAGAATATTAATTGACAGAATAATGCATAAAAAACCAATAACCCAAATATCCAATAACCCAAATACCTAAATAGCCCTCACCCGTAAAAAAGCACACTTTGACCTTATAATATTAATGAAGGATTGAAGTTATAACGTCTTTCGAGGTGCCGGAGGCCGGAGGCCTCCGACACTTCGAATGAGGTTATAACTTCAATCCTTCATTAATATTATAACGTCAAAGCGGGGCTCACAAAGATAATTTTCCGATTTTTTGTGTGTCGGCATAAGTACGGATACATGGTTGAATTTTCGGTGGAATTATGCTGACGTCGGCATAATTACCCCAAAGTAAGCACAATTCCCATTTCCCGTAAGAATTTGTCGGCATAAGTACCGATTGATCAATTTATATATATATATATATATATGGGCTATTTCACATCAAGTGGTACGATGAAAATTTTAAATCGCTCCAAAATTTGAGAACAGGCTCGAAATATCTTCAAGAAGATAGAAAAAAAATTTTAGGTTTTAAAAATAATTTGCCTAAGAGTTATTCCACCATGAAAAATGGAAATTTTTCAATTTTTTAGAAAATTTTCTATTTTTAAAGCCATTTATCTCAAAATCTATTAATTTTTTTGAAAAAACATTACACACAACTTTTGTTCAAAATAATCTTTAAAATTTATCTACCTGGGTTACAGTTATTAATTTTAAAATCTCGAAGAGATAGGGCACTCGAAAATATTGAATATTAAAAAAAGGCGACCACGCCACAATCGATTTTGATCTAACACCGCTCAAAAGATCACATTTTTTGAGAGCTTTCGAATGGCGGCGGTTAGATTATTGGCCAAGACAGCTGGTGTAAGTTATGCCTCATAAACCTCATAAAATCACTAATTTTCATGTATTTTAGGGCATAACCTACAATAGCGGTCTTGGCCAATAATCTAATCGCCGCCATTCGAAAGCTTTCAAAAAATGTGATCTTTTGAGCGGTGTTAGATCAAAATCGATTGTGGCGTGGTCGCCTTTTTTTGATATTCAATATTTCCGGGCGTTCTATCTCTTCGAGATTTTAAAATTAAGAATTGTAACCCAGGTAGATAAGTTCTAAAGATTATTTTGAACAAAAGTTGTTTGTAATGTTTTTTCAAAAAAATCAATAGATTTTGAGATAAATGACTTTGAAAATGGCAATTTTTCTGAAAAATTGAAACATTTCCATTTTTCATGGTGGAATAACTTGTAGGCAAATTATTTTTAACACCTAAAATTTTTTTTCTATCTTCTGGAAGATATTTCTAGCCTGTTCTCAAATTTTGGAGCGATTTAAAATTTTCATCGTACCATTTGACGTGAAATAGCCCATATATTGCTCACTGCTAATTAGTAAATGCACTGAATTAATTATAATAATATATATGTATTATATATAAAGGCTAAATTATGTAAAGCAACAAAGTAATTTTTCGTTGATGAATATAATGCAAGAATTTAAATTATGAGTTATAACAAATTATTTCAATAATAAATTGTATGGCTGCGATGAAAGAGGGCGGAAAGGCGAAATAAAGTGTTAATTTGCGTGTTCGAAAATAATATACTGTGACATCCCAAACTTGATATACAAAATTTCAAGCTTTTATTTTAGCTAAATAGCATAAAAAGCATTGCTACATAAGCTAATACTGCCTATTAGCTAATGTAGACATATCGGTTCTTCTCATATAAGAGACTAAGATAGTCAAGCGATAGAGTATCCGACTGATACGCGCTACGACGGGGTTCGATTCCCGGCCAGTGCAGATTTTTTTATTTCACTTTTAATGTTAAATAATTAAATTAAACATTAAAATGTGGAAAATTGTAAAATTTATAATTTTATTATAAAGTTTGAATTATTTCTTGAACTGAATAAGGGCAGGTTGGTTGGATGTTAAAGAAACCAAAAAACACAAATTTCAATATAGAAATTGCGACGTTTCGTCGACAAAGATGCGTCGACCTCATCAGGCACTGTTTATTTAAAAAAACTTTTCGTTAACAAACAATTAACAGAATCACAAATTCAAACTTTACCACTTACATAAATATATACAATTAATGTGTTTACGGCATGACAATTTCAAACGTCAAACTGACAGTCCAGAGGTAAACAAAAGTCTATATATAGCGTCTGTGTCAAGTCTCAAATGTTAAAATTTACTTAGAATTTTATTATATATACGGTTTAAAAATTCAACGTCTTCTTTTCGGTTAATCGCTACATCCTTACGATTATTAATGTATAGCATTTCAGAAATTAGACGTTTTTTGTAATTCGGTTCTTTGTCAAGGATTACAACATTATTCCAGTCAAAATTATGGTTAAATTGATTACAATGCGCTGTAACAACAGATTCACTATTTCGATTACTTTTATGTTCCTTGATACGAACACTCAGATTTCTTTTTGTTTCTCCAATATAAACTGCTGAACAATAATTGCAAGAGAATTTGTATACTACATTATTATTGTCTAATTTATCAGTTTTATCCTTCCCTAATTTTATAATAGAGCTTAAACTTCTTTTAACCGTGGCAATTATTCTGATATTATGTTTTCTTAACATTGATGTACATTTATTAATAAAATGTTAAAAAAAGGTAAGGATAATTTTGACTGGAATAATGTTGTAATCCTTGACAAAGAACCGAATTACAAAAAACGTCTAATTTCTGAAATGATATACATTAATAATCATAAGGATGTAGCGATTAACCGAAAAGAAGACGTTTAATTTTTAAACCGTATATATAATAAAATTCTAAGTAAATTTTAACATTTGAGATTTGACACAGATGCTATATATAGACTTTTGTTTACCTCTGGACTGTCAGTTTGACGTTTGAAATTGTCATGCCGTAAACACATTGATTGTATATATTTATGTGGTAAAGTTTGAATTTGTGATTCTGTTAATTGTTTGTTAACGAAAAGTTTTTTTAAATAAACAGTGCCTGATGAGGTCGACGCATCTTTGTCGACGAAACGTCGCAATTTCTATATTGAAATTTGTGTTTTTTGGTTTTTTTAACATCCAACCAACCTGCCCTTATTCAGTTCAAGAAATAATTCAAACTTTATAATAACATGGAGGGTGAAACTTCAATCTACTCAATTATAATTTTATTATTTTTTTTGTACATATTTGCCATTTTTGGTTAAAATATCAATCCGATAACACCAAAAATGACAAAGTTGTTAATAATTAATTAACTGAACAATTTTTATTAATTATTAAAACTCAATTAAATATTTTGAGTTAAACCACATTAAAATATAGCTTTTGAAATTATTATTTATTACAATTTACAATGAAAATTGGCGTCAAACCAATTTTCAATAAAATTGTAAGTTTTACTTACATATATAGCACTAGCGTAACTATATTTATGCATAAATAATGCATCTTGTAAAACATCACACTACGTGTAGTATATTTAAACAATATAATTATTAATACATTTATCATTTATTATAAAAGAATATCGACGAACAGCCAGCATACGACGTCACAGGCTAACACACGCACATATCGATGCGTTTACATGAGATGCCGATGGTGAGGGACTTAGATTCTCAGCAAAATCAAGCTGAGTCTATCAAAACGGGAGAGTTTCCCCCACCACCGCCAAGCCTTGACAAAACCAACAGCTCTCGCTGCATCGGCAGCATTTTCGTCGAGGACGACGAACATTTCAGGCGGCCTCTCCGCGCTGGTCGAGTCTCGCATGAATAGACTCGTATAATGTTAACTGTTAGTTCAGCAAGCATGTCATGTAAAGGGGTTTTTCCAACACCCAACATGAGTATATAATAAATTCTTGTTATTTGATTTTAATTGATTTTCTTTTACTTATTAAATGTTAATTTCTATCAAATTACCTATATATGGCAACCATATTTCTCTCAGACCTACGTCACTGAATTGAAGATTTTTAGACTTAGATTGTGAATACTTCTCAATTCGTAAGGCGACGCGTGATAAGAGAATTTGTTTTCTCTTTGAACGACGTCACTGAATTGAAGTAGTGTCGCAATCACAAGTGGTTTCCAGTAACAAATCAACTCGACGAATAAATGCTCATTCATCGATTTGCTATTGGATGGGATAATATCTCTACCCTCCACGGATCGATGAATTAAATAAGATGGAAATTCAAAAAAAGGAGTTTCTCTCTTATTTTTTATTATGTGAAAAATTGGACCGTCACAATACAAGTATTATGAAATATAAGAAATAGTGTGCACAAAATATATATGAGAAATTTAGTTATTAAATAAATATTACAAAATCCAAATATTTTGTTACTGCTAGCTGCTAAGTTATTTAATACAATTATTTTAATTATAAGAAAATATTATTCTATTTACGCACCGTATACTACATTACACACAAAAAAAACAAGTTATAATGCGTAAAAAATGTTTGAAAGTAAAAAAGAAATTTCAATAATTATATTAATTATTTAAAGAATGAAAATTGTTAAGCACTACGTGGCTATGAATTTGCCACGTGTTTGCAAATTAATGATGGCCGAAAATCTGACGTTCACAAATATTTTATTCTATGTTAAAATTGCTGCTGCTTAACCTTTTACGGACGGAAATGGTCGATATATCGACCACTTTGGTATCATATTATTTTGGAATTGTTTCGGGGGTAATAATATATGTTAAATACAGGAAACATAATGTTATCATTATAAGAAGTATATTTGATCTTGAAATAGTGATTTCAAGGTCAAATTTTTTTTCGTCGACTTGAAAATTAGTATACCAACGTATTTTAATGCTTTGAATATGAAACAAATAGTGTTGCGCTTGATGCAACACATTTTAATAGTGATTATTTGAACTATTTATTACTAATAGTTTCTTGGCAGATCAACACATATTTATTTTTTCTTGCGAAAGATTTTTTATTGATAATATTCTTATTATTTCATCATTCTCTTTATTTGCTAAGTTGTCAAAAGAATACAAGCAATTATTTTTGATAAAACAGCTGATATTGAAACTTGGAGTAGCGGCGAGTCTGAACCTGAAATACAAGATTTGGAGAATGAGGAAATTCATGAAGTTGATTTGGTAAAAAATGATTATAATAAGACTCAATTTTTGAAAATACGTATTTTTATTCATTTTTAAGATATATGAATTTATCGATCTTTACAAGCCAAAGAAATATTCTTAACATCGCAAGTAAGGCGGACTGTATTAATACCAGCCACTTAATAAACCTCACAGGATGAGTGTTTGAAAAAAAACTAAGACAAGCTAGGTCAACAAAAATATAAAATGTAGTTGTTTGTAGTATGAAATTAATAAAACCTTAATAAGACGGAAAAAAAAAAAAAAAAAAAAAAAAATTATATTTCGCCCTGAGTTTTTTTTTTTTTTTTTTTTTTTTTTTTTTTTTTTTTCCGTCTTATTAAGGTTTTATTAATTTCATACTACAAACAACTAAATTTTATATTTTTGTTGACCTAGCTTGTCTTAGTTTTTTTTCAAACACTCATCCTGTGAGGTTTATTAAGTGGCTGGTATTAATACAGTCCGCCTTACTTGCGATGTTAAGAATATTTCTTTGGCTTGTAAAGATCGATAAATTCATATATCTTAAAACTTAAAGTGTAAGAAAGCAATAAATTCACGAATTTTTCTATTAGTTGGAAAATTCAAATTTTAAAATATTTTTATTCATCAACCAAAGATTTTCAAGGTACTTCTAAAATAAATCCTAACGTCTCTATATCGGGGAATAAAGCAATCAATTACTTTAAATACTTTTTTGATTCCCCTCTGATTGAAAGAATTATAGATGAGACGAATCGCTATGAAAGTAATAATCATGAAGATCGGTAATCCCATCAGAAAACTTGGTCTCCTCTTACAAAAGATGAATTTGAATGTTTTCTTGTCTTTTCAATTCTAATGGGCCATATTCGAAAAGGTGTCTTGAAAAACTATTGATCTAAAGATCCTCTGCTTTATACTCCAATTTTCGGTCAAATAATGTCTCGTGATAGGTTTCTTGCAATCTTACGCCATTTACATTTTCATGATAATGATGATATATTCACCATCCTTTAGTGAAAATCAAACCAATAATAGACTATCTACAAAGTAGATTCAAGCAGTATATTCCTTTGAAAAGAAATCGGTTTGACATCAAACTTTTGAATTAGTAGACTGTGACACTGCATTCATTTTGGGATTTATAGTCTATCCTGCTACGCTCATTTCTTGCAACCTTATTTTTACAAGGGTCATGTCATATACATAGATAACTGGTATACATCTCCCATATTGGCAGAATTTTTGCATGATCGCGATACAGGAATGTGTGGCACGGTAAGAACAAATAGGAAAGAACTGTGCACGAACCTGAGTTATGTACCACTGGTAAAAAACACTATCAAACCAATAAGGATATTATAAAACCACGATACATCCATGAATACAACCAAAATGTGGGTCGTGTTGACAATGTAGATAGACAATTGTCTATAACCGAAACAGTTAGAAAAACAATGAAGTGGTATCGCAAGTTATTTTTCCATCTTATTGATCTAAGTTTATTTAATGCTCATTTTTTATATAAAATGAAAAATTTAGGACCAATGCCTTTCCTTCATTCCGAATATCGGTTGTTAGATCATTATTGAAATTGGATAATACTAATGATAGCATTGCTCGTCTTGTTAGCCCATCTACTCGATTAGTTGGTCGTCATTTTCCAAGGTTTGCTACAAATCGAAGGTGTCACTTGTGTGCTTTACGTAAAATTACTAATCAAACAAAAGACATGTCCTCTGATTGTGATATTCCTTTATGCGTAGCTCCATGTTTTGAAGAATATCACACAAAAGAGACATTAGAATAAAATCAAATATTTAGAGGTGCGAGGCAAGGGGACTCACGAAAATAAAGCACCCCCTTATATAGATATATAATATTTATTATAATTATTAATCGCTGTTGCCATGTAAAAAATTAAATGAATGCTCTTCCTCACGCGAAGACAACATCAAAAATTATCCTATGAATTTCAATATCGGCCAGGAAATTATTACGACGTCATTTTAGGTTCCGTCGAACACGTTGAATCGATACGAAAAAAACACGTTGGGCGCCAATGTAACGGTCACGCTGGGAATTAGAGCATGGCGTCAGAGGCGAAACAAACAATTATTTAAAAAAGGAATAAATAGTAATTAATTATAATAATATAGGGGTTTGGGCGTCAGCCGCGTGCGAACGCGGCGAATCTATAAAAGGATGCTCGGTTCCGTGCGAGCTGCGGCGACTTGCTGCGCAAGGGGAGGAGAGGAGAGAAAGGGAGAAGCACACTTACGAACAAGAGAAGATCGCGGAATACCCGGTGCAAGGCGTGCTCCCATCTTGATTTAACAGAGATCGTCTCCTGGAGTTATGCTGAATGCGGCTCGCTTCCACGCCCACACACACACACGAATAATATTACTATTGGTAATAGCAATTGGATAGTAGTTGTCTCGATGGCGTCCCCATGAGCTCTCTCGAGCTTGGGATCGTTCGCGCGCAGCTTCTCACGTCGAGTCGTCCGTCGGCCGCGGTCGTCTCGCGCTTCGTATAGTGTGTGCTCGCGGCCGTATTGTCATGAGCGGACGACCTTACCTGGGCTTCTGCTTCCCGCGGAGAGAACGATATTCCTGGTGATGGTATCCACAAGGTAATATTTAACATCGTTCCATTTGTGTTTTGTAATTGGCTAATTAGTTCTCTCCTTTCCAGGTGTAGACAGGACTGTTGACTTCGGGTCTTCGCTCTCACTCACTCTCACGGCATCCGATCAACTGGTGCGCGTCGGGCCACTTGCTGCTGCTTTCCCTGGGTGCTACGTTGCTGCGGGGACTTCTGACGGCTTTCTTGGTAACTATCTAGCTACCGAGGGAGTGCTTCGTATTTATAATTAGTTAATATTTGAGAATTATAGTAATGTTATGGTTCCTATAACCACTTTTCTAATCCTCTCCTTGCATGTAGCTGTCAGTCTCTGTGTAGCTACATGCTTCCTTATGTCGTCCTAATTAGGATCACTTCTAATTATCTATTATTTTACAGCAGCTATGCTGCTTGTTTGGCCCTGGTGCGATACCTCCTGGAAGCAATCTTACCTCTCCTGTGATGCTGCTGGATTGAGCAGCGTGGGAAAGTATTGGGTATCTGGGCTAACTTGAGATAAGTTAGGCAGGTTTAGTGATGTGAGGGTAGGTAGGCAGCTTAGGTTGGGACTCGCTCGCTTAATCTTATTGATAGGTATGATTTTTTTAAGTATACATTATATTAGTGATAAAATTCTTAAAAACTCGAGAACAAATTTTTTTCTCAAATTTCGGTGTTTTTTTGTTTACATTAGTCTTATCATTTTTGCTTTAAATCTGGAGAAAATTTTAACAAGGGATTGTGACAGCAGAAAATCTTACGTCAGAGTGTCTAAAAGCAAAATTTTTTTTTAACACACACGAATTTCGTGTTTATGCGCCTTAAAAAAAGGGCCAAATGTATCCCTTTAGCAACCGGCGGGCGCAAAAGTACTTTAGCGCAACCGAGATTCAGCAAACAAGAAAGACTCATTATCTTATCTTCTCCCTAGATTTAGCGCAATGGCGCAATAGCGCAATGAAAAGTTTGTGCAATTAAAAGTACTGAAATCAAAATAGCAACGGCAAGTATTTTATAGATATAAACAGAAATTTTTTATTTAATTATTAAATATTCCACGTTGAATTTGTGCCTCTAGACAGTATACTTTATATAAAACAACTTCTACGAAGGTGTCAACATTCGCAAGTATGGTTTCCAATCACACTTTCAAAAATGTTATCTGATAAGAAATCTTTAAGTATTACTTCCATCCTATTTCTACTTATATTTTGCTTAAACTCCATAAAAAATTTCTGCAATAGAAGGTACTGAAATCAAAGCGGAATTATCGACAAGTATTTTTTACGATACCATAGATTGTATTTTAATTAAAATTTATATATTTTCCTTAAACTCCATATAAGTTTCTGCAATAGAAAGTACTGAAATCAAAGCGAAATAATCGACAAGTATTTTTTACCATCCCATATATTGCATTTTTTTTAATTAAATTTTTTTATATTTTGCTTAAACTCTAAAAAAAGTTTTAATTAATTTCCACAAAACTGATAAAAAGGAAACTTCTTTTTTTTATTCCCTTTCAATAAACAATGTCTATCCTTCCCGTGCTTTACTTCAGTAGATAAACAATTTTATAGAAAAATAATAATCCATTTGTGCGAAATTAATTTCTGCATAACTAATAAAAAGTAATTTCTCTCTTTTTTATGCTCTTTAAATAAAATAATACTTGCACCACCATTGATTAAGTATTTCAGTCGAGTTATTTTTGACCTACTAATATCCTCTTATATCGATGGTATATAGTAGGTTATCGTGTAAAATAATATGCCAAAAAAAGCATTCTAATATTTTACATCTAAACTAAAATGTATTTTCAATTTGGAATTGGACGTGTATATTCTTATGTTACCATAAAATTGTTAATAGTGCTTCATTTCACTGCAAAAACAAATCAAAATCAATCGCTGTGTCGACATATAGGCCTCATTAGAAAAATATAATGTCGTTATATAAATCTTATAAATCTTACTTAATAAGAAAACTTATAATATTTTATAAGTCTTTGATATATAAATATGCATATGCAATACGCTATTTAATTCAAATCAGACGTATAATTCAAAAGTAAGATGGCAATCCAACACGTGGTGCAAGTATTATTTTATTTAAAGAGCATAAAAAAGAGAGAAATTACTTTTTATTAGTTATGCAGAAATTAATTTCGCACAAATGGATTATTATTTTTCTATAAAATTGTTTATCTACTGAAGTAAAGCACGGGAAGGATAGACATTGTTTATTGAAAGGGAATAAAAAAAAGAAGTTTCCTTTTTATCAGTTTTGTGGAAATTAATTAAAACTTTTTTTAGAGTTTAAGCAAAATATAAAAAAGTTTATTTAAAAAAAATGCAATGTATGGGATGGTAAAAAATAGTTGTCGATTATTTCGCTTTGATTTCAGTACTTTCTATTGCAGAAACTTATATGGAGTTTAAGGAAAATATATAAATTTTAATTAAAATACAATCTATGGTATCGTAAAAAATACTTGTCGATAATTCCGCTTTGATTTCAGTACCTTCTATTGCAGAAATTTTTTATGGAGTTTAAGCAAAATATAAGTAGAAATAGGATGGAAGTAATACTTAAAGATTTCTTATCAGATAACATTTTTGAAAGTGTGATTGGAAACCATACTTGCGAATGTTGACACCTTCGTAGAAGTTGTTTTATATAAAGTATACTGTCTAGAGGCACAAATTCAACGTGGAATATTTAATAATTAAATAAAAAATTTCTGTTTATATCTATAAAATACTTGCCGTTGCTATTTTGATTTCAGTACTTTTAATTGCACAAACTTTTCATTGCGCTATTGCGCCATTGCGCTAAATCTCGGTTGCGCTAAAGTACTTTTGCGCCCGCCGGTTGCTAAAGGGATACATTTGGCCCTTTTTTTAAGGCGCATAAACACGAAATTCGTGTGTGTTAAAAAAAAATTTTGCTTCTAGACACTCTGACGTAAGATTTTCTGCTGTCACAATCCCTTGTTAAAAATGATTTAGTATTATTCTATAAAATTGTTTATCTACTGATGTAAAGCACGGGAAGGATAGACATTGTTTATTTAAAGGGAATAAAAAAAGAAGTTTCCTTTTTATCAGTTTTGTGGAAATTAATTAAAACTTTTTATAGAGTTTAAGCAAAATATAAAAAAGTTTATTTAAAAAAAATGCAATGTATGGGATGGTAAAAAATAGTTGTCGATTATTTCGCTTTGATTTCAGTACTTTCTATTGCAGAAACTTTTTATGGAGTTTAAGGAAAATATATAAATATTTAATTAAAAGTACTTGTCGATATTTAATTGCAGCACCTTCTATTGCAGAAATTTTTTATGGAGTCTAAGCAAAATATAAGTAGAAATAGGATGGAAGTAATACTTATAGATTTCTTATCAGATAACATTTTTGAAAGTGTGATTGGAAACCATACTTGCGAATGTTGACACCTTCGTAGAAGTTGTTTTATATAAAGTATACTGTCTAGAGGCACAAATTCAACGTGGAATATTTAATAAATAAATAAAAAATTTCTGTTTATATCTATAAAATACTTGCCGTTGCTATTTTGATTTCAGTACTTTCAATTGCACAAACTTTATGGAGCTTAATATTATAGACAAACCAATATATATATAAATGTACACGCATAGGCGCAAGCACGCACGCACCATTGCGCTAAATCTAGGGAGCAGATAAGTTAATGAGCTAATAGTACATTACGATACAAGTCTGCGAAACAGGCGATTCACGCACGAGTCGCATTTGCCGCCCGAGCGAAGCGAGGGTGACAAACAGACGAGTGCGTAAATCGCCTGAGCACACGAGTATCGTATACTATTTTTTGAAACTAAGTGTGAGAAATGTCGTTATTGTTTAGAGTGATAACTAGGTTTATTTATATTATGGGAATTTAAATAATATACAACATTTCAGAATTAATTATATTTGAATTTTTTTTTATCAGTAATAATAATAATAATAATAATAATAATAATAATAACCTGATAAAAAATGAAATGTAAGTTTTGGAATTCGTTATATTAATCACGTGGAATTTGGAAGCTTGGCGGTCAGTAGAAACGAGGGGCAGGGCGGCGGGGTAGAATGTTGCGGCGCGGGGGGTGCAGGGGACTCCGCCCCCCCTTATAAAAATAAATATGAAACTTCACAAAATGATTAAAGATAAAAGAATTGTATATCGAAAGCATTAAATTTTGGAAATAAATTTGTTTTTATATTTCTTTAAATTTTACATCAATTAATTTTAATTATTTTCCAGTTGTTTTGTTTTTATTTTTAGTTTCTTTTAATTGATTAATATTAAATACAAACAATTAAGAAATCTGCGCATGCGCGAATTTCGCACACTAGTGCGTGAAAGTGGTATTTCTCACACGCTGCGCAGGCATTCAAAATGGCATTTCGCACTCAGTGTTTCAAAAAGTACTTTTGCGCCCGCCGGTTGCTAAAGGGATACTTTAGGCCCTATTCTTAAGGCGCAAAAACGCAAAATTCGTGCGTGTTAAAAAAAATTTTGCTTCTAGACATTCTGACGTAAGATTTTCTGCTGCCACAATCCCTTGTCAAAATTTTGGCCAGATTTAAAGCAAAAATGATAAGACCAATGTAAACAAAAAAACACCGAAATTTGAGAAAAAAATTTGTTCTCGAGTTTTTTAGAATTTTATCGCTAATATAATGTATACTTAAAAAAATATAATGTACACTTAAAATGTGAAGAAAAGCGAAGAGAATAGTTGCACTTTAAACCAGTAACTTTTAGTGAAAAATTTTTTTGTCTACCTTATAATCTGAAAATAACGCCTGAAATGTACGAAAATGTACGATTTGTTACTTTTTTATACATTTACGATGGCCATATTGATCCCGCCATGTATAAACTATATGGTAAGATAATATAATTATCGGTTCTTCCGAACTAAATGCTTTATTTTTGGAATAAAGCAGGCCCATTATACCCTTTGTCCACTATGGTGGAATTTCCCAGAGTAACGGCCTTTTTCAAAGATTAAAACAAAAATTTAAAGGCGTTTCGTCCTCGATCCCCAGTTTGAACTGGAGATCATACCTTAGACGCCTGTCGCAAGATGAACTGCGACGCCAGCAAGATATTATGTAATAATAAAAATGTCTTGGCAATGAATGTCTTAGTCTGAATGTTTTAACAATATACCCAAAATTTTTCCAAATTTTTAAATTGATTATTTAAAATTACAATGTTTGCGTTGAAAGTTTGTGACGTATTTAATAATAATTATCATCTACAAAATGTTTACTCAATTATTATTAAAAAAGTTATTTTTTCTAAAAAAATCAAAACGTTATGCCCTTGCTTTTGTTTTAAGCTACCTGTATGAATTTTTTTAGATTTTTATTTAATATATTAATTCTAATATTTATGTTAAAAGGTGTAGATCCGTGTAATTTGGATCTGACATTTCGTTCAGGAAAATTCAGTCAAATCAAAAAAGTTTCTTCACACATTCTTAACCCCAAAGAGTAAAAACTGAACCTTAAATGAGTAATTTATTGACTTTACTACTCTTTAAGTAACGTTAAAAATCCCAAAACAACACCTTTTAAACGACTAAACAACTAAAATTACTCTTTGCTATAGGGTAAAAAGTAAAATTTGCAGTCCTTTAAAGAAAGAAGAAAGTGGAACTATTGCTCTATTGAAAGGTATAAACTAATATAATCTGAATGGAGTTATAGCGAATTTCACCATGTTTAAAGAATCATTAATTTATATCCACTATACTGAAGTCACTGGGAAGTCTATTCAGATTATATGCAAGCTATCTTATATATGTAAAGTTTCTATTTTGCTACATGAAAATATGCTTTCAAGAGACTTTCTGACAAATAAATAAAACTAAAAGAAACAAATTGTTAACAATTCATCACATATGAAATGCGTATAATATGAATGATATTCTCAGTTACTCGAGTAATATAATTAATATATTGTACTATTTATTTCCAATCACTGGAGTTATAGTGAATTTCACCATGTTTAAACAATCATTAATTTATATCCACTATACTGGAGTCACAATTAACCTTTTATTTTCCAAATTATAAAATGTATGTAATGTATAATATATACAATATATTATAACATGAGGCTCTGCTCGTTTGGAAATTAAAAAATGAAGCGGGCGTCGGGTCTTGAACCCGAGCCCCTTCGGATCCGAAGGCGTTCACGCTAACCACTGCGCTACGCCCGCACTGGTGGTAGCGCTTCTTATCGCTCTTATATGCTACCGATCACGCGCCACCTGGCGTGTCGGTATTGCGGAAATCTATATGACAAGTGGATTAAATCCACCTTGTCACAATCCCTCCCACCAAACCGTCGAGTGTCTGTAAGACATCGAGACACATTTATAGGCTAAGGAGGAGGCTGCTTTGCTGCTTTACTGCTCTGCTCTTTGCTCACTAGAACAATCCCCCAAATTATTCTAGGAGTTGTTGCTGGGAAGGCTGCTTAGGAAGGGACTAGGGACTATGTACATGTGGGTTATTTACGTTGGGCGCCAATATAACATGAGGCTCTGCTCGTTCGGAAATTAAAAAATGAAGCGGGCGTCGGGTCTTGAACCCGAGCCCCTTCGGATCCGAAGGCGTTCACGCTAACCACTGCGCTACGCCCGCACTGGTCGTAGCGCTTCTTATCGCTCTTATATGCTACCGATCACGCGCCACCTGGCGTGTCGGTATTGCGGAAATCTATATGACAAGTGGATTAAATCCACCCTGTCACAATATATATATATTAAAATACGTTCACTGGGGATCAGGGTGAACGGCTCCCATACAATAAAATTAACAACACTTTTCGTTAGCTAGAATATTTAATGATAATAAAAGAATTGTACAATTGAAGAAACGAACTAGTAGTCACCGTCGCCAGCCGCGTTCACGCGGCAATTTTATATATCTTTAACTCGCGATTACCGCACACACACACGCACAATTTCACAGCTTATTCGGAAGCTGGAAGAGCGGGAAATTGAGGCAGGAATTCTCACCTGCAGAAGCTCAAAAAAAAACAATCAATAAAAAGTATAACCACTCTTGATAAATAATCTAAGTTTAATTTAATATAAAACTGTCTCGTTCGACGGCCCGACTCGGAATCGCTGAGTTCGTCGTGTTGAACCGATCAGCGAGCCCGCGCGCATGCGCCATGCGCAACAGTTGGCTCTCGTTCGCTTAACTCGGCCAATCCGACGTACGTATTGTTTATGTGCAGTGAAGAACTCCGTCCCCGTGCACCGTCTTAACTGCTGGTTACTGTCAACCCGGAGCCTCATCAACAGGAACAACGCCAACAAAAGGTAAAATACTCTAGTTCCATATAAATAACCTGTATTAATGTGAGTTCGTCCGAGTTTGTTTATGTGTTTCAGGTGCGGCATGCGGGAACGACGGCATCAACACGACACCGGATATTTCTTCAGCTGACTCTACCTCACTAGGTTCCGGAGATGGCTGTTTTATCCTCACTTCCACATCGAGCTGGATTGTCCAAGGTAATGGTATAAATAACAGTGTTTCTTTCTTCAAAATTAATACCTTGTGGAAGTAGTATCCTAACCTCAACTTACCTCTCCTTCTTCTTACCTGCAACTGGGTTTTGATAACCTACTGCTTTCCTCAACTCTAAAATCAATTCAGTATTATTTATTAATACTGTTGCAGGTACTCGAAAAAGGTTTTATACCAACGGAGAACCACTACTACTCTTTACACTACCTCAGCTGCCACTTTATACGATGATCTTCTGCAGGATATAAAGTACAGGATTCAGCACAGGACGTCAACCTACTCTACAGGATTTCTCAACACAGGGATAAATATTGTACTATTCGGAACACTTATAGGGACAGTGATTTTATGCGTGTGCTTATGTGTCATTGGAGTGCGTACTCCTTCCTCACGGTCTAGACTAGCTGGATTCCGAGTGAGTTATAAATTCATTCCTATAAGCTACGGGGCTTTGGAATACAATTATAATAGTACGCTAAGTAAGTGACATGCAGTTAGAACTGCCATGTCACAATATATATATATATATACAACACAAATGAAAAAGTAACAGCAGCTCCCTCTCGCTGAATTTTTCAGAGTCTGACCCGAATTTTTACCTCTGTCCGTGCCTTCTCCCGGGCTGGAATGTATATATACATATGTATTTGGAAGACGAAAAAAGGGAAATCGCAAAATTGTTGAAAGGAATTCAGCAAGCAAATTCTTTGACTTGCTTTTTCTGCACTATGCATTTATGAATATTCGCAGAATTTGATGTACATTGAAGAAAATAACTTAGGAATGACAGATTAATTGATAAACATCAAAAATTAAATTCAAATATGAAATTTTCGATATCAAAAAATTCGAGGGTTAAAGTAGCTGTATATAAGGGCTTGCGCGCCTGGATACTAGCGTCAGACGCTGGCGCGCCTTATGATTACATCCACTATACTGGAGTCCCTGGGAAGTCTATTGAGACTATACGCAAGCTATTTTATATATGTAAAGTTTCTATTTTACTTCATGAATATACCCTCTCAAGAGACTTTGTTGCAAACAAATAAATGTAAAATAAACCAATTGATAACTATTCATCACATATGATAGCTTGCATATAATCTGAATGGACTTCCCAGTTACTCGAGTAATATAATAATTGTACTATTCATTTCCAATCACTGGAGCTGTAGTGAATTTCACCATGTTTCAACAATTATTAATTTATATTCACTGTACTGGAGTCTGGCAAATATGGAGGAACGCCTTGATTACAGACGACTCACGATTTTGCCTGTATGGCAATAAGCGTTCCGATTTGATCAGAATAAACCAAGATACAACGTACGAAACAGTGGATTTTGTACTTTTAACCTGAGTTGTCGATTCACGATTTATCGTTGATTCAATCGTAGAGTGGCTCCAAATTATTGAATTCTTCAGGAAAAATATTATTAGCTATAAAAAATTATTTTGAATTTATAAAAATCACAATCCATTATCTTAATGTAGACATTACAAACTTTAATTTAAATAAAATTACCTCCTTATGACAATATTTACCCGCGATATCGATCTTCGAATTTGTGCTATTTTTTAGTAGTAAATAAGTGTATCATTAATTTTATTATCGGGCGTACACGGAGAGAAGAAACAGACTAGCGTAGTAGGTTTTGTTATATTAACATAGTACGCGCTGGTATCGTCCAATCGTAGCACCGTAATCGTTCTACGGTTACACTATTTCGAACTAACCTTGTATGTTAGCTTGAAACTCCACGTTTGTACGTTTCCATCCTACTGTGGTATGGCCGCGTATAAATTTCGTGTGCGGTGTGAAGTGCGAGTAGATTGAAAGAGCGGGTCGAATGTCTATGATTTTTATGGTCAACGAGCCGATACCAATTAAAATACTGTTAATGGTGTAGGTAAGTAACTTCTATTTAAGATTATATAATCTGTATATAATAATAAAGTAACCCAAAAAATAGCTGTCTACAATATTATATTATTATATGAAACTACAAAACTAACCTCAAAACTTACTGTAAACATTTATTGTTGAGATATTTTTTATTTGTAGAAATTTTTGAAGTAATGAAAGCGGTTAATTCAAGCTAATTTGCAAAATAGACAAAATTTGGTTGAACCCGTAGTCTTTGTTTCAAGTAATAAATGTAAATCAGGTCAGAAAATTGACGCATATTTTTATTCAAGTTTTTTAACTTTCGAATGAACAATCTTTATAAAGAATATACATTTAAGTTTCTATTAAGAGCTAGAAAACATTGAATTACTGTAAGCGGTTCAAGCTAATTTGCAAAATAAACAAAATTTGTTCGAACCGTAGTCTTTCTTTCAAGCAATACATGTAAATCAAGTCAGAAAATTGGCACATATTTTTATTCAATTACTTTTGTATCTGAATGAATAATCATTATAATATCATAATAATTTTTAACATTTTTTCAGATTTATAATGGATTAACTTTTATTTTGAGGTTTTAATTATTTAAGTTTATAAATTGTTTAATATACAGTTAATTAGAGAAAGAGAAATAATGCATGCTCCGAATTCAAGCAGGAATTCTATTTTCCTCCAAAATGGTTAGACTTCTCTTTGTTAAATACAGTTTTCAAATATTTAATAGGAAATCTTTAAAGCGTTTTTATTGTAATTTTAACATTTCAATCTTTATGATATCTCACGCACATGCGAAGTCTATAATATAATCGTTTAGATATTTTTTGATTATTTTATTGTTTCATGCACACAAAATAGTGGTACCTGACCAAATTGAGGATACAATTGATGATATACCAGTCCTTGACTTATCAACCTACGACAGTTCTTTAACAACTTCTACGGACTCTCAGAGCAGTTTCAATTCTATTTTAAGCTCTTGCCAAATTATTGACGTGCCTTCGCAACCTTTATTAGCAGGTCCTGTGGAGGTAGTATCAACTGACCATTGTAAGTTTTCTTATTTACAACTATTTAATTCTATGTATTTAAAATTAATTAATATTTTCTTTTAGTTGAAGTTAATTATGCTAATAATTACGTCGACCAAATTTTAAAAGAATCGGGCGAAGGAATCTTTTTGCTACATGCCTACGAACATCAAAAAAATCCTGACAATCGGGAAAAGTTACTAAACACAAAACATTGCCTATACTTCAACATACATAAAGTCGCGAGGCTTATCATTTTTCACGAAACAAAAAGGACTAATTCATACGTGTAAGTATTAAAAATTTAATTTATCGAACAGTAAAGTAGTTACTTTTCGACATAAAAGAGAAATGTTTTCTTACAGAATCCCTGCAGATCGGCTGCAATATTTAGCACAATCTGCTGCGAATCGTTTTCCTGATTATGAGCAAGCTAGCTTTTATTCTCCAGCAAACAAAGGGAGAAATGCTAATGGAGTTCTAGCCAATTATGCCAGTAAATTAAGGGAGAAAGCTAGAGCAATTAATTTACTTGTTACTACTGATCCAGTCCCTAAAAGATCTGTACCTGAAGGTATAAATTAGAATATTTTTTAAACTGTTATTTTATGTAACTTGCATTTTACTTTATCCAACAGAGGTATACTCGTTAGATTCATTGGATCCTTTGCGAGAACACGTTCGAATAATTGATGATGCTTATATAAACAAATGGAGTTCCACAGCCTATAAAGACCGAATCAATTTTTATAAATTGAATAATTTAAAAAAGATTTTTGACACTTTACCGAATTTAGCGCATCCAAATAGTTATCAATTAGTAAATTTAATAAATTATAACGTTTGTTTATAAAAAAACAATTATTAATAAATTATAAAATAATATACTTAATTTTTATAGATTGAAGTTGATTACGAAAGATTTTGCAACAAATCGAACAATGTATTTCACGTAAAATGGACAGGTGTTGCTAAACAAATTTATAATTTAGTTGAAAAGAGCAAAAAAAATGATAAGAGCATACAAAAAATTATTAAAGAAAATAAAGTCGATGGTAAGTAATTCGATGAACACTAGTAATTTTATAATATTTGGTTCAGTAGATAAAATTGTTAATTATTAAAATTATTAAAACACGTTTGCAGGTAAAATATTGTCAGAAACAATACCAATTTTAAGTCTTGTTCTGTTACCATTCTTATTTAGGCAAATTAATAAGCAAACTGCTCGAAGTAGTACCGGACGATGGAGTCCAGAAAAAAGTGAAGTACTGGACACGTTTATTTTACATATCAAGGTAAATTCAAAAGTAAATATTAATATATAGTAAATAATAAATATTAATCGTTCAGACCTGTTATCTTAACTGTATAAATTTCTGTTTCAGGACACAGATAATTTCAGTATTAAATTAAAAGAAGCTCAACAAAAATTACATATTATACATACAGATCACAAAATAGTAGTACAGCCTTATGTCGTTATTCACGGTAATAACTTGAATAGTATATCTTCAAGTTATATTGTTATTGAAGACTGTATGTTCCAAGTTGCGTCGCCAACACTGGCTGTAGACTTAGTGTTTAAATTCACAAAAGTGTTTCAGAAAGAGTTTTCTATAGTGTCAAATCATATTTGGCAATTCTTAGAATACAATGTGTATGGTTTTCCAATTGTTAACCTGTTTAGAGGAGTAACAATGCTGACTGATAGTCTTAAACAATATTAGATATTGACTTTTTATTTATTTAGATTTACAGTTCATATATTCAAAAGTAATTCAAAAGTAAAAGATACTTTAATACTTCAGTATTAATAGTCATAAAAAACATAATTTAAGTCCAGTTCTTGTGTTCTTTGTTTAACTGCGTTATAAAATGTAGTGTTTCTATAAAAAAGATTTTTCAGTATATTTGTAAAAAAAAATACTGAAATAAATTATTTTTTAATTACACGTAATCTATTATTTTCAATTCCTGTAAATCAAATTTTAAAAAAATGGATTTTATGCAACATTTACAACATAATCAACACATTGATAAACCGTTTTTGGATCAAGAAATGTTAAAACTTACGCTTTCTTTATATAATAATTCACTGTTATGCAATTCAGAAATTGATTTTGTAATAGAAAAATTTGATAATTTTTTATCAAATCTATTCATACCTTTTGTACAGCGGCAAGTTGAAATGCAATTAAAAAATGTTGTCAATGCAGATATCTATTATAAAATGCAGTTTATCTTGCAGAGTAATAGAAATATATTCAAAAAATTTTCCACTGAATACAATAGACTTCAACTTTATCAACAAAAAAGCATTTATATTACGCCTAATTTATTTAAAATCGGTGAGATTCCACAGTATTCTCTTTCTGATCCACAAAAACTGGTCGTAAATTACAAAGACATATTTGCAACGCATGTTTCATTAAAAAGTAGTTTAATTGCTTTTTTTACGCTCCCGGGAATGTTTCAGGCTATTCTTAAATATTATAATATTTTATTATCTGAAAAAGAGAATATATCTAATGTAATTCAAGGAAAATTATGGCAGCAAAAATATTATGATTCAACAAAACTGATTTTCCCTATTTTTCTTTATTTTGATGAGTTCGAGGCAAGAAATCCGCTGGCTAGCCACTCTGGAGAAGAAAAATTAGGAGGTGTATATGCTGCTTTGGGTTGCTTACCACCTCATTTATCCAAAATACCACAAACAATTCGGAAACAGCGCAGTATTCAGTAAAACGATAGAAGATATTAATATACTATCAACACAAGGCATTACCATAGAAATTAATGGACTTAAACAGACGATATATTTTAATTGTCCAGCTATGTTGGGCGACAATTTGGCTCTTAATTCGATTTGTGGATTTGTAGAAAGCTTTACGGCTAATTATTATTGCAGACTTTGTAGAGCACCAAAGGAATTATGCCAGCAAATGCCTGTTGAATTTCCTCATCTTTTAAGGAATGCTACAAATTATGAAGCCGACTTAGCAATCAAAAACGTTTCTGTAACTGGCATAAAAGAAGAGTGCATTTTGAATAATATAAATAAATTTCATATTTGCCAGAACTTAAGCGTTGATGTTATGCACGACATTTTTGAAGGAATCGCTGAGTCCACTTTAGAAAAAGTTTTGTTATATTATGTGAACAAAAAACTTTTTTCTTTAGAATTTGTAAATAATAAAATTGATTCCTTCTGTTATAATGAAATAGAAATAAAAAATAAGCCAAGAAAATTATTTTTTATACCATCAAAAAAAACGGCCGAAAAATTAAAATTAAGCAGTCAGCGGCTGAATGTTTATGTCTAGTTAGGTATTTGAACGTTATGATTGGAGAATATATTCCTTACAGTGATCAAACCCATTGGCAATTATATATCTATCTTAGAAAAATAGTTGGTATTTTGACTTGCCCCTCTCTAACGAAAGGACAAATTACAACATTAGAGATATTAATTGAGAATTATAATAAGTTGTATTATAAACTATTTGGAAAATTAAAACCAAAAATGCACTTAATGGTGCATTATCCAACAATTATATCCTTACTAGGACCTGTCATTCACGTATCAACTATGAAATTTGAAAGAGAAAATAGAAGATTAAAAGAAATTGCCTCTGGAACCAGCAGCAGTTTAAATTTTCCACTAACAATTGCCATTCGTCATCAAATAAAAATGTGTTATGTGAAAGAATTTTGCCAAAATATCTCTGATGACGTAGAAATTGGTTCCGTAGAACGAAAGGATGCAGAAGATTTGTTTAGAAAGCTTGTTCCCAAAATAAATATTGAAAGCCCTGTCAACATTTTAAAAAATATTTCTATTTTGGGTAAATCTTTTTCAAAAGAAACTGTATTTGTTTTGTACATTATTAAAGATGGTCCACAATTTGGCAGAATTCAAAATATATTTCATTACCGAGAAAATATTTACGTTCACACAAAATTGTTTCATACCATTGAATTTAATGACTTATACCATGCATACGAAGTTACATCAAATTGCGATAAACAAGATGTCTTAGTAAATGTTTTAATGATACCGTTATTACCTCCTTGTTTATTTGTAGTAAAAGATAAACACGAATTTATAATTAATAGATTTGATTTGTAATCATATTTATGTATATAGTTCTCAATAAAATGTATATTATTTTAAATAAACGTTATATTATTTTATAAAAAATTACCTACTGATGCTTTATTGTACAATTTTAATGTATTTAATATTTATTTATTTACAATAACAGTTAATCAATATCTACAATTTTGCAATTATTACAGAACTTACAAATGCAATTTCTGTATACATAACCTCAAATACATACTTTAGGTTGAGTTGAGATATTTAAAAACTATGCTTTTATTACGCACAAAATTATTATTTAATGACTGTGTAATAATTTAATTACTTTTCATGAATAATTTAGATCTTTATACATATATAGCAGACGAACTAAAGATATAGTCCGTGCACTGCGCGACGTTGGGGGAGTGGCCTAATAAGTTTTTGTAGGGCGAGCATACCACCGCGGTATGAGATCCTACAAAATTATCGTGCGTACAAACATACAAGTCTAGTTTATTTCCACGCTATCGTAGGATGTTTCGACACGCCAGAATGATGCGCTAAGCTAGGCATACCAACGTAGTCTGCTTCTTCTCTCCGTGTACGATTGTTATTGCTGATTTTGTACAACATCCAGGTGTTTTCATAATATTTCAGTTATTAAAAAGGCTGTTTATGAAGCTGATATTCTTTTTAAGATCCTAAATTATTCAAAATTATCCTAAATTTAAAAAGTGCTTGGTAGACCATTTATGGCTATAAAAATATATGGCCTGATAACAAGGCTATATTTATAAAAGATTGGTAAATTCTTTATCTCTAAGACGCTGATAGTAATCTTTTAAGCATGAACACTATAGGTAGCGTACGTTGATATTCTGATAATGGATGCATTTCTATACATTTATATAAATAAAATATAAGGTATAAAGCTGAATAATCCCTTAAAATTTAAGTAAATTTCCATGAATACTCCTGATATTTCTTTACGCAGTGTAGATGGTTCCGATTTATAATAAATAATATATTATTATGCTTTATTAAAATATATATTACTATCTCTTAAAAATCTAGTCTTACGGCTTTATTTATTTAATTATAACGACATATATGTATTGAAAATTGTAGATTTTATATCAGTTGAACCAAATTACATCTGTTATTACATCACGCCCCACGTCATTTGCTGTTCACATTAAAAGGTGTAACAACTCTGGACAAAAGCAAACTGAATATTTACCTTGCAAAGATAATTTATCGACGGTGAGTATTTTTAATGCATGTTACTTAATTCAGAAAGTTATAACTTATTTATTACATTATTGTAGGATGCATGGAAATTATTAGAGTCTTCAGGAAATAATTTAGAATTTCTAAAAACAAACAGAAATTGGAATATTTCTTGCAATGGTGGAACTAAGTTTAGTCATAATAAAGTAGATTTACCTTTGAAAGTTATGGATTCTTACACATCGCTAATATTTCATACATCTAGTAAACGACAATATAAATTTGTTAATAACATTTATTCATTAAAAATATGCCCACATATTATGCAAGTTAAATATTTTAAAACAAATCGCAGTATTGAGACTGAATTTTATAGAAATCCTTCAGTAATAGCTCGCATTAAGAAATGGTTTGGTTTAAATACTGTGAGTTTATACATTTAAACTTTTTATGATTACATCGCACTTTCAAAGACCTTGAAGTAGTATTCTTTAATTTACTATTTTTGTTACTATAAACAGGTGCAACATAATAAATTAGATAAATTTTCTAATAATGTTTTGGCAACTAATGAATTTACAAAGGAGTATACAAATCTTGATAAGTTAAGAAGTCTCTTAGATGACAAATATATCACAAAAAGTGAATTGCAGCGTATAAAAGCAGCGTTTGCTGAAGGTTATTTAGCAGGACATGACCGAAAACCTCATGGACGAACTTTCAAACTATTTAAGATAGCACAGCAAATTTTTCTTACCCTGTTACTTATAATTGTTATTGCTGCTGCAATGGGTGCGTATAAATGTTAGTATAATATAATATCTATTCTGATGATTTTACTTTATTAAATTTATGATACGTCGTTTATGCATATACATATTTGAACCGAGGACAACAGAGAAGAGTAAGAAAACGCGAAGGCGGATCTACGAAATTCGAACATTGAAAGAACGAAGTGTACCGTTGCTCAATTAGTTTATTAAGTAATGCGCTAATGGTACAAGACAAATATAAATAACCAAACATAATGTTGTGATGACGTCCAGGGCTACATTCAGGAATTTACATTAAAGAATTATCAAGATATTATTACATTAATCTTTTTACGAAAAAGTTTTTTACAAAAAAATCTATCCGTTTTCACCAAACATTATTAAAAACAGCAAAACAGTTCGTAGGAAAAGTATAGATTAGCCAATATGGGGAAGCTCTAAAAAAATTAAAATTTACACAATACATATCAATTTTTAATTTTGAAATTAATAAAATCATCTTCCAAGTGTCTACTTTCCATAACTTGTATGCGTCGATTGTCGCGGGTCCTTGTGTCACATTATAATACGTTGTTTAGCATTTCGCGTGTGTCATAAACTTGTCTATTTCTATAGATTTGAAATATTTAGATACGATATCCTCGTTTTTATAGTCAAAATCTAATAACGATATTTCGTATACATTCGCGCATTTTGCAGCTCGGTATACGAATTGGCACGTGTCACTTTGTATTTGCTGGCTCAGTTTGAGGTCCAGAATCAGGTGAAAATGTGCAATCGCTTCTTCTCTGAAAATAGGGTAATTACGACGGCTATCATGAATTGTCGATGAGTGTCTATATATATTGATACGTGTAATAAGAGCAGTGTGTAGCTCGATAAATAATTGCTTGTCTTTGTACTTCGATGTTTTGGGAATGACTAAAATTTATTGAATAATTTATGTATTGTTAGTCTCCGACATGCTAAGTGCTATTAGATTTCTCAAGGTTTTTATTACTTTTCGTCTTTCCATCGTTTATACACATTCGGATAGGAAAGAGTTTAATTTTTCACCGTAATTAAAGTGACATCTGAATTATCAATACTGCGGTTGAATGGTCGCGCCAGAACATTTTATTTTTGTTCGGTATTTTGTTGCCCTCTTGCGCGATGAATGCCTTTTTACTATCATCTTGAATGTGGCGACCCGAATCAGTAATAATGTCGACTGATAATGTAACAGTTGCGTTTGTTAAATGCAAACCGTTATGTACTATTTTGTATACAAATTGGACATCATCTAACATCGTTTTTTCATTACCTGTAAATAACATGTCCTAGATTTGTAATCTGGTTATTAAGTTTCGCAAATAAGTTCCATGACTTTTCTTCCCCTTGTCACGTCCAGACTTGTATGAACACTATAAAAATGTTGCAAGAATGCAAATGGTTTATAAACCATTCGTGTTCCTTTCGCTCTTGTTTGACTAGGACAAGCCCTACGTCTCCGGGAGTAGCGACGAAGGTTTTGAGAGCAGAGATACAGGATATAATGTTAGATTATAAATAACTAATTCAATATACTGATCATGCATTATTTATTTAAAAACCGTTTTAAAAATGATTTTAGTGGAATAAAAGTCAATTATATTATTTATTAACCAATCCGTGTAGTAAGAATAATTAAATAAATTTGTTAACATAAATATTGTAATGAAAATCGTCACACAATCTAATTACGTCGAATAGAATATTTAAACTCTATATAATTATAAGTCGTCGGAGCCTTTGGTATCTCAAGGCCAACCGATGATACTTGTTTACTTCGGTTCGGAGCGCGAGAGTGTGTGCGCTTCCCATCTCTCATCCCTTTATCGGGCTAATTAGGCGATCTTCTAAGTAGTTTGTACCGATTCGCCGATCGAAGCGGATGACCCTTTCCCCGTGTACGACCACCAAGTATCGCAAGAAAGGTCGAGCAAAGGAGCGTAATAGGCCATCTGTACCCGTGCTATCCTCGTGCGCATGTTTAAGTTTCCACGAGTAACTTGATGAGTGAAGTGAAAGGACGGGATCGTGCGCGAGTGTGAACGCGGGTTGCGAGGTGTACTCGCCGCTGCATTTATGTTGCCTTGTTCACCGCTGCAGCCGACAGGGTCTGTTGCCCAGGAGACCACCGAGACGGACATCGACTGGGTCACCCATAGGACGCCTGCCGGTAAGTATTATTCTACTTTACTATGACCCCCCCCCCCAAGTGTGTATGTGTAAGAGACTCGGGAGTGTGTACGGGTACGGCGGTACCCTGACAGCGGGAACCAGGGTAGACAGTCTGCCGCAGGCGTGGACTTCGATCCTGCAGACTTCCTGGGACTTCCGGCCGCGCAAAGAAAATATTGTCGCAACACGAGGCCTGGATGGCCATTTTGTAAATTAAAATGATTGTTTATATTTTTCTTATTTTATACTCTCGTGTAGTTATTGTGTTTTTCCGCTCCCGCCGACATTCTAGTTATTTAATTGAAATCGCGTCGGGGTAAGGAGGATTGCCCGAATTAAATTATTTAAAAATTAATCCCGGTTCGCGAATACCACGTTCCAAATGGCGACCGTGACAGGGCGTACGGTTTCGTGCTCGCTGACATTAAATTAGAAGAAAAGTTGTCGGGTGCTATCTTTTCGTGCGCGAGCGGTGTCGCGACATAACGTGAGCTGGTGAGGTTAAGAGAAATTGATTGATTAATGAATCTAACACGTGCCAGACAATCAAAGGTGTGGATAATGGAATTAGTAAAATGAGAAATGGTGGATAGGAGATGATCTGCTGGGTGAGAGAGAAAAGGATTGAATGATGGAGAAGAAGAAGAATGGTGTATGAAAGTTTGAATTGGTTGCAGGTGAAGCCTAGTAGAGTAAATAAAAGAAGAGAGGAATTGAGTGCAATGAACAAAGTTAGAGGTAAAAAGTGCAGCTAGATCTTGCAGGTGCATCCCGTCCAGGCTCCTCAATCAGCATCTCCTGATCTCAACAGGAATGCTAATGAGGTCAAGAGAAAGATTGATAGAGTCATGTCCAGCCACGAAAGGAACTGATGATTTGGAATATTTGAAAGTTGGGGGTAGATCACGAACCAGTAAGAGGTCAAGACATGAAAGTTGCCCAATGACGTCACAGAGTGATTAATTGGCTCGGATGAGAGAGACCCAAATCTGTTAAATTTGATGTCGTCATGGCGGCTGCTCCTCCCGATGAATTCATAAGATCTGCGATAAACTATGGCCACGACTATTGAGAGCGAGTTTTTAGTTAGGTGTTAAATAAGAAATTCTGTAGAATTATAGTAAAGTTGGTCCAAGTGAGCTAAAACCTTGACCCTGAAGCCCTCACGGACATAGTATAGAATAAAATTACGGCGTAGAAGACGAACGAAATAAGGTTGATAGAGAATGATTCTAACTAAATGCAGTAATAAAAAGCCTAATTTATAGAGCTAAGGGACAGATTAATTTACGAACATTTCAAATAAAAAAGAGATCGCTACGTAGAGTTTAAAATATTATTCAAAGCCAATACGCACATAAGCGGGATTGCCGATAATGAGATCAAAACGAAGGTGTTGCGCAAGAGTTTCTGTATATTGCACTATAATATCAATGCTCGAAGAAGAGCCGGCGATGAGAGACATGGACTAGAAACTCGAGCATTAGAAGGAAGCAATAATTTAAGTAGCCAAGAAAAAGAGGCCGCCATTTGGTAATGTCACAGTGACGAAAGGGGGGAAGTAAATTCTCCGTATTAACTACGAAGCGTTACAGAAAATGTATGTAGTCAACTCTTTAATTTTTGTCCGAGGGCGAAGCTCTGCTACTCGGACTTTAAAGAAAATATACATTCAAAGTCGAGAAAGATCTTGTATTCGGGAATCGAGATGCATCGTTTGTATCTATGAACCTACGTCAAGGATCTACGACTTCGACATCTGGCAATCATCGAGCTTTAAACGCATACGCATTTAACGTCGGCGCCCGCAGGTCTAGCGAGATATCACCAAGCCACTTGACGCCGTTACCTACGTTCGAGGCAGACCTTCGTTCCTTACCACATATATATATTTGGGTACTTAAGGTATATTCTTTTCGGCTATCTATATGCTTTGTAATATTCGTAAAGGTAAACCTGATATTTTGTATTATTTCGAACTGCAAATTATTTATAATAATTCTTCTTTTGCATTGCATTTTATTTACAATATTAATTGTTTCACTTGCAATTTATTGACAATAATTCTTATTTTGATTATTAATTAGTAATGCTTGTAATAAAATAACATTACGTATATTTTATTCGCTATATTGTGTTTGCCTTGCAATTGTTTATATTATCAAAATTAAAATTGTTATTAAACTTAAATAATTTTATGCAATTGTTTATAAAATATTATAATTTTATGTATGTTTTTGTTCATTAAAAGGATAGACGAATTTAATTATATATGTTCATTTAAAAAGAAGACATTATATAATTATGTTAACAAATTTAAATAAATAATGCAAGATTAGCATAAATAAAAAAATATATTATTTTATTATCCCATATTAAACTCAGCCTATCTGACGGCAGACAACTATACTCTACGGACTCCCCTTAACTTTTCGTTTCTTTTTCCTCATTATACACAAAGGAAACGTCAACGGAGATGTATATACGACAAAGATTTTGGCAATATAAGTAAAGTATACGAATTTGCGACCGCTTATATAGTAATGAATCGAGCAATCAGTGTTTACATTTTTTCTATTATGACGCACAAGCTTTGTATACAAATATAATCATTTAATTTAGTGCATTTTTATTTTAAATATAATGTGCGAATACTGTCTATTTAATTTAATGGAGTCTTCTTGTTTGTTGATAGAATTTTTTTGGAAATTAATATGCACCATTTCGGATGCAATTCTTTTTCCATAGTTTGCTTCTTTATCTAAATTTTGAAGTTTTTCTAGTCAAAGTCGTCTTTGTTGTCCTGTACGTGTTGAAAAACAACAGAATTTTTACTTCTTTTATGTTCATTAATTCGCGTTTTTATTTGTCTCTTTGTTTGTCCTACGTAAGATGCATCACAGTCTATGCAGTTGAGTTTGTATACCACATTATTTTGCGTGTTTCTATCAGATCTGTCTTTCTCTTTAATTATGATATTATTTAAATTATTTCCTACACATGGGACAGTTTTCATTCCGTGTTTTTTTAAATTAGTAGACATTTTCTCGTAAAGACCTTTCGAATAAGGTAAAGTGAATATTCAGTATTTACATTACTATTTTGATTATTTGGTTTATTATTTAAAATAGCGAGACGTTTTTTTATGTATTTATCTATAAAATCATTCGGATAATTATTTTTAATTAGATACTAGCCAAAAACGCTCGCTTCGCTCGCGATTAAAACAAGGTTTCGGACACAATATTGACAAAAATACAATATCGAAAGAAAATGTAATAGAAGAATCTCAAAATTATAAAGAAGAATTAAAAACAAAGATACTGTAAAAATAAGTATTGACAGAAAACAAAAACAAGAAATTGTCAACAAAAATTATATTGAAGACAAAAATATTAATATATTAAAACAAGGTATTAAAATAAAAAATATCCAGGAAATCCCGTAATTAGTGGAGTCTTTCTGAAATATTTCAGCAATTCCCAAAATTTCTAGAAAATCCCGTAACTTGTAGCGTCATCCCGAAATACCTCATAAATTCCGGAAATATCCTGGAAATTCCACAATTAGTGGAGACATTTCGAAATACCTCAGAAATTCCCGAAATAACCAGGAAATCCCTTAATTTGTAGAGTTATCCAAAAATACCACATAAATTCCCGAAATATCCAGGAAATACCATAATTAGTGGAGTTTTTTTTGAAATACCTCAGCAATTACCGAAAGATCCAGGAAATTCCGTAATTAGTATACTCATCCCGAATTTCCTCAGAAATTCCCAAAATATCCAGGAAATCCCGTAATTAGTAGCGTCATCCCGAAATAAATCAGAAATTTCTGAAATATCCAGGAAATACCACAATTAGTGGAGACATTTCGAAATACCTCAGAAATTCTCGAAATATCCAGGAAATCCCTTAATTTGTAGAGTTATCCAAAAATACCACATAAATTCCCGAAATATCCAGGAAATACCATAATTAGTGCAGTTTTTTTATAAATACCTCAGCAATTACCGAAAGATCCAGGAAATTCCGTAATTAGTATACTCATCCCGAATTTCCTCAGAAATTCCCAAAATATCCAGGAAATCCCGTAATTAGTAGCGTCATCACGAAATAAATCAGAAATTTCTAAAATATCCAGGAAATACCACAATTAGTGGAGACATTTCGAAATACCTCAGAAATTCCCCAAATATCCAGGAAATCCCTTAATTTGTAGAGTTATCCAAAAATACCACAGAAATTCCCGAAATATCCAGGAAATCCCGTAATTAGTAGCGTCATCCCGAACTAATCAGAAATTTCCGAAATATCCAGGAAATACCACAATTAGTGGAGACATTACGCAATACCTCAGAAATTCCCGAAATATACAGGAAATCCCGTAATTAGTAGCGTCATCCCGAAATAAATCAGAAATTCCCGAAATATCCAGGAAATACCACAATTAGTGGAGACTTTTCGAAATACCTCAGAAATTCTCGAAATATCCAGGAAATCCCGTAATTAGTAGCGTCATCCCGAAATAAATCAGAAATTTCTGAAATATCCAGGAAATACCACAATTAGTGGAGGACATTTCGAAATACCTCAGAAATTCTCGAAATATCCAGGAAATCCCTTAATTTGTAGAGTTATCCAAAACATACCACATAAATTCCCGAAATATCCAGGAAATACCATAATTAGTGCAGTTTTTTTATAAATACCTCAGCAATTACCGAAAGATCCAGGAAATTCCGTAATTAGTATACTCATCCCGAATTTCCTCAGAAATTCCCAAAATATCCAGGAAATCCCGTAATTAGTAGCGTCATCACGAAATAAATCAGGAAATTTCTAAAATATCCAGGAAATACCACCAATTAGTGGAGACATTTCGAAATACCTCAGAAATTCCCCAAATATCCAGGAAATCCCTTAATTTGTAGAGTTATCCAAAAATACCACAGAATTCCCGAATATCCAGGAAATCCCGTAATTAGTAGCGTCATCCCGAACTAATCAGAAATTTCCGAAATATCCAGGAAATACCACAATTAGTGGAGACATTACGCAATACCTCAGAAATTCCCGAAATATACAGGAAATCCCGTAATTAGTAGCGTCATCCCGAAATAAATCAGAAATTCCCGAAATATCCAGGAAATACCACAATTAGTGGAGACTTTTCGAAATACCTCAGAAATTCTCGAAATATCCAGGAAATCCCGTAATTAGTAGCGTCATCCCGAAATAAATCAGAAATTTCTGAAATATCCAGGAAATACCACAATTAGTGGAGACATTTCGAAATACCTCAGAAATTCTCGAAATATCCAGGAAATCCCTTAATTTGTAGAGTTATCCAAAAAAACCACATAAATTCCCGAAATATCCAGGAAATACCATAATTAGTGCAGTTTTTTTATAAATACCTCAGCAATTACCGAATGATCCAGGAAATTCCGTAATTAGTATACTCATCCACAAATTCCTCAGAAATTCCCGAAATATCCAGGAAATCCAGTAATTAGTGGAGTCTCTCTGAAATATTTCAGAAATTCCCGAAATATCCAGGAAATTCCGTAATTAGTAGATCTAGTAGAAATCGAGTAATTGGTAGAATCATCCCGAAGTACCTCGGAATTCCCAAAAGATCCAGGAAATCCCGTAATTGGTAGAGTCATCACGAATTTCCTCAGATATTCCCGAAATATCAAGGAAATCCCGTAATTAGTAGCGTCATCACGAAATAAATCAGAAATTTCTAAAATACACTGGAAATCACGTAATTAGTAGAGTTATCCAGAAATACCTCAGAAATTCCCCAAATATCCAGGAAATCCCTTAATTTATAGAGTTAACTAAAAATGTCACAGAAATTCCCGAAATATCCAGGAAATCCCGTAATTAGTAGCGTCATCCCGAACTAATCAGAAATTTCCGAAATATCCAGGAAATACCACAATTAGTGGAGACATTACGCAATACCTCAGAAATTCCCGAAATATCCAGGAAATCCCGTAACTAGTAGCGTCATCCCGAAATAAATCAGAAATTCCCGAAATATCCAGGAAATACCACAATTAGTGGAGACTTTTCGAAATACCTCAGAATTTCTCGAAATATCCAGGAAATCCCGTAATTCGTAGCGTCATCCCGAAATAAATCAGAAATTTCTGAAATATCCAGGAAATACCACAATTAGTGGAGACATTTCGAAATACCTCAGAAATTCTCGAAATATCCAGGAAATCCCTTAATCTGTAAAGTTATCCAGAAATTCCTCAGAAATTCCCGAAATATCCAGGAAATCCCGTAATTAGTGGAGTCTCTCTGAAATATTTCAGAAATTCCCGAAATATACAGGAAATTCCGTAATTAGTAGATTCATCCCGAATTTCCACAGAAATTCGCGTAATATCCAGGAAATCCAATAATTGGTAGAATCATCCCGAAGTACCTCGGAATTCCCTAAAGATCCAGGAAATCCCGCAATTGGTAGATCCATCCCGAATTTCCTCAGATATTCCCGAAATATTCAGGAAATCTCTTATTTAGTAGAGTTATCCAGAAATACCTCAGAAATTCCCGAAATATCCAGCAAATTCTGTTATTATTGGTATTATCCCGAATTTCCCCAGAAATTCCCGAAAGATCCAGGATATCCCGTAATTGGTAGAGGCATCACAAATTTACTCAGATATTCTCGAAATATCAAGGAGATCCCGTAATTAGTAGAGTTATCCTGAAATACCTCATAAATTCCCGAAATATCCTGGAAATTCCACAAATAGTGGAGACATTCCGAAATACCTCAGAAATTCCCGAAATAACCAGGAAATCCCTTAATTTGTAGAGTTATCCAAAAATACCACATAAATTCCCGAAATATCCAGGAAATACCATAATTAGTGGAGTTTTTTTATAAATACCTCAGCAATTAGTAGATCTAGTAGAAATCGAGTAATTGGTAGAATCATCCCGAAGTACCTCGGAATTCCCAAAAGATCCAGGAAATTCCGTTATTATTGGTGTTATCCCGCATTTCCTCAGAAATTCCCGAAAGATCCAGGAAATCCTGTAATTAGTGGAGTCTCTCTGAAATATTTCAGAAATTCCCGATGTATCCAGGAAATCCCTTAATTTGTAGAGTTATCCAAAAATACCACAGAAATTCCCGAAATA
The DNA here is from genome assembly GCA_026168455.1 of Theocolax elegans. NCBI lineage: Eukaryota > Metazoa > Arthropoda > Insecta > Hymenoptera > Cerocephalidae > Theocolax > Theocolax elegans. Next base: position 8,551,045 of record CM047429.1, read on the forward strand.
TACAGGAAATACCATACTTAGTGGAGTTTTTTTTATTCCTCAGCAATTACCGAAAGATCCAGGAAATCCCGTAATTGGTAGAGTCACCACGAATTTCCTCAGATATAGGAAATCCCTTATTTAGTAGAGTTATCCAGATATACCTCAGAAATTCCCGAAATATAAGGGAAATTCCGTAATTAGTAGATTCATCCCGAATTTCCACAGAAATTCGCGTAATATCCAGGAAATCCCGTAATTGGTAGAATCATCCCGATATACCTCGGAATTCCCAAAAGATCCAGGAAATCCCGTAATTGGTAGAGTCATCACGAATTTCCTCAGATATTCCCGAAATATCAAGGAAATCCCGTAATTAGTAGCGTCATTTCGAAATATCTCAGAAATTCTCGAAATATCCTGGAAATCCCGTAATTAGTAGAGTTATCCAGAAATACCTAAGAAATTCCCCAAATATCCAGGAAATCCCTTAATTTGTAGAGTTATCCAGAAATACCACAGAAATACCCGAAATATCCAGGAAATCCCTTATTTAGTAGAGTTATCCAGATATACCTCAGACATTCCCGAAATATCCAGGAAATTCCGTAATTAGTAGCGTCATCCCGAAATAAATCAGAAATTTCCGAAATATCCAGGAAATACTACAATTAGTGGAGACATTTCGAAATACATCAGAAATTTCCGAAAAATCCAGGAAATCCCGTAATTAGTGGAGTCTCTCTAAAATATTTCAGAAATTCCCGAAATATAAGGGAAATTCCGTAATTAGTAGATTCACCCCGAATTTCCACAGAAATTCGCGTAATATCCAGGAAATCCCGTAATTGGTTGAATCATCCCGATATACCTCGGAATTCCGAAAAGATCCAGGAAATCCCGTAATTGGTAGATTCATCCCGAATTTCCTTAGATATTCCCGAAATATCCAGGAAATACCATAATTAGTGGAGCCTTTCTGAAATATTTCAGAAATTCCCGAAATATCCAGGAAAGCCCGTAATTAGTGGAGTCTCTCTGCAATATTTCAGAAATTCCCGAAATATAAGGGAAATTCCGTAATTAGTAGATTCATCCCGAATTTCCACAGAAATTCGCGTAATATCCAGGAAATTCCGTAATTGGTAGAATCATCCCGATATACCTCGGAATTCCCAAAAGATCCAGGAAATCCCGTAATTGGTAGATTCATCCCGAATTTCCATAGATATTCCCGAAATATCCAGGAAATCCCTTATTTAGTAGAGTTATCCAGTAATACCTCAGAAATTCCCGAAATATCCAGAAAATCCCTTAATTTGTAGAGTTATCCAAAAATACCACAGAAATTCTCAAAATACCCACGGAAAAACCATAATTAGTGGAGTTTTTTTTTAAATTCCTCAGCAATAACCGAATGATCCAGGAAATCCCGTATTTGGTAGAATCATCACGAAATTCCTCAGATATTCCCGAAATATCCAGGAAATCCCGTAATTAGTGGAGTCTTTCTGTAGTATTTTAGAAATTCCCGAAATATCCAGGAAATCCCTTATTTAGTAGAGTTATCCAGAAATACCTCAGAAATTCACGAAATATCCAGGAAATTCCGTTATTATTGGTGTTATCCCGAATTTCCTCAGAAATTCCCGAAAGATCCAGGAAATCCCGTAATTGGTAGAGTCATCACGAATTTCATCAGATATTCCCGAAATATCAAGGAAATCCCGTAATTAGTAGCGTCATTTCGAAATATCTCAGAAATTCTCGAAATATCCTGGAAATCCCGTAATTAGTGGAGTCTCTCAGAAATATTTCAGTAATTCCCGAAATATACAGGAAATTCCGTAATGAGTAGATTCATCCCGAATTTCCACAGAAATTCGCGTACTATCCAGGAAATCCCGTAATAGGTAGAATCATCCCGAAATACCTCGGAATTCCCAAAAGATCCAGGAAATCCCGTAATTGGTAGATTCATCCCGAATTTCCTTAGATATTCCCGAAATATCCAGGAAATACCATAATTAGTGGAGTCTTTCAGAAATATTTCAGAAATTCCCGAAATATCCAGGAAATAGATTATTTAGTAGAGTTATCCAGAAATACCTTAGAAATTCCCGAAAGATCCAGGAAATTCCGTAATTATCAGTCATCCCGAATTTTTTCAGAAATTCCCGAAATTTCCAGAAAATCCCGTTATTATTGGTGTTATCCCGAATTTACTCAGAAATTTCCGAAATATCCTGGAAATCCCGTAATTACTAGAGTGATCCAGAAATACCTCAGAACTTCCCGAAATATCCAGGAAATTCCGTAATTAGTGGAGTCTTTCTGAAATATTTCAGAAATTCCCGAAATATCCAGGAAATTCCGTAATTAGTAGCGTCATCCCGAAATACCTCAGCAATTCCCGAAAGATCCTGGAAATCCCGTAATTGGTAGAATCATCACAAATTTCCTCAGATATTCCCGAAATATCCAAAAAATCCCGTAATTAGTGGAGTCTTTCTGAAATATTTGAGAAATTCCCGAAATATCCAGAATTTCCCGTAATTGATAGCGTCATCTCGAAATACCTCAGGAATCCCCGAAAGATCCAGGAAATCCCGTATTTGGTAGAGTCATCACGAATTTCGTCAGATATTCCCGAAATATCAAGGGAATCCCGTAATTAGTAGCGTCATTTCGAAATATCTCAAAAATTCTCGAAATATCCTGGAAATCCCGTAATTAGTAGAGTTATCCAGAAATACCTCAGAAATTCCCCAAATATCCAGGAAATCCCTCAATTTGTAGAGTTATCCAAAAATACCACAGAAATTCTCGAAATATCCAGTAAATCCCGTAATTAGTGGAGTCTTTCTGAAATATTTCAGAAATTCCCGAAATATCCAGGAAATTCCGTAATTAGTAGCGTCATCCCGAAATACCTCAGCAATTCCCGAAAGATCCTGGAAATCCCGTAATTGGTAGAATCATCACGAATTTCCTCAGATATTCCCGAAATATCCAGGATATCCCGTAATTAGTGGAAGTCTTTCTGAAATATTTCAGAAATTCCCGAAATATTCAGGAAACCCCGTAATTAGTCGACTCATCCCGAATTTCCTCCGAAATTCCCGAAAGATCTAGGAACTGTTTGTCATAATTCCAGGGACACATAAAGTCTAAAAAAGATATTGTTTATTGATATAATTATTTACAGTAAAATGGGAATTCACAGAAAAATGCATATTTTAAATATATTTCTAAATATAATTTGTGATTAATATTACAAATAATATATATTTATTATAATTTTTGAATACATACAATTTATACCTGGCACCACGACAATTAATTGTTGACAACAAAATTAATTATCAGTTGTGCAATTGTAATAATTAATGGTAAAATGTATGTATAAAAAGTTGTACGTACGTACGTACGCGGACTACTGAAACTTCCAAGCCAAAAAACTAATAAAAAACGAGTCTTTAAAAAATTTGTAATAGTGGTAAATTTATCCTCGTATCAATGCGATCACAATGGACTCATAAAAAATGACATTCACTAAATATTTTTTACAGTATAAGGGGTTTTTTACAGAAAAATTCACAATTTCACTTATAAAATTTTAATATTATGTAGATTTGCACCCGTAAGTACTCACGCATACACAAACCATCTTATATTTATTCCTGTAGATATTAATTACTAATATCTACAGGAATAATAACTACAATAAAAATAAACAAATTGTTAAAACGTAAAATACACACTGTGGGGCATGTCAAATTCACTCATTTAATTAATATTTAATATTATAGACAAAATCTGTAATCAAATAACAAGAAAATACATTTTAATAAAGAATGTCCAAATATCCCAAGATAATAAAAAATCAATAATGTACCCTCTATATAAAAAGTTAAAAAAACAATAAAAAACTCAATAATCACAACACAATTATCCATAATAAAAAAAATTTTTTAAAGAAATCACAGAAAAACTGAAAAGTCAATAATAGATGCTCTACAAAAAAATATTGCCAAAACATCTTAAAGTAAAAGAACTGAATAATTACTACCAAATTTCCCATATTAAACATTATAAAAACGATGTCTAAAAATGCTAATCTGATTAAAAATCAATAATAAATCCTCTATAAAAAAGCCCCACACATAACACACACGTACTCACCCACCTTTGTACCCCGTTTGTCACGCAGGGATACACTTTCCCACAAAACCAATCGTCCAAGTTTCCACTCATCTACACGCAATGCTAACGCTCTGGCCTACAAATACTCTCTATCACACATTCTTTTTGCATTCGCCCGCTAAAATTCACTCATAAACACACCCACGTATGTGCATGCCCATAAACACTCGCTAACTGAATACGCGCGCGCACACACAAATACACACACACATATACATATACACAAACACATACACGCACACGCACACACATACACACACGTATATATCAATAATGGTTCCTGTACAAAAAAAGTTCTATTTCCAAGATTACCCATTATAAAGAACAGAGTATTTAACATAAAATTTCCCATGATAAAAAAATTATTGCAAACGAAGTTTATGTATCCCAGAATAAGTATACATCAATAATGGTTCCTGTACAAAAAAGGTTCCAGTGCCAAGATTCCCCACAATAAAGAGCAGACAAATTAATGAATAATTTCCCATAACAAAAAAATAATTACAATCGATGTCTATATATTCCAGAATAAGTATAAATCATTAATGGTTCCTCTACAAAAAAAGTTCTAGTGCCAAGATTCCCCATAATAAAGAACGGACCAATTAATGGATAATTTCCCATAATAAAACAATGTTTTCAAATGATGTCTATATATCCTAGAATAAGCATAAATCAATAATGGTTCCTGAACAAAAAAGGTTCCAGAGCCAAGATTCCCCATAATAAAGAACAGAATTATTTATGAATAATTTTCCATAATAAAAAAATTTGTTCTAATGGTGACGATATATCGCACAATAAGTAGTAATCAACAATAGTTTTTCTTGAAATAAAAGTTCTATTTCCAAGATTCCCCATTGTAATGACCAGAGTATTTAACATAAATTTTCCCATGATAAAAAAATTATTGCAAACCAAGTCTATGTATCCCAGAATATATATAAATCAATAATGGTTCCTGTACGAAAAAAGTACTAGTGCCAAGATTCCTAATAATAAAGAACGGACCGATTAATGAATAATTTCCCACAATATAAAAATAATTACAATCGATGTCTATATATTCCAGAATAAGTATAATTCAACAATAACTTTACTTGAAAAAAAAGTTCTATTTCCAAGATTCCCCATTGTAATGACCAGAGTAATTAACATAAATTTTCCCATGATAAAAAAATTATTGCAATCCAAGTCTATGTATCCCAGAATATGTATAAATGAATAATGGTTCCTGTACGAAAAAAGTACTAGTGCCAAGATTCCTCATCTTTCAATTAAAGAAATTTTTACGATTGAGTCAAGCAAATATCTCTCTCTCTCTCTCTTTCTCTCTCTCCACACACTATACACACGCGCACACAAAAAGTCACAAACACATACCACATATTCACACCATATATAAAAGCATCCACCCACTCGTCCGTAGACACCTACAAAGAGAACATTTGATTGGCGTTTATACAAAAAGAGTGCATGTACACCAGACCTTTAGAACTTTACAGACGAAAAATCCAGAAAATATCAGAAATTCCCGAAATATCCTGGAAATCTCGTAATTAGTAGAGTTATTCAGCAATACCTCAGAAATTCCCGAAAGATCCAGGAAATCCCCTAATTAGTAGCGTCATCCTGAAATATCTCAGCAATTCCCGAAAGATCCAGGAAATCCCGAAATTGGTAGAATCATCACGAATTTCCTTAGATATTACCGAAACATCCAGAAAGTCCCGTAATTAGTGGAGTCTTTCTGAAATATTTCAGAAATTCCCGAAATATCCAAGAAATTCCGTAATTAGCAGTCATCCCGAATTTCTTCAGAAATTCCCGAAATATCCTAGAAATCCCGTAATTAGTAGAGTTATCCAGAAATACCTCAGAAATTCCCGAAATATCCAGGAAATTCCACAATTAGTTGAGACATTTCGAAATACCTAGGAAATTCCCGAAATGTCCAGGAAATCCCTTAATTAGTAGAGTTATCAAGAAATACCTCAGAAATTCCCGAAATATCCAGGAAATACCATAATTAGTAGCGTCATCCTGAAATATCTCAGCAATTCCCGAAAGATTCAGGAAATCCCGAAATTGGTAGAATCATCACGAATTTCCTTAGATATTACCGAAATATCCAGAAAGTCCCGTAATTATTGGAGTCTTTCTGAAATATTTCAGAAATTCCCGAAATATCCAAGAAATTCCGTAATTAGCAGTCATCCCGAATTTCTTCAGAAATTCCCGAAATATCCTGGAAATCCCGTAATTAGTAGAGTTATCCAGAAATACCTCAGAAATTCCCGAAATATCCAGGAAATTCCACAATTAGTTGAGACATTTCGAAATACCTAGGAAATTCCCGAAATGTCCAGGAAATCCCTTAATTAGTAGAGTTATCAAGAAATACCTCAGGAATTCCCGAAATATCCAGGAAATACCATAATTAGTGGAGCCTAGCTGAAATCTTTCAGAAATTCCCGAAATATCCAGGAAATTCAGTAATTTTTATACTCATCCCGAATTTCTTCAGAAATTCCCGAAATATCCAGGAAATCCCGAAATTAGCAGCGTCATCCCGAAATAGATCAGAAATTCCCGAAACATCCAGGAAATTCCACAATTAGTGGAGACATTTCGAAATATCTCAGAAATTCCCGAAGTATCCAGAAAATCCCGTTATAATTAGTGGAATCTTGCTCAAATATTTCAGAAATTCGCGAAATATCCAGGACATCCCGCAATTAGTAGAGTCATCCTGAAATAGCTAAGAAAAACCAGAAAGATCCAGGAAACCCGTAATTAGTAGCGTCATCCCGAAATGTCTCAGCAATTCCCAAAAGAACCAGAAAATCCCGTAATTGGTAGAATCATTACGAATTTCCTCAGATATTCCCGAAATATCCAAGAAATCCCGTAATTAGTAATCATCCCGAATTTCTTCAGAAAGTCCCGAAATATCCTGGAAATGCCGTAACTAGTAGCGTCATCCCGAAATACCTCAGCAATTGGCGTAATATCCAGGAAAACCCGTAATTGGTAGATTCATCCCGAAATACCTCAGAAACTCCCGAAATATCCAGGAAATTCCACAATTAGTTGAGACATTTCGAAATACCTAGGAAATTCCCGAAATGTCCAGGAAATCCCTTAATTAGTAGAGTTATCAAGAAATACCTCAGGAATTCCCGAAATATCCAGGAAATACCATAATTAGTGGAGCCTAGCTGAAATCTTTCAGAAATTCCCGAAATATCCAGGAAATTCAGTAATTATCATACTCATCCCGAATTTCTTCAGAAATTCCCGAAATATCCAGGAAATCCCGAAATTAGCAGCGTCATCCCGAAATAGATCAGAAATACCCGAAACATCCAGGAAATACCACAATTAATGGAGACATTTCGAAATATCTCAGAAATTCCCGAAGTATCCAGAAAATCCCGTTATTATTGGTGTTATCCATAATTTCCTCAGAAATTCCCGAAATATCCAGGAAATTCCATAATTAGTGGAGACATTCAAAAATATGTCAGAAATTCCCGAAATATCCTGGAAATCCCGTAATTAGTAGAGTTATCCAGAAATACCTAAGAAATTCCCGAAATATCCAGGAAATCCCGTAATTTGTTTAGTTATCCCGAAATAGCTCAAAAATTCCCGAAAGGTCCAGGATATTCCGTAATTGGTAGATTCATCGCGAATTTCCACTGAATTTCGCGTAATATCCAGGAAATCCCGTAATTGGTAGAATCATCCCGAAATACCTCAGAAATTCCCTAAATATCCAGGAAATCCCTTAATTGGTAGATTCATCCCGAATTTCCTCAGATATTCCCGAAATATCCAGGAAATACTATAATTAGTGGAGTCTTTCTGAAATATTTCAGAAATTCCCGAAATTTCCAAGAAATCCCGTAATTAGTAGTCATCCCGAATTTTTCCAGAAATTCCCGTAATTAGTAGCGTCATCCCAGCATACCTCAGGAATTCCCGAAAGATCGAGGAAATCCCGTTATTGGTAGAGTCATCACGAATTTCCTCAGATATTCCCGAAATATCCAGGAAATCCCGTAATTTGTTTAGTTATCCCGAAATAGCTCAAAAATTCCCGAAAGGTCCAGGATATTCCGTAATTGGTAGATTCATCGCGAATTTCCACTGAATTTCGCGTAATATCCAGGAAATCCCGTAATTGGTAGAATCATCCCGAAATACCTCAGAAATTCCCTAAATATCCAGGAAATCCCGTAATTGGTAGATTCATCCCGAATTTCCTCAGATATTCCCGAAATATCCAGGAAATACTATAATTAGTGGAGTCTTTCTGAAATATTTCAGAAATTCCCGAAATTTCCAAGAAATCCCGTAATTAGTAGTCATCCCGAATTTTTCCAGAAATTCCCGAAATATCCAGAAATTCTCGTAATTTGTAGCGTCATCCCAACATACCTCAGGAATTCCCGAAAGATCGAGGAAATCCCGTTATTGGTAGAGTCATCACGAATTTCCTCAGATATTCCCGAAATATCCAGGAAATCCCGTAATTTGTTTAGTTATCCCGAAATAGCTCAAAAATTCCCGAAAGGTCCTGGATATTCCGTAATTGGTAGATTCATCGCGAATTTCCACTGAATTTCGCGTAATATCCAGGAAATCCCGTAATTGGTAGAATTATCACGAAATACCTCAGAAATTCCCTAAATATCCAGGAAATCCCGTAATTGGTAGATTCATCCCGGATTTCCTCAGATATTCCCGAAATATCCCAGGAAATACTATAATTAGTGGAGTCTTTCTGAAATATTTCAGAAATTCCCGAAATTTCCAAGAAATCCCGTAATTAGTAGTCATCCCGAATTTTTCCAGAAATTCCCGAAATATCCAGAAATTCCCGTAATTAGTAGCGTCATCCCAACATACCTCAGGAATTCCCGAAAGATCGAGGAAATCCCGTTATTGGTAGAGTCATCACGAGTTTCCTCAGATATTCCCGAAATATCCAGGATATTCCGTAATTAGTGGAGTCTTTCTGAAATATTTCAGAAATTCCCGAAATATCCAGGAAACCCCGTAATTAGTCGACTCATCCCGAATTTCCTCCGAAATTTCCGAAAGATCTAGGAACTGTTTGTCATAATTCCAGGGACACATAAAGTCTAAAAAAGATATTGTTTATTTATATAATTATTTACAGTAATATGGGAATTCACAGAAAAATGCATATTTTAAATATATTTCTAATATAATTTGTGATTAATATTACAAATAATATATATTTATTATAATTTTTGAATACATACAATTTATACCTGGCACCACGACAATTAATTGTTGACAACAAAATTAATTATCGGTTGTGCAATTGTAATAATTAATGGTAAAATGTATGTATAAAAAGTTGTACGTACGTACGTACGCGGACTACTGAAACTTCCAAGCCAAAAAACTAATAAAAAACGAGTTTTTAAAAATTTGTAATAGTGGTAAATTTATCCTCGTATCAATGCGATCACAATGGACTCATAAAAAATGACATTCACTAAATATTTTTTACAGTATAAGGGGTTTTTTACAGAAAAATTCACAATTTCACTTATAAAATTTTAATATTATGTAGATTTGCACCCGTAAGTACTCACGCATACACAAACCATCTGATATTTATTCCTGTAGATATTAATTACTAATATCTACAGGAATAATAACTACAATAAAAATAAACAAATTGTTAAAACGTAAAATACACACTGTGGGGCATGTCAAATTCACTCATTTAATTAATATTTAAATTATAGACAAAATCTGTAATCAAATAACAAGAAAATACATTTTAATAAAGAATGTCCAAATATCCCAAGATAATAAAAATCAATAATGTACCCTGTATATAAAAAGTTAAAAAAACAATAAAAAACTCAATAATCACAACACAATTATCCATAATAAAAAAAATTTTTAAAGAAATCACAGAAAAACTGAAAAGTCAATAATAGATGCTCTACAAAAAATATTGCCAAAACATCTTAAAGTAAAAGAACTGAATAATTACTACCAAATTTCCCATATTAAACATTATAAAAACGATGTCTAAAAATGCTAATCTGATTAAAAATCAATAATAAATCCTCTATAAAAAAGCCCCACACATAACACACACGTACTCACCCACCTTTGTACCCCGTTTGTCACGCAGGGATACACTTTCCCACAAAACCAATCGTCCAAGTTTCCACTCATCTACACGCAATGCTAACGCTCTGGCCTACAAATACTCTCTATCACACATTCTTTTTGCATTCGCCCGCTAAAACTCACTCATAAACACACCCACGTATGTGCATGCCCATAAACACTCGCTAACTGAATACGCGCGCGCACACACAAATACACACACACATATACATATACACAAACACATACACGCACACGCACACACATACACACACGTATATATCAATAATGGTTCCTGTACAAAAAAAGTTCTATTTCCAAGATTACCCATTATAAAGAACAGAGTATTTAACATAAAATTTCTCATGATAAAAAAATTATTGCAAACGAAGTTTATGTATCCCAGAATAAGTATACATCAATAATGGTTCCTGTACAAAAAAGGTTCCAGTGCCAAGATTCCCCACAATAAAGAGCAGACAAATTAATGAATAATTTCCCATAACAAAAAAATAATTACAATCGATGTCTATATATTCCAGAATAAGTATAAATCATTAATGGTTCCTCTACAAAAAAAGTTCTAGTGCCAAGATTCCCCATAATAAAGAACGGACCAATTAATGGATAATTTCCCATAATAAAACAATGTTTTCAAATGATGTCTATATATCCTAGAATAAGCATAAATCAATAATGGTTCCTGAACAAAAAAGGTTCCAGAGCCAAGATTCCCCATAATAAAGAACAGAATTATTTATGAATAATTTTCCATAATAAAAAAATTTGTTCTAATGGTGACGATATATCCCAGAATAAGTAGTAATCAACAATAGTTTTTCTTGAAATAAAAGTTCTATTTCCAAGATTCCCCATTGTAATGACCAGAGTATTTAACATAAATTTTCCCATGATAAAAAAATTATTGCAAACCAAGTCTATGTATCCCAGAATATATATAAATCAATAATGGTTCCTGTACGAAAAAAGTACTAGTGCCAAGATTCCTCATAATAAAGAACGGACCGATTATTGAATAATTTCCCACAATATAAAAATAATTACAATCGATGTCTATATATTCCAGAATAAGTATAATTCAACAATAACTTTACTTGAAAAAAAGTTCTATTTCCAAGATTCCCCATTGTAATGACCAGAGTAATTAACATAAATATTCCCATGATAAAAAAATTATTGCAAACCAAGTCTATGTATCCCAGAATATGTATAAATGAATAATGGTTCCTGTACGAAAAAAGTACTTGTGCCAAGATTCCTCATCTTTCAATTAAAGAAATTTTTACGATTGAGTCACGCAAATATCTCTCTCTCTCTCTCTTTCTCTCTCTCCACACACTATACACACGCGCACACAAAAAGTCACAAACACATACCACATATTCACACCATATATAAAAGCATCCACCCACTCGTCCGTAGACACCTACAAAGAGAACATTTGATTGGCGTTTATACAAAAAGAGTGCATGTACACCAGACCTTTGGAACTTTACAGACGAAAAATCCAGAAAATATCAGAAATTCCCGAAATATCCTGGAAATCCCGTAATTAGTAGAGTTATTCAGAAATACCTCAGAAATTCCCGAAAGATCCAGGAAATCCCCTAATTAGTAGCGTCATCCTGAAATATCTCAGCAATTCCCGAAAGATCCAGGAAATCCCGAAATTGGTAGAATCATCACGAATTTCCTTAGATATTACCGAAACATCCAGAAAGTCCCGTAATTAGTGGAGTCTTTCTGAAATATTTCAGAAATTCCCGAAATATCCAAGAAATTCCGTAATTAGCAGTCATCCCGAATTTCTTCAGAAATTCCCGAAATATCCTAGAAATCCCGTAATTAGTAGAGTTATCCAGAAATACCTCAGAAATTCCCGAAATATCCAGGAAATTCCACAATTAGTTGAGACATTTCGAAATACCTAGGAAATTCCCGAAATGTCCAGGAAATCCCTTAATTAGTAGAGTTATCAAGAAATACCTCAGAAATTCCCGAAATATCCAGGAAATCCCATAATTAGTAGCGTCATCCTGAAATATCTCAGCAATTCCCGAAAGATCCAGGAAATCCCGAAATTGGTAGAATCATCACGAATTTCCTTAGATATTACCGAAATATCCAGAAAGTCCCGTAATTATTGGAGTCTTTCTGAAATATTTCAGAAATTCCCGAAATATCCAAGAAATTCCGTAATTAGCAGTCATCCCGAATTTCTTCAGAAATTCCCGAAATATCCTGGAAATCCCGTAATTAGTAGAGTTATCCAGAAATACCTCAGAAATTCCCGAAATATCCAGGAAATTCCACAATTAGTTGAGACATTTCGAAATACCTAGGAAATTCCCGAAATGTCCAGGAAATCCCTTAATTAGTAGAGTTATCAAGAAATACCTCAGGAATTCCCGAAATATCCAGGAAATACCATAATTAGTGGAGCCTAGCTGAAATCTTTCAGAAATTCCCGAAATATCCAGGAAATTCAGTAATTTTTATACTCATCCCGAATTTCTTCAGAAATTCCCGAAATATCCAGGAAATCCCGAAATTAGCAGCGTCATCCCGAAATAGATCAGAAATTCCCGAAACATCCAGGAAATTCCACAATTAGTGGAGACATTTCGAAATATCTCAGAAATTCCCGAAGTATCCAGAAAATCCCGTTATAATTAGTGGAATCTTGCTCAAATATTTCAGAAATTCGCGAAATATCCAGGACATCCCGCAATTAGTAGAGTCATCCTGAAATAGCTAAGAAAAACCCTAAAGATCCAGGAAACCCGTAATTAGTAGCGTCATCCCGAAATGTCTCAGCAATTCCCAAAAGAACCAGGAAATCCCGTAATTGGTAGAATCATTACGAATTTCCTCAGATATTCCCGAAATATCCAAGAAATCCCGTAATTAGTAGTCATCCCGAATTTCTTCAGAAAGTCCCGAAATATCCTGGAAATGCCGTAACTAGTAGCGTCATCCCGAAATACCTCAGCAATTGGCGTAATATCCAGGAAAACCCGTAATTGGTAGAATCATCCCGAAATACCTCAGAAACTCCCGAAATATCCAGGAATTTCCACAATTAGTTGAGACATTTCGAAATACCTAGGAAATTCCCGAAATGTCCAGGAAATCCCTTAATTAGTAGAGTTATCAAGAAATACCTCAGGAATTCCCGAAATATCCTGGAAATACCATAATTAGTGGAGCCTAGCTGAAATCTTTCAGAAATTCCCGAAATATCCAGGAAATTCAGTAATTATTATACTCATCCCGAATTTCTTCAGAAATTCCCGAAATATCCAGGAAATCCCTTAATTAGCAGCGTCATCCCGAAATAGATCAGAAATTCCCGAAACATCCAGGAAATTCCACAATTAGTGGAGACATTTCGAAATATCTCAGAAATTCCCGAAGTATCCAGAAAATCCCGTTATTATTGGTGTTATCCCTAATTTCCTCATAAATTCCCGAAATATCCAGGAAGTTCCATAATTAGTGGAGACATTCAAAAATATGTCAGAAATTCCCGAAATATCCTGGAAATCCCGTAATTAGTAGAGTTATCCAGAAATACCTAAGAAATTCCCGAAATATCCAGGAAATCCCGTAATTTGTTTAGTTATCCCGAAATAGCTCAAAAATTCCCGAAAGGTCCAGGATATTCCGTAATTGGTAGATTCATCGCGAATTTCCACTGAATTTCGCGTAATATCCAGGAAATCCCGTAATTGGTACAATCATCCCGAAATACCTCAGAAATTCCCTAAATATCCAGGAAATCCCGTAATTGGTAGATTCATCCCGAATTTCCTCAGATATTCCCGAAATATCCAGGAAATACTATAATTAGTGGAGTCTTTCTGAAATATTTCAGAAATTCCCGAAGTATCCAGAAAATCCCGTTATTATTGGTGTTATCCATAATTTCCTCAGAAATTCCCGAAATATCCAGGAAATTCCATAATTAGTGGAGACATTCAAAAATATGTCAGAAATTCCCGAAATATCCTGGAAATCCCGTAATTAGTAGAGTTATCCAGAAATACCTAAGAAATTCCCGAAATATCCAGGAAATCCCGTAATTTGTTTAGTTATCCCGAAATAGCTCAAAAATTCCCGAAAGGTCCAGGATATTCCGTAATTGGTAGATTCATCGCGAATTTCCACTGAATTTCGCGTAATATCCATGAAATCCCGTAATTGGTAGAATCATCCCGAAATACCTCAGAAATTCCCTAAATATCCAGGAAATCCCGTAATTGGTAGATTCATCCCGAATTTCCTCAGATTTTCCCGAAATATCCAGGAAATACTATAATTAGTGGAGTCTTTCTGAAATATTTCAGAAATTCCCGAAATTCCAAGAAATCCCGTAATTAGTAGTCATCCCGAATTTTTCCAGATATTCCCGAAATATCCAGGAAATCCCGTAATTTGTTTAGTTATCCCGAAATAGCTCAAAATTCCCGAAAGGTCCTGGATATTCCGTATTGGTAGATTCATCGCGAATTTCCACTGAATTTCGCGTAATATCCAGGAAATCCCGTAATTGGTAGAATCATCACGAAATACCTCAGAAATTCCCTAAATATCCAGGAAATCCCGTAATTGGTAGATTCATCCCGGATTTCCTCAGATATTCCCGAAATATCCCAGGAAATACTATAATTAGTGGAGTCTTTCTGAAATATTTCAGAAATTCCCGAAATTTCCAAGAAATCCCGTAATTAGTAGTCATTCCGAATTTTTCCAGAAATTCCCGAAATATCCAGAAATTCCCGTAATTAGTAGCGTCATCCCAACATACCTCAGGAATTCCCGAAAGATCGAGGAAATCCCGTTATTGGTAGAGTCATCACGAGTTTCCTCAGATATTCCCGAATATCCAGGATATCCCGTAATTAGTGGAGTCTTTCTGAAATATTTCAGAAATTCCCGAAATATCCAGGAAACCCCGTAATTAGTCGACTCATCCCGAATTTCCTCCGAAATTTCCGAAAGATCTAGGAACTGTTTGTCATAATTCCAGGGACACATAAAGTCTAAAAAAGATATTGTTTATTTATATAATTATTTACAGTAATATGGGAATTCACAGAAAAATGCATATTTTAAATATATTTCTAAATATAATTTGTGATTAATATTACAAATAATATATATTTATTATAATTTTTGAATACATACAATTTATACCTGGCACCACGACAATTAATTGTTGACAACAAAATTAATTATCGGTTGTGCAATTGTAATAATTAATGGTAAAATGTATGTATAAAAAGTTGTACGTACGTACGTACGCGGACTACTGAAACTTCCAAGCCAAAAAACTAATAAAAAACGAGTTTTAAAAATTTGTAATAGTGGTAAATTTATCCTCGTATCAATGCGATCACAATGGACTCATAAAAAATGACATTCACTAAATATTTTTTACAGTATAAGGGGTTTTTTACAGAAAAATTCACAATTTCACTTATAAAATTTTAATATTATGTAGATTTGCACCCGTAAGTACTCACGCATACACAAACCATCTGATATTTATTCCTGTAGATATTAATTACTAATATCTACAGGAATAATAACTACAATAAAAATAAACAAATTGTTAAAACGTAAAATACACACTGTGGGGCATGTCAAATTCACTCATTTAATTAATATTTAAATTATAGACAAAATCTGTAATCAAATAGCAAGAAAATACATTTTAATAAAGAATGTCCAAATATCCCAAGATAATTAAAAATCAATAATGTACCCTGTATATAAAAAGTTAAAAAAACAATAAAAAACTCAATAATCACAACACAATTATCCATAATAAAAAAATTTTTTAAAGAAATCACAAAAAACTGAAAAGTCAATAATAGATGCTCTACAAAAAATATTGCCAAAACATCTTAAAGTAAAAGAACTGAATAATTACTACCAAATTTCCCATATTAAACATTATAAAAACGATGTCTAAAAATGCTAATCTGATTAAAAATCAATAATAAATCCTCTATAAAAAAGCCCCACACATAACACACACGTACTCACCCACCTTTGTACCCCGTTTGTCACGCAGGGATACACTTTCCCACAAAACCAATCGTCCAAGTTTCCACTCATCTACACGCAATGCTAACGCTCTGGCCTACAAATACTCTCTATCACACATTCTTTTTGCATTCGCCCACTAAAACTCACTCATAAACACACCCACGTATGTGCATGCCCATAAAACACTCGCTAACTGAATACGCGCGCGCACACACAAATACACACACACATATACATATACACAAACACATACACGCACACGCACACACATACACACACGTATATATCAATAATGGTTCCTGTACAAAAAAGTTCTATTTCCAAGATTACCCATTATAAAGAACAGAGTATTTAACATAAAATTTCCCATGATAAAAAAATTATTGCAAACGAAGTTTATGTATCCCAGAATAAGTATACATCAATAATGGTTCCTGTACAAAAAAGGTTCCAGTGCCAAGATTCCCCACAATAAAGAGCAGACAAATTAATGAATAATTTCCCATAACAAAAAAATAATTACAATCGATGTCTATATATTCCAGAATAAGTATAAATCATTAATGGTTCCTCTACAAAAAAAGTTCTAGTGCCAAGATTCCCCATAATAAAGAACGGACCAATTAATGGATAATTTCCCATAATAAAACAATGTTTTCAAATGATGTCTATATATCCTAGAATAAGCATAAATCAATAATGGTTCCTGAACAAAAAAGGTTCCAGAGCCAAGATTCCCCATAATAAAGAACAGAATTATTTATGAATAATTTTCCATAATAAAAAAATTTGTTCTAATGGTGACGATATATCCCAGAATAAGTAGTAATCAACAATAGTTTTTCTTGAAATAAAAGTTCTATTTCCAAGATTCCCCATTGTAATGACCAGAGTATTTAACATAAATTTTCCCATGATAAAAAAATTATTGCAAACCAAGTTTATGTATCCCAGAATATATATAAATCAATAATGGTTCCTGTACGAAAAAAGTACTAGTGCCAAGATTCCTCATAATAAAGAACGGACCGATTAATGAATAATTTCCCACAATATAAAAATAATTACAATCGATGTCTATATATTCCAGAATAAGTATAATTCAACAATAACTTTACTTGAAAAAAAAGTTCTATTTCCAAGATTCCCCATTGTAATGACCAGAGTAATTAACATAAATATTCCCATGATAAAAAAATTATTGCAAACCAAGTCTATGTATCCCAGAATATGTATAAATGAATAATGGTTCCTGTACGAAAAAAGTACTAGTGCCAAGATTCCTCATCTTTCAATTAAAGAAATTTTTACGATTGAGTCACGCAAATATCTCTCTCTCTCTCTCTTTCTCTCTCTCCACACACTATACACACGCGCACACAAAAAGTCACAAACACATACCACATATTCACACCATATATAAAAGCATCCACCCACTCGTCCGTAGACACCTACAAAGAGAACATTTGATTGGCGTTTATACAAAAAGAGTGCATGTACACCAGACCTTTGGAACTTTACAGACGAAAAATCCAGAAAATATCAGAAATTCCCGAAATATCCTGGAAATGCCGTAACTAGTAGCGTCATCCCGAAATACCTCAGCAATTGGCGTAATATCCAGGAAAACCCGTAATTGGTAGAATCATCCCGAAATACCTCAGAAACTCCCGAAATATCCAGGAAATTCCACAATTAGTTGAGACATTTCGAAATACCTAGGAAATTCCCGAAATGTCCAGGAAATCCCTTAATTAGTAGAGTTATCAAGAAATACCTCAGGAATTCCCGAATATCCAGGAAATACCATAATTAGTGGAGCCTAGCTGAAATCTTTCAGAAATTCCCGAAATATCCAGGAAATTCAGTAATTATCATACTCATCCCGAATTTCTTCAGAAATTCCCGAAATATCCAGGAAATCCCGAAATTAGCAGCGTCATCCCGAAATAGATCAGAAATACCCGAAACATCCAGGAAATTCCACAATTAATGGAGACATTTCGAAATATCTCAGAAATTCCCGAAGTATCCAGAAAATCCCGTTATTATTGGTGTTATCCATAATTCCTCAGAAATTCCCGAAATATCCAGGAAATTCCATAATTAGTGGAGACATTCAAAAATATGTCAGAAATTCCCGAAATATCCTGGAAATCCCGTAATTAGTAGAGTTATCCAGAAATACCTAAGAAATTCCCGAAATATCCAGGAAATCCCGTAATTTGTTTAGTTATCCCGAAATAGCTCAAAAATTCCCGAAAGGTCCAGGATATTCCGTAATTGGTAGATTCATCGCGAATTTCCACTGAATTTCGCGTAATATCCAGGAAATCCCGTAATTGGTAGAATCATCCCGAAATACCTCAGAAATTCCCTAAATATCCAGGAAATCCCGTAATTGGTAGATTCATCCCGAATTTCCTCAGATATTCCCGAAATATCCAGGAAATACTATAATTAGTGGAGTCTTTCTGAAATATTTCAGAAATTCCCGAAGTATCCAGAAAATCCCGTTATTATTGGTGTTATCCATAATTTCCTCAGAAATTCCCGAAATATCCAGGAAATTCCATAATTAGTGGAGACATTCAAAAATATGTCAGAAATTCCCGAAATATCCTGGAAATCCCGTAATTAGTAGAGTTATCCAGAAATACCTAAGAAATTCCCGAAATATCCAGGAAATCCCGTAATTTGTTTAGTTATCCCGAAATAGCTCAAAAATTCCCGAAAGGTCCAGGATATTCCGTAATTGGTAGATTCATCGCGAATTTCCACTGAATTTCGCGTAATATCCAGGAAATCCCGTAATTGGTAGAATCATCCCGAAATACCTCAGAAATTCCCTAAATATCCAGGAAATCCCGTAATTGGTAGATTCATCCCGAATTTCCTCAGATATTCCCGAAATATCCAGGAAATACTATAATTAGTGAAGTCTTTCAGAAATATTACAGAAATTCCCGAAATTTCCAAGAAATCCCGTAATTAGTAGTCATCCCGAATTTTTCCAGAAATTCCCGAAATATCCAGAAATTCCCGTAATTAGTAGCGTCATCCCAACATACCTCAGGAATTCCCGAAAGATCGAGGAAATCCCGTTATTGGTAGAGTCATCACGAATTTCCTCAGATATTCCCGAAATATCCAGGAAATCCCCGTAATTTGTTTAGTTATCCCGAAATAGCTCAAAAATTCCCGAAAGGTCCAGGATATTCCGTAATTGGTAGATTCATCGCGAATTTCCACTGAATTTCGCGTAATATCCAGGAAATCCCGTAATTGGTAGAATCATCCCGAAATACCTCAGAAATTCCCTAAATATCCAGGAAATCCCGTAATTGGTAGATTCATCCCGAATTTCCTCAGATATTCCCGAAATATCCAGGAAATACTATAATTAATGGAGTCTTTCTGAAATATTTCAGAAATTCCCGAAATTTCCAAGAAATCCCGTAATTAGTAGTCATCCCGAATTTTTCCAGAAATTCCCGAAATATCCAGAAATTCCCGTAATTAGTAGCGTCATCCCAACATACCTCAGGAATTCCCGAAAGATCGAGGAAATCCCGTTATTGGTAGAGTCATCACGAATTTCCTCAGATATTCCCGAAATATCCAGGAAATCCCGTAATTTGTTTAGTTATCCCGAAATAGCT
This sequence comes from Theocolax elegans, assembly GCA_026168455.1. Lineage (NCBI taxonomy): Eukaryota > Metazoa > Arthropoda > Insecta > Hymenoptera > Cerocephalidae > Theocolax > Theocolax elegans. Next base: position 8,571,138 of record CM047429.1, read on the forward strand.
CAAAAATTCCCGAAAGTTCCTGGATATTCCGTAATTGGTAGATTCATCGCGAATTTCCACTGAATTTCGCGTAATATCCAGGAAATCCCGTAATTGGTAGAATCATCACGAAATACCTCAGAAATTCCCTAAATATCCAGGAAATCCCGTAATTGGTAGATTCATCCCGGATTTCCTCAGATATTCCCGAAATATCCCAGGAAATACTATAATTAGTGGAGTCTTTCTGAAATATTTCAGAAATTCCCGAAATTTCCAAGAAATCCCGTAATTAGTAGTCATTCCGAATTTTTCCAGAAATTCCCGAAATATCCAGAAATTCCCGTAATTAGTAGCGTCATCCCAACATACCTCAGGAATTCCCGAAAGATCGAGGAAATCCCGTTATTGGTAGAGTCATCACGAGTTTCCTCAGATATTCCCGAAATATCCAGGATATCCCGTAATTAGTGGAGTCTTTCTGAAATATTTCAGAAATTCCCGAAATATCCAGGAAACCCCGTAATTAGTCGACTCATCCCGAATTTCCTCCGAAATTTCCGAAAGATCTAGGAACTGTTTGTCATAATTCCAGGGACACATAAAGTCTAAAAAAGATATTGTTTATTTATATAATTATTTACAGTAATATGGGAATTCACAGAAAAATGCATATTTTAAATATATTTCTAAATATAATTTGTGATTAATATTACAAATAATATATATTTATTATAATTTTTGAATACATACAATTTATACCTGGCACCACGACAATTAATTGTTGACAACAAAATTAATTATCGGTTGTGCAATTGTAATAATTAATGGTAAAATGTATGTATAAAAAGTTGTACGTACGTACGTACGCGGACTACTGAAACTTCCAAGCCAAAAAACTAATAAAAAACGAGTTTTTAAAAATTTGTAATAGTGGTAAATTTATCCTCGTATCAATGCGATCACAATGGACTCATAAAAAATGACATTCACTAAATATTTTTTACAGTATAAGGGGTTTTTTACAGAAAAATTCACAATTTCACTTATAAAATTTTAATATTATGTAGATTTGCACCCGTAAGTACTCACGCATACACAAACCATCTGATATTTATTCCTGTAGATATTAATTACTAATATCTACAGGAATAATAACTACAATAAAAATAAACAAATTGTTAAAACGTAAAATACACACTGTGGGGCATGTCAAATTCACTCATTTAATTAATATTTAAATTATAGACAAAATCTGTAATCAAATAACAAGAAAATACATTTTAATAAAGAATGTCCAAATATCCCAAGATAATTAAAAATCAATAATGTACCCTGTATATAAAAAGTTAAAAAAACAATAAAAAACTCAATAATCACAACACAATTATCCATAATAAAAAAAATTTTTTAAAGAAATCACAAAAAACTGAAAAGTCAATAATAGATGCTCTACAAAAAAATATTGCCAAAACATCTTAAAGTAAAAGAACTGAATAATTACTACCAAATTTCCCATATTAAACATTATAAAAACGATGTCTAAAAATGCTAATCTGATTAAAAATCAATAATAAATCCTCTATAAAAAAGCCCCACACATAACACACACGTACTCACCCACCTTTGTACCCGTTTGTCACGCAGGGATACACTTTCCCACAAAACCAATCGTCCAAGTTTCCACTCATCTACACGCAATGCTAACGCTCTGGCCTACAAATACTCTCTATCACACATTCTTTTTGCATTCGCCCACTAAAACTCACTCATAAACACACCCACGTATGTGCATGCCCATAAACACTCGCTAACTGAATACGCGCGCGCACACACAAATACACACACACATATACATATACACAAACACATACACGCACACGCACACACATACACACACGTATATATCAATAATGGTTCCTGTACAAAAAAAGTTCTATTTCCAAGATTACCCATTATAAAGAACAGAGTATTTAACATAAAATTTCCCATGATAAAAAAATTATTGCAAACGAAGTTTATGTATCCCAGAATAAGTATACATCAATAATGGTTCCTGTACAAAAAAGGTTCCAGTGCCAAGATTCCCCACAATAAAGAGCAGACAAATTAATGAATAATTTCCCATAACAAAAAAATAATTACAATCGATGTCTATATATTCCAGAATAAGTATAAATCATTAATGGTTCCTCTACAAAAAAGTTCTAGTGCCAAGATTCCCCATAATAAAGAACGGACCAATTAATGGATAATTTCCCATAATAAAACAATGTTTTCAAATGATGTCTATATATCCTAGAATAAGCATAAATCAATAATGGTTCCTGAACAAAAAAGGTTCCAGAGCCAAGATTCCCCATAATAAAGAACAGAATTATTTATGAATAATTTTCCATAATAAAAAAATTTGTTCTAATGGTGACGATATATCCCAGAATAAGTAGTAATCAACAATAGTTTTTCTTGAAATAAAAGTTCTATTTCCAAGATTCCCCATTGTAATGACCAGAGTATTTAACATAAATTTTCCCATGATAAAAAAATTATTGCAAACCAAGTTTATGTATCCCAGAATATATATAAATCAATAATGGTTCCTGTACGAAAAAAGTACTAGTGCCAAGATTCCTCATAATAAAGAACGGACCGATTAATGAATAATTTCCCACAATATAAAAATAATTACAATCGATGTCTATATATTCCAGAATAAGTATAATTCAACAATAACTTTACTTGAAAAAAAAGTTCTATTTCCAAGATTCCCCATTGTAATGACCAGAGTAATTAACATAAATTTCCCATGATAAAAAAATTATTGCAAACCAAGTCTATGTATCCCAGAATATGTATAAATGAATAATGGTTCCTGTACGAAAAAAGTACTAGTGCCAAGATTCCTCATCTTTCAATTAAAGAAATTTTTACGATTGAGTCACGCAAATATCTCTCTCTCTCTCTCTTTCTCTCTCTCCACACACTATACACACGCGCACACAAAAAGTCACAAACACATACCACATATTCACACCATATATAAAAGCATCCACCCACTCGTCCGTAGACACCTACAAAGAGAACATTTGATTGGCGTTTATACAAAAAGAGTGCATGTACACCAGACCTTTGGAACTTTACAGACGAAAAATCCAGAAAATATCAGAAATTCCCGAAATATCCTGGAAATGCCGTAACTAGTAGCGTCATCCCGAAATACCTCAGCAATTGGCGTAATATCCAGGAAAACCCGTAATTGGTAGAATCATCCGAAATACCTCAGAAACTCCCGAAATATCCAGGAAATTCCACAATTAGTTGAGACATTTCGAAATACCTAGGAAATTCCCGAAATGTCCAGGAAATCCCTTAATTAGTAGAGTTATCAAGAAATACCTCAGGAATTCCCGAAATATCCAGGAAATACCATAATTAGTGGAGCCTAGCTGAAATCTTTCAGAAATTCCCGAAATATCCAGGAAATTCAGTAATTATCATACTCATCCCGAATTTCTTCAGAAATTCCCGAAATATCCAGGAAATCCCGAAATTAGCAGCGTCATCCCGAAATAGATCAGAAATACCCGAAACATCCAGGAAATTCCACAATTAATGGAGACATTTCGAAATATCTCAGAAATTCCCGAAGTATCCAGAAAATCCCGTTATTATTGGTGTTATCCATAATTCCTCAGAAATTCCCGAAATATCCAGGAAATTCCATAATTAGTGGAGACATTCAAAAATATGTCAGAAATTCCCGAAATATCCTGGAAATCCCGTAATTAGTAGAGTTATCCAGAAATACCTAAGAAATTCCCGAAATATCCAGGAAATCCCGTAATTTGTTTAGTTATCCCGAAATAGCTCAAAAATTCCCGAAAGGTCCAGGATATTCCGTAATTGGTAGATTCATCGCGAATTTCCACTGAATTTCGCGTAATATCCAGGAAATCCCGTAATTGGTAGAATCATCCCGAAATACCTCAGAAATTCCCTAAATATCCAGGAAATCCCGTAATTGGTAGATTCATCCCGAATTTCCTCAGATATTCCCGAAATATCCAGGAAATACTATAATTAGTGGAGTCTTTCTGAAATATTTCAGAAATTCCCGAAGTATCCAGAAAATCCCGTTATTATTGGTGTTATCCATAATTCCTCAGAAATTCCCGAAATATCCAGGAAATTCCATAATTAGTGGAGACATTCAAAAATATGTCAGAAATTCCCGAAATATCCTGGAAATCCCGTAATTAGTAGAGTTATCCAGAAATACCTAAGAAATTCCCGAAATATCCAGGAAATCCCGTAATTTGTTTAGTTATCCCGAAATAGCTCAAAAATTCCCGAAAGGTCCAGGATATTCCGTAATTGGTAGATTCATCGCGAATTTCCACTGAATTTCGCGTAATATCCAGGAAATCCCGTAATTGGTACAATCATCCCGAAATACCTCAGAAATTCCCTAAATATCCAGGAAATCCCGTAATTGGTAGATTCATCCCGAATTTCCTCAGATATTCCCGAAATATCCAGGAAATACTATAATTAGTGGAGTCTTTCTGAAATATTTCAGAAATTCCCGAAGTATCCAGAAAATCCCGTTATTATTGGTGTTATCCATAATTTCCTCAGAAATTCCCGAAATATCCAGGAAATTCCATAATTAGTGGAGACATTCAAAATATGTCAGAAATTCCCGAAATATCCTGGAAATCCCGTAATTAGTAGAGTTATCCAGAAATACCTAAGAAATTCCCGAAATATCCAGGAAATCCCGTAATTTGTTTAGTTATCCCGAAATAGCTCAAAAATTCCCGAAAGGTCCAGGATATTCCGTAATTGGTAGATTCATCGCGAATTTCCACTGAATTTCGCGTAATATCCATGAAATCCCGTAATTGGTAGAATCATCCCGAAATACCTCAGAAATTCCCTAAATATCCAGGAAATCCCGTAATTGGTAGATTCATCCCGAATTTCCTCAGATTTTCCCGAAATATCCAGGAAATACTATAATTAGTGGAGTCTTTCTGAAATATTTCAGAAATTCCCGAAATTTCCAAGAAATCCCGTAATTAGTAGTCATCCCGAATTTTTCCAGATATTCCCGAAATATCCAGGAAATCCCGTAATTTGTTTAGTTATCCCGAAATAGCTCAAAAATTCCCGAAAGGTCCTGGATATTCCGTAATTGGTAGATTCATCGCGAATTTCCACTGAATTTCGCGTAATATCCAGGAAATCCCGTAATTGGTAGAATCATCACGAAATACCTCAGAAATTCCCTAAATATCCAGGAAATCCCGTAATTGGTAGATTCATCCCGGATTTCCTCAGATATTCCCGAAATATCCCAGGAAATACTATAATTAGTGGAGTCTTTCTGAAATATTTCAGAAATTCCCGAAATTTCCAAGAAATCCCGTAATTAGTAGTCATTCCGAATTTTTCCAGAAATTCCCGAAATATCCAGAAATTCCCGTAATTAGTAGCGTCATCCCAACATACCTCAGGAATTCCCGAAAGATCGAGGAAATCCCGTTATTGGTAGAGTCATCACGAGTTTCCTCAGATATTCCCGAAATATCCAGGATATCCCGTAATTAGTGGAGTCTTTCTGAAATATTTCAGAAATTCCCGAAATATCCAGGAAACCCCGTAATTAGTCGACTCATCCCGAATTTCCTCCGAAATTTCCGAAAGATCTAGGAACTGTTTGTCATAATTCCAGGGACACATAAAGTCTAAAAAGATATTGTTTATTTATATAATTATTTACAGTAATATGGGAATTCACAGAAAAATGCATATTTTAAATATATTTCTAAATATAATTTGTGATTAATATTACAAATAATATATATTTATTATAATTTTTGAATACATACAATTTATACCTGGCACCACGACAATTAATTGTTGACAACAAAATTAATTATCGGTTGTGCAATTGTAATAATTAATGGTAAAATGTATGTATAAAAAGTTGTACGTACGTACGTACGCGGACTACTGAAACTTCCAAGCCAAAAAACTAATAAAAAACGAGTTTTTAAAAATTTGTAATAGTGGTAAATTTATCCTCGTATCAATGCGATCACAATGGACTCATAAAAAATGACATTCACTAAATATTTTTTACAGTATAAGGGGTTTTTTACAGAAAAATTCACAATTTCACTTATAAAATTTTAATATTATGTAGATTTGCACCCGTAAGTACTCACGCATACACAAACCATCTGATATTTATTCCTGTAGATATTAATTACTAATATCTACAGGAATAATAACTACAATAAAAATAAACAAATTGTTAAAACGTAAAATACACACTGTGGGGCATGTCAAATTCACTCATTTAATTAATATTTAAATTATAGACAAAATCTGTAATCAAATAGCAAGAAAATACATTTTAATAAAGAATGTCCAAATATCCCAAGATAATTAAAAATCAATAATGTACCCTGTATATAAAAAGTTAAAAAAACAATAAAAAACTCAATAATCACAACACAATTATCCATAATAAAAAAAATTTTTTAAAGAAATCACAAAAAACTGAAAGTCAATAATAGATGCTCTACAAAAAAATATTGCCAAAACATCTTAAAGTAAAAGAACTGAATAATTACTACCAAATTTCCCATATTAAACATTATAAAAACGATGTCTAAAAATGCTAATCTGATTAAAAATCAATAATAAATCCTCTATAAAAAAGCCCCACACATAACACACACGTACTCACCCACCTTTGTACCCCGTTTGTCACGCAGGGATACACTTTCCCACAAAACCAATCGTCCAAGTTTCCACTCATCTACACGCAATGCTAACGCTCTGGCCTACAAATACTCTCTATCACACATTCTTTTGCATTCGCCCACTAAAACTCACTCATAAACACACCCACGTATGTGCATGCCCATAAACACTCGCTAACTGAATACGCGCGCGCACACACAAATACACACACACATATACATATACACAAACACATACACGCACACGCACACACATACACACACGTATATATCAATAATGGTTCCTGTACAAAAAAAGTTCTATTTCCAAGATTACCCATTATAAAGAACAGAGTATTTAACATAAAATTTCCCATGATAAAAATTATTGCAAACGAAGTTTATGTATCCCAGAATAAGTATACATCAATAATGGTTCCTGTACAAAAAAGGTTCCAGTGCCAAGATTCCCCACAATAAAGAGCAGACAAATTAATGAATAATTTCCCATAACAAAAAAATAATTACAATCGATGTCTATATATTCCAGAATAAGTATAAATCATTAATGGTTCCTCTACAAAAAAAGTTCTAGTGCCAAGATTCCCATAATAAAGAACGGACCAATTAATGGATAATTTCCCATAATAAAACAATGTTTTCAAATGATGTCTATATATCCTAGAATAAGCATAAATCAATAATGGTTCCTGAACAAAAAAGGTTCCAGAGCCAAGATTCCCCATAATAAAGAACAGAATTATTTATGAATAATTTTCCATAATAAAAAAATTTGTTCTAATGGTGACGATATATCCCAGAATAAGTAGTAATCAACAATAGTTTTTCTTGAAATAAAAGTTCTATTTCCAAGATTCCCCATTGTAATGACCAGAGTATTTAACATAAATTTTCCCATGATAAAAAATTATTGCAAACCAAGTTTATGTATCCCAGAATATATATAAATCAATAATGGTTCCTGTACGAAAAAAGTACTAGTGCCAAGATTCCTCATAATAAAGAACGGACCGATTAATGAATAATTTCCCACAATATAAAAATAATTACAATCGATGTCTATATATTCCAGAATAAGTATAATTCAACAATAACTTTACTTGAAAAAAAGTTTCTATTTCCAAGATTCCCCATTGTAATGACCAGAGTAATTAACATAAATATTCCCATGATAAAAAAATTATTGCAAACCAAGTCTATGTATCCCAGAATATGTATAAATGAATAATGGTTCCTGTACGAAAAAAGTACTAGTGCCAAGATTCCTCATCTTTCAATTAAAGAAATTTTTACGATTGAGTCACGCAAATATCTCTCTCTCTCTCTCTTTCTCTCTCTCCACACACTATACACACGCGCACACAAAAAGTCACAAACACATACCACATATTCACACCATATATAAAAGCATCCACCCACTCGTCCGTAGACACCTACAAAGAGAACATTTGATTGGCGTTTATACAAAAAGAGTGCATGTACACCAGACCTTTGGAACTTTACAGACGAAAAATCCAGAAAATATCAGAAATTCCCGAAATATCCTGGAAATGCCGTAACTAGTAGCGTCATCCCGAAATACCTCAGCAATTGGCGTAATATCCAGGAAAACCCGTAATTGGTAGAATCATCCCGAAATACCTCAGAAACTCCCGAAATATCCAGGAAATTCCACAATTAGTTGAGACATTTCGAAATACCTAGGAAATTCCCGAAATGTCCAGGAAATCCCTTAATTAGTAGAGTTATCAAGAAATACCTCAGGAATTCCCGAAATATCCAGGAAATACCATAATTAGTGGAGCCTAGCTGAAATCTTTCAGAAATTCCCGAAATATCCAGGAAATTCAGTAATTATCATACTCATCCCGAATTTCTTCAGAAATTCCCGAAATATCCAGGAAATCCCGAAATTAGCAGCGTCATCCCGAAATAGATCAGAAATACCCGAAACATCCAGGAAATTCCACAATTAATGGAGACATTTCGAAATATCTCAGAAATTCCCGAAGTATCCAGAAAATCCCGTTATTATTGGTGTTATCCATAATTCCTCAGAAATTCCCGAAATATCCAGGAAATTCCATAATTAGTGGAGACATTCAAAAATATGTCAGAAATTCCCGAAATATCCTGGAAATCCCGTAATTAGTAGAGTTATCCAGAAATACCTAAGAAATTCCCGAAATATCCAGGAAATCCCGTAATTTGTTTAGTTATCCCGAAATAGCTCAAAAATTCCCGAAAGGTCCAGGATATTCCGTAATTGGTAGATTCATCGCGAATTTCCACTGAATTTCGCGTAATATCCAGGAAATCCCGTAATTGGTAGAATCATCCCGAAATACCTCAGAAATTCCCTAAATATCCAGGAAATCCCGTAATTGGTAGATTCATCCCGAATTTCCTCAGATATTCCCGAAATATCCAGGAAATACTATAATTAGTGGAGTCTTTCTGAAATATTTCAGAAATTCCCGAAGTATCCAGAAAATCCCGTTATTATTGGTGTTATCCATAATTTCCTCAGAAATTCCCGAAATATCCAGGAAATTCCATAATTAGTGGAGACATTCAAAAATATGTCAGAAATTCCCGAAATATCCTGGAAATCCCGTAATTAGTAGAGTTATCCAGAAATACCTAAGAAATTCCCGAAATATCCAGGAAATCCCGTAATTTGTTTAGTTATCCCGAAATAGCTCAAAAATTCCCGAAAGGTCCAGGATATTCCGTAATTGGTAGATTCATCGCGAATTTCCACTGAATTTCGCGTAATATCCAGGAAATCCCGTAATTGGTAGAATCATCCCGAAATACCTCAGAAATTCCCTAAATATCCAGGAAATCCCGTAATTGGTAGATTCATCCCGAATTTCCTCAGATATTCCCGAAATATCCAGGAAATACTATAATTAGTGAAGTCTTTCAGAAATATTACAGAAATTCCCGAAATTTCCAAGAAATCCCGTAATTAGTAGTCATCCCGAATTTTTCCAGAAATTCCCGAAATATCCAGAAATTCCCGTAATTAGTAGCGTCATCCCAACATACCTCAGGAATTCCCGAAAGATCGAGGAAATCCCGTTATTGGTAGAGTCATCACGAATTTCCTCAGATATTCCCGAAATATCCAGGAAATCCCGTAATTTGTTTAGTTATCCCGAAATAGCTCAAAAATTCCCGAAAGGTCCAGGATATTCCGTAATTGGTAGATTCATCGCGAATTTCCACTGAATTTCGCGTAATATCCAGGAAATCCCGTAATTGGTAGAATCATCCCGAAATACCTCAGAAATTCCCTAAATATCCAGGAAATCCCGTAATTGGTAGATTCATCCCGAATTTCCTCAGATATTCCCGAAATATCCAGGAAATACTATAATTAATGGAGTCTTTCTGAAATATTTCAGAAATTCCCGAAATTTCCAAGAAATCCCGTAATTAGTAGTCATCCCGAATTTTTCCAGAAATTCCCGAAATATCCAGAAATTCCCGTAATTAGTAGCGTCATCCCAACATACCTCAGGAATTCCCGAAAGATCGAGGAAATCCCGTTATTGGTAGAGTCATCACGAATTTCCTCAGATATTCCCGAAATATCCAGGAAATCCCGTAATTTGTTTAGTTATCCCGAAATAGCTCAAAAATTCCCGAAAGTTCCTGGATATTCCGTAATTGGTAGATTCATCGCGAATTTCCACTGAATTTCGCGTAATATCCAGGAAATCCCGTAATTGGTAGAATCATCACGAAATACCTCAGAAATTCCCTAAATATCCAGGAAATCCCGTAATTGGTAGATTCATCCCGGATTTCCTCAGATATTCCCGAAATATCCCAGGAAATACTATAATTAGTGGAGTCTTTCTGAAATATTTCAGAAATTCCCGAAATTTCCAAGAAATCCCGTAATTAGTAGTCATTCCGAATTTTTCCAGAAATTCCCGAAATATCCAGAAATTCCCGTAATTAGTAGCGTCATCCCAACATACCTCAGGAATTCCCGAAAGATCGAGGAAATCCCGTTATTGGTAGAGTCATCACGAGTTTCCTCAGATATTCCCGAAATATCCAGGATATCCCGTAATTAGTGGAGTCTTTCTGAAATATTTCAGAAATTCCCGAAATATCCAGGAAACCCCGTAATTAGTCGACTCATCCCGAATTTCCTCCGAAATTTCCGAAAGATCTAGGAACTGTTTGTCATAATTCCAGGGACACATAAAGTCTAAAAAAGATATTGTTTATTTATATAATTATTTACAGTAATATGGGAATTCACAGAAAAATGCATATTTTAAATATATTTCTAAATATAATTTGTGATTAATATTACAAATAATATATATTTATTATAATTTTTGAATACATACAATTTATACCTGGCACCACGACAATTAATTGTTGACAACAAAATTAATTATCGGTTGTGCAATTGTAATAATTAATGGTAAAATGTATGTATAAAAAGTTGTACGTACGTACGTACGCGGACTACTGAAACTTCCAAGCCAAAAAACTAATAAAAAACGAGTTTTTAAAAATTTGTAATAGTGGTAAATTTATCCTCGTATCAATGCGATCACAATGGACTCATAAAAAATGACATTCACTAAATATTTTTTACAGTATAAGGGGTTTTTTACAGAAAAATTCACAATTTCACTTATAAAATTTTAATATTATGTAGATTTGCACCCGTAAGTACTCACGCATACACAAACCATCTGATATTTATTCCTGTAGATATTAATTACTAATATCTACAGGAATAATAACTACAATAAAAATAAACAAATTGTTAAAACGTAAAATACACACTGTGGGGCATGTCAAATTCACTCATTTAATTAATATTTAAATTATAGACAAAATCTGTAATCAAATAACAAGAAAATACATTTTAATAAAGAATGTCCAAATATCCCAAGATAATTAAAAATCAATAATGTACCCTGTATATAAAAAGTTAAAAAAACAATAAAAAACTCAATAATCACAACACAATTATCCATAATAAAAAAAATTTTTTAAAGAAATCACAAAAAACTGAAAAGTCAATAATAGATGCTCTACAAAAAAATATTGCCAAAACATCTTAAAGTAAAAGAACTGAATAATTACTACCAAATTTCCCATATTAAACATTATAAAAACGATGTCTAAAAATGCTAATCTGATTAAAAATCAATAATAAATCCTCTATAAAAAAGCCCCACACATAACACACACGTACTCACCCACCTTTGTACCCCGTTTGTCACGCAGGGATACACTTTCCCACAAAACCAATCGTCCAAGTTTCCACTCATCTACACGCAATGCTAACGCTCTGGCCTACAAATACTCTCTATCACACATTCTTTTTGCATTCGCCCACTAAAACTCACTCATAAACACACCCACGTATGTGCATGCCCATAAACACTCGCTAACTGAATACGCGCGCGCACACACAAATACACACACACATATACATATACACAAACACATACACGCACACGCACACACATACACACACGTATATATCAATAATGGTTCCTGTACAAAAAAAGTTCTATTTCCAAGATTACCCATTATAAAGAACAGAGTATTTAACATAAAATTTCCCATGATAAAAAAATTATTGCAAACGAAGTTTATGTATCCCAGAATAAGTATACATCAATAATGGTTCCTGTACAAAAAAGGTTCCAGTGCCAAGATTCCCCACAATAAAGAGCAGACAAATTAATGAATAATTTCCCATAACAAAAAAATAATTACAATCGATGTCTATATATTCCAGAATAAGTATAAATCATTAATGGTTCCTCTACAAAAAAGTTCTAGTGCCAAGATTCCCCATAATAAAGAACGGACCAATTAATGGATAATTTCCCATAATAAAACAATGTTTTCAAATGATGTCTATATATCCTAGAATAAGCATAAATCAATAATGGTTCCTGAACAAAAAAGGTTCCAGAGCCAAGATTCCCCATAATAAAGAACAGAATTATTTATGAATAATTTTCCATAATAAAAAAATTTGTTCTAATGGTGACGATATATCCCAGAATAAGTAGTAATCAACAATAGTTTTTCTTGAAATAAAAGTTCTATTTCCAAGATTCCCCATTGTAATGACCAGAGTATTTAACATAAATTTTCCCATGATAAAAAAATTATTGCAAACCAAGTTTATGTATCCCAGAATATATATAAATCAATAATGGTTCCTGTACGAAAAAAGTACTAGTGCCAAGATTCCTCATAATAAAGAACGGACCGATTAATGAATAATTTCCCACAATATAAAAATAATTACAATCGATGTCTATATATTCCAGAATAAGTATAATTCAACAATAACTTTACTTGAAAAAAAAGTTCTATTTCCAAGATTCCCCATTGTAATGACCAGAGTAATTAACATAAATATTCCCATGATAAAAAAATTATTGCAAACCAAGTCTATGTATCCCAGAATATGTATAAATGAATAATGGTTCCTGTACGAAAAAAGTACTAGTGCCAAGATTCCTCATCTTTCAATTAAAGAAATTTTTACGATTGAGTCACGCAAATATCTCTCTCTCTCTCTCTTTCTCTCTCTCCACACACTATACACACGCGCACACAAAAAGTCACAAACACATACCACATATTCACACCATATATAAAAGCATCCACCCACTCGTCCGTAGACACCTACAAAGAGAACATTTGATTGGCGTTTATACAAAAAGAGTGCATGTACACCAGACCTTTGGAACTTTACAGACGAAAAATCCAGAAAATATCAGAAATTCCCGAAATATCCTGGAAATCCCGTAATTAGTAGAGTTATTCAGAAATACCTCAGAAATTCCCGAAAGATTCAGGAAATCCCCTAATTAGTAGCGTCATCCTGAAATATCTCAGCAATTCCCGAAAGATCCAGGAAATCCCGAAATTGGTAGAATCATCACGAATTTCCTTAGATATTACCGAAATATCCAGAAAGTCCCGTAATTAGTGGAGTCTTTCTGAAATATTTCAGAAATTCCCGAAATATCCAAGAAATTCCGTAATTAGCAGTCATCCCGAATTTCTTCAGAAATTCCCGAAATATCCTGGAAATCCCGAAATTAGTAGAGTTATCCAGAAATACCTCAGAAATTCCCGAAATATCCAGGAAATTCCACAATTAGTTGAGACATTTCGAAATACCTAGGAAATTCCCGAAATGTCCAGGAAATCCCTTAATTAGTAGAGTTATCAAGAAATACCTCAGGAATTCCCGAAATATCCAGAAAATACCATAATTAGTGGAGCCTAGCTGAAATCTTTCAGAAATTCCCGAAATATCCAGGAAATGCAGTAATTATTATACTCATCCCGAATTTCTTCAGAAATTTCCGAAATATCCAGGAAATTCAGTAATTATTATACTCATCCCGAATTTCTTCAGAAATTCCCGAAATATCCAGGAAATCCCGAAATTAGCAGCCTCATCCCGAAATAGATCAGAAATTCCCGAAACATCCAGGAAATTCCACAATTAGTGGAGACATTTCGAAATATCTCAGAAATTCCCGAAGTATCCAGAAAATCCCGTTACAATTAGTGGAATCTTGCTCAAATATTTCAGAAATTTGCGAAATATCCAGGACATCCCGCAATTAGTAGAGTCATCCTGAAATAGCTAAGAAAAACCAGAAAGATCCAGGAAACCCGTAATTAGTAGCGTCATCCCGAAATGTCTCAGCAATTCCCAAAAGAACCAGGAAATCCCGTAATTGATAGAATCATTACGAATTTCCTCAGATATTCCCGAAATATCCAAGAAATCCCGTAATTAGTAGTCATCCCGAATTTCTTCAGAAATTCTCGAAATATCCTGGAAATGCCGTAATTAGTAGCGTCATCCCGAAATACCTCAGCAATTGGCGTAATATCCAGGAAAACCCGTAATTGGTAGAATCATCCCGAAATACCTCAGAAACTCCCGAAATATCCAGGAAATTCCACAATTAGTGGAGACATTTCGAAATACCTAGGAAATTCCCGAAATGTGCAGGAAATCCCTTAATTAGTAGAGTTATCAAGAAATACCTCAGGAATTCCCGAAATATCCAGGAAATCCCGAAATTAGCAGCGTCATCCCGAAATAGATCAGAAATTCCCGAAACATCCAGGAAATTCCACAATTAGTGGAGACATTTCGAAATATCTCAGAAATTCCCGAAGTATCCAGAAAATCCCGTTATTATTGGTGTTATCCCTAATTTCCTCAGAAATTCCCGAAATATCCAGGAAATTCCATAATTAGTGGAGACATTCAAAAATATGTCAGAAATTCCCGAAATATCCTGGAAATCCCGTAATTAGTAGAGTTATCCAGAAATACCTAAGAAATTCCCGAAATATCCAGGAAATCCCGTAATTTGTTTAGTTATCCCGAAATAGCTCAAAAATTCCCGAAAGGTCCAGGATATTCCGTAATTATTATACTCATCCCGAATTTCTTCAGAAATTTCCGAAATATCCAGGAAATTCAGTAATTATTATACTCATCCCGAATTTCTTCAGAAATTCCCGAAATATCCAGGAAATCCCGAAATTAGCAGCCTCATCCCGAAATAGATCAGAAATTCCCGAAACATCCAGGAAATTCCACAATTAGTGGAGACATTTCGAAATATCTCAGAAATTCCCGAAGTATCCAGAAAATCCCGTTACAATTAGTGGAATCTTGCTCAAATATTTCAGAAATTTGCGAAATATCCAGGACATCCCGCAATTAGTAGAGTCATCCTGAAATAGCTAAGAAAAACCAGAAAGATCCAGGAAACCCGTAATTAGTAGCGTCATCCCGAAATGTCTCAGCAATTCCCAAAAGAACCAGGAAATCCCGTAATTGATAGAATCATTACGAATTTCCTCAGATATTCCCGAAATATCCAAGAAATCCCGTAATTAGTAGTCATCCCGAATTTCTTCAGAAATTCTCGAAATATCCTGGAAATGCCGTAATTAGTAGCGTCATCCCGAAATACCTCAGCAATTGGCGTAATATCCAGGAAAACCCGTAATTGGTAGAATCATCCCGAAATACCTCAGAAACTCCCGAAATATCCAGGAAATTCCACAATTAGTGGAGACATTTCGAAATACCTAGGAAATTCCCGAAATGTGCAGGAAATCCCTTAATTAGTAGAGTTATCAAGAAATACCTCAGGAATTCCCGAAATATCCAGGAAATCCCGAAATTAGCAGCGTCATCCCGAAATAGATCAGAAATTCCCGAAACATCCAGGAAATTCCACAATTAGTGGAGACATTTCGAAATATCTCAGAAATTCCCGAAGTATCCAGAAAATCCCGTTATTATTGGTGTTATCCCTAATTTCCTCAGAAATTCCCGAAATATCCAGGAAATTCCATAATTAGTGGAGACATTCAAAAATATGTCAGAAATTCCCGAAATATCCTGGAAATCCCGTAATTAGTAGAGTTATCCAGAAATACCTAAGAAATTCCCGAAATATCCAGGAAATCCCGTAATTTGTTTAGTTATCCCGAAATAGCTCAAAAATTCCCGAAAGGTCCAGGATATTCCGTAATTATTATACTCATCCCGAATTTCTTCAGAAATTTCCGAAATATCCAGGAAATTCAGTAATTATTATACTCATCCCGAATTTCTTCAGAAATTCCCGAAATATCCAGGAAATCCCGAAATTAGCAGCCTCATCCCGAAATAGATCAGAAATTCCCGAAACATCCAGGAAATTCCACAATTAGTGGAGACATTTCGAAATATCTCAGAAATTCCCGAAGTATCCAGAAAATCCCGTTACAATTAGTGGAATCTTGCTCAAATATTTCAGAAATTTGCGAAATATCCAGGACATCCCGCAATTAGTAGAGTCATCCTGAAATAGCTAAGAAAAACCAGAAAGATCCAGGAAACCCGTAATTAGTAGCGTCATCCCGAAATGTCTCAGCAATTCCCAAAAGAACCAGGAAATCCCGTAATTGATAGAATCATTACGAATTTCCTCAGATATTCCCGAAATATCCAAGAAATCCCGTAATTAGTAGTCATCCCGAATTTCTTCAGAAATTCTCGAAATATCCTGGAAATGCCGTAATTAGTAGCGTCATCCCGAAATACCTCAGCAATTGGCGTAATATCCAGGAAAACCCGTAATTGGTAGAATCATCCCGAAATACCTCAGAAACTCCCGAAATATCCAGGAAATTCCACAATTAGTGGAGACATTTCGAAATACCTAGGAAATTCCCGAAATGTCCAGGAAATCCCTTAATTAGTAGAGTTATCAAGAAATACCTCAGGAATTCCCGAAATATCCAGGAAATCCCGAAATTAGCAGCGTCATCCCGAAATAGATCAGAAATTCCCGAAACATCCAGGAAATTCCACAATTAGTGGAGACATTTCGAAATATCTCAGAAATTCCCGAAGTATCCAGAAAATCCCGTTATTATTGGTGTTATCCCTAATTTCCTCAGAAATTCCCGAAATATCCAGGAAATTCCATAATTAGTGGAGACATTCAAAAATATGTCAGAAATTCCCGAAATATCCTGGAAATCCCGTAATTAGTAGAGTTATCCAGAAATACCTAAGAAATTCCCGAAATATCCAGGAAATCCCGTAATTTGTTTAGTTATCCCGAAATAGCTCAAAAATTCCCGAAAGGTCCAGGATATTCCGTAATTGGTAGATTCATCGCGAATTTCCACTGAACTTCGCGTAATATCCAGGAAATCCCGTAATTGGTAGAATCATCCCGAAATACCTCAGAAATTCCCTAAATATCCAGGAAATCCCGTAATTGGTAGATTCATCCTGAATTTCCTCAGATATTCCCGAAATATCCCAGGAAATACTATAATTAGTGGAGTCTTTCTGAAATATTTCAGAAATTCCCGAAATTTCCAAGAAATCCCGTAATTAGTAGTCATCCCGAATTTTTCCAGAAATTCCCGAAATATCCAGAAATTCCCGTAATTAGTAGAGTCATCCCAACATACCTCAGGAATTCCCGAAAGATCGAGGAAATCCCGTTATTGGTATAGTCATTACGAGTTTCCTCAGATATTCCCGAAATATCCAGGATATCCCGTAATTAGTGGAGTCTTTCTGAAATATTTCAGAAATTCCCGAAATATCCAGGAAACCCCGTAATTAGTCGACTCATCCCGAATTTCCTCCGAAATTTCCGAAAGATCTAGGAACTGTTTGTCATAATTCCAGGGACACATAAAGTCTAAAAAAGATATTGTTTATTTATATAATTATTTACAGTAATATGGGAATTCACAGAAAAATGCTTATTTTAAATATATTTCTAAATATAATTTGTGATTAATATTACAAATAATATATATTTATTATAATTTTTGAATACATACAATTTATACCTGGTACCACGACAATTAATTGTTGACAACAAAATTAATTATCGGTTGTGCAATTGTAATAATTAATGGTAAAATGTATGTATAAAAAGTTGTACGTACGTACGTACGTACGTACGGACGGACGTACGTACGTACGTACGCGGACTACTGAAACTTCCAAGCCAAAAAACTAATAAAAAACGACTCTTTAAAAAATTTGTAATAGTGGTAAATTTATCCTCGTATCAATGCGATCACAATGGACTCATAAAAAATGACATTCACTAAATATTTTTTACAGTATAAGGGGTTTTTTACAGAAAAATTCACAATTTCACTTATAAAATTTTAATATTATGTAGATTCCTTTGCTTTATTTATATTAGTTTTATTGAATTTTTTGTTTGATAATTTTGTTGCTCTGTCTACTAGATTGTAAACCATAGCAATTTTTTGTGAGGTTGGATGTGCCGATTCAAAGTTTTAA
This sequence comes from Theocolax elegans, assembly GCA_026168455.1. Classification (NCBI taxonomy): domain Eukaryota; kingdom Metazoa; phylum Arthropoda; class Insecta; order Hymenoptera; family Cerocephalidae; genus Theocolax; species Theocolax elegans. The sequence goes on from CM047429.1 coordinate 8,589,780, forward strand.
AACTTTCTACAGCAATACTACACCGAGAAATTCTTGGGGCACTCTCTGTACTTATGTGAAGGACAAATACAGTAATTACTTTTAGTACAGCAGCTCTCCTAGTTTTGGGAGCTCTGCTATCCTAAATGACGAAAAAGTGTTTTGTTTTGCGACTACAGCGCCACTTTTGAACAGTTCTTATACCATTTTGGGGCAACAGCTGTCCTAAACATCGTACGAATGCACGAATAATGTAGTTGGACATCGGGTACCCCAAGAATTTCTCGGTGTAGTAAATTTAATAGTCTTCTTGAAAATTTTAAAATCAAAATCTTAAATATTGAAATACAAGATATTTGCATTCATATATCAAATTTAGAAAAAAAGACAATTCTCTTAATAATGATCTTAAAAATCTTCTACCTTCAACAAAAAAACCTTATTTCACAAAAACAACAATACTTGTTACCGTGACAATCTTAATAATATACATGACAATAAAATCAGAAACTCTACAAAAAATTAAATAACAAATACCACAAACATTGCCCGTTTGGTGAAAAATCTAACAAATATTGAAATACCGAATAATGTGACTGACATAATTTCACTAGGACCTAAATTTAGTATTCCTTTTTCTCAGAATAATAATACTTCGATAAATTATATAAAGTCTTTGGAAAATTTTATTTTTGCAAACGAAATTAATGAACAATTTGCTGACTCTTTGAGACGAAATTTAGTGGACAAAATAAACACACATATGAAAGAAAAAGGTCAACATATATCTATAAAAAACAGAATATAATAAAATCGATGAAATGTTATATATTTTTAATACTTATAACGACAAATTAAAATTTACTTATGAAATAGAGAATAATAATAGAATCAGTTTTTTAGACACTTTATTAATAAATAACAATAACAAAATTGAATTTGACTGGTACACGAAAACGACGTTTTCTGCAAGGTTTTTAAACTTTGAATCGACACATCCAACCTCACTAAAAATTGCTATGGTTTATAATCTAGTAGACAGAGCAACAAAATTATCAAACAAAAAATTCATTAAAACTAATATAAATAAAGCAAAGGAATATCTAATTAAAAATAATTATCCGAATGATTTTATAGATAAATACATAAAAAAACGTCTCGCTATTTTAAATAATAAACCAAATAATCAAAATAGTAATGTAAATACTGAATATTCACTTTACCTTATTCGAAAGGTCTTTACGAGAAAATGTCTACTAATTTAAAAAAACACGGAATGAAAACTGTCCCATGTGTAGAAAATAATTTAAATAATATGATAATTAAAGGGAAAGACAGATCTGATAGAAACACGCAAAATAATGTGGTATACAATCTCAACTGCATAGACTGTGATGCATCTTACGTAGGACAACCAAAGAGACAAATAAAAACGCGAATTAATGAACATAAAAGAAGTAAAAATTCTGTTGTTTTTCAACACGTACAGGACAACAAAGACGACTTTGACTGGAAAAACTTCAAAATTTTAGATAAAGAAGCAAACTATGGAAAAAGAATTGCATCCGAAATGGTGCATATTAATTTACAAAAAAATTCTATCAATAAACAAGAAGACTCCATTAAATTAAATAGACAGTATTCGCACATTATATTTAAAATAAAAATGCACTAAATTAAATGATTATATTTGTATACAAAGCTTGTGCGTCATAATAGAAAAAATGTAAACACTGATTGCTCGATTCATTACTAATAAGCCGTTGCAAATTCGTATACTTTACTTATATTGCCAAAATCTTTGTCGTATATACATCTCCGTTGACGTTTCCTTTGTGTATAATGAGGAAAAAGAAACGAAAATTTAAATTCGACTTACGACTGGATATTTTGTGACGGAAATCGTCACACAATCTATTCACGACGAATAGAGTATTTAAATTCGCGAATTGTAAGTCGTCGGAGCCTTTCGTATATCAAGGCCAACCGACGAGACTTGTTTATTTTTCGACGAGTGTACAATTACGCGCGCGACTATACGTAGGGATGGGAGCGCGAAAGAGTGTGTGAGTTTCCCCACTCCCATCCCTTTTTCGAGAAATTAGGCGATCGCCTAATTAGTGTATAATGATCCGCCGATCGGGACGGATTATTATATTGTATATCCGTTCTGTACTGCTCGAGAGTGCCGAGACTGCATTCCACCCATCTCTGTAGTAGGCTCTGTGAACGGTTGTTCCGGTGAAGAGCTAAGTGCGAAGACCCGGGTGGACGAACACGTGTGTCGCGTGAAGTTTTGTGTGTGTGTATTGAGGACGGGGTCGTGCGCGTGTGATACAGCGGATCGCGACTCACTCGCCGGGGCAAGGGCCGCCTTCACCACCTCAACCGCTGGTCGTCCCTTTGTCAAGGAGGTCGACCAGTCGCCGAGGATCGGCTGGGCCATCCCAGAGGAGCGTTGCCGGTAAGTGTTTCAATTTATTAACGTGACCCTCCCCCTCCCTTGTGTGTGTGTACATCGGGAGTGTTTCGGGTACGACGGTACTCGAACAGCGGTTCCTGGGAGTGAAACCTGTCGCAGGCGAGGATCTCGATCCGACAGGTTTTCCCGGGACTTCCGCCCACGCGAAGCAACATTTGTCGCAGCACACGGCCTGGATGGCCAATTGTTAAATTAAATTATTAAAATAAATGTCTCTTTTATTTTTATTTTAATTTATGTGTGTTTATTTTGTTCTCCCCGCTCTCGCCGACTATTCCTTTAATTTTTATATCGTGTCGAGGCAAGGAGGACAGCCCGAATCCTCCACACCGATCGTCCCAGCGAACTCGTGTTCCTGGCGACAGCCCGCAGTTCGTGATAACAAAATAATTAATTGTGTGCGCGGTATTGGGCAACGCGGTCCAACGGTTAATATTGATTATTAAAAATAATTAAGTGTACCGGGTTCGCGAATACCACGTCACAATTTATACACAAATCGCGACATTACATTAGAAGGTAACCTACTATTTTTCTTTCACTTATTTTTTATTTTGCATTATCCGAGATATATTTTAATCTTTTTGTGAATAATAAATTTTACAGTCTGAAGAGGGTGGCATTGACCACCGAAACGTTACGTTACAAAAGGAAATAAATGTGTTAAATTTTTTTACTCATCCTTTCCTTTTTCACATTTGACTCGGGAAGATCGACAAATTTTCAATCAACCTAATTAAATAAACCACCGAGTGATAAAATCAAATCAACAACATGCTTTTTAATAACTATACCAAACCAACACGAAATCAAAAGTAGTCTAAAAACTAGGTTTTTACTGGAGGGGGTAGAGCGGTTAAGTGTAGAACCATGCGCAGGGTTAGAATTAGGCGACCCGATAGATAATGGGTTCGGTCCAGAAATATTTTTTTAGGACGAGCAGACCAATGACGATAATCGATGACTTCATTATGAAGCAGCGGCAAGCCGATGAAGTCAAATCCGCCAACAGGCCATGAAGCGGCATTTCGCAGCTATCATTTATTGCTCCAAGTAAACCCGGATTCGAGGGCCCCGCACGTTCCACACAATGAGCCCGAAGGTCGGATGGACCATCATCAAGATTCCTGACCTATACGTCGAGGTCACTAAGCTGGGATCCGGTCGCCTCCTCCACCCGATCGACACGCGCATGAAGTGAGTGCAACTCCGCATTCACCTTGACATGCTTGGATTCGACAAGGTCTACTTGTCATTCGACACGCTTCGTCAGCGTTGCTACCGGACGGGTAACGTTATGTGACAGGTTACGCGCGACCGAGTATAGCCGGAAGCGCAAGTATGATGGTACCTCCTTCCGCAGGTGGGCTCTTCTGTGTGTGTGAGAGAGAAAGAGAGAGAAAGCTCGATCGCCTAGCCCCTTCTCGTACATGTCTTTGCAGCTGGTTTCGCCGTGAGAAACCACTGCGGCGAATTCTTTTATTATAGCAATAATTAGTTCGTCCCTCCACACCGCTGTATCTAGTTCAGTTTTTTTGAGTGTGAGTGTGTTTAGAAATATATTTCTATGTCGATCTGAAGGAGGTCAGTGGAGGGAAAAAAGGCTATTCTTTTTGTTACGACTCGGTGGAAAGGACTTTGAAGCACTTTTCGTTTAGCGATGCTTCATAATGGTTTCCTTTGCGACGTTAACGGATCCCCACAAAGAGGTTGAGCCTGGTGCAAGACTGATCCATCATAAGCCAAGACGTATGTCTCCCAAGGTCCTTGAATTTGCCCAAAGTGAGGTCAAAAAGATGTTTGACAAGAGCATTATTGAACCGAGTACGAGTGATTGGTCAGACGCTCCGGTCATCGTCCGCAAAGATGAAGGAAGTTATCGCTTCTGTATCGATTTTCGAGACCTTAACGAAGTCACAAAACATGATTCTTTTTCAATTCTTAATATGGATACCATATTGGATAAGGTGCTTAATGCAAGGTATATATCAAAAATTGATTTTAAGAAAGCACACTTCCAAATATTAATGGCCAAATCGAGCCGGCATTATACTGCATTTGCTGTAACCGGATCAGGGCTGTGACAGTTCACGAGAATGCCTTTTGGCCTCATGAATGCTTCTATGACCTTTGCATGGCTTATAAATGTAATTTTCTGGTCTAAAGTGGAACCTCATGTCTTTGGTTACTTATACGACGTGATCGTCATTACCTAAACTTTTGAGGACTATCTAAAATAGCTCCTTATGACTCCTTATGACTATCTAATGTTCCTTGTGTACAAGGTAGACAAAGAGAAAGTAGAAGAATAAAAGAGAAAAGTAAGAGAATAGAGAAAGTAGAGTCTTTAATTACCCTACTTTGCATAATGTCAAACAGCTGGGATTCTTTCTCGGTATGGTAGGCTGGTACTCTCGATTCATCAACCGAGAAGCTGACATGAAGGCTCCCGTTACTAAGTTGCTGCGTAACGACTAGGATTGGGGCTTAGAGTTGCGTCAACTGAGGCGCCTGTACTAGCCCGTCCATACTTTTCTAAGCCATTTTCCGTCCAAAGTGGCGAAAGTAATTCAGCAATAGGTGCGATGTTAACGCAACTGGACGATGAGGCTTTCTAGCATTTGATTGTCTACATCAGTCGACTATTAGATCAAGCTGAACGTAATTACATGGCAACGAAAAAAGAATGCTTGACCCTCATTTCAAATAACTTTGAAATAGTGCATAAGAAAAGAGTATTGATGAGTCTTGATGGCTCGAGATGCGCTTTCTCGTGCCATCAACCCAGAGCCCGAAGAATAAGAGATTGCCTTGTTCAAAGCAATTACCGATCCATGGTATATCGCGAAATTGAACGATGTACGCTCGTGTCCTCAAAGATTTTTCGAGTGGAAAATTCAGTGTGAGAAGAAGGTCAGCGCCTTGATCTACCCTTAAAGCAGAGGAGCTTTGTTTTAGTGGACTCTCATTTCCACTTATCTAAGGGTCACATGGGAGTCGAAAAGACCTACGAACGTGTTGGAAGAGACTACTATTGGCCAGGTAGTTACCGCGATACCCGCCAATTTGTTTTGCAGTGTCCGATCTGTCAGAGCTATAAGACGAATCAAGCATGTCTTCAAGGCTTGATAGGTAAACGGAACATTAAAAGTCGATACAAATACATCTTTGTATTTCAAAACTTATTTACAAAGTGGATAGAGCTCAAACCTTTACGTACGGCGAAAGCATTCGAAGAATTTATAGTCTTTCGTTGGGAAACACCAGATTTCCTAATATCGGATAATGGGACCCAGTTCTTTAGCGGTACAATGTCGCGTATACTGGAGGTGTATGACATAAACATGTCAGAACCCCTCCTTAGCGGCCACAAACCAACCCGGTCGAGAAAGCTAATAGGACGCTAAAAACGATGATTGCGACATTTGTGGATTCGGAATTTCGCCATGCAATAAACACGGCAACGCAGTCAAGTACAAAAGTCTCATCCGCGTGCTTAAACTGCGGGTGTCATTTACAAACTGTGTAGAGTCTCCGGAAGTGGAAAACAGGACTCTAAGTTCCTGGACAATTCCGAGGTATGGCTAGATCGACTTAAAAGAATTGATGCTCTGCACGACTTAGTCAATAAACACATTGACGAGGAACAAAGAGGTCAAGAAGATACCTACAATAGAAACATACGGATTGCGTCGTTTCAGCTAGGCGATCTAGTCATGAGAAAGTGCCATACGCTTTCTCAAGGTGAGAAAGGCATGTCAGCTAAACTGGTATCAAAACATAAGGAGGTACACGTATCGGATGTGAAGAGATATGTACCACCTTGGGTTGTCACGTAGAGCAGTAAGGGATTTGTGTATCGGTTCGAACAGTTACCGAAGGCTGCGTTTGGTAACTGTATGCCATGCAACGAGAGTGTCACGTTTCAGTATGTTTGTTTATGAGTGAATGGAAAATTCTCCCTTATTCATATTTTTTTTATAATTGTAACTAAAAAGCTTCTGTTTTGTTTCAGCTCCCAGATGGACCCAAACGGCAACTTTATCGCTCTGAAGGTGCAGATGCTCCAACAATGAGCGATCGAGCGCGACGAAAAAGGCCACCACCGGTTTGAAAAGCAGGCTTCCGGAAATCGTCGTGCGATATCGGCAGATGTCCGAGACCTGGAAGCAGGAGACGGCGTCACTCCATCTTTGCCTCAGCTCATACTGCTAGGGCAGGAAACACCTACTTCGGGGATCGTAAGTAGGGGGTCTCCTGACTTCCTGTACCTGTAGATAACCTAGTCGCTGGATGTGCCCAGTCAGTGCGTGACATCGACCAGGTACTAGTCGAGCTGGAAGGGATACCGCGTGCCTCGCCGCGTCAGCTGCCTGCATCTCGCCGTGGCTGGCCAGGGTGTCTATCATTTTGGCTAGGAGGAACTCCAAGGCTTCCTGGTCAATTTCGATTATTATCTGCAACAGAATTAACCCATTTGTTCCTAAGCGGACATTTTATAGTCAATTGGTTTTTTGCCTAGAAAATTGTCGAAAAAAAAAAAATTTTCGCTCTTTCCGATTCTGAAGTCGGAATTTGAAAATTTCCATTGGAAAATTTAAAAATGGCGGTTTGAATTTGGTGAAAAATCAGAAATACATTTTTCAACATTTTGACATGCTTGTTTTTAATAAAACTGTTTAACGTAGATCGTGAGACGGATTCATGTTGCAAATGATATTATTATTGAAACATTTGATGTTTGCGAATTTTCCCGAAAATTTTTCCAAGATAGCGTCTGTGACATCATGAAATAATCGGAAACTTCTTACTTTTTTAAAAACTTTTCTAATTTATACCAAATTTTGAATCATTAGGTTCTCGAGGTCGCTGATTACGAATCTGAAGTCAGATTTGAAAAAATCAACATGGCGAATTCAAAATGGCCGAAATTTTTTTCAAACATCAACCGAATTGGATTCAATTTTGAATATTTACTTTTGAAATAATGGTGGAAGAAATTATTCATTTTTTGCAATGTGGTAAGGGTCAAAACAACTTAATATATATACTCTTTACATTCATTACAATAATTTGAGATCTTTCTTCCTTGGCTGCTTCACCAACAGTCCTTTTCAGGATAGTTGGCGAGTTTTCCATTCCGGCAAAGTGTGCATTTCTCTAACAGTCTTTCTCAAGATAGTTAGGGAAATATTCACTTTTTTCTTCAGCTGCCTCCCCAACAGTCCTTTTCAGGATAGTTGGCGAGTTTTCCATTTCGTCAACGTGTGCATTTCTCTAACAGTCTTTCTCAAGATAGTTAGAGGATATCCACTTTATGACGACGTATTATTATTCGTATGTTCAATTTTACTTTCAATAACATTCACGTGATGTTTCTGGAGTGCATGAACATAATCAATTTCTGGAGGGTTCCTGGAAAGTGCATCTGCTACGTAGTTGATCTTAACTGGTTGGTAAATAACTTCGAACTAAAATTTTTCCGTTAATTTAAAATACCTATTTTTGAGACGAGATGATGAGTCTTTTATGCGATGTAGCCAGACGAGTGGTTTGTGATCAGTCACAAACACAAATTTTCTGTCGATTAGAAAATATTCTAATTGATTTGCACAGTACAACATTGCGAATAGTTCTTTTTCGATCGTGCTCTTGTTTCCGTATTCGTGAAGGATTTGCTGGCGTAGGCGATTGGAAGGTCAGCTGATTCCCTTTTTTGTAATAAGACTTCACCTATCGCATAGTTCGATGCGTCTGTAGTTACGTAGAAGTTTTTATTAAAATCCGGGTATTGAAGTATGGGTGCTTCTACTAACTTCAATTTTAAGATTTCGAAAGGTACGAAAGACTGTTCGTTAGCTCATAAAAATTTGCGGTCTTTTTTCAACAAATTAGTTAAAGGTTTGGCTAGTTTGGACATGTTGGGAATAAAGTTCCTATAATATCCGCAAATTCCCAGGAACTGGCGTATGTTCTTCTGTGTTTTTGGTATCGGATAATTACCAATTGCCTTTATATTTTCCGGATTTGGTTCCAATCCTCTACCGCTCACGGAATATCCCAAGAAAATGACATTATCCTTATAAAATTGACACTTATTCGGATTAAGTTTCAAGTTGGCCTCGTTTAGTTTACTAGACAATTCCACAAAGACTTCATCTAGGTCATCGAGCATCTTAGCGAATAGGATTATGTCGTGAATGTAACCGAGCATTTCTTTGACTCTTGTTTTACCTTCCATGGTGAGTGGCCTATGACCAACAATTTTATTGGTAAGCTCCTGAAATCCGCTTAAAGTGATAGTGCCCAAAAGGAGTAGAGAAAGCTGTTTTCTTGCGATCTTCGGATTGAATCTTTATTTGATGGAATCCACTATACATGTCGGCAACGATGAAATATTTTGCACCTCGCAGCTGTTTGACTAAATGGGTAATGTTCGGAATCGGAAAGGAATAAGGTCGCGTTTTCTCGTTAAGTTTCCTAAAATCAACTACGACCCTCCACTGCGAATGTTCCTCGTTGTCGTCTCGTTTTCTGACAACCCACAGTGGGTTATCAAATTCTTGTAAGACGAGTTACTGCGTTCTATGATGTCAGTGTCTAATAATTTAATAACTTATTCGTAGACTACATCCTGTAGTTTCTGCGGGATTGGATACTGCTTGATATTAAGTGGTACTTCGTCGTGCGTCTCGATCTTGTGTTGGATTAGGTTAGCCGATGATAGAGTTTCTCCTTTCAAGTGCAATATGTTACCTGTATTCTCAATGAGCTTTTTCAGCCTATTCCGTAAGCCCGGATTTGAGTGGTCCTGATTTATTTCCTCTAAAATTCTTCTGTTCTTAGTTCTCTCGTCTAATGTGAAAAGGTCTTGGTTCTTGTGCAAGGATTTTCGTCCATCCTTCTTCGGTTCATTTTGGTTGCAGCAATTTTCGATTATCCCCGTCATATCCGTAAACAACTGCCTTAGATAAGGACGAACCTGTTCGTAGTCGTTTATCAATATGTCATTGCAATCTATAATTTCCAAATTTTCGGTGTTCGATATGTAAACATTAAATAATTGTGTGTCTAAAAGGCTATTCACTTGTAAATTTGTATGATCCACTTCCTGAAGGTCTTTCGATGTTGTGTCTACTAAGCATATGCTCGAGTCTTCCTGGTATATGTCATGTTTTCTTCATTTCTGGTTGATTGCGTCTGCAATGGTGTGTTGGTTATGGTTGATGGGCGATAATACGGTATCCCACTTGGAGGAACGGATGAATCGGGTTTGAGCGAAACAAGATTGTCTAGCCATTTGTTAAGCACGGAGCTGGTGGATCTTTCGTTATTTCCATTATTATCCATCTTACTTAGAGGAAGCAAGGTAACATTGGTTAAGAGTATTTCTGCCTCAATGTCGCCGTCGTTGAAAAATTCCACATCAATGTAATCATTAGCGTTTGTTAAAACGACATCTCCTGCTCTGATTCGATTATCGGTGAATTCTATTTTCGGTATATAACCATACTCGTGTGCATTCGCATTGTCCAACGCTAATTTTACCATTACACTACTAAACGGTTTTATTAGCGTTGGGCCATTGGTGTTAATAAAATTCAATTTTTGATTTTCAAAAATGAACATATTTCCCTGGAAATCTAACTTTGCTTTTCTATCTTCGAAAAACGTGGAACCTTGTAGCATGGGAGCCAAAAGAGAAAATGTGTCTTTTACCACGACAAAGTGGCTAGGTTTTCCATATAAATTTATTTCACATGTTCCGAGTGGAAAAATATCCTCTCCGCTTATTCCTATCAATATAGGAGTCTTCTCCGTTTTGATTTTTACGTGATCTCGCAGCTGTAATTCCTTTATAACATTCGGTTGTGCACCCGAATCTAACATTGTATATACCTGCTCTTCCTTTAGATCCTTCGAGGTTGTTTCCACATGAGGTACACTAGTACTCTTGTTTAGTTTGACGATGTAGACTGGCGCATCCTCACTTGATTTGTGGGGTATCTGGATGTACTTGGCAGGGCTTGCCCCTTCTGCGCCGCCATGCTCTCGTTTTTCTGGTTCCTTAGCTTAGCTTCCTGGCCATTACGCCATTTTAGTTTCCTACATTCACCTACTTCGTGATCGTAGTTTTTGCAATAACTACAAGTCGGCATTCCTTTAGGTCTGTCTTGATGATAAGTCGGTTTGTTGAAATCTCTATTTATATTCCTTTCATACCTTTCAGTGTAATATTTATCAAAATTCCTTCGATCTCGGAAATTTCTATCGTCTCGTCTTCGAATATTGTCGTAATCCTTTCGGTCTCGATTATGTAACATGTTGGCACTGTGTGCATTATTATAGACTGGGCATCTATGATCATTCCTGTCAAAATCCTTACGTTCGTCGCGCTCGCCGAAACTCCGTATTCTGCTTTCGCCGTGTTTGATTTCGTCCCTCTCCATTTGTTTATCAACAGCTATGGCATCGTCGACTACTTCCTGGTAGGTTAGGTGACGCAGATCTTTAAGTTGGTTGCGGAAAGCGGGTTGTAATCCATCACGGAATCCTTCGATAGCTTCTCGTTCAATTTCTAAAATTTCGCGTTCCTCTAAATCGTCATTGATGTCAAACTTTCTTCTATCCAGCATAGCGTCTTTGAGGTCAGTGACTCGCGTTATATAACTAAGCAGGGATTCGGTGCGAAGATGTTTAATAGAATCCAACTTCCCTCTCAGACAATTCATTGTCTCGGTCGGTGCAAAAACTACCTTTAAACCAGAGTAACCAGTTGGCGATTTTCTTTCCTTTTCTCTCTAACGTATTTTGATGTTTATTATATGAGAGCAACGAAGAGAAAAAATCGCCATCTGGCAACCCTGCTTTAAACGGTCGATGAACTCTACTAGATTGTCGAAATCCATGCCATCCATAACCATATAAGGTTGGTCGTCTAGTTTATTTTTTAATAATTTTACAATCTCTACTTTTAGCGCATGAGGGACCGATTTAACTGCTCGTTTGCCGGCGCGTGCGAATTTCATAAGGTTGCCGCCATTGAACCTTGGTACCCCCTGAAGAGCTTCTTTTACGTAAACATTGGGCGGCACGTACAAGTTATTCGTTCCCGCTTCACCTCCTCTGTTGGGATCCCTAACTATGCTATTTTGTCTGAATTCGTCGACAGCACTTCTAATATCCGCCATTTGTTTGAGAAGTGGTCCGGAATACGGTTCGTTATGTATAATTCGAGGATTCGTGGACGTTTTACAGGGCGTCGTCGGGTCTTTTTCGTACGGGTCTGCCCGTAGTCGTCTTTCCTCGACCAGAGTCAGCTGTTCGTTTGCTTGTTCGGCATCATGTAAAGCTTCTAATGTTATTTGTTGCGTTTCCTTGACCTCGTTGAGCATCTTCGTTTTCTTTTCTATTAAAGTCGCTTCCAATCGACGTAATCGGTCTTCTCTTTCCTTTACTTCGGCTCTCTCCTGTTTAAGGTCATCTACCGTGTACTCGACTTCGGAGTCCGACATTGTAAACCGTTTCTTTTTATTTTTTATGTTTTGGTTTTTTTTTTAAATGGAATTAAAATAAATGTATTAAAATATGTCAGGTAACGGATGCCTAATGCTAACAGTCTGACAGTCGCAGTACCTCTTTTTATAAATAATGAGATTAATTAATATGAAATTTTAAATATGCTTATAAAGGGAAACTATAGACTGAAAGATAAATTCTGAAATGGAATAAAAGTCGAAAACGCTTGACGCTTTAAAAATGAATACAGTCAGATACTAAGTTAAATGAATTATTATTGTCGCGTTACCAATGTAGTAACGTAAAGTAAACTACTATGACATTGAAAGAGAAAATATAATTAATTGCAGCTATTGTTATCATATGTCATAGGGTTACCACAGTAGGGTATATATACTGACGGTTACCGACTACAGGTAACACTTATCGACGGTCGGCAAGTTACCGACAGTTGGCAACTGTTATGTAGGTAAAGTAGAGTTTTACCTACCAAAGGTAACAATAGTAACAACTGTAAATTAAATATGAAAATATAATATATATAATTATGAGAAATAGAGAAAAACTAAATTGATCGAATAAAATGAATACTTCTATATATAGAATAATAATATAATTCATGCAGTTTTATAAAAAAAGTTTTATATAGAGACATATAAATATAATGTCGTGGCAAGAAAATGCTATGTAAGCTTTATCAAGTAACCCGAGTTTAACTCGTGTGTCACTAGCGTATTAATTCTCGGAACAGTGCGATAAAAATAATAAATGAATTTCGTGTCCGTGTGACAATAAAATTAGAAAATTTAACGGTCATTCAAATTACAACATTCATGCATTTATTTATTAAACTTGTTATTATTATTTTATTTATTTAATCTTCTAGATCTTCTAATGTAAGATTCATGCAATATATCAATACATCTTTGAATAAAATCATCCTATAGATTTAGAAATGTAAGTAGGAATTTTGTAAGGCACAAAGACATGATAATGTATTTACCTTGTTCTTATGTGTTTTAGAAGACAAAATCCCACCTCCGCTGTCACCAATGTAACGTACTGGTCAATCCTTCAGACTTTACGCAGTTCGTGAGTTTGAGATGGGATCGGATTTCTCGTGGTTCGGAGGGACTTAATCGCTTCTCCCGTACTCTCGATGCTTGATAGGCGTGGTGACCCTCTGTTGAGCTAAATTAGGCTGCGTGTGGCTAAGCTTGATTTATTTACAATTCCAGGAAGTAGTTCCTCCCAAGGGTGGAGAGCTTGGTCCCTTCCGTTGCTCTCAAATATATTCTGTTATATTCTCCAAATTCAAATACATTACCTCGTTTTATAATTTTATTTATGCCTTTATTACTTTGTTATGTACAAGAGAGAGTAGGAAAATAAACAACTCGCTGTTTAACTTTAAACTAGTAAAGTAATACGAATATTTATTTATTATAAGCGTTCACTCTTCGCGTTCGTGTCGCGGGTGCTTGTGCACGTGTGTATACAACAATTATATAATTACGCGGTACTAACAATGAAATCGACTGGAACGGTAATCAAAACGCGTGAACGGAGCGATTCAAGAGCACGTCCGTTCGGTATCGAGTCAGTCTGAGCTCTGGTGGGAGTCGACGAGCATACTGCGCTCGTGAGTGGCATCGTGGAGGGGATAGTTCAGCCTGATTGGTCGTACATGACGATACATAGAAGGTTCTAGAAGCGTTAGTCTTTCCTCATTGGTCTCTTGTCGTCAAACGTAAAAGCGCTGACTTAAACATCACGCGAAAAAAACGTAACTGGCGACGATATCTAACACCGGACGTTACAAGGATACATGATATTTATTGCGTTAGCTTCTACGTCGTATAATTGTTCTATATGCTTCTAGAATACTCTATGTACGTCGGTTTTACAATATTTATTAATATATTATTGATTATTAAGAGGGGAAAAGATTCTTTATTACAAGTATTGTTTATATTCGGAATTTCGTATCAATAACGTTACTTTTTTTCCTTGATATTCGCCTTTATGTAATTAGTTGTAAATAATATAGTTATTTGTGTTTTTCGATGTCTTCGCATAATCTTCCAATTTTACATATTTTATTGTTAAATTGTGATTTCTGATTTCAGTTTGTCTCGTGTAATATAATGAATTTCGCATTTAATAGTTCATATTTGAAAGACCATCATGCGACTACATGATACAACACTTCCTACAACTATTTTATTATGTATATTTATAAGTATATTTTAAGTTTGTGAGGCGAGCCTCACTAGCCCACATACATATGTATATTATCAGGGGGGAGATTGTCAGAGCGGGACACACCTAAAACAAAAACATATATATTAGTAATCAAGAAACAAAAACTTATGAATATAAATTAATATAATAGGAAGAAATGAATAAAAAAGAATGAATATATGTATAATGTTATTAGCTGGATACGTACTGGAATCCTGGGGTCCAATAGTGGTCCAGCGATGACTACTCGTACTCTGGAGGACTCCTTGGGTAGCCTTCGCTGGTGATCCTGAGGGTTCGCTAGGGTATATGGATGGTTCCTGGGCCTCCTGTAAATAAAATAATCATAAGTAAAATAATATTAAAGAATGTAAGATAGGTTAGGATAAATATAATAGATATATGGGATATAAGGAAATATTTGTTTTGTATGGGAAGTTTGAGGTTAGGAATAAGTAAACATTGGTTTAAGAATATAGGCCCGAGCCATTCTCGTCACCGATGTTCACCGAAGGATAGGATGGAAAATAATTATGTCTTTTTATATCTATGTTGAGGAAAATGTAAGGAAATAAAGGAGATGGAGAGAAATGGAAGGCAACACAAGAAACGATACCACCTACCGTACAAGCGAAGTCTACCTGTATCCATCAATGCCGTCTGCACCTGTCCTCGTCCACGGGAGCCAACGTTGCGGTGATCCTACCCAGGTACGGAGTTCCCCCGGCGAAGAGGTTGACCCCGTTGAACACCGACAAAACTCGCGACTTAGGAAATTGTATACGGGTATATGCGCACGTAGACAAACAACGTGTCTATATCTCCCGTCGAGCGTGAGAGCGGGGGAAGTCTTCTCGCTCTCGCGCAACTGCTCGACGCAAGATGGTGGTGCGCCGCGGGGGAACGGAGGAACGAACGGGAACGATCCAGATAGACTCCCCGTATGTAAGAGAGAGAAAGAAGATATACTGATGCAATGGGGGAAATGGAGAATTCGCCCGCTGCGGATCATTTTCGCAAGAGTTGTACCGCCACTAGGAGAGAGGTTGAAGAAGAGAGGAATAGGTGGCGGTACAGTAGTTGGCAGGAAATTCAAACCAGACGATAGGAGAACGGGATTGGAGAAGAACAACGGCAAAGAAGGATACGAGTAGCGCTGTGTAACGGAAAAACGGAAAAGGATATCGAGGAAGAAAAACGACCACTCACTCACCGCCAATACCTTGAAGGAGACGCATCGAGATATTTTGTTGAGAGAGTAATTGATAGTTAATCGTGAGGAATAATTATTCGGAATTATAAGGAGGAATTGTCCTTAGCTGTAGGGATATTGGAGGAATTAATAATAGAAAAAAAAAGGAATACAACCATCTTAAATTGGAAGTTCGGATATTTAAGGAGAAGGAATAGAACAGAGGAGGAGAATAAAGCAAAAGTGGTGAGTGGTCTGCAGGAGGCCATTTTATATTTTCTTTCCGTAGTGAATCGGGTTCCTTACCGCGGTAGTTAATAATTTTCGGGATATTCGCAACCTTTTTTTTTTTGATTGGATTAAATCCGAATTAATATATAGATATATAATTTACGGTGTTTTATTAGAAGATTGTGACGGGAAGGTCGGGCCCGTATAAAATAACATTATATTCGAAAATGGTTGTCGGGAATAAATTTATATAATTAAATTATAATAAATGTATTAATGGAAATGTTTATATATTCTCGTAGTAATTATTTTTAACACCATTGAGTCTCCTCATCCCCCTTTTCTAATCAGTGTCGTTCCCGCAACGACGGCAACACGAACCCGAGACCAGAGTCGGCGACAGCAGTGAGGAAGATAATATAAATATATATACGTATTATTAATATTGATGATTAAGAAAATCATATAAGGTAGAAGCATATTCCACGTGGTGTAATGCGCGGGATACTACATCCCAAGTTTTTTAATTAATTATTTAATAACAAATCCACTTTCACACATAATATACTAAAAGTCTTTTATGTTTCAAGATGCTGGCTGTTATCCATGGTTACAGTGGAGACTACTCGGCGGTCGGTAATGTACGTCCCTATCTTGTCGATGGTGGTCGGTAAGTTATCGACTGATGCATATTCGATGGCAGTTGGTCATTTACCATCGCGTTCACGTTACTGTTACCGTATGAAAGGTGCTGTTCTGTTCACCCAACAGGGTACCCAAGTTACCATGGTGGATATGTAGTCGACATCGAAAATCCTCCATAACTCCGAAAATAATGGGTTTTTGACTATAAAGCCTAAAGATGCAAAATTGTAGCTTATGATTTTCTTAATCGATTCCAATGAATGAGATCTGAAAAATATACATATTAACATGCGTAATCTTTGCGAGAAAAATATAGATTCACATAATTTCGACCTATCCTGAATAATGTTTATTTATTTATTTATTTGTTTATTTATTTATATCCAGAGTTACATAGATTCCACATACATCATATATAAAATACATAAAATATACAAAATCATGCACACAACATTCGCAGGTGGTTACAGTGCAGTAATTATACTACAACAATAACCCACCACAACTCCTCGAATCCTACAGAGAGAAATATAAATCCTGTTTGTAGGTCCGATTACAATCTTAAAACTAAAAAACAATGTTGGTTAGCTTCGCTGTGATATCACAGCAATAGCTTCCAACCATACTATCATTCATCCTTTTTCATTCATTCATAATTGGTTTCTTGACGCTACCATTCCACATCGGACTTCCAGACATGTATCGCATCATCACAAAACCCATTCATTCACACTTACATTGATTATAGAGGTCTATCTGACCCCCATAACCAAACTTTTAACATTTCTATATATTGTTTGAGTATTAGTAATTATATAATCTATTTATTAACAATGATAACAGCAATGTTTTACGGAATTCGTTTAAATACTTATAATTATTCTATTATTTGTATTTTTAGATTTTATTTTTTCTTTTTTCTTTTTTGATAAGATTATATTGCACTCCTTCTTAGATTCTATATTGTAGTTTTAATTTATTGTAAGAAAAATAAAATTTATATTTTGTAAATTTTTTCGAAGGTCTTGTTTTACCAATACCTTACTAGCATTGATCTGGCTGTTATATACGTTTCTGTTGATGCATTTTTGTTTCTGGCAAATATTATTTTTTCAATGCTATTTAGTCTTGCAGGACATGTAAGTCCAACTGCACAGGTTACTCTATAGTGCGGAAACATTGTTCTGTGTTGTACTGCTGAGTCACATTTGCAGATTGATGTAAAAACAATATCATCTATTACTACAATGTCTTTGTGTGGCGGTTGATGTTTTTCAGAATACATAGAGTTTGTGAAACTCTGAATTCCTCTTACTCCTCTGTTAAAGTAAAATATGGCTTTGTTTGATCCTAGATAATTAATGTCTCCATAGGTTATCCTATGATTATTTAGTTGTAATATCTTCTGACCTGGTGCTTCATCTGCTTGCTTTTTTCTAGCTCTTCTGTTATTTGTTTCAGCCATATCATCAATCTTATTAAAAACTGTTTCTATTGGCTTATATCTTTCAGTTGTTAAATCAATTTTTTTTGTATACTAGGTGTTTCTTTTTTAAATTCTATAATTTTTATGTCTGTTTTGTTTGTCTCTTTTTCTTGTAAATATATATACATAATTTCTTTGGTTAGTTTATCTATTTTTACTTCGATTTTTGAGTATAGAGTGATCATTTTAGAGTAGTTAAAATTCGATATACGGCGATGTTGTCTATTATTATAATATTTACAGTTACCATTTGCGCATATATAAGTTCTTATATCAAGTACTATGTTCTCATGTTGATCTAAGTAATTTATGGAAAATATACCTATTTTCAAGAGATCTATTTTCAGTAGCCATAATTTGAGTTGTTGACAGTCCAAACCTTTATTTTTATTATATTTGATTTTTTACTCATATCAAGTGTTTTTAATTTATTTGGTAAATAATTAAAAACACTGATTGCAATTATATAATTGTTTTTTGTACTGACATTTTTGTGATACTTGGGTGGTAATATAAGCTTTTTTCTTATTTCACTTGAAGAGTTTATATACTGATTCTTTAAACTATTGTAATTATACTGAAGACCTTCATATTTCGATAGATATTTTACATCTCCTGATTAGTTAGTACATTTGAGAAAGTAAAATCTCCGTGTAACAGGGACGGTTAGAGATGATCGTGTCTTCACAAATGATATGTTCCCTAAGGTTTTGGAGAATGCAAATAAAAAGTCAAAACTAAAAACAATAAATCCTGAAAAAGAAAAATGGATGAACAACATAAAATGGATAAAAATAAAGTCGTAAGAGGTTCCTATGAAGTAAGTCACGAGGAAAATAGTGGTATAAATTATATTACTGTAATGGACTTAAAACCAGTGTCTATATTATCTATGGCTCTTGGCGTTACTTCTACAATTTCAATGGAAAGATTTGACAAAACAGCTAAAGCTAGAGTACCAGTTCAATTTCCTGGAGCGTTCAAGACGTATTATAAGTTTATGGGTGGGATTGACCTTCCTGATCTATTTTGCAGTGACATGGGAACGAATATTGGTTCAAAGAAATGGACATGGGTTATTTTGTGCAGGTTGATTCAATCTTCATTGACAAATGCTTTGATTTTGTACAATGTGGTGGATGAGAAGAAAATGCCCTTACCACATTGAAAAAAATGAATAATTTCTTCCACCATTATTTCAAAAGTAAATATTCAAAATTGAATCCAATTACGTTGATGTTTGAAAAAAATTTCGGCTATTTTGAATTCGGCATGTTGATTTTTTCAAATCTGATTTCAGATTCGTTATCAGCGACCGCGAGAACCTAACGATTCAAAATTTGGTATAAATTAGAAAATTTTTTAATAAAAGTTTCTGATTATTTCATGATGTCACAGACGCCATCTTGGAAAATTTTTAGGAAAAATTCGCCAACATCAAATGTTTCAATAATCGTTAAACCTTTTTTTCTAAACAAGCATGTCTAAATGTTGAAAAATATATTTCTGATTTTTCACAAAATTTAAACCGCCATCTTTAAATTTTTCAATGGAATTTTTCAAATTCCGACTTCAGAAGCGGAAAGAGCGGAAAATTTTAGTTTAGAAAAGTGCTTCTGGTTATTATTTTTGTTTTTTTTTCGACAATTTTCTAGGCAAAAAGCCAATTGACTATAAAATGTCCGCTTAGAAATGGGTTAAGATCTCAGGTTATGGTCCATCATTTCAAACGATACTGTTCGTTTTTACTTGGGTTTGGCCCACGAGGACGCCTTCGTTCTCGTCTTTGGGGAACCGTTTCTGGCTGTACATCAATATGCTGCCTTACTGGGGATCGGCGTCGCACGGTCGCATTTGCTTTCCGAGGGCGACCACGTGGTCGTTTGGGAGCGCGGGCTTTATCTAAGGACGTACGCGACGTCTTGCGCGGATTACACCGAGTCCCTTCGCTGGGTGAATCGCTCGTATTATATTCCCTTGCAGGGAAGGTCTTGCTCGCTACAGGCGGGTCGCACGTTGCCTGTGGGTCCCTCGGCGGTTGAGATCTCTCAAGCTGCTCTTCATCGGTTAACTGAGCATCAGTTACGGGGACATATCTCTTCAGATGCTCGATGCTTGATACCAAATCGAGTTGGCTTTCCTCTTATAAATTGTTTTAGAATACATCTACCAAAATATTTAACCATCATTTCATCGATCAAAAGTGCTATGCAAAAATAGCCAAATTTCTTTATGTTCGTGTTGAATATGTCTGTAATTGCTCGAACACACCAAACTTTGTCGAAATCATTTTTATCCTTTAACTGCGAACATTTTTCAACAATTTCTTTATTTGTTCAAATTTATTTCTACCTATGGAGTTGCAAACTATTTCATTTTTTACAAATGGGTTTGTTAACCAATAATCTAGTTGAGATATTCTTTTATTATAGGTTGAGAAAATAATAACATCTAGAAAAGTATTCAAATCCGTTAGAGACAACTCATATCATAGTAAGAATTTAGAAAATAATTTATAAAATAGGTAGAAGAAAGGATAGGTAACTTGCGTTATGTAGTATGTACTTTTAGTTTATACTTATGACTTATTACGAACGTAAAATTCATAAAACTACAAATTTAATCAGAAATAGGGCATATATTTTGTTATGTAATTCATTATAATTATTTATCGAGGTAAAATAGCACACGAAGAATAAAGTTATTTGATTAGAGAAAACAATAAATAAATGTTGATTATGGTGAAACCTGGGCAACGTTACATACAGCAGCAGCTAAGAACGTTCAACACGTTCAATTTAACAAATATCTACTCTACGAAAGAAAGTTATAAAATTAAAAATGCTTAGAATTGTTCAGAATTGTGCTTAAATTTTTTCAGAATTTTTGGAACGACTTTTGGCTTATTCAGAAAATGGCTAATTATTTTCTTAATCAATATTTCAATCATATTTGTAGGGTACAAGAATATAGAGTCCTTATAATTTTTAATATTAGTAGTCCACACTTCTATAGGAAGTTGAATCAAATCACCTAATTTAGGACCAATATTGCAAAAAAATTCGTTAAAATTTTCCGACATTTCCTTTGTGTTCTCTACTTTATTACTAAATTCATCCAGAATGTAATCAATATTATTTGTATTTTTGGTATTTCTACTTAACTTATCATTGATCAACTTCCATAACTTTCTTGGATTATTATTGCTAGATTCAAACATTTTTTCTGTATAACTTTGTAAAATTATTATATAAATTTCTGATATTTACGCAAAGATATTTATTCCAATATCAGATTGTTATTCGTTTCAATATTAGCATTAAAGTTTTGGACGCTATCAAATTTTAATTCATTAATGTTGAAAATTAGCATTAAAGTTTTGGACGCTATCAAATTTTAATTCATTAATGTTGGAAAATGTTACTGTTGAGATGTACTGCTTCCCATTCTTGTTCTAGTTGATAGGGAATCGCTGACGTATATTAAGTTAGCGGGCCCACTTGCAAATTTTGCAACTTTTTCTCTACCAATTAATTACCGCAAAATAGCCGCAATTTAGCCGTTAAATTATTATTTTTGCCGCTTCTTTATTTTAAAAAAAACCGAGGGGTCTGCTAACTTATGTTAGCACACTGCTAACTTATGCTAACAATATGAAAGTTAGCGGGCCCCACATCAGAAAACCGGTTACCAATACCAGTGGAGTAATCGTACTGGGATCAAAAATTGCCGCTTTTTTAGCAGTTGAAGATTACCTAAAAATATATAAGTTTTATCACGTTTTGACAGATATTTTAGAGTATTAAAGTTTTAACGCACTGGGCCTGCTAACTTGAAATGACTGCCGTACTTCGTTCAAGTTGGCAGTACAATTTTTATAAAATAAAAAAATAAGCTATGAATAATTTGCCGTAAATCATCCTTAAATTATCCGTAAATTAATTATATAATAAGAAAAACAGTTATGTTCTGTTATTTAATTCATATTTGAACCAAGGTTCACTCGTTCCATATTTTAATTTGTTTTTCAGCAAGGAACAACGCATTAGCAACTATCAAAAACTTACGTCAAAATTAAAAATCTCTGCTAACTAAACGTCTTTCAAGCTGGCAGGACAACTTTTTTAAAATTAAAAAAAAACATGGATAATTTGCCGTAAAGTATCCGTAAATTATCCGTGAAAACCAAAAATTTGCTGCGGACGTTTTTTTAAAGAAATCGGTATGGTCTGCCAAAATTATATCTAGTTAGCAGGACCAGCTGTAAATGACCATGAATGAGCAGCAATAAGATAGCTAGGCTCAAAATTTGTCGTCTCTCAAAATTTGTCGTCTCTGGCTATAAACAAATGTCATTGTTATAAATATGAAAATATAATATTTATTATGTTTTTAAGATAAATAAAAAAATTGGGATTATAAATTACATTTAGTGAATAATGCTCCCCCCTCAGAAAGAACAGCTAAAATATAAGTTCCAAATTTAAACAGGGTATAGTTACGGTTTATCGCAAGGACTTTTCATCGCAAAGATGGAATTTTCATTGTACGAACGTACCCAATTACCCTAATATCCCAATACCTCAATACCCAATAGCCCCAATACCCAATCACCCTAATATCCAATATCCCTAATACCCAATAACCCTAATACCCAATAACCAATTAAAGAGGGGAAATTAAAAAAGGGAAATTAATTCTTAAATAATTATAACGCTTCTATTTAACATTGTTTTTTTATTCATTTCTGAAATACATTACTTTTAGGAAAATAAATATAATATTGGATGATCAGAAATACAATATTAATCTGCATTTAGACAAAAAAATAATTTAAATAAGTGTTCATTAAAACAAGTATCTTTGAACACGTATCCCGTAAACTCGACGGATTTAGATAATGTAATGTATTGAAAAGTCCATCATTACGATGAAAAGTGCATGCAATGAAAAGTCCTTACGATGAATGGTCCATGCGATGAAAAGTCCGCCATGAAACGTCCGACGATGAAATGTCCTGTAACGAAACGTCCGGATACGATAGTTACGGTAGCCGTGAGCGTTAAGGCGCGCGTATGCGTAACCGATACCCAAAGGGTCTTGGGTTCCTATTTAATTATTCGGGTAATTTATTTAATTATTCGATATATTTTTATTATACAAATTTACTCATTAATAAATATTTTAATAATTAATTATATAATAGGTTTTAAATTGATAATTACCGAATTATTATATTCAGCGATCTAATCATATAGATTTGAATAGGGTTATTATATTTTAGGTTATTTGATAGAATAACGCTCATAAAACCAATAACCCTATATCCAATATTTCAATATCCGCGCTAACCTTTCTGCGGGAATAAATTCACTCTTATGTTATATTAATGAGGGATGATCCGTCATTAATATTATAACCTAAAAGTATGATTTACAATTCTTGGCCAATATCCATTTTTTCATGTGTCCGAATAAGTACTTAATAAATAATAAATAAAATAATCAAAATTTTAAATTAATAATTAATAATTAATAAAAATTAAAACGGTACACAGTAAAATAAATAAATCCTTAACCCTAAGCCGACCCCTCCACCTCACCAGGAGGTACAACTTAAATATAAGTACCAATACTTAAACAGCGTATAAATATAGTAGCCGTGAGCGCTAAGGCGCGCATATACAGAAGGTTACCCAAGGAGGCTCGGGTTCAAAACTCGTAAGCTTTATTTTTTTATGTTATTTAATTTATTTAATTATCCGATACATTGGCAAGGGTCTGTTTCTACTCACAGGAATTAAAAACATAATTTTGATAAACATAAAAATTGTCATTTAATTTTGAGCACAGTGTAAAGACATTTTACACAATAATTAAAATTTAATAATAATCGATATCATACATATAAATACATATAGTTATTCAACACTTGAATTTTTTGCACATAAAATTTGTTTACAAAAAACGTTTTTATATGAAAAAATATGTGTACAATATTAACAATTACAATTAGAACTGCCATGTCACAACATATACATTGTATATAGCCATAATGTATATGCCATAATGTATATGGATATATTATAAAAAATATCACATAAATAGTGGAGGTGAAGCTTAATAATGATGGGTTAAAAAAGTGTATCGACGGCAAAATAATACATACAGAGCGGCAATTATTAGTGATGAGAAGATTACGATAAGGTAATTTGTTTCGTAACGGCAGCTATTTCAAGTTAGCGGGCCCAGTGCGTTTAAACTTTAACACTCTAAAATATCTGTCAAAACGTGATAAAACTTATATATTTTTAGGTAATTTTCAACGGCTAAAAAGGCGGCAATTTTTGGTCCTAGTACGATTACTCCATTGGTATTTGTAACCGGTTTTCTAACGTGGGGCTCGCTAACTTTTATGTTAAGTTGGCGGTCCCAATGTGTTTTTTAAAAAAATAATATTATTAATAATAATGGGTTAAAAAAGTGTATCGACGGCAAAATAATACATAAAGAGCGGCTATTATTAGTGATGAGAAGATTACTATAAGGTAATTTGTTTCGTAACGGCAGCCATTTCAAGTTAGCGGGTCCAGTGCGTTAAAATTTTAATACTCTAAAATATCTGTCAAAACGTGATAAAACTTATATATTTTTAGGTAATCTTCAACGGCTAAAAAAGCGGCAATTTTTGGTCCTAGTACGATTACTCCACTGGTATTTGTAACTGTTTTTCTGATGTGGGCCCGCTTACTTTCATATTAAGTTAGCAGACCCCTCGGTTTTTTTTCAAAATAAAGAAGCGGCAAAAATAATAGTTTAACGGCCAAATTGCGGCTATTTTGCGGCAATTAATTGGTAGAAAAAAGTTGCAAAATTCGCAAGTGGGCCCGCTAACTTAATATACGGAATCACTGCTGCCCCTAACGATGAATATCTCAATCTTATTGCACTTGTTACTTTTGGTATGTTTTCTTTGTACACTAACTTTCCAAAACATCTTGGCACGTTGGGTTTAACAATATAGTCTGTAGAATTAATGTATTTGTTTATTTTAGACTTTAACATGTCACACTGGTTACTATCTATTGCTTCATGTTTTATATCAATATTATTGTGATATTTACTATTGGTGTAAACACAGTTAGTGCATTTAAAAGATCTTTGCTCTGTGCAATTTTGAGTTAAGTGTGTTCCTGCACATTTTAAGCAAACAGTTTGATTATTGCACTTGGCACTATTGTGCCCACACCATCCACAATTAAAGCAGGGTATGACATTTTTTAAATCAAAAACTCTGCAACTCTGATATTCTACAGAAATCCATATTAGCAAAATTCCTATTGTTAATGTCATTTTCTAGTGATTTTAAATCCATTCTAAAAATATTACTAATACCATTAATTTTCACTACTGAATTCTTTAATTGTTCCGTTTGCAAATGATAAGCTTGTGAGAGTTTCTTATGCAGCAATTTTACTGCTGTCTTCGAGCTTTCTGCGTTTATGCACTCGATTGTAACTTCATTCTTATTTTGTAGATTTGTCTTCTTAATTTGTATTAATTTATCTTTAACTAACAAAGGGAGTACTTCATCTTCGGGAAACGGATCTTATCCCAACTTTGGTATGTCTTTTGTAATGTAGAAAAATGAAGAAAGCCATGTTATTACTTGCCAATGGCCACTTTTACGAAAGTTCTTCGACATCAAGTAATAATTTTAATAAAAAATACTTCCACTTTAATAGCTTATAACTGGAAAACGAATAGAGATAGACACTCTGACCAAAAACCAAAACAATTGAATTCAAGTAGATATGATTTGAAAAAAGAAGCTCAAATTGCTTAATTTGGAAGAAAATAATCAATTAAAGAAATTTAATATAAAAGATTCATTGTTTTTTTCAGCCCAAAATTTTTCAATTTATTATTTTCAATGTCAGTACAATTTCAATGTCACTATCTTATCTTTCCTCGGGTTCCTTCTCTGTGTATGCAATTGTAATTTCTTCAATTCGTTCGTTAAATGATCGTTAACTTCAATATTAGAAATTTCATTTACGGTTTCGGGAAATGCGTATTCCTTTAATTGTTCGTGCGATTCAGGTAAATTTATCACGATGTACACAGAGTTTAATGTACACGAATAATTTGTCATTTATGTTAAAGTGTTAAATTATTATTAAATTACGTTATTCGGTTTGTGGAGCAATCCTGGTATTTCATGTTCAAAATCGGAAAAATTCGATGAGAAAAATGAAAGAGCGGTTAATACCGTGAGATCGTCTGGTAAAAAGGAATCCTGTACTTTGTCTTCTTGTAAACACGCACAATATGATCATCGCACTAAATATCGTTTATTACAGCTGTATAAAAATTTGCTTGATTAATCATAGACAAATCATGGGCTGTCGTTGGAATTAATTCATTTGTATTTCCGTCCAACAGGTCCATCCATTGTTTATTTTACTTATAGTGTCTATTGCACTTTCTTAAACAATACGCAAAATTCAAATAAGGTTCTTAAATAATTTTTAAAAAATTAATTTTTAATAAGTCATTTTTTCTTAAAAAACACGAGAAACCAGACGTATAAATTACCGAAATTATACAGAGAGTTATTCACGCTATTGGTTAATTGCATTACTCAAACTCATTTATTAATAAATATTTGACTAAGACATATCGATGTGAGCATTCGGACTGCACGAGTAAAACTAAAAGTTTGAAAAAATAGAACTCCCATTTTCATAGAGGGTTAAGATTTTACCGCTTTTAGGGAAATGTGCGTAACATAAGTAGATAAGAATTAGTTTTTAAGGATGTTTGTAATAAAAAATAAATGGATCTCTTCCCTGCTTGCATTTCTGTAAAAAATATTTGTAAGAGAGAGAGAGAGAGAGAGAGAGAGATTGATTTCCTTTATTTGGCCTTTGGGATTGAAATCCCGTAGGCACTTATAACGATATGTACATCATGATATAAATATTAAATTACAAGTTGATTGATACTTTTACATTTTCGATATAAAATTTTACTTAAAACTAATTAACGCATCTACTTAAAATTTCGTAATAAAACCGATTTGTACAAACTAATAATAAAAAACAATAAAATAACAATATAAAATTAAAAATAAAGATAATAAAAATAATAATAACATTAACATAAAATAAAGTAAATAAATAAATAAATATTCGAGGTGAGGGATTTACGGTGCTGTTATGCCCTCGTTTAGCATTCTGGTGGACCAGGCAGTTTGGTCGAGTCCAAACAGGTATTGAAATAATGAGCTTTTAAAATGATTGATTGATGGTTTGTCGAATGTACAGAGAGGAAGTTCTTTTATGATCTTGGATGAAGTAATGGTAAAAGATTTATTTAGTGCCTCAGTAGGAGGGGGAAGGTAGTTAAGCAATTTTGATGGATAACGTGAGGACGTGCGAGGGTTATGATGCGGAGTGTTTATTTTCATGAAATGATTTTCCAGATAGATGGGAGAGTTATGAGTGATGATACTGTATGCTAGGGAATCAATGAGGTATGAACGTCTGGACTCGACTGATAATCACCCGAGACCTAACCTATACGGAGTAACATGTTCTCTTCTCGCTTTGTCCCCCAACAGAAACCGAACACATGCATTTAGCAGCCTTTGGAGCTTCAGATTTCTGGTTTGATCGACGTCATTGTAAACCGCACACGCATAGTCGAAGTGTGGAAAAAAAAGTGTTTCTACCAGACTTTTCCTGAGCCCTCGTGACAAAGTCTTACTATAATAACGCAATGAGTGTAAAACCCCGTGTAAACGACTCGAGATTGATAACACTTGCTTTGTCCAATCGAGAGAGGAAGAGATCGTGACCCCAAGTGATTTAACCTCACTTTCGTAATTCAAAAAGTCCATTCCCAGTTTAACCTTCGGAGCAGTGTTCAAGTCGATACGCGATAAAAAGTCCTGGCTACCCAGAATCATAACCTTCGTTTTTCCGACATTTAGTTTAAGTCCATTTGTGCGTGCCCAAAAGGCTATTGCGTTAGCATCTTGAGTTATACGTTGTACCCCTATTCCGAATTCTGACGGAAAAAACGAATGGTAGACCTGGGCATCATCGGCAAATAGCATATAATTGCTATGCGTAAGAACTTTCGGCAGATCATTAATAAATATTGAGAAAAATATTGGGCGAAAAACACTGTC
Source organism: Theocolax elegans (assembly GCA_026168455.1). NCBI lineage: Eukaryota > Metazoa > Arthropoda > Insecta > Hymenoptera > Cerocephalidae > Theocolax > Theocolax elegans. Next base: position 8,617,755 of record CM047429.1, read on the forward strand.
AGTACAGTATCGGAGCAACCAATTTTGCTCAGCTTTTGGATTAGTTTATCGTGAGGAACAGTGTCAAAGGCTTTGGAGAAGTCGAACAGGACTAGGATCGTGATCTTTCTGGCGTCTATGGCTCTCCTAACATCATCTAGAACACCCAGGAGTGCTGTCTGGGTACTGTGTCCCTTACGAAACCCCGCTTGTCTATCAATATGAATGTGATTTTCCTCCAGGTATTTAGAAAGCTGATTGTGCACAAGTCTCTCCAAAATTTTTGAGAGTTCACAAAGCTTAGCAATCGGCCTTGTATCAGAACACGATTCGATCCTGCCCGATTTCGCCAAAGGAAGCAGCAGTACTTTTTTCCAGCATTCGGGAAAATATCCAGCTGAAAGCATATCATTGAAGAGATCGACAAGGTGCAGTGTTAATTGAGGCTCTAACAACTTTAGCATTTCTACAGATATGCCATTATCCCCACTGCCCATGAGGACGCTCCCTGGATTGTGCATTGTACTCCTTTTGCGGTTATGGTGGAGAAATAAAAAGAAGAAGACGAAGGTGACATACGACATGAATTGCACGATATGGACGAAAATGTTCGAACAGAAAGTGCTTGGGCATGATTTGAGACAGATGCATAATGAATATTTAACTGATGAGGCGTGAAAAATTTAAACGGTGATGGATTTGTCTTTGAGCTGAGACACCTGTTTTTGAGACATTTCCAGGATTTCTTAGGATTATTTGTATGATTAAATTTATTAGCCAAGAAGTGGAATTTACTCGAGTTAATAGCATTAGAAACATGATTTCGAAGACCTTTATATGTATTGTAATCGTCAATTGAACCTGTAATTCGAAATTTGCTAAAAGCTGCGTTTCTGTCTTTGATGTTTACTTTAATATACTGAGAAATCCTTGGCTTATGTTTGGTTTTAATGGAATGAAATTTTAAAGGTGCTAACATGTCGAATGTAGAAAGAATTGATTTGCATATACATGATAACGAAGATAAAATAGTGCTATGATTGGTATTTGTTGAATGAGCCAGGTGTTAATGCGGACTAGATAGATAGTTACTTAAAGATATATCCGTAGAAACAGACTGGTCAGGCCTAGGTTGGGTGAATGATAGTAATAAAGAAAAAGAGGTGGTAAATGAATTGAATGTGGTTACGAGGTTATGAAGGTTGATCTCCCCCAAATTTTGTCTCTTAAATTTCTTCACGTCCGTCTGCGTGTTAGCAATTTGGAGATTAATATTTATAGCATTATGTCTTGCTGCGAAGGAAGCTTTCGTCTTAACATATTCATAATCAGGTATTGGTTGACGAAGGTATTGGTTGGAAGAGATCCAACCACGTATGAGATGGCCCACCCGATGTCATGGCATGATGCGTCGGCTCTGACTGGATGAGTGTAAGTCCCAGTGCCGACAAGTTTGCTCGAAACTTATCTGCCATGGCACTGGTAGAGCTCATATCGACGTTAAAATCTCCAGTGACGATGACATACTTATATCGTGGTAGTATGTCTAACAAGACATCAAAAAAACTCTGTAGGGTATACGGCTGAAGGCCTGCGATATACCTCTGATAACACCAATGAAAATGTTTTACCTGTCAGACATAGAACCGGGAATTCCGGAGTATTCGAGAAAATAGGGTCAGAGTGCGCGATGACCCTCACCCCAAAATCCTTGCGAACATAGGCCGCCACACCACCACCCTCCTTACCCACACGATCCAAGCGATGCAAAGTATATCCCGGTAATCTAATTATCTCAGAAGAATCGTGTTCTGCAAGGAAGGTTTCGGTGATTAATATTGGAATGAAAAATGGAGAATGATTTCGATGATTTCAATGATTTGGCCCGACCAGTCCTGTCTCATTTGGTATGCGGAGAGAGAGGAAGAAAGCTTGAAAATTCAGTATCCGAGTTTACTCGCTTGCATGGGCCATCCCTCACCTCACGCATATAAACAACTAAATCTATGACTATGGACCTCGCGTAACCCAGTTCGCTCGATTTGCGAATTGCAGCTTGCCATAATTCAAAAACTGGTTTTTGGCCAAAGTGGCCTGATAAATAATGAGTTTTCACCACTTTCTCCGAAAATGTCTCGTACTTTCCGTCCTTTAAGACGGCGAGCTTTCTCTAAAATAGCATCCCTGGATATGACAGAGCACATCTTGAATACAATGCCATGCGAGCGTGTCGAAGCAGGGGGAGAACCCGTCGAATTGGTTTTTGGTCGCGGGGTCCAAGGGCGAAGGTCAATTACTTGACTAAATATTTTTGGCAGTTTTAACTCTTCGAAAATTTTTACTAATATATCAATATCCGATTTCGCGGTTTCTCTAGGCAGCCCCGTAATAAAAAGCTCACACGCGTCCTTCAGTGCGAGAGATTGCGGTGCTACAGTCGTATCCTTATTACCTATTTCTATATTTCCGACCCGATTTTCCTATTTACTAATACGCTCATCAAAAATCATAAACTTCGTTTCGACCTCTTCCTCGATCAGGCTGAGACTGTTGTTATCAGGTCTTTTAGTTCTGCCTTGACCTCATCCACCTTATCTTCAACACGGTTTATCACATCCAGTATCGATTTAAGGTCGCTCCGTAAATTATCTTGCAAGTTCCGGGCAAAGATTTCTATCCAGGGTGGAAGAGCGGCCGCATCGGAGTCAATGAGAGCATCGTGCGCCGTCTGATTGGACTTAGCGGGCGGAGCGCCGCGGGATTTCTTGGCAACCTGCGACGTTGATGGCGACGGAGGCGAGGCAACGCGCTTAATGCAAGAGGTGGTAAGAGTGGACGTGGTCGCCGGCGCGGTACTGTCGGTCGCGCTAGTCTGACGCGGTAACCCGGGCGGTGGCGCCTTCGTGTCGATAGAAGCTGATACTATCGGTTTTGATGTTGATTTAGCGAGTACGCAGCAGCGCCGCTCGGACGAGCCCGGCACGACCTCGAAACAGTTCGTATGTGCTATAGTATTACATAGATTACACACCTCGGTATAATCCTTGCGCGTCAGTCGCAAAGCAGCCGCGTGGTGTTGCCATTTTTGCAAGGTGCTTTTCGCAACGTTTGCCTGGACTCAGTGCGTTGAAATAACCACCCAATTTTCGCCGTTTGTAAATACCTCTGGCTAACCTCCAAAAATTTTGCAGATGGATTCGCGTTATTTATGGACAATTGTCTACAGAAAAATTGTAACTAATTATACAGATACAAGCTGCAGACAGTGGACGTCCGATTTTTACTACACGGAAACTCAAGTTAGTTGCGTGAGCATAATGATCTTCCGAGAAATACGGAGTTAAATGAAAGAATGACTTTGTATTCACCGCGCCAGAGAGAGAGATAGATAGATAAAACTTTATTGGGTTTATAGGAGTAGAAACCCCTTTAACACATTATTATAAAAAATCTTATAAGCATTTACAAAAAACAAAAATAGTTATAACAAAATAATAATAATAACAAAATTAGCGCAATAGCAAAAGATAATTTTCGTCGCTTATAACTACGCCAATAAAAAGATAAAATTAACAATAAAGCCATAATATAAAATACAGTAATAAAGATAAAACAATAATAAAGATAAAATAATAAACTCAAATCTTACGCAGCATAAATCGGCCTACCGTTAAACAATCTGAGGACATATAAGATTCTCACGGACAACTCTGTCCTCCCAGCCTGAACAATCAAGCCTAAACAAATGCTCGAATTAGGATGATTTAAAATGATTAATATGCGATGGATCAAATGGAATGAATGAATTAAACTGAAATGAATTTAACAATTTAGAGGCAGTTACTATAAAAGATTTATTTAAGGATTCTGTACGTGGAGGAAGATAGGTTAAGGGTTTAGGAGGAAAACGAGAAGGATATCTAAGATGATCTACCGTATGGTTGATTTGAGTGAAATGTTCAGCAAGATAATGAGACAAATTTCGAGAAATAACACTAAGCCAATGATCCAATAAAATACAAACGTCTAGACTCGACTGACAGTCATCGCAAACCTATACGGTGTTACATGATCCCGTCTACGCAGAGTTCCCCATACAAGTCGCACACACGCATTAAGGAGTCGCAGAAGTCTTAGGTTCCGCACCTGATCAATATTATTATACACAGCACACGCATAATCAAAATGAGGCATAATAAGTGTCTCCACAAGATATTTTCTAGTGCTTTGAGAGAATGCCCTCATATGGAACCATAATGAGCGCAAGACCCCATGGACCCTCTGCGATATTATCAAAATCTGCTTTGACCAGTCCAGGGTGGGTGACAACCAAACACCCAATGTTTTAACCCCATTCTCGTAATCCAAATGGGCATTTAACAACTTAATTCGGGGAGCAACAGCCAGATCCACTCGCGAAATATATGCCTGACTGCCCAGGATCATGACCTTTGTTTTGTTTACATTCAAAGCAAGACCATTTGATACTGACCAAGAAGCAACTGCATTCGCATCCTGCGTAATTCGATGCACACCCATCTCAAAATCCGCTGGTAGAAAAGAATGGTAAACCTGGGCGTCATCAGTATAAAGCATGGATTTACTAAATTGAAGGACATCCGGTAAATCATTAATGAAGATGGAGAATAATAATGGACTCAATACACTGCCCTGTGGCACTCCCGAGTTCACCCCAAGCCAATCCGAACAACCACTCAAATCATCCACCACCGCCTGCGTACGACCTACTAAATAATGATAAAACCATCTCAGAAGAAAATCAGTGCAACCCAATCTACGCAATTTAAGCAGAAGCGGCCCATGCGGTACAGAGTCGAACGCTTTAGAGAAGTCGAGCAGAACCAAGACTGTTAACATTCGGGAATCTATAGCCCTTCTAATATCATCCAGGACCCCTAAAAGCGCAGTCTGCGTATTATGACTTCTGCGAAAATCCGCTTGTCTTGGATTTAATAATTGATAGTTTTCTAAATAAGACGACAACTGAAAATTAACTAAACGTTCCAAAAGTTTCGAGATCTCGCAGAGTTTGGCTATCGGTCTAGTATCAGAACAGGTTCGAATCCTGCTCGACTTCGCCAGCGGAAACAATAAGGTTCGCTTCCAACATTCCGGGAAAAATCCAATTGTTAATAATTCGTTGAAGACTTCAACTAAGTGCGGAATTAATTGCAATTCTAAAAGTTTTAGCATTTTTATCGATAACCCACCTGTCTCCATAGCCCTCGACTTTGCTCTACCAAGAACACGCTGAACTCCTCTAGGGTGTATGGTATCAAACTCAAATCTAGCAGGAGTAATACGATCACCTTCATTCACCTGAAACAATGAATCAAGAAAAGATGGAGGAAGAGGTGCAAGGCGATTCGAAACAGATGCATAATGGACATTAAATTGCTGAAAGGTAAAAAATTCTAATGGTGATGAACCAAGATTAGTGCCCAATCCCAACCCTTTCAGCTCTCTCCATTTGGCCCTAGGATCTGTAGCATTCAACAGTTCATCAGAAAGATATTTGTATTTATTGCTATCAAGCATATTAGAAACTCTATTTCTTAGAATCTTATACCTTTCATAATCAACTGTATGTCGTGAGGCTTGAAAAGTCTTAAAAGCCAAATTTCTAGCTTTAATCAGATTCCTGGTCTCCATTGTAACCCATGGCTTATATTTATTCCCAATGACTACTAGCTTACAAGGCGCCAGTTCATCAAATGTGGAGATGGCTGATGCCGAAAGATGAGAAATCAGCAATGAGACAGACTGAGATCTGTCATCATAAGCCGAAACATGTGTATATGAGGATGGAAATAAGGAAATATTGAGAAAATATTGAAAATTATGAGAAATATGCGAATTAGATGAAATGGAAAATAAATTAGATGATGACATGCTAAATGAAATTGGTGAGATGGGGAATAAATTAGGTGATGACATGGTATCCGAAGTTAAGGAATTTAATAAACTTGCATTATTAGGTACGACATTATGAGTGATAGAGTTATGACTAGATGATTGCATGCTTGTAACTATCTTTGAACTTATATCTAATGACAACAACGGACTAAATACATCTGATTGCTGGTCAGGCAAAACACTATGACTACAGGTTGAAAAACTACTACTATAACAAGAAAACCAACCCAAATTAAAGATATTACTAAAAACTGAATCTAAATCACGATGGCTGACCTCTCCCAAGTTACGCGTCCAATACCTCCTCACCTTCGTTGGCTGTCTAATTATTTGCATATAAATTGTGATAGAATCATGGCCCGCCGCAAAGGGGACCAATGACTTCACAAATTTAAAATAAGGTACCGGTTCACGAACAAGAAAAAGATCTAGCCATGATGTGACCGCATGATGAGTCGGCTCCGAATCAATAAGAGTAAGATTCAAAGCCGATATATTTGCCCTCATCATGTCCGCTGCACCGCCCACCGATTTCATATATATATATATTAAAATCACCCGTAATAACAGTATGGCCATGCGACGGAAGTAAATCCGACAATACATCAAACAATTCTGAAGGATAAGCTGCCGTTGGCCTTCTATATACAACTCCCAGAACTAACGACGAAAATTTACTTGAGATATTTAACAAAAGATATTCCGGTGAGTTAGAGAACCGTCCATCAGAATGTGCCAAAGTAACTACTTTATAATCGTTTCTAACATACGCAGCTACGCCACCACCTTCATTACCCAAACGATCAAGTCTATATAGCGTATAACCCGGTAACTTAAGAATATCTGAGGCGTCTGATTCCTTCAAAAATGTTTCAGTAAGCGCAATCACATCATGTGTCTGCGGAAAAACCAATGATTCTAATGAGCTAAAATGAGTCTTAAGTCTATTAATATTAATATGAATAATTGAAAACAAACTTTTCGCCTGACCAACATCGTCTCATTGCGAAGGACACCCGGGATTAGGAGGAAGGGAGAGGGGATCAGCTTCTGCATTTATACGAATCATTGATCCCTTCTTCTCTCTTCTTAGATACTCTATTGAATTTAATACTATCGGCCGCAAATATCCCAGTTCTTTCGAAAACACACAAAGCAGTTTTCCCTTTCAATAAATAAGATTTTTCGACTATAATGTCACGCACCGAAGGCGAAGTAACTCTAAAAACTAATCCTCTCGAGAACGTAGGGCCAGTAGACAACTGTTGAGGTATCATCGGCAACACCCTGCATAAACGAGGTATTAACCACCCCTTTGGAGCGCGGAATCCACGGACGAATCTCAACAAGATGTGAGTGAACGAGCGGCAAATTCATAACATCTAGAATTTTTTCTATAAGCGAGTGATCGTCTAGCTTAGATTTTAGCGGTAAGCCCAAAAGCAGTAGCACACAATCATCTTCAATTGATTTTATATTCAAGGGAGGATCAGCCACCTGCGACGTAGAAGCACACGCACTCTCACGCAAAGCTCCATCACCATCCTCGAGTCTAGTAATATGGCCGTCCAGCTCATTAATACGCTCATTCGCAAAGGATTCGATGCCATTAAGGGGGTTCCAAAGTCAATTTTTATCCTCTCTACCTTATCGCCTGAGTAAATCAAATAATCGATTATAATTAGATAATTATATTATTATGCGGAGAAATAAGAGTTCATTCCCCTTCGTATATGGATTATTTAAGTGTGTGCAAAATTTGGGACAGCAAAATTATAACGTTTTTGTTTAAACCCTTACCAAAAATTTTGAGTATGCTGCGCCCGTCTCACATTTTTGGTAAGGGATTAAATACAAACGAAATAATATTTTTGTCTCAAACTTTGTACATAGTTAACTTATTCATATACAAAGCGAAGTGTACTCATAAATATATTCAGTATATTAAAAAAAAAAGTAGATTTTAATGCCGCAACAGTAACAAAAAAAAATCTTACGCCATAAATTACCGTTCGGTGGCGCTAGCGGTAGAATAATACGAAGGTTACGCGAGCACAGCAGCCGCCATCTTAGACTGTCGGCTGCACGTCAAACTGTCAACTTTTTTCAAAGTTGTCGATTTGACGTGCAAACATATTGATATGCACACACAGGGATCATGAAACAAAACTGTTATGTTTATAGGTTAAACATTTAAGCAAATTAATGAACAGGCGCATTTTTGTACGCAGGAATAACCAGAATACTGAATGTCTATTATCAGTTGGAATGTGGGGACTTCGAGGTGCGTCCGTTCCGTCGATCGCCTGCGTACACGCACCACGAAGTGATTTTTACCGCTTGATTAAACCCGTTTGATTATTATAAAAAAAAAATCTTTCCGCATTCAATGTCGTCTTATTTTCTGATAAAGTTAAACATTTATGCAAATTAATTAACATGCGCATATTAGTACGAAGGGAATAACCAGAATACTGAATGTCTATTATCAGTTGTAATGTGGGGACTTTGTGGAGCGTGCGCTCCGTCGATCGCCTGTGTACACGCACCACAAAGTCATTTTTACCGCTCGATTCAAAACGTTTTTTTATTATAAAAAAATCTTTCAGTATTCAGTGTCGTCTTATTTTCTGATTAAGTTAGACATTTAAGTAAATTAATTACCAGGCGCATTTTTGTACGCAGGAATAACCAGAATACTGAATGTCTATTATCAGTTGGAATGTGGGGACTTCGTGGTGCGTGCGCTCCGTCGGTCGCCTGCGTACACGCACCAGGAAGTCATTTTTAACGCTCGATTCAACACCTTTGATTATTATAAATAAATCTTTCAGTATTCAGTGTCGTCTTATTTTCTCATTAAGCTAAGCATTTAAGTAAATTAATTATCAGGCGCATTTTAGTACGAAGGGAATAACCAGAATACTGAATGTCTATTATCAGTTGTAATGTGGGGACTTTGTGGAGCGTGCGCTCCGTCGATCGCCTGTGTACACGCACCACGAAGTCATTTTTAATGCTCGATTCAACACGTGTGATTATTATAAATAAATCTTTCAGTATTCAGTGTCGTCTTATTTTCAGATTAAGTTAAGCTTTTAAGTAAATTAATTATCAGGCGCATTTTAGTACGCACGAATAACCAGAATACTGATTGTCTATTATCTGTTGGAATGTGGGGACTTCGAGGTGCGTCCGTTCCGTCGATCGCCTGCGTACACGCACCACGAAGTCATTTTTACCGCTCGATTCAACCCGTTCGATTATTATAAAAAAAATCTTTCAGTATTCAATGTGTCTTATTTTCTGATTACCTTGAATATTTAAGTAAATTAATTATCAGGCGCATTTTAGTACGAAGGGAATAACCAAAATACTGAATGGCTGTAATCAGTTGGAATGTGGGGAATTCGTGGTGCGTGCGCTCCGTCGGTCGCCTGCGTACACGCACCACAAAGTCATTTTTACCGCTCGATTCAACACGTTTTTTTATTATAAAAAAAATCTTTCAGTATTCAGTGTCGTCTTATTTTCTGATTAAGTTAGACATTTAAGTAAATTAATTACCAGGCGCATTTTTGTACGCAGGAATAACCAGAATACTGAATGTCTATTATCAGTTGGAATGTGGGGACTTCGTGGTGCGTGCGCTCCGTCGGTCGCCTGCGTACACGCACCAGGAAGTCATTTTTAACGCTCGATTCAACACCTTTGATTATTATAAATAAATCTTTCAGTATTCAGTGTCGTCTTATTTTCTCATTAAGCTAAGCATTTAAGTAAATTAATTATCAGGCGCATTTTAGTACGCACGAATAACCAGAATACTGATTGTCTATTATCTGTTGGAATGTGGGGACTTCGAGGTGCGTCCGTTCCGTCGATCGCCTGCGTACACGCACCACGAAGTCATTTTTACCGCTCGATTCAACCCGTTCGATTATTATAAAAAAAATCTTTCAGTATTCAATGTGTCTTATTTTCTGATTACCTTGAATATTTAAGTAAATTAATTATCAGGCGCATTTTAGTACGAAGGGAATAACCAAAATACTGAATGGCTGTAATCAGTTGGAATGTGGGGAATTCGTGGTGCGTGCGCTCCGTCGGTCGCCTGCGTACACGCACCACAAAGTCATTTTTACCGCTCGATTCAACACGTTTTTTTATTATAAAAAAATCTTTCAGTATTCAGTGTCGTCTTATTTTCTGATTAAGTTAGACATTTAAGTAAATTAATTACCAGGCGCATTTTTGTACGCAGGAATAACCAGAATACTGAATGTCTATTATCAGTTGGAATGTGGGGACTTCGTGGTGCGTGCGCTCCGTCGGTCGCCTGCGTACACGCACCAGGAAGTCATTTTTAACGCTCGATTCAACACCTTTGATTATTATAAATAAATCTTTCAGTATTCAGTGTCGTCTTATTTTCTCATTAAGCTAAGCATTTAAGTAAATTAATTATCAGGCGCATTTTAGTACGAAGGGAATAACCAGAATACTGAATGTCTATTATCAGTTGTAATGTGGGGACTTTGTGGAGCGTGCGCTCCGTCGATCGCCTGTGTACACGCACCACGAAGTCATTTTTAATGCTCGATTCAACACGTGTGATTATTATAAATAAATCTTTCAGTATTCAGTGTCGTCTTATTTTCAGATTAAGTTAAGCTTTTAAGTAATTAATTATCAGGCGCATTTTAGTACGCACGAATAACCAGAATACTGAATGTCTATTATCAGTTGGAATGCGGGGACTTCGAGGTGCGTCCGCTCCGTCGATCGCCTGCGTACACGCACCACGAAGTCATTTTTACCGCTCGATTCAACCCGTTTGATTATTATAAAATAAAATCTTTCAGTATTCAATGTGTCTTATTTTCTGATTTAGTTAGACATTTAAGTAAATTAATTACCAGGCGCATTTTGTACGCAGGAATAACCAGAATACTGAATGTCTATTATCAGTTGGAATGTGGGGACTTCGTGGTGCGTGCGCTCCGTCGGTCGCCTGCGTACACGCACCAGGAAGTCATTTTAACGCTCGATTCAACACCTTTGATTATTATAAATAAATCTTTCAGTATTCAGTGTCGTCTTATTTTCTCATTAAGCTAAGCATTTAAGTAAATTAATTATCAGGCGCATTTTAGTACGAAGGGAATAACCAGAATACTGAATGTCTATTATCAGTTGTAATGTGGGGACTTTGTGGAGCGTGCGCTCCGTCGATCGCCTGTGTACACGCACCACGAAGTCATTTTTAATGCTCGATTCAACACGTGTGATTATTATAAATAAATCTTTCAGTATTCAGTGTCGTCTTATTTTCAGATTAAGTTAAGCTTTTAAGTAAATTAATTATCAGGCGCATTTTAGTACGCACGAATAACCAGAATACTGATTGTCTATTATCTGTTGGAATGTGGGGACTTCGAGGTGCGTCCGTTCCGTCGATCGCCTGCGTACACGCACCACGAAGTCATTTTTACCGCTCGATTCAACCCGTTCGATTATTATAAAAAAAATCTTTCAGTATTCAATGTGTCTTATTTTCTGATTACCTTGAATATTTAAGTAAATTAATTATCAGGCGCATTTTAGTACGAAGGGAATAACCAAAATACTGAATGGCTGTAATCAGTTGGAATGTGGGGAATTCGTGGTGCGTGCGCTCCGTCGGTCGCCTGCGTACACGCACCACAAAGTCATTTTTAACGCTCGATTCAACACCTTTGATTATTATAAATAAATCTTTCAGTATTCAGTGTCGTCTTATTTTCTCATTAAGCTAAGCATTTAAGTAAATTAATTATCAGGCGCATTTTAGTACGCACGAATAACCAGAATACTGATTGTCTATTATCTGTTGGAATGTGGGGACTTCGAGGTGCGTCCGTTCCGTCGATCGCCTGCGTACACGCACCACGAAGTCATTTTTACCGCTCGATTCAACCCGTTCGATTATTATAAAAAAAATCTTTCAGTATTCAATGTGTCTTATTTTCTGATTACCTTGAATATTTAAGTAAATTAATTATCAGGCGCATTTTAGTACGAAGGGAATAACCAAAATACTGAATGGCTGTAATCAGTTGGAATGTGGGGAATTCGTGGTGCGTGCGCTCCGTCGGTCGCCTACGTACACGCACCACAAAGTCATTTTTACCGCTCGATTCAACACGTTTTTTTATTATAAAAAAATCTTTCAGTATTCAGTGTCGTCTTATTTTCTGATTTAGTTAGACATTTAAGTAAATTAATTAACAGGCTCATTTTAGTACGCAGGAATAACCAGAATACTGAATGTCTATTATCAGTTGGAATGCGGGGACTTCGAGGTGCGTCCGCTCCGTCGATCGCCTGCGTACACGCACCACGAAGTCATTTTTACCGCTCGATTCAACCCGTTTGATTATTATAAAATAAAATCTTTCAGTATTCAATGTGTCTTATTTTCTGATTTAGTTAGACATTTAAGTAAATTAATTACCAGGCGCATTTTTGTACGCAGGAATAACCAGAATACTGAATGTCTATTATCAGTTGGAATGTGGGGACTTCGTGGTGCGTGCGCTCCGTCGGTCGCCTGCGTACACGCACCAGGAAGTCATTTTTAACGCTCGATTCAACACCTTTGATTATTATAAATAAATCTTTCAGTATTCAGTGTCGTCTTATTTTCTCATTAAGCTAAGCATTTAAGTAAATTAATTATCAGGCGCATTTTAGTACGCAGGGAATAACCAGAATACTGAATGTCTATTAATCAGTTGTAATGTGGGGACCTTTGTGGAGCTGTGCGCTTGCCGCTCCGATCGCGCATGTGTACACGCACCAGCGAAGTAATTTTTAATGCTCGATTCACCACGTGTGATTATTATAAATAAAGTCTTTCAGTATTCAGTTGTCGTCTATTTTCAGATTAAGTTAAGCTTTAAGTAAATTAATTATCAGGCGCATTTTAGTAAGCCACGAATAACCAGAATACTGATTGTCTATTATCTGTTGGAATGTGGGACTTCGTAATCAGTTGGAATGTGGGGAATTCGTGGTGCGTGCGCTCCGTCGGTCGCCTGCGTACACGCACCACAAAGTCATTTTTACCGCTCGATTCAACACGTTTTTTTATTATAAATAAATCTTTCAGTATTCAGTGTCGTCTTATTTTCAGATTAAGTTAAGCTTTTAAGTAAATTAATTATCAGGCGCATTTTAGTACGCACGAATAACCAGAATACTGATTGTCTATTATCTGTTGGAATGTGGGGACTTCGAGGTGCGTCCGTTCCGTCGATCGCCTGCGTACACGCACCACGAAGTCATTTTTACCGCTCGATTCAACCCGTTCGATTATTATAAAAAAAATCTTTCAGTATTCAATGTGTCTTATTTTCTGATTACCTTGAATATTAAGTAAATTAATTATCAGGCGCATTTTAGTACGAAGGGAATAACCAAAATACTGAATGGCTGTAATCAGTTGGAATGTGGGGAATTCGTGGTGCGTGCGCTCCGTCGGTCGCCTGCGTACACGCACCACAAAGTCATTTTTACCGCTCGATTCAACACGTTTTTTTATTATAAAAAAATCTTTCAGTATTCAGTGTCGTCTTATTTTCTGATTAAGTTAGACATTTAAGTAAATTAATTACCAGGCGCATTTTTGTACGCAGGAATAACCAGAATACTGAATGTCTATTATCAGTTGGAATGTGGGGACTTCGTGGTGCGTGCGCTCCGTCGGTCGCCTGCGTACACGCACCAGGAAGTCATTTTTAACGCTCGATTCAACACCTTTGATTATTATAAATAAATCTTTCAGTATTCAGTGTCGTCTTATTTTCTCATTAAGCTAAGCATTTAAGTAAATTAATTATCAGGCGCATTTTAGTACGCACGAATAACCAGAATACTGATTGTCTATTATCTGTTGGAATGTGGGGACTTCGAGGTGCGTCCGTTCCGTCGATCGCCTGCGTACACGCACCACGAAGTCATTTTTACCGCTCGATTCAACCCGTTCGATTATTATAAAAAAATCTTTCAGTATTCAATGTGTCTTATTTTCTGATTACCTTGAATATTTAAGTAAATTAATTATCAGGCGCATTTTAGTACGAAGGGAATAACCAAAATACTGAATGGCTGTAATCAGTTGGAATGTGGGGAATTCGTGGTGCGTGCGCTCCGTCGGTCGCCTGCGTACACGCACCACAAAGTCATTTTTACCGCTCGATTCAACACGTTTTTTTATTATAAAAAATCTTTCAGTATTCAGTGTCGTCTTATTTTCTGATTTAGTTAGACATTTAAGTAAATTAATTAACAGGCTCATTTTAGTACGCAGGAATAACCAGAATACTGAATGTCTATTATCAGTTGGAATGCGGGGACTTCGAGGTGCGTCCGCTCCGTCGATCGCCTGCGTACACGCACCACGAAGTCATTTTTACCGCTCGATTCAACCCGTTTGATTATTATAAAATAAAATCTTTCAGTATTCAATGTGTCTTATTTTCTGATTATGTTAAATATTTAAGTAAATTAATTACCAGGCGCATTTTTGTACGCAGGAATAACCAGAAAACTGAATATCTATAATCAGTTGGAATGTGGGGACTTCGTGGTGCCTGCGCTCCGTCAATCGCCTGCGTACACGCACCACGAAGTCATTTTTACCGCTCGATTTAACCCGTTTCATTATTATAAAAAAAATCTTTCAGTATTCAATGTCGTCTTATTTTCTGATTACGTTAAATATTTCAGTAAATTAATTATCATGCGCATTTTAGTACGCAGGAATAAGCAGAATACTGAATGTCTATAATCAGTTGGAATGTGGGGACTGCGTGATCGCGCGAGGTTGCTTGGCAACCTGCGTCAAAGATGGCGATGGGAGCGAGGACAAGCGCTTCGCGCTTGACATAGTGGGGGGCGATGCGAGAGTCCCCGCAGCTGTCCCGCTCACCGTCGCGCTCACAAAATGCGACCCAGTAGGTGCTGCCCCAGTTCGGTGAGAGAGAGAGAGAGAGAGAGAGAGAGAGAGAGAGAGAGAGAGAGAGAGAGAGAGAGAGAGAGAGAGAGAGAGAGAGTTTATTGTTGAAAGGAAAATGTGTATTGCCCACGTTTTCAAGAATGAATCTGTACCTGTATCGGCAATAAAAACTAGTTGGACCTCTCTATTACCCATACCTGCGTAAGAAAATTGATTCACATCTGTATGCATGTTCGGGTAATATCGTAAATGAAGAAAGAAGAGGTGAGAAAATCGCTTAGTAGGTATAAAAGTGTGAAAATCGTCAGTCTATTTTCTTATAGTCTCAGTTGCATCGTATCACGAGAAAACCTTTGTTAATAAAAAATTATTGTTTTTAGGAAAAAGAATTTTGAAATGTTTAGTCCTGTACAAAAATGTTGTGTATAGTGTGAATTTTTCATTATTTGTCTCAAAAACAATCCCCGCGAGATTTTGGTGCAGGTGTGATTTGACGTGGCGTCATCGCATAAGGAAGTTAAACATAAATATTGGTAACTTTAATGTAAACGTAACTTTTGGTAAAATTGTTGATAAAGCTGGTAATTTTATCAACAAAGCTATATATGTACGGAAAGACGATAATACTGAGCGGATCCAAATCTTCACGCTGGCAGATCTTGACAAATTGACATGACTGTATACTAAATCAAATTATAATTATTATAAACCAAAACCTAGCTATAGTTCTTCAATTGCAAATAAATGCCAACTCTATTATGAATCATTTGTCGGAAATTAAATTTCTTCTAAACACTGCAAATATTGATGTTTTATTTATCTTGGAGTCCTGGTTAACCCCTAACTGACCAAACTCAATCTATGATTTACATAATTATATTCTTGTACGCAATGATCGTAGCCTAACTGTTTCTACTGATAAAAGGGAATTTATCCAACGTGGTGGCGTTGCATGTTATCTACGTGATACTATTATATTCAAAGTCTTATATGCTCCCCAAATTAATTCTATTAATGAAATTGAGTACTTATTGTTGGAATTATCTTTACCAAATTCTAAGATATTCCTTGCCTCAGTTAACAGAAGGCCTAAGGGCCACGTTCTTAGTAAATTTTTTAGTGCTTTACAGGATCGCTCACACCTACACAATAACAATAACATAATAATTGCTGGTGACATCAATTCAAAATTAATTGCGGATGATTACTATACACCTTTTCATGGTCAACTCATTAGCGCTCTCGTAATATTTGCCGATTTAAATGATATAAGACGACTTTTTCTAATATCGGTCATTTAGTGGCCATATTCATTGAGCGTCAATAATCATGTTACAGTATTTTAAGGATATTTTTGAGATGATTGCGTCACCTCTTACTGCTTTATTTAATTTATGTTTATGAACGAATAAGTATCCTGAAATATGGAAAACATCGTCGATTATTCCAGTCGCGAAAATCTCTAAACCCCTGTCACCTTCAGATACTAGACCAATTGCAAATTTACTTCACAAGCTAGTAACTCAATAAATCACGCGTCATTTAGAAGCTAATAATATTTTATCATCTTATCATTATGGCTTAGATCTAAATTATAGCAAAACTAAAGCAATGTTGATTGGTTATCCCCACAAAATCGAGCTAGTTAGTTCTGTACGTTATGTTGGACTTGTAATTAATGAAAATTTGCAGTGCAATTCCCATGTATCAAATGTAATTTCCCGAGTGCATGGTGTTCTCCATAAACTGAGAAATAAGGGTACCTTTCTTTTCTATTCTGTTAGAAAGATGTTAGTCTCTACCTTAATACTGCCCCATTTTGATTATGGGTCTATTGTTTACAATGATTTGCCAAACTATCTTAATACCAAACTCCAGCGATTGCTAAATACTTATGTAAGGTACATCTTCCGGCTTAAAAAAGATACTAGATTAATGCCATTTTATTATTATAGAAGACAATATTTCTTAGGTATTTTAACATACCAGATCCTTACTACAAAAAGACCATATTATTTATATACCTTATTACCTCCGCCAAATAACGAATTGCATTGTTCTGAGCGAACTAAAAATTCTTGCTTTGAACGTCCTATTGCGATCACTTGTACTTATTCGAATTCCTTTACTCTAAAAGCAATGGATTTTTGGAATTCCCTACCCTCCAAGATAAGATTAAGCACTAGTTTATATATTTTAAAGAATAGATTGTATGCGCATTTACTTAATTCTCGTTAGTCTATAAGTATGTAAACTATAACTTTTTCTGTTTTAAATTGTTTATCTTTATATACCTTATTAACTTAATTATTACGTTCTTTTACCTGCGTAATTCGTTTTCTTTATTTTTATAATTATTTGCTGATTGCGATTGTAAAAATAACTATTATCGTATTGCATCCTTGCCTTATGGTTAAAATCATCCTAGGCATAAATAAACATACTCAATCGATCAATCTCTCTCTCTCTCTCTATCTCTCTCATAAACATCACAAGTTACAATTAAAGAAATAATAAATTGCATGAAGTGATTTCCAAAATGAAATATTATTAAAATGAAATAATAAAGTGCATGGAGTTATTTTTAACTGAAATAATAAATTGCATATAGTGATTTTTAAAGTGAAATAATAAATTGAATGGAGTGATTTTTAAAATTAAAGTTACGTCCGCCGAGAGACAAAAGTATGTCTCTCTCTCTCTCTCTCTCTCTCTCTCTCTCTCTCTCTATTGTAAATTTTTTAAAGGCGATCAAGCTTAAGCTTAAGTCTATGTATGAATGATGCGACAATGTTTTTCTATCTGTATGTTATACCTGTTTATGCTTCATTATTGTTATTATAGTTAGCGTGTAGACTTTATTTTAATTTTTATCTATTATTTTTATTTTTAATCTATTATCATATATATTTTATTTATATGTTATCTTATTCGTGATGGCTTACTTCCATTGTATATTTATACTTACGTACTGCCGCATTTGTAATTCTATACTTATATTTTTTTACACCTTATCTGTACCATATATTTCAATTGCCATACGGTTTATTAAATCTTGGCAAGAATAAACTATGTTATCAATCAATCAATTTCTCTCTCTCCGCAGTAAACAGACTTTAGTCTTGTTTTTCGAGGCTCCTCTTTCTAGTACTGGTTACTGCCGCCTTTTTGCCTCTGGGCGTTTTGCTGCAGGTTCTTGCATGCGCCTTTATGCAAGCTTTGCGGCGAGTGGTTTTTCATGCTATTCGTGATGCTTGCCGTAAGTTTTTAATAATATTCTGCAGTACTTGCCATTTTTGTGGTTAGTGCTATGTGCTAATTTGCTACACTTCCTCGTTAGTGAGTACACTGCCTTAAATCTCTCCGCGCAGAAATTTTTGAAAGTACCCACTAGATGATGCCTACCGTACCATTCAAGAAGAATGTTAGTATATTGGCGGCAATTTCAAATACAGTCTGCAAGTTAGTTATTTCATTTGTAAAGAGAGCTCGCTCACTCGAGCAGGACTTCAATCCTGCATCGAATGCAATCGATTCTTACATTTAAGTTGGGATAAAATTAGGACAAAAGTTTTGAAAGAATCATTTAAATTTAAAAAATGACTACGTATGTCATAGTTGCAATAGTAATAATAATAAAAATAAAAATGAGGACAAACAAGACTTTGTTTAACGCCTGGAAATAAGATACAAACAGAAGAAAGGGTATCACCGGTTGCAATAGTTCAGGCGCAGGGCTGCATATATGACAAGGATGTATTATCGATACATAGCAGGTCTTTAGCAGAGAATAAAAATAATTTATCTATGAGTATTGACGAGCCTACGGAAGATTTTTCGGTGAATAATAATGATGGCGCCATCGTGGCGGTGCAGACTGATGCTGTAAATTTTTTCTCTTATTCGGACGGTTTTTCGGATATTTAGTCTATAACATCGTCTAGGCTTGAAATAATAACTGAATCAGGACTTGCTACTGGCTGAGTATAAGTCTGTGCTGTCCGAACTCTTGTCTGATAACAGACAAATGAAGCAGTGTTTTATTCAGTTTCAAAAAGATTTATCACACTCTCAACAAATTTTTCGGGATAATATTTTACCAGAAATTAGTAATAAGTGCTCCATTATATATTATAGGCTTGATGATGATCTTGAAATAATAAATAATAATATTGATACGCTGAACTCGGGTGTTGCTACAGTGGCGAATTCCGTCTTCGAATTTACCATGCTTGATACACAGACTCAAACATTTAAAAACAATAATTCAACTGTACCTCGCGAAAATGTAATTGGTACCGCATCACCTAGTGATTTTTCTTGTAAGAAGTGTGCAAACGTGCCGAAGGCCAAAAAGTTGGTTGTCTCGTATTGGAAAAACTTCCTTTAATCACTAGCTCTTATTTTGTCGATGCTGTTTCTGGCATCTTTGTACCTTCCATACAAACCGATAACATTTAATCTATGCGTGTACTTTCACGTGGACGAATCGAGAACGGTTCAGGGAAATGTTCAAAGCGACAAGTAGGCGAACTGCGTTCAGTACTTCAGATCTTGATACTTCGCGCTTTCAATGGGTACTCGATCTATGCCCTGCTTCTATCTTTATCAATAAATATTTAGACAAAGATAAATATACTAAATTTAGAAATTTGAAACTGTCTGCTAAGAAACTTGGATTTAAGTAAGTAAAAAACTGAAATCAAACTGAAATCGACAAGTATTTTGAATCATACTATAAATTTATATTTTAAATAAACATTTTTTTAAATATTACGAAAATTTCATATACAAAATTTCTGCAATTGAAAGAACTGAAATCAAACTGAAATGGACAAGTAATTTGAACCATGCAAAAATTTCTACCAATCTGAATACAGAGTTTTTTTTATGAAAAGTATCTTACACTATTACTTTTTATTTCAGGCCCTCTCATGTCTTACAGCAATAAATAAATAATATTCTAATGATATTAATTTGTGCAAAATTAATTTCTGCAATACTAATATAATGGACATTTCATTTTTATTCTTTTAAATAATAAAATAATACTTGCACCACCGTTGGTTAAACACTTCATATATGTGTTAATTCTGACTTATTAATGTACTCCTGTACATTTATGAAAGTATAGTACCGTGAAGAAACTGCAATGAGTAATATTAAATAAATGTAGCAATACTTTCTGGCAATTTTATTATCCTACATACCAATGAAAAAATATACATCATTATTTTTATCTAATAAAGTTCCCAAAACAGTAAACTCAGTATAATGCCTTACGTTTTTGTTTTAGATACAAGTTTTTGTTAGTAGTTTTGTACAATAATTTTTTTTCACTTAACTAAGTGTAAACAATCTACATGATTTTACCAATTAATTCATGTGCTTATTAATAATAAATTATTGGTTTATATATAGTATATGGTCTTGTTTCCATGCGTGGGTCTTCACACTACTTAATAATATGCCATAAGTCGCTTTGCATAATATATTATGCCTATAAATTTTAAAATAAGATAATAGATAAGATGTATGTAATGATTCGCAAAATGTAACATCAGTTAATATAGTCAGAATTAACACCTATATGAATAGCGGTAACACCTATTAACCAACGGTGGTGCAAGTATTATTTTATTATTTAAAAGAATAAAAATGAAATGTCCATTATATTAGTATTGCAGTAATGAATTTTGCACAAATTAATATCATTAGAATATTATTTATTTATTACTGTAAGACATGAGAGGGCCAGATATAAAAAGTAATAGTGTAAGATACTTTTCATAAAAAAATCTGTATTCAGATTGGTAAAAACTTTTGCATGGTTCAAAATACTTGTCCATTTCAGTTTGATTTCAGTTCTTTCAATTGCAGAAATTTTGTATATGAAATTTTCGTAATATTTAAAAAAATGTTTAATTAAAATTCAAAGAAATAGATGAAATAAGGGAGTTAGAATTAAAATTATTTATTTATCAGATAACAATGTCAGATTGAATTGCAGAATTTATTTATCAGATTACAATTTTCAAAGTTTGATTAGAAAAACACAATACTTGCGAGGATATTAATAGGTCAAAAATAACTCGATTGAAATACTTAATCAATGGTGGTGCAAGTATTATTGTATTTAAAGAGCATAAAAAAGAGAGAAATTACTTTTTATTAGTTATGCAGAAATTAATTTTGCACAAATGAATTATTATTATTCTATAAAATTGTTTATCTATTGATGTAAAGCACGGGAGGGGTAGACATTGTTTATTTAAATTCCACTATACTGGAGTCACTGGGAAGTCTTACATATATACTTGCGTATAGCAAAACAATTTCGTGAACGTTCGTTATTCTCTTTGCTGGTGCATTATATTTCCGTAAACGTATTTGTTTCTTCTGTTTTTTGCATATGCCTGCGGTGGAATTATAAGAATATCATAGAAACATTTACTTGTTTGACTTGCATATTTACCGATTGTTATCCCTTTTTAAATTAAAGAAAAATTACGTAAACAATTTATCAATTGTAATAACTCATATTCACAACAAAATCGGCTAGACGATACAGCTGTGATGAAAGTATTCACTTGATACTAGCTCCCTCTTACGGTCACGTTATAACTTCTCTTATTATGTTTTTACCTCTGTACGCATTCTTTCACAGGCTGGAAAAGTGTGTCTTTCTTTCTCTCTTATATACTCGCCCATCGCTCTGTCTCAACTTTTTTCCAAGTATAAATATAGATAAATACGGGTAATGTAATATAAAGGGAAGAAGCAAAAATCGAGTAAAGGAAATCGATATCCAATTTCTTTATTTTGGCATTTCTTAATTATGCATGAATTAATTTGCACAAAACTTGATGTAAACCAAAGATCAATAAATTAAGAAAGCGATGTTTCATAAATTTCATAAAAATAAATAGTATATAATAAACGGTTATGAAAAGAAAAATACGATGACCAAGTTAGCTGTATAATAATAATAAGGCTTACGCGCCCATACTTGCGTCAGGCACTATCGCGCCCTTTGATTATGGGTGATCTGAACGTTGATATCCTTAAAGGGACTGTTGCTAAATTTATCCGCAACCTATCAATTGAATTGTCTCTACAGTTTGTCCAGCATGGACCTACGAATTCCACCTCCACATCGAGCACTTGGCTGGACGTTATCTAAGCCTATAGCAGGAAGCACACATTATTCCGATTAAAAAGTGTAAAACACCAACTTCTTCGGATTTCAGACCAATAGCACTCTTAAGCTTTCTCTCCAAGGTACTGGAGAAGTTAGCATTTAATCAACTTCAGAAGTACATCGAGTCAAACTAAATTATGGATCCTTTGCAGACAGGTTTCAGACCATTTAGCTCGACGGAGACTGTCTTATTGAAGTTGACTGAGAACGTACGTACGGGAATTGACAAAAAATTAGTTACTTTGCTCTTATTGTTTGATTTTAGTAAGGCTTTTGACACTATCTGTCCCACACGTTTACTTGACCGGCTGAGACAAATGAGATTTTCAAGGTATGTAATACTATGATTAACTCTTATTTTTCTTGTCGCATGCAAGCTGTTATCATGTAGGATAAAACCTCTTCCTGGATTACGACTAATCTGGGAGTGCCACAGGGGTCGGTCCTTGAACCTCTTCTCTTTTGTTTATATTATGACGTAGCGTTTTCTATCGAAAAGGATAAAATTCTCGCAACGGTAGCTACAAGTAATATTTATTATTAATAATTTATATATGTATTGGATTCGCCTGTTCATAGAAAAATACAAACCTTATATTGACATCAGTTTATTATAATATCGTAGTCTAGAATACGGGTAAATCCAATTATATATATATATATATATCTTAAACGCCGACTATCGGTAAAGTAATTACTTCTATCTACACGTGGTTCATTTCCGCCAACGAGAAAATGGCGGATTAATTGTCTCGTCGTGAATAGGGAAGGATTGAATATGTATATATGGGTGGTTCTGTGTGACATCGAAGAAGAAAAAAATAAATATTTCTATAACTGTGGGAATATGTTTTAAAGGTATTCAGTAGTTCTCCTGAATTTTTTCGGGGCCATTATTTTAAGTTACAGAAAGTCAAAGTTGACATTTTAGCACTTTTTTGCATTATATGCCCATTCTTATGAATTTGTAACTCCCAGGGAATGCATTTTTCACTAAAAACATAAATATGACTTTTTTTGCAAAATTTTCTAAATTTTTTATTAAAAATACTTTTATAGTCATAAATGTATGCTGCCACACGCTTGTAAGCCATTCAAACCTTAAATAGTGAAAATCAGCAATTCTGCTCCGGACTTTGGAAACCTAATGCTGTCTAAAAGATGCCTTTTTATAGTCAGAAACTGCCTATAAATTTCCAGAGTGGGTGTAAATCATTAAGATCACTTATGGTAAAATATCTGGGAAATGTGACCGAAATATTAATAGAAATGTATATTTGTTGTCTTATAACGATGCATCTATTAGCATGATCATTGCAAAATAATTCATGCACTTACCTTGGAGTGGTAGAAAAGTATCTTCGCTTGTTTCAGTATCCATCGAATTCCCTATAACCTGCTAAAAATACAAATATTATTATACAATTATAAAAAATTAATTTTTAAACTTTATAGTGCTGGATTTTCAACTTTACAACCACTTTAAGAATTATGATACTAATCTGAAGGATTACTAGAAATATATTAACATCCTTATTATTGTTATTCAGCAATACATTGTTTGAATTTTACAAATTTGTCACTGTCACGTAATCATATTACTCATTATAATCTTAGATCTGATTTGTTTATATATTTTTTGTATTAAATACGTATATTTAGTTATTCTAATAATAATCTTAATATATTTATAGTAATCCTTCAGATTAGTATCATAATTCTTAAAGTGGTTGTAAAGTTGAAAATTCAGCATTATAAATGTTTAAAAATTAATTTTTTACATTTGTATAATAATATTTGTATTTTTAGCAGGTTATAGGGGATTCGATGGATACTGAAACAAGTGAAGATACTTTTCTACCACTTCAAGGTAAGTGCCTGAATTTTTTTGCAATGATCATGCTAATAGATTCATCGTTATAAGGCAACAAATATACATTTCTATTAATATTTCGGTCACATTTCCCAGATATTTTACCATAAGTGATCTTAATGATTTACACCCCCTCTGGAAATTTATAGGCAGTTTCTGACTATAAAAAGACATCTTTTAGACAGCATTGGTTTCCAAAGTCCGGAGCAGAATTGCTGATTTTTACTATTTAAGGTTTGAATGGCTTACAAGCGTGTGACAGCATACATTTTTGACTTTAAAAGTGTTTTTAATAAAAAATTTAGAAAATTTTACAAAAAAAGTCATATTTATGTTTTTAGTGAAAAATGCATTCCTTGGGAGCTACAAATTCATAAGAATGGGCATATAATGCAAAAAAGTGCTAAAATGTCAAATTTGACTCTCTGTAACTTAAAATAATGGTCCCGAAAAAATTTGAAAAAAATCAGGAGAACTACTGGACACCTCTAAAACATATTCCCACAGTTATAGCAATATTCATTTTTTTCATCTTCGATGTCACAGAGAACCACCCATATGTATATAAAAAAATAAGGTTTATTAAATC
This sequence comes from Theocolax elegans, assembly GCA_026168455.1. Classification (NCBI taxonomy): domain Eukaryota; kingdom Metazoa; phylum Arthropoda; class Insecta; order Hymenoptera; family Cerocephalidae; genus Theocolax; species Theocolax elegans. The sequence continues at coordinate 8,642,335 of CM047429.1, forward strand.
TCACACTTCATATAAAATCAACAGCTACTTTTACTTCCTTATTATAATTATTACAAAAATATCCTATTAGTTTAATACATTAAATACATGTAATTTCTCGCCGATCCTCATAATTAATAATACAACTAATTTCGATTCCATCACATTATTTGTTTCATCGTTCGTATATATTTATTTTTCTAATATCAATTATTAGTATTTACCTAGCCCGAGATTTTCGTAGCTTATATTATATAATATATGTGTATTAAAGTACACAGAGAAACTCAATATCTTTAATTACCCGTATTCTTTTCATTAAAACGGTCCATCAAGAGTTTTCCCGTCAAATATTTATTAAAGCAATCGGAAAGCAAATAATAAAACGCGCAAATAGATCCGAGTAACAACGCTTCACTCACTTCCGATTTCGTTCGTTAATTAAATATGGCCGGCGCACAGTCCACTTACCGCACGCTAGCCTTTCCACCTTCTTAACCCTTTTCTTTCCATCCTAATCGTCTTTACAGTCCTCAAAGGATAGCTTCCAACTCTCTCCAAAAATACTAACAAATACAACAGTAATAATGAATACTCTTTAACACTCCTTAACTCAATAACAATTTTTAACAATATTAATGGTTTTGGTATGGTGTTTCACGTTAGATAGATCAGTGGTTAATGATTATTTCCGGCTTCTTGCCGGTTTCATCCCTTCAATTGCCGATTCACGGCGCTAGCATCCCTCATTTCCGTCTATTAAACCATCGTATTATCAACTACGTCACTAAGGTACTATTTAGCCGCCGACGCTACCGCCACCTATTACAGTGTATATAGTGTTAATGTAATAGCGGTCGAGTTAGATTTTATCGAGGAGCTAGCGTAAAACGCCGTTCGCCTCCACTAATGGAAAACTCGTACTTCTATCTATCTATCTCGCACGTACATATACGATACCTCGATCCCCTGTTTCCCCGCGCCGGCGCACTCTCTCGGTCAGTCATAACGTGCGAGAGCAGGCGAGTTTACCCCCTCTCTACTGCCACCTGTAAGCATGCGCGCAGTATCGGCATGTCGCGCGTGCTTCTCGCTGTCTCTCTCAAGTTCGTACGTATGGGAGAGAGAGAGAGGTGTAGTGTTGTTTACACGACGACCTGGTGCGAACCGACGGTGTCGATGATCCTGGATTGGTGAGGATATCGAGATCGTCAGCTGAGGAGTCTTTTCGTGGTGTGAGGCCATCGTCCATTTCATCGGTTCCTTCATCTCCGTCGTCGGCTTCCATCATCTTCAAGTTTATGCAGGTAAGTATGCCGTCCATCTCATGAAAAATAATTAAAATCCATAACCCCATCCCATTAATATCTCCTTTTTAACATTCTTATTAACCTTTAGAGGACAGGATGGTGCCTATACGGGCCATGCCCATGATCGACCCTTTACATGTGTTAGTTTTGAGGTGTGAGACATCATAAAAACTCGATTTCTATAGGAAAGTGAGAGAAAACAGTTAACCCAAATCCCCGTCCTCTAAAGGTTAAAAGTGATCCGATGTTTTTAGACATTAATTTTATTAAAAAAAGAACCTTTTTCGAACCAGAAAATTCCCGTCCTCTAAAGGTTAATACCGGTGACGAGAATGGCTTGGGCCAGGTTATTTACCATTATTTTACTTATTCACTTAACTATGTTTACATTTTCCTAACCTCTCCCTGTCGATGTGTTAAACATAATACTAACCCTACTCTATTATCTTACTTTACTTTGTTTATAATATCTTTCCCTCGTATTAACCTCTAATCATCTTTTAATCTTTTCTCTTATAACTAAATTTAATATTATTTTCTATATTTACAGGTTTCGACCTGGACCCGCAGTATATTCATCTCGGGTACTTGGTTCTAGTGCAGAAGTGTGTCCCTACCAGGAAGGAGGAGTCTACGGTATAAGGTAAGTTAAATTCCAATTAATTACTCTTACTCAATAAGTATTTCATTATTGATCGTGCTTCCCTTGATGCTTACTGAGACAGGAATACGTTCCCTACAAGTTCAAGGTGCGCATCTATGGAACTCTTTGCCGACGGAGATCCGTAGTCTTCCCTCATTTAAGGGATTTAAGATTGCAGTACGGAGATACTTCTTGGCACTCCATTAGATTATGTTAAGTTCCTATTTGTTATGTACCATCCCGTATACGCTTTTTGTTTATTAATTAATTTATTTATTTAGTACTGTGTGATTGTATTTAAGGGTTGAATGTCTGATGAATGAAGGCTGCGGCTCGTTTATAACTTTGACTGATGGATATACTGTTTACTAATTTATTTGTATTATTTTATCACTTTGACTTACTGTGATATACGCTGTATATTAATTTTACATTTTGACTGAGGTATTACATAAACCGACTATCATATCTTAAATATTGTAAACTGACTGTGATATATTTACACTTTTTTTTTAAATTTTGTACTCTATAAGTAAATTTATATCTATGTGTCTCTCTGGGAAAATTTGAGGTTAATCTCGCCATTTACTATCTCTCTCTCTCTCTCTCTCTCTCTCTCTCTCTCTGTAAGTATAGATGGCCGCCTGTCTTATCGTTCCGTTTTGAGTCTGCTCTCTGCATTGATTTCGCCCACAGGCGTTTTTTCTAGGTCCATCCTTGCATGCGCCTCTTTGCAAGACGCCTCGGTGAGAGTTTTCATCGAGTTTATTGACGTCTTGCACTCTGGATCTTCGATCTCCTACATTACATATTTGGAGGTTAGACATTGAATTATTTTCCACATGGTATCGCCTAACGAAAATCTATAATGCAGTCTATGGCTGGTGGCGCCATCTCTGAGGATCTCCCACAGACTACGACTAATAAACGCCGTCGATGGACCGATAATGAGGAAACCGTTGTTAACATTACTATCTCGCCACCGGGCCTATTGCTGACTGCTTCAGAAGTACAAGAGATTATACGTAATGTGAGTAAGGACCGTGAGATTCTTCTAAACGGGCTTACTGGTGAGAGAAATGAGGAAAAAAGTGACACTCTTCGATCTGCTGTGAATGGGTTTTGTGATGCCATCAATCTACTTTCTATGGCGTACTCGACTCAACTTGCCGCTGCGACGCCTCACGTTACCTGCGCCGACTCGATTGCAGAGTTTTCTAATATAATTACTAAGACAAAAGATGTTTTTATTAACTGTTATAATAACTTAGAGCGACTTAATCGCACTACTGTCAATAGTTTGTCCTCGGGTTCTTCGGCATCGTCTCGAACTTCATATGCTGACGTTGTTTCTCTTTCTAGAACCAAAAGTTCTTCTGCGGCCTCATCTACGTACGGACCCCATGATATCCCCATCAGCTCCCTTTCAACAGGCTCTGTTAGTAGGGTGATTATTGGACCATGTGAGAACTCGAAGGATAAGTATGATTCTTCCAACTCCACGAGGGAGGCCCTTAAAAAATGTATAGATCCGGTAAAATTTAAATTGGGTATCGAACGTATTTATAATTGCTCGCGTAACTCAGTTTTTTTGATATAAATACAGGTGCTTTCCATATGTTCTTGTTATTCGACTTAGCTCCTTGAGCAGTATTAATTGTTTTCGTTCGTTCAGTGTCATAGGTATATAACGGTTTTCTATAATTGTCTATATTGATGTATTGTTATAATTTATATAGTTGTGTTCAATAAATATTTCAGTGCCTGAAGAGGTCTGCAAATAAGCAGATGAAACGTTGTACAAAAAAGTAAAAATTTGTGTTTTTTACTGTGTGAGCCTCATCATCGCAACAATTATTTAAAATACACAATGGAGGGTGAAAAAATCTCAAAAAAAAAAAAAATCTCAAAAAAAAGCATGGTTGTCCAATTTTGCGCAAGAAATTAAGGTATAAGATGTCATTTATTAATTATGGCTAATCTCCCCCTCTATAGAGCTAGGCAAACCCCGGATCAGCTTTTAAATATTGGCTACTGTAATGCACAGTCTCTTACTGCTCACTTAGATGACATTAAACATGTTGTTGCTATGCACAATCTACATATTTTAGGAATCAGTGAGTCTTGGTTAACAGCATCTTCGACCAGACTCCAAACAGAAATCCCAGATTTCACACTTTTTCGTGCCGATCGTGTTGGTAAGGGAGGGGGGGGGGAGAGTTGCCTTGTCAGGAATTCTATAATTTCTCGTTTTTATTGTAAATGGGAACAATCTTCATGTTATTCAAAACGTCCTGAATTCCTGCTTGTTGAGGTAATTTTACCTAACGTTAAACTTTTATTTGTTGTAGTTTATAGTCCGCCGAAGGCTGATTATTGGGTGACGGTTGAAGAGGCCATTTTAAACTTCAATAAGGATTGCAATGATATTATTTTAATGGGAGATTTTAATATCGATTGGACAGCTTCCTCGACTCCGAGCGCAATACTTAGTGAGTCGTTGGAAACATGTGGATTGGAGCGATTACCGTTTAATGGTACGCATCATTGTGCGAGAACTGGCTCTTGTTCGGCTATTGACTATATATGTGTTAGTAATAGGTCAAGGGTTATGTCCTACAAGCAGTGCAGCTACCCTGAAATTTCTGATCATGATGTTCTGCTCTCAACGCTGTCTTATGAGGCACCGGCTGATGTGAATAGCCTGAAATTCAGTCGTTACTTCAGGAATCGTGACATGGCTGCATTTGAGCATGATTTATCATCCCTGGACTGGGCTCAACTTTACAATTCTTCTGATTTAAATTTTAAGGTCGCTGTTTATACTCGCCATATTATTGGTCTATACGATACCCATGCTCGATTGCGTTCATTCAGAGTAAAACGTAAGCCATGTCCGTGGGTTTCTATCAAAGAAAGAGCTCTAATAAATCGAAGAAATAGAGCCTGGCGAACATATAGGAGGTCTGGTCGCCCTGATGATCATCGGTGTTATAAGGTGATGCGCAACCTCACCCAAACTGCTCTGCGAAATGCCAAATATAATTATTACAAATCCAAACTAAGCAATTGTGCTGATGGACCGAAAATGTGGAAGATTATTGGCGATCTGGGTCTAAGAGCCTCCCATACCAATCTGGGACAGCTTCCCTTTGATCCTGACGACTTGAATGATTACTTTGTTGGCTCTGGTTCTGTTTCTGCTCGAAGCTTCTACTATCAATATGCTGCTGTTGCTCCCGATAGAAAATTCTTTTTCGAGCATGTTGATATTATTGAATTAGTGAGTGCTATCAAATCTGGGAAGTCTAATGCGGCGGGTACAAATGATCTCCCCCTTGGTTTCATTAGGGAAACTTCACCAACAATAATTCCGATTTTGCTGAACATATTCGATGCTTCGTTTCAGTCGGGCGTTTTTCCCTCTAAGTGGAAAGTAGCTCTTATAAGGCCCATACCAAAAACTACAGTCCCCACCAAAGTCGATGACTTCAGGCCTATAAGTATCTTATGTGCTACCACAAAGTTGATTGAGTATATTGCTTACTACCAAATTTTAGAGCATATTATTTCCCTTGATGTTTTAAACCCTTTTCAGTCGGGATTTCGTAAGAATCACAGCGTTCATACTGCCACCATTAACCTCGTAGATAATTTCAGGCAAAATATAGATAAGGGCCTAGTCACTCTTATAGTATCCATCGATTTTAACCCATTAATGCCGAAATAACGAAAAATTTGACTTTGACTTTGAGCTTCTAAATTTTGATGAAGGTGTAAGTATTTCTCATTCATACAAGTGTTTTTTATGTGTTTTGATCCGCTCTACACGATAGGCCTACTTAGAAAGCTGCAAAAAAATTATTTATATTGTTTTTTTACAAATTTACATTAAAAAATGTGATTTTTTTCTGAAGTCCCATTTCAGTTGGATGCAAATTTCTTTATAATGTTATAACCATGCAAAGAGAGTTACTAAATGTAACTCGTTTAAAATATGCACAAGGATTTTATTAAAAATTTTTTTTTGCAATGGCGGGCTTTTAAAATGAATAATATTAAAAAATCATCGATGAGACAGGTGGTATAATAGTTTTTTTTAGTTTATCAAGTGTTAACATATTTATATATTGATGAAAACGCATACTCAGGAGTTTTTGAGGTCAATAATAACATATAAATATGATGCCAAATTTCCAAAATTAAAAATGGCGAATCCAATATGGCGAACAATTTTTGATAAACTTTTTTTTTCTCGAAAATTGATGTCAATGGTTATGAGGCACCGGCTGATGTGAATAGCCTGAAATTCAGTCGTTACTTCAGGAATCGTGACATGGCTGCATTTGAGCATGATTTATCATCCCTGGACTGGGCTCAACTTTACAATTCTTCTGATTTAAATTTTAAGGTCGCTGTTTATACTCGCCATATTATTGGTCTATACGATACCCATGCTCGATTGCGTTCATTCAGAGTAAAACGTAAGCCACTGTCCGTGCGGTTTCTATCAAAGAAAGAGCTCTAATAAATCGAAGAAATAGAGCCTGGCGAACATATAGGAGGTCTGGTCGCCCTGATGATCATCGGTGTATAAGGTGATGCGAAACCTCACCTCACACTGCTCTGCGAAATGCCAAATCTAATTATTACAAATCCAAACTAAGCAATTGTGCTGATGGACCGAAAATGTGGAAGATATTGGACGATCTGGGTCTAAGAGCCTCCCATACCAATCTGGGACAGCTTCCCCTTGATCCTGACGACTTGAATGATACTTTGTTGGCTATGGTTCTGTTTCTGCTCGAAGCTTCTACTATCAATATGCTGCTGTTGCTCCCGATAGAAAATTCTTTTTTCGAGCATGTTGATATTATTGAATTAGTGAGTGCTATCAAATCTGGGAAGTCTAATGCGGCGGGTACAAATGATCTCCCCCTTGGTTTCATTAGGGAAACTTCACCAACAATAATTCCGATTTTGCTGAACATATTCGATGCTTCGTTTCAGTCGGGCGTTTTTCCCTCTAAGTGGAAAGTAGCTCTTATAAGGCCCATACCAAAAACTACAGTCCCCACCAAAGTCGATGACTTCAGGCCTATAAGTATCTTATGTGCTACCACAAAGTTGATTGAGTATATGCTTACTACCAAATTTTAGAGCATATTATTTCCCTTGATGTTTTAAACCCTTTTCAGTCGGGATTTCGTAAGAATCACAGCGTTCATACTGCCACCATTAACCTCGTAGATAATTTCAGGCAAAATATAGATAAGGGCCTAGTCACTCTTATAGTATCCATCGATTTTAACCCATTAATGCCGAAATAACGAAAAATTTGACTTTGACTTTGAGCTTCTAAATTTTGATGAAGGTGTAAGTATTTCTCATTCATACAAGTGTTTTTTATGTGTTTTGATCCGCTCTACACGATAGGCCTACTTAGAAAGCTGCAAAAAATTATTTATATTGTTTTTTTTACAAATTTACATTAAAAATGTGATTTTTTTCTGAAGTCCCATTTCAGTTGGATGCAAATTTCTTTATAATGTTATAACCATGCAAAGAGAGTTACTAAATGTAACTCGTTTAAAATATGCACAAGGATTTTATTAAAAATTTTTTTTTGCAATGGCGGGCTTTTAAAATGAATAATATTAAAAAATCATCGATGAGACAGGTGGTATAATAGTTTTTTTTAGTTTATCAAGTGTTAACATATTTATATATTGATGAAAACGCATACTCAGGAGTTTTTGAGGTCAATAATAACATATAAATATGATGCCAAATTTCCAAAATTAAAAATGGCGAATCCAATATGGCGAACAATTTTTGATAAACTTTTTTTTTCTCGAAAATTGATGTCAATGGTTATGAAGAAGTATACTCAGGGGTTTTAAAGATCGCTGATAACTAATCTGATATCAGTTTATTAAAATTCAATATGGCGAATCCAATATGGCGGATTTTATTTAATAAATGTATCGTTTTTCTCGAAAACTGACGTAGATCATTATCGGGATGTATACTCGGGGATTTGGGATCGCTGATCATGAATCTGTTTTTATATTTTCTAAATTCAAAATAGAAAATTCAATTAGGCTGTCAAAAGTTCACAATTTTTTTAATTTTTGCAAAGAGTGTACTTTCTACAAAGAGATCATATTCTTAGGAATGCTGATAAAAAAATCTACTTCCATTATCGTAAATAAAATCCGCCATATTAGATTCGCCATATTGAATTTTGATAAACTGATATCAGATTAGTTATCAGCGATCGTTAAAACCCCTGAGAATACTTTTTCATAACCATTGACATCAATTTTCGAGAAAAAAACTAGTTTCAACAAAAAATTTACCGCCATATTGGATTCACCATTTTGAACTTTGAAAATTTGGCATCATATTTGTAATCAGTGATCTCAAAAACCCCTGAGTATGCGTTTTCATCAATATATAAATATGTTAAAACTTGATAAACTAAAAAAAACTATTATACCACCTGTCTCATCGATGATTTTTTAATATTATTCATTTTAAAAGCCCGCCATTGCAAAAAAAAAATTTTTAATAAAATCCTTGTGCATATTTTGAAAGAGTTACATTTAATAACTCTCTTTGCATGGTTATAACAATAAAAATAAATTTGTATCCAACTGAAATGGGACGTTATGTAAAAAAAAATTAGAAAAAAATCACATTTTTTAAGGGGTCAAGCCTGGGTTAACTGTTCAAAAAATCGATTTTTTTTTTATTAACTTTTTTAGAAGTATTTCTTATACAAAACATTATCCCAAAATTTGAAAAACAAAAAAAAATTTTTTCGCAAGTTATAATTGAATAAAGTAAGCATTAATGGACATTTTTTCTCTAAAATTATTTTTGCAAAAAAAAACATTTTATTTTAATTTAACTAAAACAATAATTGCGAGGTTTTCGACGTTAACATACAAGTATATTAAACGAAGTAACTATCAAGCGTAGAGTTTGGTAAAGTAGAAATCTAACTTTACCATACGATTCAAATTTAATAGTTAATAAATAAATGATTCCTTTTACTCTAATATACTGCACAAATACGTACGTTTTATTTGAAGTAAATATTGTCTGCATTGATAAAGTATTTACATTATTTTATGTAAATACTCAGTGGATTTTAAATTAAAAGTATATTTTTGACTATAAATTTTATTAGTTTTAAAAAATTAATTATAAATTTAATCGCAAGTTATAATTGAATAAAGTAAGCATTAATGGACATTTTTTCTCTAAAATTATTTTTGCAAAAAAAACATTTTATTTTAATTTAACTAAAACAATAATTGCGAGGTTTTCGACGTTAACATACAAGTATATTAAACGAAGTAACTATCAAGCGTAGAGTTTGGTAAAGTAGAAATCTACTTTACCATACGATTCAAATTTAATAGTTAATAAATAAATGATTCCTTTTACTCTAATATACTGCACAAATACGTACAGTTTTATTTGAAGTAAATATTGTCTGCATTGATAAAGTATTTACATTATTTTAGTAAATACTCAGTGGATTTTAAATTAAAAGTATATTTTTGACTATAAATTTTATTAGTTTTAAAAAATTAATTATAAATTTATACAAAAAAAGAGCAGTAAAAAAATGCCAGACTCAAGGAATAGAATACCTGGTACATCTGCTCATAAAAAAATTATCAACATCAGTAAGAACCAACTACGATGTACTTTCATCAACATCGATGGAATTCACAACACCAAAGCTACAATCCACAAAATATAAATACAACACACAAAATAGAATTATAGATATATCACTACTTTTCCCAATATTAGAAGAATTTTTAGTTTGTCAGATTGTCATGGTACAGTTAAATTTTCTGAAGTTGATGTGAGAGGTTTGGGAAATAAAATAACAATAACATGTACAAACTGTTATAAGGTATTTGTTATTGATTCGAGCAGAAAAGTTGGAAAAGAAAGTAATGTTTATGAAATAAATTGGCGTATTGTGTACACAATGAGAACTCTTGGTCATGGGCATGCTGGTTTAGTTACTTTTTGTGGAAATATGGATTTGCCGAGTCCAGTTTCTCACAGTAATTATGACATTATTAATACAGAGATAGAAAATGTTTGTAAAATAGTTGGTAAAGAGTCTATGAAAGCAGCTATCGAGCAATTATATGATTCAACGAGTCAGAATTGCCATATAAGTGTATCAGGTGATGGTTCTTGGAGGAAGCAAGGATTCAATTCTCTTCAAGTTGTTGCAAGTTTGATACTGCATGAGAATGGAAAAGGAATTGACGTTTCTCCAAAGCAATCTATTTGCAGAGCATGTGAATTGCGACCAGAAGAAGGCACAGAAGAATATAGAGAATGGTACAACGTACATCAAACTAATTGCTCTGCCAACCACACTGGTAGTTCTGGCAAGATGGAAGTAGATGGAATTGTAGTTTCAAAGATCTGAATCACTTTATGGCATAAAATATGCTAATTATATTGGAGATGGAGACTTTATAAAGCTAAAAGAAGTTTATAAAGCTTTGTGCGATGTCAAAGCATATTGAGGTTTGCAACACTTTCACAAATACACATAAAATAACTTCAACCACATAATATCACACTAAGCACAAAGACACTGAACATAAGAAACCACTTGTTGATATAATTTTATCCGTATACTGCAAATAATGTATTATATCTAAGTGTTGACACATTGGTTATGCTGAAATGGAGAAACAAAGAATCAATTTCTCGACATAAACAAAATATAAATTTAAGGTTATGCAAATACTTATCTGATATAATTTGTTCATGCAGTTTTATAAACCACTTGTTTCTTTTATTTATTTTATTTAGATACTATATATATATATATATAATATATAATATATAATTCTACTTGATATTATAATAGCTCAAAACTGAACTACAAACGTGTGGCTGGTGCACACTTCCATTAACAGCTGTAACACTATCTATGCCTCTCTCTTTCTCTATCACGTGACAAGGCTATTCGAAAAATCAATAATCTTATGGAAGACTTGTCATGTGAGAGAGAGAGAAAGAGATATTGTACACAACTGTCAAACAGTATTTGTTTTTACTGCATTCTTTACATATTTTTAATTAAATTTAATGTAATATAATAAAAATTATAATCATATAATATAGTATATGATTTTTTATCAAAATATTTTTTAAAATCCATATAATCATGCATTAATATTCAATAATAGCTAAGTATTCTTGTAGTTTAAAAAATTTTATTCCTCTTTTTATAAAGAAACTGATTCTTGAAGTTGATTTTCTGTTATTTTAGATAATAGTATATTAAAAAAAATATACTAAGTATTATATTAATAAAACAGAAAAAGTCATTATAACCCTATTAAATATATATATCACGTGACAAGGCTATTCGAAAAATCAATAATCTTATGGAAGACTTGTCATGTGAGAGAGAGAGAAAGAGATATTGTACACAACTGTCAAACAGTATTTGTTTTTACTGCATTCTTTACATATTTTTTAATTAAATTTAATGTAATATAATAAAAATTATAATCATATAATATAGTATATGATTTTTTTATCAAAATATTTTTTAAAAATCCATATAATCATGCATTAATATTCAATAATAGCTAAGTATTCTTGTAGTTTTAAAAAATTTTATTCCTCTTTTTATAAAGAAACTGATTCTTGAAGTTGATTTTCTGTTATTTTAGATAATACGTATATTAAAAAAATATACTAAGTATTATATTAATAAAACCAGAAAAAAGTCATTATAAACCTATTAAATATATATATTATTAAGATTATATATATATATATAAAGTGTATGATACCTGAAGAATATGGTATTAGAATTATAAAATAAGTAAAACTTTAAATCTAATAAGTGAAACTTTAAATGCATTTATCTCATTATTGGTTTTTTAATGATTTTAGCTTACTTGCCGCAGGATATTTCAGAGCCAGGTTGATGAATCACTTTGAAATTTTGGGGAAACTTTTAAAATATATATTTCTACGGACTTATGTTGCCCAATTTTCAAAAAGATAAGTTTTAGGTGAATGTTATGTACGTATACGTACATAACATTCACTATTTTTCTTATTATTATCAACTTTTATATTTAATACATTGTTATTAAATTTTTTTTCAGAAAAAGAAAAACATAAGTCTGTAAACATATTTTCCATGAACATTTTAAGACTTATTAGACATTAAAAGATGCATTCAGTGCTTCAATATCCTGCGGCAACTGCAAAAATTGATCAATTTTTTAATATCATTATAAGTTTAATAACCAGAATTAAAAATGCATAATAACCATTTTTTATATTGATAACTATAACGTATAATGTATATATATTATGTAAAAAAAATAAATTTGTAAGAGGAAATAAAAAAAAAAAATTATTCCAATAAGAATTGTTTATTTATTTAAAACATTTAACCCAGGCTTGACCCCTTAATGTAAATTTGTAAAAAAGCAATATAAATAATTTTTTTGCAGCTTTCTAAGTAGGCCTATCGTGTAGAGCGGATTAAAATACATAAAAAAATACTTGTCTGAATAAGAAATACTTACAGCTTCATCAAAATTTAGAAGCTCAAAGTCAAAGTAAAATTTTTAGTTATTTCGGCATTAATGGGTTAAGCAGGCTTTTAATACGGTCGATATTTCACTGCTCTGCGATAAACTTCGTTTTTATGCTTTTTCGGATTCCTCTATTCGATGGATATGGTCATACCTCTCAGACAGATCACTATTTGTTGAGGTCTCTAATAAGCAAAGATCCAATATGTCAGCAAACATATTTTCCATGAACATTTTAAGACTTATTAGACATTAAAAGATGCATTCAGTGCTTCAATATCCTGCGGCAACTGCAAAAAAAAAAAAATTATTCCAATAAGAATTGTTTATTTATTTAAAACATTTAACCCAGGCTTGACCCCTTAATGTAAATTTGTAAAAAGCAATATAAATAATTTTTTTGCAGCTTTCTAAGTAGGCCTATCGTGTAGAGCGGATTAAAATACATAAAAAATACTTGTCTGAATAAGAAATACTTACAGCTTCATCAAAATTTAGAAGCTCAAAGTCAAAGTAAAATTTTTAGTTATTTCGGCATTAATGGGTTAAGCAGGCTTTTAATACGGTCGATATTTCACTGCTCTGCGATAAACTTCGTTTTTATGCTTTTTCGGATTCCTCTATTCGATGGATATGGTCATACCTCTCAGACAGATCACTATTTGTTGAGGTCTCTAATAAGCAAAGATCCAATATGTCAGCAAAAATGCGAGGAGTACCGCCGGGCTCTATTTTGGGCCCACTACTATTTCTTCTCTACATTAACGATCTGCCCGATTGCTTGGTTGACTGCTCTTACCATCTTTATGCGGACGATTTTGTTGTTTATGCCAGTAGATCTTTCTCAGATATTAATTTTATCGTATGAAACATCAATGTAAATCTAGGTCGAATTACCACTTGGGTAGATAAAAATGGCCTCTCTATAAACGCTCGTAAAACCAAAGTAATGTGGGTGGGATCAAGGAGCTTTATTGCAAGGTTGCGAGCTCGGATAGTCCCGAATATCATGATTAATTGTGATGTCAGTTTGCTCATCCCTTAAGATTCTTGGTATAATGAGTGATAGCACACTCTCCTGGAGAGAGCAATGCACTGCAACTGCTAGGAAGTTTCATTTGTCGCTTATGCGTTTAAGAACAAACGTGGTTGCATAATGGATCTTAATGTTTTACATGCTTCGACTGAATGTTTTATGGCATCTTTTGTTGTTACTTCAGCTCGGTTATGGAATCAGCTACATGAGGACATGCGTTTAATGTATAAACGTCCTTCGTTTAAGGTTTTATTATTTAAGTTATACCTACAAAAATATTGTAATTAGTCTCCTGATTGTATATAGCTGCTTTTACTTATTTATTTTATTTCATTTATCTATACATATATACTTAATTTATTTAATTTTATGTTTTTATATGTTTTTATATTTTATACATTTACATATTATATCTTAACTGCGACACCTATGTACTTTCGACGTAACATTGTACTCTTACTGTTTCAAAACTGGCTGCGGCCATGTAGGACCTAGAGTCCTTTTGTCGCTAATAAATACATTCATTCATTCATTCTATTCCCTGCCGTTGAGCACACCGTGTAAGAACGTGTTCATGCAGAAATTTTCGCAAGAGACCACCAGATGACACCTAAAGCTCCTTCAAATCAGAGCGCAAAGTTATTGGCGGCAAATTTAAATTTAAATTTAAATTTAAATGCAAGTAATCAACAAATTTGTTTTAGTTGTAAGGAAGCCTCGTGCACTAGGATGGGGCTGCTTTCTTGCGAAGACTACAACCGATTTTTTCATATAATCTAAATATAAACTATACTATACTGTAATTTAAATATAAACGGGGAAAATATTAACTTAGAAAATAAAAACAAAAATAAAAATTTTAAAAATTCACAAATCTGTCATAGTTGTGGAGATACAAATAAGCGGGACACACCTTTGTTTATAAAATCCCCCCCCCCCTCACCTCTGCCGGGTAATAAATCAAGCAAAGTAGAAAGGGTATTACCGGTTGCAGATGTACAGGCGGGGGACTCCCTGTATGTAAAGATTGCAGCATTGCAGGGTCCCAGCACATCGATTGCGGTTGAGAATATGAAAAATTTAGTTTTAAATCTCGATGAACCCAGGCGACTACTGCAAGTTCGTTTTCGGATGATTTGTCGGACATTTTGTCTGCAACATCATCCGAAATGATTCAATTATAGAATCTTTAAAAGTTTTGCCAGGATTTGAAAATAATTCAAATATATAACAAAGATTTTGGGTGATGTTGTAGATAAAATGCATAGTCAGGACTTGCTCCTGGCTGAATATCGATCTGCCTTATCCGATTTACTATTCGAGAACCGACAAATTAAGCTATCTTTCTCTCAATTTCAAAAGCAATTGTTAGATTCTCAAAGGATATTTGAAGAAATTAGCAGTAAATGTGCAATTCTTTTTAATAGATTGGATGATGATCTTGAAGTAATTAATACTAATATTAAAACATTAAATTCCAGTGTTGCTACGGTGGCAAATACCGTCTCCGATCTCACTTTACTTGAAACACAAACACAGACACACTCCCAATCTAATATGCAATATACTGAGCTATGTGAAGAACTGCGTTTTGCGTCTTTGGGTAATTCTACTTGCGAGAGGCGTGCGGAAATGCCCAGAACAAAGTAATTAGTAATTTCGTGTCGTACTGGAGAGGTTCCTCCATCAATTACTTCTGAGCATTTTGTAAATGCTGTTCTTGACACGCTTGTACCCTCTCCACAACCTGAAAATATTGTATCCACTTGTACACTTTCACGGGGTCAAATCGGAGACGGTCCGAGAGGTGTCCCCGCTCTGTTGGTTAAACTTTCTGATAGTGACTCCTATGTGGGAATTTTCAGAGCGATAAGTTGGCGAACAGCGTTTTGTACGTCGGATGACAGTGCACTTTTTCCATGGGTTACTGCCCTTCCCTGTTCTTCTATATATATATATATTCAAACACGTTCACTGGGGATCAGGGTGAACGGCTCTCAAACATTAATAAACAACACTTTAATAATAAGCTGGATCCTTTAATGATCGTAAAATTAATACATATGAAACGCAAAATTATCACGGTCGCCAGCAGTCGCCAGCAAATTTTATTTAACACAAAATCGCGATTACCGCACACACACGCACAACTCCACAGCTTACACGGGAAGCTGGAGAAACAGGATAAAAAGGACAGGAATTATCACCTTCGGAAGCTCGAAAAAAAACAAACAATTAATAAAAATTAACCACTCTCGGTAAATAAACTAATTCTATCTCGAACGGTATCGTTCAACGGCCCGACTCTCGTTCGCTTGACTCGGCCGATCCGACACACGTATAGTTTATGTGCAGTGAAGAACTCCGTCCCCGTGTACCGTCTCAACTGCTGGATACTATCAACCCAGAGCCTCGTTAATAGGAACAACGCCAACACTAGGTAAATACACTAGTTCCGTAGAAATAAACCTTTATTAATGTGAGTTCGTCCGAGTTTGTTTATGTGTTTCAGGTGCGGCATGCGGGAACGACGGCATCAACACTGCACCGGATATTTTCTCAGCTGATTCTTCCTCACCAGGTTCTGGAGATGGCTGTTTTATCCTCACTTCAACATCGAGCTGGATTGTTCAAGGTAATGGTACAAATAACAGTATTTCTTTCTTCAAAGTTAATATATTGTGTAGATAACATCCTAACCTCAACTCTTCTCTCCTTCTCCTTACCTGCAACTAGGTTTTAGCAGCCTACTGCTCTCCTCAGCACCAATTTCGTTTCAGTATTATTTATTAATATTGTTGCAGGTACTTGAAGGAAATTATCCAACAGCGGAGAACCACCAATTCCTTTGAGGAGGCTGGATACGTCTTGACATCCTTCCTGTACCTGTCCAAGGCTCTCTACACTACCTCAGCTTCTACTTTATACGATTATCTTCTCCAGGACATTAGGAACAGGATTTGACACAGGACCTCAACCAACTATTCAAGGATTCAACTTCAATAAATGGATAGTTTATTATGCGGGACACTAACAGGACCAGTGCTTGTGTGCTTGTGCGTATGTGTCATTTGAGTTCGTACTCCTTCCTCACGGTCTAGCCTAGCTGGATTCCGAGTGAGTATTATTTAGTTCCTATAAGCCACGGGGCTTTGGAATACTTAATATACAAATATAAAAGTACGCTAATTAAGTGATATGCTGGAAGGATTAGTAGAGTCAAATATTGAAATTATCGGGGGTGCGAAAAATGACGAACAAAATCTGTATCATGAAATGTCAAGCAGGGATAGTGACAGTAAAAGCAAAATTAACCTTTTCTGGTTCAAAAAAGCTTCTTTTTTCTATAGAAATTTTCTATAGAAATCGAGTTTTTGTGATGTCTCACATCTCAAAACTAACACATGTAAAGGGTCGATCATGGGCATGGGCCGTTAGGGACCATCCCGTCATCTAAAGGTTAAGAGCAATAATAATAAAAGTAATAGCAAAAAATAAAAGTAAGTGCAAATTTTCTCACTCAAATAAATCTGACACCGTCCTAGCTGATTGCTTACAAGCATTTAATAATAATGGTAACAAGAGTAATAGTGGTGGTAACAATAATGATAATGATACTAAAAACAGTAATAATTATAACAATAATGTACTTTCTAAAGAAAATGCACTGCATGAGAGTGCCATCGGAGGGTCGAGGGGTGCCATTGTGGGAAGATTGCGTGCGGGCTTTCTCAACGTGGGCTATCTCAGGGCACATATTGATCAAGTTCGTCAGGTTCTTTCTGATTTTCCCTCCTATGATCCGTTCGGGGTAGCAAAGTCTAGGCTTGACTCGAGGATTGAGGATGCCGTCATTCAGATAAGGGACTATATGACATTAGGCAAGACCGAAATTCCATTGGTGGTGGGGTGGCTTTATACGTAAAATCTGGCCTTAAATGTCAAATATTATCGACGTCTAAAATCGAGCTACCTTTTAAACCAAGCATAACTGGATATATTTTATGGAGCATGTAAGAGCGTGATTCGCCTCTTGTATTTGTTGCTGTTATCTATCGGCCACCAAGGGTTGCCTTGGTGGGTGAATCGGATTTTTTAAATAATCTACGCAAATCTAGTCTTGATTATAGTCAAAAATTTATCATGGGTGATCTGAATGCCGATATTCTCAAGGAGTGTGATGATGCTAAGTACATTCGCAATTTATCAGCGGAAGTTTCTTTGCAACTTGTTCAGCATGGACCCACGCATTTCACCTCCACCTCTGGTACTTGATGTCATTTTGGTCGATGGTAACGACTCAATTACTGATCTTAGCAACACCCTGCGCCCTTTAACAATGGTCATAATATTATTTTTGCTACTATACTTTATAATAATTTTTCGCAAGTCAACACTATTACAAGTACTGTTACTTTCCGCGATTTTAAAAATATTCCTGCCAAGGATCTTCAATGTTTGCTTTCCCAGTGTGATTGGTCGCCTTTTCAGGTTGCTGACATTGACATTGAGCTTGCGCTCGGATGTCTCTGTGATAATATATCAGCGGTTGCGGACTTACTTCCTTCTCTTAAAACCATCAAATCGAAGAGATCTAGGCCGCCTTGTGTGAACGCAGAGCTATCCCAACTGTAGCGCAAACGTAACGCACTAATTAGACGATACTCACGTACGAAGGACCCAAAAATACTTGAAGAATTTCTTTACATTAGTAGACATACAAACGATAGAACTGTGGCAACGAAAACGGAGTATTATCAGAGTCGCATGTCTGAGGCTCTTGATAACGACATTGTTTGGAAAGAGCTGCAAAATTTGGGATTTCTTCCTGGGCGAGCGGTTGACTTACATGGTTTTACACTCGAGGACTTGAACCGGCAACATGCTGGTGTGTCGGTCTCCTCACTGGAGGATGATGAGAGCCACCATGTAATAATACAACAGGCTACAAATGAAGGTTTCTCCTTTAAAGAGATTAATATAATTAATGTTGTCTTGGCAATCTCGCATTTGTCCTCGCAGGCTTGTGAGGCGGACGTCATACCGCAAAATGTTATAGTCGAGTCCTTACCTGTTATTGGTAATTGTCTTGTCAAAATAATTAATTGTTCTTTTTTGACAAACATTTTTCCTAATCTCTGGCAGAAGGCTCATATTATCTACTTGAAAAAGTGCAAAACACCATCATCGGCTTCTGATTTCAGACCAATTGCTCTCTTATGTTTCCTTTCTACAGTTTTAGAAAAAATTGCCTTAAACCAGCTGCAGGAGTTTCTGCAGTCACGCTCGTATATGGGCCCGATGCTAACCGGTTTTAGACCATACCACTCAACAGGAACCGCTTTGCTTAAGTTGACAGAAGACATACGTACAGGGACTGACAAAAAACTTGTTACCATACTCCTGTTGTTCGACTTTAGTAAAGCGTTTGACACAATATCTCCTACTCGTTTAGTTGACCGTCTAAGGCAAATGGGGTTCTCTAGGTCTGCCTTATTTTGGCTAATTTCTTACTTTTCGTCTCGTATGCAGGCTGTTGTTTCATCCGGTAACTTTTCTTCATGGATTACAACAAACCTGGGAGTGTCACAAGGGCCTGGGATCCTTACTTTTCTGCCTATATATTAATAACTTACGTGGCGTACTTCATCCTGCGGGTGTCCAGCATGTTTTGTGTGCAGATGATCTGCAGGTTTACTTGCAACTCCCATACTCTGATTTGGTTGGGGGAATAGTAGAGCTTCGGAGAATCGCAATTGAAATACAGGATTGAGCTGTGCGCGCCTCACTCAAATTTAACGCCTCCAAGACTCAAGCTATATTGTTTGGTTCCCGTAAATTTTGTTCGGACTTCTACAACCATGGTAGTCGTGGCATTGACTTGGGTGATTGCGTGTACATCCCGTTTGTGGAGAGGGTTTTCAGCTGTAATTCAGCTGTAATTGTTAGAAAAGAAAAAAGGGTTCGTTAATACGAATGAACTCTGAAGCTGAACTCATCTCCCTATCTCCCAATCCTGAGCTTCCTTCACAATGAGGGGAAGCTGGTCAGGCGTCTACACCACATTTACATGCATAGGTTGCTGGTCAAGTTTTTACGCAAACACTGTACAACATGAGACCAAAAATAAAAAACATTTGTCATTTAATTCGAGACAGTCATCGATCATGTCGAAAAGAATGGGCATAAGAGCTCGTTGCGCACGCTTTCGTCGATATACCTGAGAACGGTTGTGGAATTGCAAAAATAAATCAATTTCAAAATTATTATATGACACGAGATATCGGTATAGTTGTATTTAAAAAAAATGAATTCGGATCTGGAGAACCACCGTTATTGATAACCGAGTTATCAGTTTATTATACAATAATAGTTTGAAACATTTCGATATTATTCTAAATTTGACAGGTGCTGCCAAGCGTAGTTTTTTTTATTTGGAGTACAACAAAGCCTACAAATATGTAGGCCAACATATGTTGTTATGTTTCTCCCCTATGTAACAAAGTTGATAATAAGAATATAATATGTAACGATTGTTCAAGAAGTTTTTTCAATCAAAACTGCTTCAACAACCACAAAACTGACGGGACATATAAATTAAAGAATAAAAAAATATGCGAAGTAGTTAAATTTGTGATGTTATTTACCCTTATATCTGCGAAAAGGGAAATATTCTGTTGCCCATCCACGCATTTTTATGGGAGAAGAGTGACTTCAGTTGACGGGGAGCGACAGGAACGATCTCTCTTAGGAGTAGTTTAGGTTTTCCTCGATATTGATGAACAAACCATATTTATTTATTTGGCAAATAAATAAATATGGTTTGTTCATCAATATCGAGGAAAACCTAAACTACTCCTAAATACACTGCATGGACGACAAAAAAAAATCACTCAATGATCTCTCTTAGGTTGAGGGTTTGGTCAAATGTTAGATTTTACCCCCGCATAAATTGTACTTACCAGTTTTACCCGTTAAAATGTATGGTCGCTTGCTTTTTGCACTATATAGATCTTGCTGCAAAGAAAGTAGTGCAAATGAATGTAATTACGAGTCCGTTGCGGACCGTGAATTTTCGGGTTCATGGATGGTAGACGAATTACGTAAAGCTGTCGAGCTTGGTTACTGCATAACCGATATATATATATATATATATATATATATATATATATATATATATATAATTTGGCAATATAAAATAATGCAATTCGACGGAGTACAAGGTGGCTTTTTTCACGAATATGTAAACGCACTTTTAAAAATTAAGCAAGAAGCTAGCGGATTTTCAACGGAATGCGTCGACGACCCATCGAGTGATATCTGTATGAATATAAACGTGATGAATGTATCAAGTTAGAGCGTGAGAAAATTGAGCGGAATTTAGGGTTAAGTAAAAAAATTTTATGTTGAATAGTCAGTGGGATAAGTTCGGGCAACTTTCTAACCTAAAACAAACAACAGTTTTAAAATTACCGTCAATATTTTTAGAAATAATTACCGTATCCAATAAAGAAGTTTTTTCTATAATCCCTGTAAACGATGAAATCATGCACCTGAATTAGCGGTACAAAGAAGAAGCAGTTGAGCCATCTCCAAATACAAATGTGGTCATTGCTGCTTATACAACTGCTTAAGTGCGATTGAATTATACAAATACATGAAACATCTTGGTGAAAGATTTTTGTACTGCGATACGGATAATTAAATAATTGGTTGGTATGACTGATGAAGTATAAGGTTACGAAAAATGTGTATATACACACAATGGTTGCAGTCGCTCCAAAATTTTATGAGTATAAAGCAATTACACCGTCGGAAGAGATTATGCAGTGCTGCAAAGCCAAAAGAATTCACAAAAAATAAATTTTGAAAACGTTAAAAGTATGATCAATGACACATATTCCAGCACCTCAAGAGTGTGCGTAGATGAAGTTATTTCCAATGTTCACAGTGAGAAACAAAAAATAAATGTTCCAAGATTCAAGCAATTCGTAGATCTGCAAATGCATGAAATTTTGACGTGCGACGAATCCAAAACTTGTACAGTTGTATTGAAATAATGACGTTATATCTCTGAACATCGTTCTGTACAGTACGGGTATAAACCATGCTAAATGTAATAATAACGTAAATATGTAACATATGTATATATTGTTTTTGAATAAAAATCCTAGATTAAATGCTTGTTTTTTTAGCACTTTTTTGTACACATTGTATTTTGACAAAGATCAGCAGTGGTAAAGCGCGTTGTCTTGATCACAGTACGCGAGAAAATTTGCTACAGCCTTGCGAAGATAAAGCTAGCGTATAAACCGCGTCGAATCAGTTGTACCCAATGCGGTAAAGTCTAGCTGATTCTTGCCCACGCCGCCACCGCCCATCCGCGATATCACGCTGTTTTTTTGCGTTAAAAATGCATTGTAGGGACTAAGGCAATCAATTTGGAGAATGGATACGCGCTGGAAACATCAAACGTAGACGATGTTTGGGAAGCTGATTTGTGTCAATTGATATCTATAAAAAAAAGAGAACGATGGTTTTTGCCATTACACAACAAGTCTACAGTTACTAGCTAATGCTTTTGAGAAAATTTTGAAAAGATCTAACGGTAGGAAGCCAGTGCAGCTCCAAACAGACATAGGCAAAGAATTTTTAGGCACAGCCCTGCAAAATGTTTTATATATCATAATACTCGAAGAGCGAATTTGGAGATATTTTACACATCAAAATACGAATCAGTATATTGATGTAATACAAAAAATTGTGTACGCGAACAATAATTCTACACATTCTGGAATAAAGACGAAATCAGCAAAGGTTGATCTGTACAACACAGTGCAAGCCCGAGAGAATTTACAGAAGAGAGAAATAAAGCAAGACGGGAATCCTATTAAATATCCTAAATACAGCGTCGGTGATCACGTACGCATCAGTAGGTCAAAGGGAACGTTCGAGAAAGGTTTTGAAAACAACTTCAGTTCAGGCTTGCACGCGTACCTTTACAATATATATATATTATATATTGTAAAGGTAAGCTACATACTCTTATGCGTATGAAGCTATACCTTATAACGAGCGCGAGTGACGATCGGAAAAGGTCGTAGGTGATCGGGAAAGCCCGCGCGCAAGCTGACTGAGGAGAGTATAGAGAGTTTATGCGAGTCATCGTACATAGACACGTCGCCGGTAACGCCTTCCTTGCGAGTGATTTTGTGGAGTGAGTGTGCTGGTGCCAAGTGCACAACTCCAGCGACTCCCAGAAACCTGCGATGACGGCGAAGTTACCGCGCGCGAGAGCCCGACGGAGAGAGGGGAAACAGGCGAAGACAAATGCATCGACGGGGAGAATCAAGGTACGTGGTGCACCACTCGCAAGCCGCCGAAGCCATAGAGACTCTCTCTTTACGGCTATATCGTTAAGTTAGGCATCGGCGGATCTAGCCCGTGCGCGACGGCAAAGAAGCTAACGGGCGACCGCGTATGCGTGCTAGAGAGAGCGAAAGTACGATTAACCCCGGTGGTTACACATCGTTGCGAGACCTCACGCGGCCTATATACGGCTTTTGTTATTTCTTTATTCCTTTTCTTTATTTTATGTTAAACTAAAATTATATTTCTTTATAATAAATAAAATTCATATGTAATCAATATCCGAGTACGAGTTTAATTATTGATTACCGGCGTACGTTATTCCCGTTATCCCGAATACCGCCCTCTCCGTTTCAGGAGCGGCCGGGGTAAACTTACCGCGAATTGATCCCTTTTATTCGCGGTCCTTTTCAGCTCACAACGTTTAACTGTACAAAGACGCAAGATCGGCAAGTAATCTCGCGGTTGCTAATGGACATCGCAACGGTAGGTCGTGCGACGGATTCACTGATTTGATGATCCGGAGATTGTACCCCGTTACAATATATATATATATATGGGTGGTTCTCTGTGACATCGAAGATGAAAAAAATAAATATTGCTATAACTGTGGGAATATGTTTTAGAGGTATCCAGTAGTTCTCCTGAATTTTTTCAGATTTTTTTTGGGCCATTATTTTAAGTTACAGAGAGTCAAAGTTGACATTTTAGCACTTTTTTGCATTATATACCCATTTTCATGAATTTTTAGCTCCCAGGGGATGCATTTTTCACTAAAAACATAAGTATGACTTTTTTTGTAAAATTTTCCGAACTTTTCATTAAAAATACTTTTAAAGACATAAATGTATGCTGTCACACTCTTGTAAGCCATTTAAACCTTAAATAGTGAAAATCAGCAATTCTGCTCCGGACTCTGGTAACCTAATACTGTCTAAAAGATGTCTTTTTATAGTCAGAAACTGTCTAAAAATTTCCAGAGTGGGTCTAAATCATTAAGATCACTTATGGTCAAAATATCCGGGAAAAGTGCCCGAAATATTAATATAAATGTATATTTGTTGCCTTATAACGATGAATCTATTAGCATGATCATTGCAAAAAAATTTGTGCACTTACCTTGGAGTGGTAGAAAAGTATCTTCACTTGTTTCAGTATCCATCTAATCCCCTGTAAGCTGCTAAAAATACAAATATTCCATCCCTTACAAGAATTATAATACTAATCTGAAGGATTACTATAAAAGTATCAACATTATTATTATTATTATTCAGCAATACATTGTTTAGATTTCACAAACTTGTCACTGTCACGTTATCATATTATTCATTAGAATTATATATCCGATTTATTTATATATCTTTTGTATTAAATATGTATATTCAGTTATTGTAATAATGATGTTTATATATTTATAGTAATCATTCAGATTAGTATTATAATTCTTGTAAGGGATGTAAAACTAAAAATTCAGCATTATAAATGTTTAAAAATTAATTTTTTACATTTGTATAATAATATTTGTATTTTTAGCAGCTTACAGGGGATTAGATGGAGACTGAAACAAGTGAAGATAATTTTCTACCACTCCAAGGTAAGTGCACAAATTTTTTTGCAATGATCATGCTAATAGATTCATCGTTATAAGGCATCAAATATACATTTATATTAATATTTCGGGCACTTTTCCCGGATATTTTGACCATAAGTGATCTTAATGATTTAGACCCACTCTGGAAATTTTTAGGCAGTTTCTGACTATAAAAAGACATCTTTTAGACAGTGTTAGGTTACCAGAGTCCGGAGCAGAATTGCTGATTTTCACTATTTAAGGTTTAAATGGCTTACAAGAGTGTGACAGCATACATTTATGTCTTTAAAAGTATTTTTAATGAAAAGTTCGGAAAATTTTACAAAAAAAGTCATACTTATGTTTTTAGTGAAAAATGCATCCCCTGGGAGCTAAAAATTCATGAAAATGGGCATATAATGCAAAAAAGTGCTAAAATGTCAACTTTGACTCTCTGTAACTTAAAATAATGGCCCAGAAAAAATCTGAAAAAATTCAGGAGAACTACTGGATACCTCTAAAACATATTCCCACAATTATAGCAATATTTATTTTTTTCATCTTCGATGTCACAGAGAACCACCCATATATATATGCGGTATTCCACGTGAAGTGGTCCGATCAAAATTTTAAAATACACCAAATTTTGAGTACATATTGCAAATGTTTTTCAGAATACAGAAAAAAATTTTTAGGCACTGGAATTTATTAGCTCAAAAGTTATTCTAACCTCAAAAAGTGAACTTTTTCTAGTTTTTTTCAACACCAACTGGGTTCATCGCTATTTAACTCAAAATCTATCAACTTTTACTGTACAACATTATATGTAACATTCGTTGCTGATTATGTGTAGAATTTATCCTTCTGGGTTAGAATTTCTAATCTCAAGGTCAATGTTACATAAACTGTATGTCAATATTCAACTTAGAAAAAGCGTAAGTACGCCACAATTGATTTTTTTATCCAATAATCTAAATGAAATCTTGGAGCAATACCTTTCAAATGGTCTGTAGCATTTTTATGGCCTTCAATTCTGTAAAAAGTTATGATTATTTAAAGAAAGACAAAAAATTCACAAAAATTAACATGGTATTTCCCATTTAAATTTTTAAAAAAATTTGGTGTTTCTTTAAATTATCATAACATTTTACAGAATTGAAGGCCATGAAAATGCTACAGACCATTTGAAAGGTATTGCTCCAAGCTTTCTTTTACACTTTTGGATAAAAAATCAATTGTGGCGCACTTACACTTTTTATAAGTTGAATATTCACATGTAGTTTAAGTAACATTGACCTTGAGATTAGAAATTCTAACCCAGAAGAATAAATTCTACACATAATTAGCAACGAATGTTACATATAATGTTGTATAGTAAAAGTTGATAGATTTTGGGATAAATAGCGATGAACCCAGCTGGTGTTGAAAAATACTGGAAAAAGTTCACTTTTTGAAGTTAGAATAACTTTTGAGCTAATAAATACTAGTACCTAAAAATTTTTTCTGTATTCTGAAAAACATTTGTAATGTGTACCCAAAATTTGGTGCATTTTAAATTTTGATCGGACCACTTCACGTGGAATACCTCATATATATATATATATATTTATGGATTGCGAGATTTGAACAGTGAGGTTATTGACGGTATATTTTACACCGAAGAGTTAGTTCGCGTGGGTTTAGACCGCGTGGCTAGTGAGCAACAGTTTAAAATTGAACACGTGCTAGAAAGTAAAGGTAGGGGGGAAAAACTACTGATTAAAGTGGGTGGGGTACCCTAAAAAATTTAATTCTTGGGTTAAAGCATCCGACGTAAAATCGTTGTAAACATGGATCACCTTGAAGACTTTTATTTGATACTACCGACCAATAGTAGTATTTCGTACTTTCCAGACAATACGACTAGTTGTTCTACCACGTATTTAAGTCATGAAATTCGATTAAATGGAAATTGGGAAGTTGACTTCGCTGAAATTCACGTACTTTATACTACAATGCATATATAAAAATCAGAAAATTTTTATAACTTTAAACTAGGCACAAGCTAAAAAGCAATATCCTGATTTTGACAGTATATGTAACTTTCCATACGGAATTTACGATAATATTGTAGATCTGGCAAATGAAATAGAGTCAATTTCAGAAAGGTTTTTCCATGTTAAAGCAAAGTTGTAATTGCGTACTACCACAGTATACGACATTTAATGGAAAAATTCTTCGTATTTTTGGTACATTTGGTACTGGAAAGGGTAGTGTATTGCCAAATGTTAGTAATAGACCTGCTTGTATCACCGGTAGCCGATATACAAAACATGCAAAAATTGCACCGATCAATAATTTTATTCATTCGGTGTTTGACTAAATCAATATATTTTTTAATCAAAAATTAGTCTCTACCGAGTTTTAGTTCTCTACCGAATAACGCTTATCCTTATTGAGCCTACATAAAAACATTATTAAATTATGTACTTCCATTTAAATTATGCACTATTTTATCCGGATACAGCCAGTAGCATGGATGCACCGCCAAATATGGCTCGTAATGCCGCTGGAGTCAATATTGGTCTTATAAATGGTCAGTACTTTACTTTAGGTGGGAAAACCGTCAACATGATCGGTCATTTGACGCATTCTGTCTCATGAATTTTGCCTCAGATGGTGAATTTTCAATTAAATTTCAATTAATTTTCGTATTAAAGAAGCAACGCTTATTGTACGGCGAACTAAAATAAATTCTGGTGTTTCATTAGCTCACGGGAAAGCGTTAGCCAAAACAACAGTCAAATATCCTATTACTAGGGTCGAAATAAAGTCGTTTACTATGCACAGCGGGACTCTGGGAGATACTCTCGGTAACGTTATATTACGTCAGTTACCGAAAAGAGTCATCCTTGGTTAAATCGAGCGTTTAACGGTAACCAACAACTCAATCCGTTCAATTTCAAACATTTTTCAATAAATTTTCTCTCATTGTACGTAGACGGTATATAAGTGCCGAGTAAACCACTACAACCACGCTTCACAGGTATAAGAACTGTATCTAGATGCATTTCATACACTATTTTCTAGCACTATTATACATTACCTAAACGAGGGTATAAATATCAGCCGTACAACATACCTTCTTGGATATTCTTTATTCGCATTCGATCTTACCCCTGACATGTCGGCGCATTTTTCATCTCATTATTATACGATCAGGTGCCTTGCGCATTGAAGTACAATTCGAGCAAGCTTTAGCGGAAACCATAAATCGTATTGTTTACGCAGAATTTGATAACATTCTAGAAATAGATTCCAATGGCAAATTTTAACAGAATTTAACGAGTAATTCATTGGGTCAAGTATACATCTGGAAATTTGTTAATTACATTGTTCGAACGAGTGGAAGGAGAAACCTGTATAAAATACCAATAAAAGATTTTTAGAATTCAAGGTTGCTTCTCAGTCTCCGTTGATGCGATAATTTGTCTTGGAAAAAAGTACATTGGTAATCGTGGATTACATTATAGATGTGTAAGGTCTAAAAAACAAGCACAATAAATTTTTTCCAAAACAAATTACTATAGTTTATCACCAAGGTCACGTTATCGGTAATTGGATAGTAATGTCACTCAGTATTACGAAGAATTGCCATGGAAAGTGAAATCTGCGAACGATTTCTTTACGGCGCGACTTCATGGGATACCGTAGTTTGATGAGGATATTACACTATGTAAATTACATGTGTAATTTTATGGTATCGCGAGAAATGCGTCAAAAGTATACGTGAAAGTTAGTGAAAAAGCTCTATGTCTCGAATCTGTTTGCTCGAAGAATTATTAATATTGAAGGTTACATAAAATCTGTTTTTTACTATTTCGGTCTGGGAGTTGGTATATCTTTATTGTTCGTCTGGGTACGAAATAAATGTCATCACTTATTGCAGAAACTCGTCTAATCTTCAAAAATATTTTAAACTCAAAAAATTAATTTATTTTTTATTCATTCATATTTATAAATTTATAATACGATCCAGATTGGTACTTGTCATGCATAACTTATTACAGGGTTGCCAGATGGCGATTTTTTCTCCTTGTTGCTCTTGCTTAATAAACATCATTATACGTAAGAGAGAAAAGGAAAAAAAATCGCCAACTGGTCACTCTGACTTATTAGTCACCAGGATTTGCACAGTATATAATTTTTACTAAAAGGGATGAGAGTGGGAAACACACATACACGCTCGCGCTCTCATCCCTACGTACTATTGCGCGCGTAATTGTACACTTGATCTTCGTAAACAAATGTCGTCGGTTGGCCTTCACATATCAAAGGTTCCGACGACTTACATTTAAAAGGAGTTTAAATACTGTATTTGCCGCGAATAGTTGTGTGACAATTTCCGTCACACACTATAGAATAGTGTAATATTCTATCTTCTATAAAATGGCTGAACATGAAGCTTGGAGTAGTGGCGAGTCTGAACCAGAAAATGAAGGTTTTAGACAATGGAGCAGAAAATGACATCGGGGAAGTCAATTTGGAAGACTTTTCTTATAAGGAAACTGAATTGTCCGAGGACGCGTATTTTTATCCATCAATCAAAGATTTTCAAGGTAGCTCCGAAATAAATTCGTATATCTCTTTTTCAGGAAATACACCAATTGATTATTTCAATTACTTTTGTGATTCTTCTTTGCTCAAAAAAAATGTAGAGGAAACCAATCGTTACGCAACCCAAAATCCCATAACTCGTTCTTCCCACATGAAAGCTTGGTCCCCTGTCACAATAACAGAATTAGAAACTTTTCTACGCCTTTCCATTCTAATGGGCAATGTCTGTAAAGGCGATTTACAAAGTTATTGGTCCACAGATCTTTTGCTACACACTCCAATTTTTGGCCAAATAATGCCTCGCGATAGATATATTCACATCCTACGATGTTTACGTTTTCATAATAATGAAGAAATCGAAAATCATCCTTTAGTGAAAATAAAGCCAGTAATAGTACACGTGCAAAGCAAATTTTCAGCAGTTCTTACTCCAGGAAAAAATGTGTGCATAGATGAAAGTCTATTATTATGGAAAGGTAGGCTTCGATTCAAGCAGTACATTCCTTTGAAGAGAAATCGCTTTGGCATCAAGCTATTGTAGACTGCGAGACGAGATTCGTGTTGGGTTTTATTGTTTATGCTGGCGCAGACACTGATTATCAAAAGTTTGATGTGGGTGTTTGCTGCCGATATTGTAGCTCACTTTTTTGGTCATGTTGTATATATAGACAATTGGTATACATCTCCCACTTTGGCAGAATTTTTACACGATCGTGATACAGGTATGTGTTGTACAGTGAAAGCAAATAGAAAGGGAATGCCAAAGCTTGAAAGCAAGTTAGTTCGAGGTGAAGTACAAGTCTCTCACAATGATGTGTGGATGGCAGTGAGGTGGGAAGATAAACGTAGCGTTCGTATGCTTACAACTGTGCACGAACTTGAATTCTGTGCTACTGGAAAAAAATGTTACCTAACAAATAAAGGTATTATAAAGCCAAGGTGTGTTCACGATTATAATCAAAATATGGGTGGTATTGATAATGTTGATAGACAATTATCTATAACAGAAACAGTGCGAAAAACAATGAAATGGTATCGACAGCTTTTTTTTCATCTTATTGATCTTTGTCTATCCAATGCTCATGCGTTGTATAAAATGAGAAACGTGAAAGCTATATCATTTCCTTCATTTAGATTACAGGTTGCTAGATCATTAATGAAACTTGATCCTTCTGCAAGCATCTCTCCTTACAATGACTCTCCCATTCGATTAGTTGGCCGCCATTTCCCGAGGCAAAGTATTAGTCGAAGATGCCACTTGAGCTCTTTGCGTAAGACTCCACGTAGGACGACAACATTTGGCCTAGTTGTGAAACTTCTCTATGCGCATCACCATGCTTTGAAGAGTACCACACAAAAGAGACATTACCGTAGAGCCAATCATTCCTACGTGAGAGACAAGGGGACTCAAGGGGAAATCAAGCACCCCGAAACGTGAGAGGCAAGGGGACTCACGGAAATCAAGCACCCTGAAACATGAGAGGCAAGGGGACTCACGGAAATCAAGCACGCTGAAACGTGAGAGGCAAGGGGACTCACGAAATCAAGCACCCCAATGGGATCACCTTTTCGCCACGTCCATGCCGTTGATCCTGGGTTATGCTAAGAGCAAATGTCAGAATATTTCTTGACATCTTGACAAATGTAGCAGATGTTTGTTGCACTTGTTTTAGAAGTAAATGCGACCATGAATGTAAATTTTTAAGATCAATGATACCTCAGTTATTTTTTTCAGAATTCTTTTTTATTCAGTCCATGACACTATGTACGAAAATTTTCAAAAAATTCTATCTAAGCTAGAAAAAAATTTTGACCTTGAAAAATAGATTTTCAAGGTGAAGAATATGTCTAGGATTTTTTTACTATTTTATTCATGTTCAGCGCGAGAAATTACGTAGAAATACCCTCTACAGTTTTCCTGGAAAATGAGAAAAAAATTTTACATTGTACTTTACGTTGCCCGCGGGGGTGGTCGATTAATCGACCAGCAGTCAGGGTGGGGACTCTACCTGAAATATCCAATGATCTCATGTATACATTTTGCATTTTATAAAAGGTCGTTTAGTACTAAAATTTTTCTACAGCCAAAAGGTTAAACTATAGATATCATTTTGATTTATTTCTATTTTCAACAAAAAAAAATCGCTATTTTCCGATTTTTAGGAATAATTTGTTTTATAATAAATTCAGGTCCCTGTCCGAGCGTCAAATTTATGTGACGTATACACTTTTACATCACATACCTGAAATTTAGAAGTGTCAGAAAAACCTAAAGAGACGCGCCTTACTCTCTTTAGGGTACCTTGATGTGTCAGTTTTTTATTATTAATATTTGTTGTTTGTGTGTGTGTGTGTGTATGTATGTGTGTTACGAAACAAAATGCTAAGGTGCGCGCCTTGCCATCTTAGCAGCAGTTCGTAATATGTTTGTGTGTAGGTAAGTGTGGGGTTTCGACTCTTATCCTAACAAAGAAAAGAAAAAGAAATAAAGTTTTAGGATATAGAATTTATTATTAATGTAAAGTGTATTATGCCAAGGAGGTGGACCACACTCAATGCTGGTATCACCACGAGACTTAATATAAAAATGTTTTTCAACATTTACAGAAATGAAACTGGATACTGTCTAGGAAGTGGACCACGCGCAATGCTGGTGTCACTAGGTTCCTTCCAATCTTTGATCCTTGTATTACCTTAAATACTATTCTTAATTGCTAGTTCCTTATCTTATACTTAAATACCTCTATCGGTTGTACCTATAAATTATATTTAAATTAACAATAATAAATAATAATGTTTAAATAATTATTATTTATTATTTACAAATTTCGCAACTTTTACAAAAATGCTTTAAATCTACTAATAATTTGTTTCAAATTCGTTTTGTACAAAAAATAAAAATTAAATTAAATTATTTGTAATTGTTATTAAGTTTATTAATTTTACACCCAAATAATTTAATTTTATTAAATAAAAAAATTTTGTCCTTGCCAAGATTCGGACTCGGTTATTCAGTATGACAAGCCTATATGTTACCATCACGCTATCACTTATTTGCTTCTTCTATATATTATATGTTTACTAGGTGGTCACAATGTATAGCATTTATACGTATTTGTTGAAACGAAAAAAGAAATAAATAAATGCCGTTTCAAAAAGCGAAAAATTACAAATATTGTTGATGTTGTTTATTTAATAAAAAAAAATTATTATTCTTGGTTATCGCTCAATACAAAACCGGATTTCTATAAATTACATATATATTTGTTAAAATAAAGCAGAAAATGAATAATTAAAATCCATTTCAAAGAGCAAAAAATTGCAAATAATAATTTATTTTGTTTATTTAATAAAAATTAAAATTATACATGGTTATTGTTTATACAAAACCACACAACTATAAACTTTAGATATATTCGTAAAATGACAAACAAAAATCAAGGTGTCTTAATAAAGCGAAAAATTGTTAGCCGGATGCCTACGCGGCCGGTACTCGCGTTGGTCGTCGAGGGAGCCGGCCGCGTTGGGTATATTTGTCGATGTGTAAGGCTAGAAATTGTATTTTGGGGGGAGGGGATTAACACGATAAAAAAAATTAAATATTTATTGATTGACTGAACAAAGTAGCAATGGGTTTTCGTTATTGCATAATATATATGTATAGAATTATATATATAGAATTCGTAATTGCATAATATATATGTATAGAATTTAGACATATTTGTCAAAACGAAAAAAAATGTATAAATAAAGGCGTTTCAAAAAGCAAAAATGACAATATTATTTATTTTGTTTATTTAATAAAAAAATAGTAATTATACTTGGTCATTGTTTAATACAAAACCAGATATCTATAAACTTTAGATATATTCGTAAAATGACAAACAAAAATCAAGGTCGCTTAAAAAAGCGAAAAAATGTCAGCCTGTGGTCTACGCGGCCGGCTAGTGCGTTGAATCGCCGGGGGAGCTGCCCGCGTAGGGTATATTCGTCGTTATGTGAGGTTGAATATTGCATAATTTAAAACATTTCACGTATTATTTAAATTATTTGATGATAATAGTTTTTAATTAATTCTGACAGTTATTTAATAGATCGCTATGCATTAATAGATGCTATAAAAATTAGTTACAAATTAATAAGAAATGTGGGCCTTTTATCAAGGCGCGAGTGTCGATAGAATGGGTCGCGTCAGTCTCTCGTTCGACTCGGGTTTGTGCGCGCATGCGCAGTTGTGCTTCCCGCGTCGATGCTAGTGAGGTTAACGTTGCTCGTAACCGTTTCAGTTGAATAACAAAACGGCTTGTAAACATTGTTGTGTTTTTTCGTGAGCATTGTGGTATATAGTGACTTTCTCTTCAATTATTGCATTGATTATCTTCTATTTGTGATAATCAATTCTATTGAACAGCATCTCAGATGCAGAAAACGAATGCATGAAAAGTGTAGTTATACTGTCAAATACGTTCTACTAAAAGAAGCTAGTGAAAAAAATTCTTCGCATAGTCTGCATGTCAGTATGCAAAAACGAGTGCACGAAAAGTGTAGCATTAGCTCTCAAATTAATTATTGATCAATTTATTCGTTACCAATTTCCTGCATCGTCAGTGTTTTAAAAAGCAAACAACGATTACATGAAAAATGTATATCCATAGTTGTTAAATTGATTATTATAATAATTTTGGTTTCAAAATTCCTGCATCGTCTGCGTATCAGAATGCAGAAAACCATCGCATGGAAAGTGTATAGCAATTGTTGTTAAAATGATTATTGTAAAAATTCTGATTTAAAAATGTTTGCATCGTCTGCATATAATAATGCAAAAGGCGATTGAGTGAATTCATGGTTTTTTGTTAAATAA
Organism: Theocolax elegans; assembly: GCA_026168455.1. Taxonomy (NCBI): domain Eukaryota; kingdom Metazoa; phylum Arthropoda; class Insecta; order Hymenoptera; family Cerocephalidae; genus Theocolax; species Theocolax elegans. The sequence goes on from CM047429.1 coordinate 8,676,318, forward strand.
TACAATCTACAAAAGTTATTTGCGAATGAATATGATAGCTGGAATGTACTATTAGTGCCATCTACTGTGAGATTATAGCGTAATATAATTTTTCAACGGATGATGGCGCTGCTAGTACATTACAACTTACTACATTACCTACGCTTCGTTGATAGTTTTTGGTTAAGGCACCCCCTTAACATTAATGTAGTTTAAAATAAATAATATGTGTGATGTGTAAACATTTGTATTTTTTCTTTTCCAACATTCTGATCCTCTCTTTTTATTATTACATATATTAATGACAAACGTTATTTATTTCTTATATTTAGACATGCATAGAATTTTATTTTCCCTGTACCATCTGATTTTCACAGTCAAACAAAGAGTGCAACATCTGTTAGTACGCATTCACAAATAAATTAAATTCTATTTTAGAAATCTGTTTTATTTAGCTCTACTACGTTGATCTAATATGTTACATCTAGTTAAAGTAACTGATCACCGAAAGTGTTCGGACAATCATAGATACATAAAGAGGTGGTTATAGCACAGTCAGTTGAGCATAAAGTTGAGTCAGTTGGGTCGACCTGTGAGATTACCGAACAAAACAGTGGAGTATAACATTTATAAATTTCTAGTGTTCAATTTAAGTAACGTGAAGTGTACTCGGACTTGCCTAATATCTTATCAGCTACAACGTACGTTCTAAATAAATCAAACACAAAGAGGATCTGCATATAACTTGAACAGAGAGGAGGATATTATCACATTGTTATCAAGTTAGTTACCGCTGGACCGTCATACAAGAAGTATACGCCGGACGTAGAAAGTTGGGACAGTTTTAAACTATTTTTTAATCTGATAACATCACATTTCGATAACAATTATTCTTTTTATCGAGACTTTGGGCGTTCTAGTAAGATTTTTCTCGAGAAGTACGATTTAAGCTTTACATCGTCATACGATCATACAAACAATTATCATCGACGACAGACCAGAGCCTAATTACGATGTGACAGAAGAAAGTGAACTTCGTCATAATCCACCAGCTATAGTAATGTTACAATCAACGTTTGATGGACTTCGAAACCAGAGCGGATTTATAGATTTGTATCTTGGATTACTCAAAGAAATAGTTAGTAAAGTTAATAGAACTGTCGATTATACGCTCGAATTTTTAAAAGATAAACTTGGAAGGGTTTGTCAACGAGTAAATGGTTGACGAAGATAACGACGGGTTTAAGTATGTTTTTGCGGATGACGTTTGACGCTATGTTGGCAATACATTGCCAAATGTCGCGGCAACAGCTTGGCAATATTTGCAATGTTTACAATTAGTATTGCCCATTGCTCTGCAAGATAGTGACAATAGTTTATATAGGTAAATTTTGTACACCCTCCATTGTAGGTTAAAAAGAGAAAGAAAATGTCGATCTTTGAGGGTCAATCCAAGTTAAACAAGGAATAAAAAAAATTTTTTTATTCTCAATTTGAAAAATCGTGCAACGTTTCGTCCACTGGTTTGCGGACCTCTTCAGGCACTTCGTAAAAACAACGTTGCACGATTTTTCAAATTGAGAATAAAAAAAATTTTTTTATTCCTTGTTTAACTTGGATTGACCCTCAAAGATCGACATTTTCTTTCTCTTTTTAATAGTTTATATATTTACGTGGGCATTTCACAAAACATATCAAATACGTTTTCCGTGATGAAAACTAAAACATTCTAAAAAATGTTCTTACAATGCTACAGAATCATTAATTTTTTACTGAGTAACAATTCATTTTAAAATTTTAAGAAAACTTTCATAAATGTAGTTAAAATGTTATTGTTAAAATATATTTAAATATGCTTCCATAACTTGTGACGGGCCTGACTATATGTAGACATATAGTCAGTAACCAGTCGCATTGAACAACGGCTCAGGCGGTAGAGCGTTAGCGTTCGGTCTAAGAGATCGGGGTTCAAATTCAACTTTCGGTAGTTTTTTTTTAATTATTTAAATTAATTTATTTAAATAATTAAATAACCAAAATTGATACCATTTATAATTTTATTGAAATTTTTATGTTTTTTGCTACTTTTGCCAAAAATATGAAGTCAATATGTTAAGAAATAGTTAAGTTAATAATTTATAAGGTTTATTAAAATATATAATGTTTATAGTTAAATTTTACATTACATTTAAAATATATACAAAAGGATTAAATAATAAAACAAATTATAGATATTAAAACTATTAAGTAAAAGGAGACAATGACATAATTAATTCAGAGTAAATAAATTCTATTAAGCCAAAGGCAAGAGAGTATAAAGGATTGTTATAAATAATATTATTATAATTGTAATAATCTAATAAATGTAAAATAGAATATAAGAAAAGACATTTTAATAAATTTAGCTAAAGAACCAAAGCAGAAATATACAGACTAAGGTAGACGACCTCAAGAAAAACACAAACATATGATCACCTACGTATATATGAGAAGGAAGGAGAGAGGGTAACCAAGTTACAAGGATCCAGGTGGAAAAGTGGAAAAAGTGGGAAGTCAATCCCTTCTACCTCACTAATCGTATATAATGAGATGTAACGCTGCTGAAGGCAGCATTCGCCTAGAGTTCGCGGGCGACCTAACAGGTCGGACCGCGTTTGTCGGTTACAATATATTTTATAATTTAAATGTCTCTAGCGATTTGCTCATTTTACCCGACCAAATACCACATAACCGTGTCCTAAAAGGAAGCTAACTTTGGATGATATAAAATCATTTGTTTGATTCAATGTCTTCCCAAAGTTCTTCCACTTTCCATAACTAAATAAATAACTTGGATGATATGGAATTATTGGATTAATTTCAATTCTTCCCAAGTTATCTCACATTCCTAAAACCCATAATATAAAGTAAAATTGGATAATCTGGAATTATTTGATTAATTCCATGTTTTCCCAAAACTTTATAATAGTTAATTCATTATCCTAATTTATCAAATTTATTAAATTTGGAGGTTAAACTGGGATGAGAAAGAATTATTTGTTTAATTCTTTAGTTACCCCAGATTCCTCCACCTAATACATTTATTTCGGGTTAGGCAAAAAATAAGTGTATTTTTGTGTTTCGAGTTGATATAGGCCCGTTACACAAAAATTGGCGATCCTGCCAGGATCCGAAATTTAAATAAAATAATTTTGATAAAAGATTTAATAAATAATAAATTAATAAAGAAATTTAAAATTTTAAAATTAAATTAATTTATAAATTTGAAGATTAAGAAATTTAGATATTAAGAACTGTTTAAATTAGTTAATAAAAATGGCTTTAAATAAGAGAAATTCGGAAACATTTATGTTAAATATTGAACAAGCTAAAGAACGAAATGAAACTGAGGGGTTGAGTCAATGTCGAATGAATTGGGAAAAAGCTGTTACTCAAGAATTGAAAGATTTATATGATAAAGATAATGAAATAGAACAAAAGATTGAATTTTGTAGTAATTTATATCAAACAAGTAAATCCGAAGGAACAAAACAATTAAAAAATTTGAAAGAAAATTATAATGAACAAATTGATATATTAACAGAAACGATAAAAAAATTAATAAATGAAAATAAAGAAATGAAAGAACGTTTATTGTTAATTGAAATGAAAATGATGAGGTTAAGAAAAAATTTACCGCATTAAGTAATGATTTTAATAATTTTGAAGGTTTAAATTTTGAAAATGCTAAAGTGAATGAAGTAAAAAATATAATTGATAAATCTTTAGAACATAACAATAATTTAATTTTTACTAAAATGGATAAATTAGAACAAAATTATAGAAATAATTATACTTTAGGAAGTAATAGTATGCAAACAGAAAATAGTGGTTATAAAGTGAAATTAACTTTACCAAAATTTAAAGGGAATAAAAATGAGAGACCTATTCGTTTTATTAAAGAAATTGAAAAATACATAAATACTACGGCATCAACTCACGATGAAATGATGTGTACTATTTCACAAGCGTTAGAATATGCAGCTAAAGATTGGTGGTATTTGATTGAAAACGAGATTAATAATTTTCAAGACTTTAAGAATAAATTTATTGAACGATATTGGGATTCGACAATACAAAGAAAAAACCGTAGAATTATTGAATTCGGACAATATATAAGCGGAAAAAGTAGTAGAGTTGAATATGCAACGTATATTTTAGGGTTAGCTAAAGAATCAAATTATGAGTTAACAGAATCAGAATAAGTGGAAAAAATAGTTGATCATTTCGAAAGGGCTATTAAACATTCAATTTTAGGGCAACAAAATAAAACTAAAGAAAATTTATTAAAAATTTTAGCTGATTTTGATTTTGATTTTGATAAGAATAGAAAATATGATAAAGGCTTGAATCAATATGAAAGTTATACACAGAATCCACAAGAATCATATAAAAATTATAGTAGTAAGCCAAAAATAAGTCAAATTGAGCAAAAAGAGAATCCAAAGAGTTCAATATATCAAAATAAAATGTATCGAGATAATTATCATAGGAATAGCACACCTTTAGTTAATTCGATACAGGTAAAACAAAGCAAAAAACATTTTGATAAACAAATACGGGAAAATAAAAAATTGTCTGAACAAGAAGATAAAAATTATGATAAAATTGAAGTTATAGCTGATATTCATAATTTAAATGATGAAAACATGAATAGAACGTGTGGGCAGGAAAACTAGATATAGTTGTATTTTCTAACTCGGAAATCCCAAATAAAGTAAATGAAAATACAACTGTGGGAAAATTAAAAATTAATGGAATTGTAAAAATCGATGAGATAATGGAAAATAAATTAAATAAAAATAAAAAAGAAAAAATAATTGAAATAAATGAATATTGTAACGGTGTGCTTGCCCGGGGAAAACTTACCGAGTCGTCCGTCTTACGTATCTTTAGTTCGTGGCGAACTAAACTTGTATAATTTCGCCGACTAGATATTGTACACTTAATGACTCGATAAACTATATATATATCTATATATGTTGTTTACAAAATCTTCCCGCGCAGCGGCTGCGGTTACCTGTCCGCACACTTGCCGTTAAAGTCGTATGGAAATCGAATTACGATTTCCAACAACAGCAGGTAAAAATGATGATATTCTTTCCTAGAATGGACCGCGGAAAGAAAATTAAAAGTGAGTCCGCGAAAATTCGTATCTTGTAATACGACTCGAAGGGAAACGGAGGAATAAAATTATAATACGCCGGTTGGAAAAAATTATAAATCAACACGGGTTGAACTAAATTAACAAATAATAGATTTATTTAGTTAAAAACAGATGATTGAAAACAATAACATTTAACCGTATGGTCGAGGTCAAAACGCACGGAGATTGAGTCGAAAACACTGACTCAACGCGAGAGGGGAAAGGGGTACGCGAACTAACTATCTTAATATTACCCGTACGCTCGCATTAACTAAAACAGATAATAGTTATTCGCACGGAAGTGGTACCACTTACTTTTATTTAGCTTCCTCGGACCTCGAATACCGTGAAAGAATAACTCCTCTCTCCTATCGTCTCTTTGCCGTTCAAAAAAAGGAAAAATGTCGGTGGGAGAATATCTCGACCACCGATCACTTTCTTGCGTGTGCGTGTATAACACCACTACACCTGAATACACCGTAAAACCAAAGTCACCCGCGGTATGACGAACAATCAGAACAACCGGCAGAACTCCACGGAAAAACTTGCGGATAAAGAAAAAGTCCAATTAAACCGGTATGTATCGTCTCACGTGTCGTCGCGATCTTGTCTCTCTATCGAGTTGTGCGCGCGCGACTCTCCCCCCAATTTCCTCTCTCCTCGCGCGGGTATCAGTTGTTCGCGCCGTCGAATATGCCTATATCTATTTATAGCATTCGACTCTACCTACCTGATTCGTATAATGTTAAGTGAGTACATCACTTACCATTACAATATATACAAATAAATACAATATATGAGGATCCTAGGAAGGAATTGATATTTGATATTGATCCTAAAGATAATAATTTTGAAATAATGGAAAATTACTCTATTTCTTGTCCTGAAATAAGAATCAAATTAGAAAATATTGAAGTAGATGCTTTAATTGATACTGGTAGCGAAGTAACTTGTATTTCAGAAGAATTTTATATTAAAAATATTAAAATGTTAGAAAAAATACCTACTTTACCGATTTCGGGAAAAATAATAAAAGGTGCGACTGGATTAAAATCTACGCGTATCAGCAAACAAGTTATGTTAAACGTTGAAATAAATAATATAAAAACTAAATTAATATTTTTAATCATACCTAAATTAGTAAAAGATTGCATAATAGGGTATGATTCACAAAGAAAACTTAAAATGTGTATAAATACTGAACATGAACAGATCAATTTTGAAAGTGAGGATAAAAAAGGAAACATTTATTATAATTTTAAATTAATAAATAAAAATGAATATAGATCATTATCTATTGAATTTGATAATGAATATGAAAATAGCAATTGTAATACTAATGAGAGTATTAAATTGAATAAAAATTATAATTCTTTAAACAATGAGAATATAATAAATAATACGTTAAAATGGGAAAATGTTCAACAAGAGATTGACATTACCGACGTCGAAATAAACGACAAAATTACAACGTGTAATCAAATAAATAATGTACAAAAATTAAAATTAATAAATGTTTTGAAGGAATGTCGTCACGTATTTCAAAATAGTCCAGGTTTATTACAAGATTTTAAGTATAAATTAATATTAAAAAATAATTATGAATATTATAAAAAACCGTATCCTATTCCAATCAAATATCGAGATAAAGTAAAAATTGAAGTAGATAGAATGTTAGAACAAAGAATTATACGCAGATCTAATAGCAATTTTATAAATCCATGTGTAATTGTACCTAAAAAAGATGGGTCTATAAGAATTTGTTTAGATGCGAGAAATTTAAATTTAAATTTGAAAAACGATTATGAATCACCACCGGGAATAGAGCAAGTATTAACACGATGCAAGAATCATTCGTGGATGTCTAGTTTTGATATGACGTCTAGTTTTTTGCAAATTCCTTTAATGGAAGAGAGTAAAAAATATACCGCTTTTATTTGCGATAATCATGTATATGAATATAATGTAGTTCCTTTTGGAATAAAAATTAGTAGTGCAGCACTTTTGCGTGGTTTAAATAAAATAATAATGGGTTTAGATGATTTTTTTATTAACGTTTGTAGATGACTTATTAGTTTTTTCAAAATCATTTGAGGATCATTTAGTACATTTAAAAATATTATTCCATAGATTGAATAAAGCTAATTTGAGATTAAATTTTAAGAAATCAAATTTTGTCCAAAAAGAAATTAAATTTTTGGGTAATATTGTAACTAGTAAAGGAATCAAACCAGACCCAGAGAAAATTAAAGATATAAAAAATTTTAAAGTACCGCGGAATGTTCGCGAATTGCAAGGTTTTTTGGGATTTATCAATTTTTATTCGAAATTTGCAAAGAATTATGCCCAAGAAACGGTACCTCTATTAAATTTATTAAAAAAAGATGTTAAATTTTTTGGGGAGAAAGAACATTTTGAAGCTTTCAATAAGATAAAAAATTTATTTAATGAAAATATAATATTAAAAATTGTTGATATAAATAAACCGTTTATTTTAACAACGGATGCAAGTGACGTAGCAATTGCTGGTACTCTTTCTCAAGTTGATGAATATGGCGAAGAAAGAATTGTTACCTTGATAAGTCGAACGTTAAAGGCTTGTGAAAAAAATTATTTTACAACGGAGAAAGAATTACTTGCAATTGTATGGTCTATTCATAAATTAGATATATTTTTAAGAGGAACAAAAGATTTAATTATAAGAACTGATCATGAAGCATTAAGTTTTTTGCAGCAAAGTCGTTTTGGTAATTCTAGATTAACTAGATGGATTTTATCGATCCAAGATATTGATTTTAAGTTAGAATATCTACCGGGTGTGAAAAATGTAGCTGCAGATTATTTAAGTCGCATAAATGAAAATGGACAGTTTGAAATTAAAAATACTGAAATTATTATAGCTGCAATAATGAAGCATTCAATTGATAAAGAATTGATTCAAAATTTTGAAGAATTAGTAAAATTACAAAATGAAGATGAATTTTGCTTAAAGATTTTAAATAAAATAGACAGATATGAGAATTTCAGTAGATTTAAAATTATAAATAATTATGTATGTAAAATAACACACATGGAAAATAAAATAGTAATACCAGAAAGCATTATAAAAAAATTAATTACAAATTTACATGTTTATTATGGACATGTTGGTCCGAGAAAAATATATTTAATGATCTTAGAATATTTTTATTTTCCTAAATTGCGGAAACTATGTAGTAAAATATTAAAAACTTGCGATTTGTGCCAGAGAAGTAAATGTTTAACTATATCATATAAGGAAATAGTACAACCAATATTAATTAAAAAACCTGGTGATTTATTATCTATTGATTTTTATGGACCATTAATACCATCAACTAATGGAGTTTGTTATATTTTATCTACAATAGATGTTTTCAGTAAATTTGTTGTATTATATCCCGTTAAGAAAGCGAATACTATTTCAGTTATAAATAAAATAAATAAATATATAAATGAAATAGGTAAACCAAAAGCGATAATATCGGATCATGGGACGCAATTTACTAGTAATAATTGGGAAGATTATTTAAAGAAACAAGGCATAAAAATGATATTTTCAAGTATTCGTCACCCACAATCAAATGTTACGGAAAGATCACATCGGGAAATAAGCAGAATATATCGAACCATACTTAAAAAACATACTGGATGGGCGAATGAAATTAAATTTGTACAAAAAGTCTTAAATAATACACATCACGAAACAACAGGATACCCACCGGTAGAGTTACAATTCCCGGTACAAAGTGATAGATTTTGGAATAATTGTTTAAAAAATAGACCATTAAATATAAATATTAGTTATAATGAAAAAATTAATAAAGCGAGGAATAAAATGCACAAATTTGTAACAGAAAGAGCGAATAACAAAAATGTAAAAAACAAACATTATGTATTTAATATTAATGATCTAGTTTTAGTTAAAGCACTAAATGTATCAAATACAAATGAAAAGCGTATGGCAAAATTTATGTATTTATGTGAGGGTCCATATAGGATAATAGATAAATTTGGAACAGATACATATTTATTATTTGATGAAAAAATGCAAACAGAAAGAGGAAAATTTCATTTAAATAATTTAAAACCATATTATACGGAAACTGAAATTAAAAATGAATTAGATACAAATAATGTACAATAAAGTTATGCACTAAATTTCCAATTAAAAATAATTAAAAAATAGAATACAAGAGTTTATTATGAATTATTATAAAATAAAGTTAGGAATAGCAAAATAAAATCAAAACAAGTTGATGTATTTGTATAGAATTATAGGAGTTACGAATTTAAAGTAAAATTGGAAACAAAAACATACGGTCAATCATACAATAGGGTATAAATACGGGGTGAACGTCAAACTCAAGTCAGTGGTTGTAATATTTCTATACTGTAAGGACAAAATGCCAGATTTTGCTCAAGTTACGGGTGTGATTGCCTCTTGTGAGGCAGCTACGCAAACCTCAAATACAGAGGAGCAAGACAAAGGAGTAAAATGGTATAGACATACAGAAGAGTGTATGAAAATTCTTTATAGAAAAAATAAATGGACAATGTCAGAAAAACCTAGACCAGTGAAAGGAAGACATATACAAACTATTAAAACAAAAACCGAAACAAAATACACGCAAACCTCCAGAGCCGAGAAAAGAAAATTTTTAAATGAAGAAATAGAAAAGGTGGAGAAGAAAATAAAAAGCTTGGAAAAAAAGGTGAATCATAAAATTGAGACCTTGGAAGCACCAGCAGTTATGGAGGATTTAGAAAAATTATGGGAAAATTAATCTCAACCACGTATGTCTATAGAAGAATTTGACATTTTCATGGCCCAACAAAATTAAATATCATGGTATGATTGATTGAATATTAATTACGAATTATACATTTTGAAAGAATTTAATTTGTTTTGATTTTGATGCGAGTTCAAATTTATTTAAATAATGTAAAAAGTTAAAATTGGAAAATTATTGTATAAGTTTATCAGAACTGAAACAATGTAACACAAATTTAAAGGGGGATAAAAGGTGCTATAAGCGTTAAAGTTTTTTTTTTTGTTTTGTAAATTTGCGTTTCATATATGTTTCACAAATTTAAAGGGGGGTGATGTGACGGGCCTGACTATATGTAGACATATAGTCAGTAACCAGACGCATTGAACAACGGCTCAGGCGGTAGAGCGTTAGCGTTCGGTCCAAGAGATCGGTGTTCAAATTCAACTTTCGGTAGTTTTTTTTTAATTATTTAAATTAATTTATTTAAATAATTAAATAACCAAAATTGATACAATTTATAATTTTATTGAAATTTTTATGTTTTTTGCTACTTTTGCCAAAAATATGAAGTCAATATGTTAAGAAATAGTTAAGTTAATAATTTATAAGGTTTATTAAAATATATAATGTTTATAGTTAAATTTTACATTACATTTAAAATATATACAAAAGGATTAAATAATAAAACAAATTATAGATATTAAAACTATTAAGTAAAAGGAGACAATGACATAATTAATTCAGAGTAAATAAATTCTATTAAGCCAAAGGCAAGAGAGTATAAAGGATTGTTATAAATAATATTATTATAATTGTAATAATCTAATAAATGTAAAATAGAATATAAGAAAAGACATTTTAATAAATTTAGCTAAAGAACCAAAGCAGAAATATACAGACTAAGGTAGACGACCTCAAGAAAAACACAAACATATGATCACCTACGTATATATGAGAAGGAAGGAGAGAGGGTAACCAAGTTACAAGGATCCAGATGGAAAAGTGGAAAAAGTGGGAAGCCAATCCCTTCTACCTCACTAATCGTATATAATGAGATGTATCGCTGCCGAAGGCAGCATTCGCCTAGAGTTCGCGGGCGACCTAACAGGTCGGACCGCGTTTGTCTGTTACAATATATTTTATAATTTAAATGTCTCTAGCGATTTGCTCATTTTACCCGACCAAATACCACATAACCGTGTCCTAAAAGGAAGCTAACTTTGGATGATATAAAATCATTTGTTTGATTCAATGTCTTCCCAAAGTTCTTCCACTTTCCATAACTAAATAAATAACTTGGATGATATGGAATTATTGGATTAATTTCAATTCTTCCCAAGTTATCTCACATTCCTAAAACCCATAATATAAAGTAAAATTGGATAATCTGGAATTATTTGATTAATTCCATGTTTTCCCAAAACTTTATAATAGTTAATTCATTATCCTAATTTATCAAATTTATTAAACTTGGAGGTTAAACTGGGATGAGAAAGAATTATTTGTTTAATTCTTTAGCTACCCCAGATTCCTCCACCTAATACATTTATTTCGGGTTAGGCAAAAAATAAGTGTATTTTTGTGTTTCGAGTTGATATAGGCCCGTTACAAACTTTATAAAAATATTTAACAAAACATATTATTTATTTATTTTATTTATTTATTCATCCACAGTAACATATACATTACATAATTTTATACAATGAACTGTACGCAATTATTCAGCAGAAAAAAAATGTTTTTCTGTACGCTGATTCGGACTTAAAACTAAATAACTAAAACTAAGTTAGAGTTGGTCAATGAGACAATCAATAACCAACTCTTTACTTTAAACTAACTTAACCTAAATTATGAAAATAAATAACCGGTTTAAGAAGTTAAATTTTACAACTGTATATATTTAATACAATAACGTATAAAAATTAAATTAGACTTGTATCAGTCTGTTACTAAAATAACAGGATCAAGTCCTTAATTTATTACATTTATTTGAAATATGAATTGTATAACTTTACAATTTCTACCAATATCTAACAAGCATTGATCTTGCCGTAGTGAAGGTCTGTGTAGTCGCATTTCTGTCTCTCGCGTATAATAATCTTTCCATATTGTTCAATGTGGCTGGACAAGTTAATCCAACTGCGCACGTGACTCTATAGTGTGGGAACATTTCTTTATGCTGGTTCGATGAATCACATTTACACGAGGATGTGAAGACAATATCATCTATGACTACTATGTCCTTATGTTTAGGTTGTTGTTTTAACGGATACATGGAATTAGTAAAAGTTTGATTGCCACGAATACCTCTATAAAAATAAAATATTGCCTTATTCGATCCAAGATAATTAAGATCTCCATATGTCATACGATAACTGTGATTGCATTATTGCGCTTCTTGGATTTTCCACTATTTTACTATTCATTGCTTTTCGTTCACTCTTATGTTTCAGTCTATTACTATTCCCTTTTACAAAATGTGTGTGTTTGAGCCCTTTTAATCGCGCATCAACACAATAATCACAATTCGCTACAATTTCGTGCAGATTTATGTTATTTCCTACAAATATACCAGGTGTACTATGATTTTCCATTTCGCTTTGATGTATTAATACATTTGCAAAGTGAGTAATTATCAGATCGATTTTTTTCGGTAAGTTTTTCATTTTTTTCCAGTTATATTCCGATATACGTCGATGCGATCGTTTATAATGAAGTATACAATTTCCCTTTGCGCATGTAAGAGTTCTATATCCATTATATTTTATCAAGTAAGGGATATGCCTCCCTGATAATTTTATTATTTAACTTACGTATTGTATCATGTATACCTATTAAATTCTTCTCTTGTAATAGTTGTTTTATTTGTTGGCAATCAATTTTTTAACATTATTCATAGTTGTGCCTATATATTTGTTTTAATCCAGTGCTTCAATTTATTTTTTAGACTAATTCTATTCTTTATTACTTTTAATTCGTTAGGTAGTTGATTAAAAATTCTGACAGCTGTAACGTAGTTATTTTTGTTGCCAATTGTTTTTGTGAATTTAGGAATTGGAATGCTTTTATTCCTAGTTTTAGTACTTCTTTCTGTATAAATAAAATATTGCCTTATTCGATCCAAGATAATTAAGATCTCCATATGTCATACGATAACTGTGATTGCATTATTGCGCTTCTTGGATTTTCCACTATTTTACTATTCATTGCTTTTCGTTCACTCTTATGTTTCAGTCTATTACTATTCCCTTTTACAAAATGTGTGTGTTTGAGCCCTTTTAATCGCGCATCAACACAATAATCACAATTCGCTACAATTTCGTGCAGATTTATGTTATTTCCTACAAATATACCAGGTGTACTATGATTTTCCATTTCGCTTTGATGTATTAATACATTTGCAAAGTGAGTAATTATCAGATCGATTTTTTTCGGTAAGTTTTTCATTTTTTTCCAGTTATATTCCGATATACGTCGATGCGATCGTTTATAATGAAGTATACAATTTCCCTTTGCGCATGTAAGAGTTCTAATATCCATTATTATTTTATCAAGTAAGGCATTAACATCCTCATGGACCTCCAATGTAGGATATGCCTCCCTGATAATTTTATTATTTAACTTATGTATTGTATCATGTATACCTATTAAATTCTTCTCTTGTAATAGTTGTTTTATTTGTTGGCAATCAATTTTTTAACATTATTCATAGTTGTGCCTATATATTTGTTTTAATCCAGTGCTTCAATTTATTTTTTTAGACTAATTCTATTCTTTATTACTTTTAATTCATTAGGTAGTTGATTAAAAATTCTGACAGCTGTAACGTAGTTATTTTTGTTGCCAATTGTTTTTGTGAATTTAGGAATTGGAATGCTTTTATTCCTAGTTTTAGTACTTCTTTCTGTATAAATAATACTCATATTTGAGTAGTGATAGAAAACAGCTTCAAGACAAAATGATTGTTCAATAGTTAATGGGTAGTTGTAAGTTAGAAATGTATTTTTACTAATTATTTTGAGTATTCTTGTTTGAGTTTGCTTTATTAAATTTAAACTATTTTTATAAGCACCTCCCTATGCCAGTATGCCATATGTTGCTATGCTATGAAAAAGGGCGTAGTACAAAGTTAAGAGATTATTCGTGTCCATGAAACTTGCAAACCTAGTAAAAACATATAATAAGTATTTAGTTTTATTGATTATAAGTTCGAAGTGTTTGTCCCATTCCATGTTAAAATCTAAAACTAAGCCGAGATATTTATAATGTTCAACTCTTTTTATTTCTTTATTATCTATGCAAATACTCGTTTTATTAGGAACACTATCCTTGTAATTACCAAGCGTGATGTATTCCGTTTTACTAATGTTTAAAGATAATTTGTTACTTGCCAACCAGATATCGACTGTTTTAAGTCGTTTGTGCATATCCTCTTCAGCTCCTTTCCAAGTTTTACCTTCCACTATGATTACGGTGTCATCAGCATAAGAGAATATCATGTCTTTAGGTAGAGTTTCTAATAGATCATTAATGTATAACAGAAAAAGCAAAGGACCCAATATTGTCCGTTGAGGCACACCAGTAGTAATTGCACTTTCTTCACTCTTAATGTTATTTATTTTTACCAATTGTTTACGATTTGTTAGATAGCTTTTTAGTAGTTTATATGCGCAACCTCTTATCCCGTACGAGTACAATTTGTTTAACAAAATACTATGATTAACTGTATCAAAAGCCTTAGCCAAATCAAGGAACGTAGCAATAGTAGGTTTACTTTTATCCAAATTGATATAAATTTTACTGGTCAGTTGATGAATTGCATCTTTAGTTCCTTTATTCTTCCTGAAACCAAACTGGTTTTCTGCTAATATGCTATTCTTTTGTATGAAATAATATAATCTCTGGTGAATAATTTTCTCTAGTATTTTTGCTATATTGGAGATCAGTGAAATTGGTCTATAATTAGTAGGTTTGTATTTGCTTCCAGCCTTGTATATTGGAATTACTTCAGTTTTTTTCAAAGCTGCAGGCCAGGTTGCTTTTTCGATACATAGGTTAAAAATATAACTTAGAGGTTCAAGTATGTGAATTGATATTGCTTTCAATGTTTTGACATTAATATTGTCAACTCCTCCAGTTTTATCCTTCATGTTTATTATATTTCTGCAGGTGATGTAGGGCTCAAAAATATTGTTTTGTTGATAAATTTTAATTTTGAAGTATTACTTTCTTGCGGAATTTTAACATTATCGCTGATCTTCGGTCCAATTTGACAGAAGAAATCGTTAAAACAATTAGTTATGTGTTCAGGAATGACTATCTTTTTATTCTCTTCATCCAGTATATATTCTGCTACATTGTTTTTTCTTTCATTTTTACCAAGTTTAGAATCTATCAACTTCCAAAGTTTTCTGGGGTTACTACTATTCATCATAAACCTATGTTTCTCATAGTTAATCTTAGCCTCTTTGATCACTTTACATAATATTTTGTTGTAGTTCTTATATTTAACTTTTTTCGCCTGACTTTTCGGATCATTTCTCCATGCCTTGTACAATTTTTCTTTTTTATTACATGACATTAAAATTGCTTTCGTTACCCGGTTATTCCTAGGCTTTAACTTATTACCACGATTATTGGTTATCACTTTACTAGAAATTTCGATGCACGTTCTTAACTTCTTAATTAGGATGTCTATTGCATTATTTGGGTCCCTTACATTTACAACATTTCTCCAGTCCAAGTTCTTTGTTATATTCACAAGCTTGTTATAATCAATTTTATGCAAATTGGATGTGTTTTTTTTTATACGTTAATATTTCATTAAATGTCACAAACAACGGATAGTGGTTCGTGAAAGTATTTGCTAAAATATATGCATTAAATTTTATAGTATTATTTTTTATAAAAATGTTGTCGATGCATGTCAATTCTGCAGGGTTATCATCGAAAGGTCTAGTTACGCCAGTAAAACTTGGTACATATGTTTTATCTAGTAAATTGTTTAGTAATTCTTGGATAACTACGTTATTATTTGCAAAGTCAATATTAAAATCACCTATTATTAAGTGATGTTTATATGACTTATTTGTATTAAGAAAACTATTCATATTATGTATGAATTCTGTTTTAGTCATATCATGTGATCTGTACAGCGCAGATATTACCAGAGTTGCATTATTATTCAATATTATTTTAGAGTTTAAAATACTCAGCCTTCCAATTACCAATATCTCTGTTGTCTCAGGTATCTCGTTTTTGATATACATAATGACTCCATCATTTTTATTTAATTTGCTATAATTTGCTATTATTGTAATAAATTTTATATCCAGGTATATTGTAAAGCTGAGGTTTTTCAACATTCCATGTTTCTGTGCATACAATGATCAAAGGTTTCACATCCAAGCTTTCAATTAGGCTTTCTAAAATGGCTAGATTGGCATTTTTGCTTGTAATATTTACACTCAAAACTAAATTATCATTCAATTTTAATTCCCCATTAAAAGCTTGTATGCTATGTACAATTTTTTCTTTTATATTAAAGTTATTAAAGATATTACTACTAAAATGATTTTCCATATTACGGTAAATCAGCTAAACTATTTAATCGAGATGCCGTTGATATTGTATCAGTACTTCTCTGTAGTCTCACCTTGGTGAGAGTAGTTACCACTTGTTGATGATTTTTTTTAATGAAATCTACTTTACCGAGGCATCGCGGTAAGCTGGGTTTAATTACGTAGTCCGTTTAATTAAAGACATCTACTTTTCTTTCCAAGAAAACATCATAGGAAAGGTTTTGGTAATGTTTTTAAAAAACCATAGTCTTTATTCCAAAGCTTTATAAAAAATATTATGAAAATAATACCAAATTTTTTCGGCTCTGGATTAAAATTTTTTTTAAATATATTTAGCCCTTTAAATACATTCAAAAAAAGGAAATTCAAATTTTTTTGAATATGTTTAAAAGACGTTTTAAAATGGATTAGTCTTGGAATTAAGTTTTTATTTTAAATATATTAAATCCATTAAATATTCGAAAATTAATTTCAAAATTATAAAAAAAATGTTTCCAGAACCTAATAAAAATTATTTTATCTAGCACTACACTTTTCCTTAAAAAATGTGAAATTTATTTCATTAACATTAATATTATCTAGCTAAGAACCTCGGTCGCTGACGCTCTGTCGGTTAAATCATTTTGATGTTACATAATTAGTTATAAATATTAATAGAATAATTGATATATTAATAATATATTTAACATATTTAACATATTTATTGTAATTATTTATTAATTATATATATTTCATTACACTTCGATGTGTTTGACATATTAATATATTTCTTGAAAAACTTAGATGTTTAGATATTTATCAATAGTAATATTCTTAACTGTATATACTGGGTTTACTTAAATGTACTTGCCCATACTCTACTTTTATCTTTTTATATACTATAACGAGGATTCTCTCGTTACCCGTCTCTCTCTCTCTCTCTCTCTCTCTTTCTCTCTCTCTCTCTTAACAACTGATATGTACTAATAATTTAAGCTTTGTTACAGGTCAGTCGTTGAGGAGCGAGAGCGCACGGGAATGTGTAAAGGTGAGAGAGAGAGAGAGAGAGAGAGAGAGAGAGTGAGAGAGATTGTTTATGTTTATTAGGTCTGTGGGGAAAACTTCGTATACACATTAGATACAACATATCGCAGAGTATAAAATTATAATTTACAAAAACAAAAGTAGATAAAATTACGAATACATCGAAGGAAAATTCGGGTAAAATTAACAAAATAACAACTAAATAAATAATTTAACTTGCAAATACAAAAAATATAGTAAACATAACAATAAAAATAAACAACAATAAAATCGAAGCTCATCACTTTCGTCTTTTTCACGTTTAAACTTAGCTCATTCGATCTCGCCCAGTTATCCACCGCGTTGGCATCCTCCGAAATTTTCTGGACTCCCTGGACGAGATCAGCAGGATAAAAAGAGTGATAGATCTGGGTGTCATCCGCGAAATTCATGTGATTAGAATGCTTTAAAACGCTCGGTAGATCATTAATATAAATTGAAAACAAAAGTGGGCCCAGGACACTGCCCTGCGGAACCCCCCTAGATGTGTCAAGCCAGGCCGAGATGTTTCCTAGTTTATCAAACACCGCC
This sequence comes from Theocolax elegans, assembly GCA_026168455.1. Taxonomy (NCBI): domain Eukaryota; kingdom Metazoa; phylum Arthropoda; class Insecta; order Hymenoptera; family Cerocephalidae; genus Theocolax; species Theocolax elegans. The sequence goes on from CM047429.1 coordinate 8,694,449, forward strand.
TGAGAACGGCCTACAAGGTAGTGGAAAAACCAGTTTGTGACCGTGTCCGAGCACCCCAAAGAACGTAGTTTACGGAGCATAATATCATGCGGCACTGAATCGAACGCCTTGGAAAAACGAACAGGATGAGGGTGGTTTTCATGCGCTTGTCAACTGCTCTCCTAATATCATCCAGCACACCAATTAGTGCCGTCTGAGTACTGTGCCCCCGGCGAAAGCCCGCTTGTCTCTCAATAACTAAGTTATTACAATTAATATAATCAGTAAGTTGATCATAAACCAGTTTTTCTAGAATTTTGAAGATTTCGCAGAGCTTAGCAATGGGCCTGGTATCAGACGGCAAGATCACCCTTCCCGACTTAACCAGTGGAAACAGCAGGGATTTAGTCCAGGGCTCAGGGGATGCGATGAGTGACTGAAGATGAGCAAAAGTGAAGCGAGAGGGTGAATATGATATGGATGCATAATGGTTGTTGAGCTGATCGAGTGAAAACATGCTAAGAGGTGATTGAGATGGTTTAGTCACAAGACCCATGTTCCTGAGCTCTCTCCAGAAACCTGTGGAGTTGGATGCAGACTTAATTTTGCGATTGTAGTAAGTAAATTTACTCGAGTCTAGAGAGTTTTTAACCAGACTACGAAGATCTTTATAAATGTGGTAGTCTGAGCTCAGGCCCGTGGTCAAGTATCTCTTGTAGGCCATGTTACGAGCCTTGATGTTTTGTCTTATAAGTGAAGTGATCCATGATTTATTAGAGCTTTTAATGGTGGTGAGATTTGCTAGTGCGAGGGAGTCAAAAGTAAATAATATAGAAGTGACAAGGTTGGAGAGGAGGTTGTTGATAATGATGGGCGACGGAGAGGGCGACAACCAATTAGAATGAAAAGAAGAGATTGTAGGAGAATGAGAGTTTGTGCGGCCAGGCGAAATAAGTGACGTATGATTAGATGATAGACAAGACGGCATAGTAGTGGTGTTAGGGTGAGATGAAACTCGATCAAATGTATTCGAAAACAGAGCAGCTGCTTCCGACAGTCCGATCTAATTCAAGAATAATGAAGTCGTGCCCTGCTACAAAGGGTACGAGTGATTTGGTATACTTGTAGACTGGCGGAGGATTTCGAACAATAAATAAATCGAGCCATGTGTGGGATGTAATAGTAGCTGCATGTGTATGATGAGTAGGATCGGATTCAATCAGAGAGATGTCTAATGACTCTAACAAGGGAAGTACATGACCTCCGGGAAACGGATCTCATCCTAACTTTGGTATGTCTTTTATAATATAAATATATGAAGAAAGCCAAGTTATCTCTTGCCAATGGCCACTTTTACGGAAGTTATTTGACATCCAATAAGACTATTAGGCCAAAATTTAATATGAAAAATTTATTGTTTCTTTTGGCCTAATAGTCTTCAATTTCTTATTTTCTTCAAAACTTTGCTTCAAATTAAGCAATTTGAGCTTCCTTTTTTTCAAACCATATCTACTTGAACTCAACTTTCTTCTGGTTTTTGATTCGATTGTTTATCATTATTTGTTTCTGAGTTATAAGCGATCGAATTGGAAGTACTTTTTACTGCTATTATTATTGGATGTCGAATAACTTCCGTAAAAGTGGCCATTGGCAAGAGATAACTTGGCTTTCTTCATATTTTTATATTTTAAAAGACATACCAAAGTTAGGATGAGATCCGTTTCCCGGAGGTCATGTACTCTCCTTGTAAGTAGGACTCCAATATGGCGGGCGACCAATCCTTCTTGCACATATTGATGTTAAAATCTCCGGTGATTACCACTTGATCGCAAATATGCAAGAATTTTGATAAAGGGTCAAAGAATTTAGATGGGTAGACCGCTGTGGGCCTCCTGTAAACCACACAGAAGGGCAACGAACTGGAACTACCATAAATTTGAAAAATCATAAACTCTGGAGAGTTCGAAAAAACAGGGTCCGAGTGAGCTACTAGCTTAACATCAAGATTACTCCTAATGTAAGCCGCAACACCCCCCCCCTCCTTTCCCAATCGATCCAATCTATATAATGTGTAGTTTGGAAGGCCCAGCATGTCGGAGGAGTCGTAATCCTTAAGAAAGGTTTCGGAAAAGGCTATGATATCATGATTTGAAGGTAAAACTAATGATTCAACGGATGAGAAATGGGTTTTTAGTCGGTTAATGTTCACATGAAAAATGGAGAATGTAGTGTTAGTGAGAGATGAAGCCTGGCCGGCCAACCCTCATTTCGACGAAGTGGAATTAGAGGACGAGAGACTGAGGATGTCCGATTCTGAGTGTATGGGAAGGAGATGCCCTCCCTTGGTTTTACGCATATGTACAGTGAGATTTTTAACTACAGGTCTCGCATTGCCCAAGTCAGAAGATCGACAAAGAGCTTTAGTCAATAATTCATGTTACTGCTTGGGCGTAAAAATATTGAACTCGCACCACCCGCACCGTAGAGAGAATCCGCCGTGACACCTTTTAGGAAACGCGCTCGTTCAATAATGAGATCCCTGATAGAGGGAGAAGAGAACCGGACTACGATTCCGTTACTGGTGTTGTTACCATTAAAAACGGCGGTGGACAATGTTGCCGCACGTACGTCCTGATTTCCAGTCCCGTTTCGGGCGAGCCAGGGTCTGGTGTCTATAATATGCGAGTTGGCCCGGGGGAGTTTGATATCCGACAAGACCTTCTCGATGGCCTCTCCCTCCGGAATTGCTAAATTAGCCGGATTGCCAAGAAAAAGGATTTCGCAGGCATCGCTAACGGGCATCGCGGTATTCCCCAAGCAAATTCCCCTAATCTCGCCAATTTGACCGCGAATGTCATCGTTCGCGTCCTCGAGAGCACCCAGACAGCTCGACACGCCCGCAAATCTCTCGTCGGTCGCTGCCTCTATCAGTGAAACCCGGGTATTGAGGTCCTAGCACCGAAGATTCAATGCGCGAGACCGAACTCTCCAGCTTCAACTCCAAACGGCTCGCGAACTCCGTAAAGAGAGCGGCCATATCGACAGCGCCGGTCGAATGCGCAGGTAGACCGAAGTGGCACTCAGTGGGCGCGGCGCCGCGAGGTTGCGTAGCAACCTGCGACGTTGATGGCGATGGGGGTAAGGCAACGCGCTTGGTGCTGGAAGACTCTGGTGTCAAAGGCCCCTTCCAAAAGGTTTGGAAAACACCCCTTTCTTCCGCGAATCGAGGACACCAGGACAAGACGTGCTCCACGTCTTCGTCGACACCAGGGCAGGTCGGGCACTCCGCACTCCCGTATATACGAATGCGGTGCAGGTAACTGCGAAGATACCCATGCCCGGGAAGCACCTGGGTCTGGTGGAAGGTGACGAATCCGTGTTTCCTACTAGTCCACTTGGCGACATCTGGGATGATGCGGTGGGTCCAGCGACCTTCGCTTGCCGAATCCCATCTCTGCTGCCACAGTTCAATGGTCCTGTTTAACCACCGACTGCTACTACCACGTGCTGCTTCGCTGCTGTTTTCAAAGGTACGCCGATCTTTTCTGTACGTATTAGCCCTCTCTATCGCCAAAAAATCACGGTTCTATAAGCATGAGCCACCCTTAGTGCGGTTATTCTGCAGGCTCGCCGACAGGATGCACCGTAGCTTAGGTTACTTCTTAGGGCATCCGCCCAAATCAGCGCTCCATATAAAATTACCGAGCTTGCCACTGTCGCTAAGAGGGCTCGACGTGGCTGCTTTGGCCCTCCGATATTGGGCATTATGCCTGACAAAGCACTAGCCACTCCTGCGGCTTTGATCCTGCACTCAGTAGGCGTTCCTTGAATGTTAGCCGCGCATCCAAGATGACTCCTAGGTATTTCACCGTGTCCTCCGATCTTATACGTTTACGATTTACAGTAAAGATGGCGTACCTCCTTTGCTTCGTTCTGGAGATAAGTACCGCCTCGGTCTTTTCGGCCGCCAGACACAGCCCATGGGTGCTCAACCATGCATCCACTACCGCGATAGAGACATGTCCGAGATATTCTATTTCATCGATGGTCCTTGCGACGACGACCAAAGCCACATCGTCCGCAAAAGCTACCATCAACACTCCCTGTGGAAGCTGCTGCCTAAGCAATCCGTCGTAAATGACGTTCCAAAGAAGAGGTTCCAAGACCGAATCCTGCGGCACGCCTCCGGTGATGTTATAGGAGTGCGCGCCATCCTCGGTGTCATATAGGAGGATCCGTTCTGTGAGGTAGCTCGAGATGACTTTGCGTAGGTAGAGCGGGTAAGTGCCAGACATTTTGCTATCTCTCTCTCTCTGCATATACGCGCCGAGTCCCGGCAACTGCGCGAGTCTCACCAGCTCTTTGTGTCAATTTGGATACGCAATATAATTTCATTGTTTTAACATTCCTGTGCTTTTTTTTTTGTTATTTAACGTCGCTCTATTTATGCTGCCAGGGCTAATCAGCGACGGAGGTGAACGGTGTGTCTGTAAACAAAGCACATGTAGTTGAAACAGTGGTGCTTGTGTCCATCGGAAGATATCATCGGTCACTGTAATTAGTCTAATAATTACAGTTTCCTGTCATCCCGATGGAACTACCGCGATCCTCTTTACATCTTCGCGTCCCTAACGTTCCCTATAGTTCAGATGCCCGTGCCTCTCATGCACTGACAAGTGCACGAAACGCACGCGCACCTGAACTGGCGTCACATTATAGTGACACGCCGAGCCACTGAGTCGCGGTGTTCGAAAAATGCACATGAAAAAATTTTCAGAGGTACACGTCTAGGATCGAACCCACGACCCTCGGTGTGAGAGTCGGGAGCTCTACCCATGAGCCACCGCGGCTCTATATGAATGATTGATTATTAAATACTTTATTGTATTTCATAAAAAGTGATTATCTAATGAATAACACATGTTTAAAATAATAAATTATTATTAGATTGAATATTAATTGAAGTACAAATCGAGGTCTCATTACTTGATACAAGCATACGCTCCGTATGGGAGATTACGCGTGCAGGTGTTGGTGCAGGTGTTGCACAAGAGTTTCTGTATATTGCACTATAATATCAATGTTCGGAGAAGAGCCGGCGATGAGAGACATGGACAAGAAAACTCAAGCATTAGAAGGAAACAATAATTTAAGTAGCCAAGTAAAAGAAGCCGCTTTTTGGGTCATGTCGCAGTGATAAAAGGGGGGTAGCAAATTCTCCGTATTAACTACGAAGCGATACAGAAAATGCATGGGATTCGATCGTTTTTTTTTATCACGCACATCTAACGGTCCAATCGCTTGCAAGTACAGGAAAATCGAGAACTAATTACGCAATTTTCATCTAAAGCAAAACGTAAGACAAGGACAGATGCATGGGTTTTTTAGGGTATATAAAGAAGACCCAGAACGGACACAGCCACTCCTAGTTTTTCGTTTAAACCTTCCGTAAGGCGTAGCTCTGCAAGTCAACTCTTTAATTTTTATCCAAGAACGAAGCTCTGCTACTCGGACTTTAAAAAAATATACATTCAAAGACGAGAGAGATCTTGTATTCGGGAATCGTGACGCCGCTAGCTATGTTACCTCTATATTGGGGTCAATTGGCAACGATGTTTAGATACATTAAGTTTGATTTTTATTCAATCCTGAAACCGAGCCTTGGCACTTTGTCACCATGGTCTGTCGACCCTAAAATCGAAGATAAGGTAACTCGTAATTAAAGACAATAGTCCTAGATTCAACTTTATAACATAGCTAATTATCGTGGCGAATCAAGGCTAAAGTCAAGGTCAATCCACCTTGTATCTGAAAACAATAAATTCCGCAATCGAGGCCAATCTATCTGGAAATCGATACTAATGAATAAAACCTTAGTCGGGTGTTACCGCGATTAATGCGTCGAACACAGCTCTGAAGTTTCAGAGCCGGCTATTCGAATGTCTAATTTATGTAGTTTGCATCCAGAAGGTTTCCCTTCTTGGATGTCTCGTCTCTGGATGTCGATCGTCATGTCTCCTGACATGTACAGAAGGTTATGCATAGGGATTATCAGTAAAACCACGAGAACGTCATTTCCCATCACTGTCATCAAGGTACCAAACTGAAAATCTTAGGACTGTTCTAATGCAGCTGCGAAATCAGCGGAGGTTAGTAGCCGCTCGTCGTTGGCTGTTTAATCTTCTGGAACCGACGGTTTCTGCGAAAACAGTTGTTATATCTTCAGTCACCCTTAAAATCACACCCTCCACCGGCTACGGGCCTGGAAGAGGCTTAAGCCAAGTCTCGGGCGTCGATCGACGAAATGTACAATGCTTCATCGTCTGTAATTCCTATCCATAATCAGTCGGTCTTTTTCAGGGTCACTAATAAATTGACAAAAGATTCTAGTTTATTAAAGAAACGAAAACGCGAGATTCCTTGTCAACCTTTGGCTTTAAGCAGACCGTTCATCGCTTTTTTCCAATATAGTGTAATAACCACTAACACTATAGCCATATAGTGTAATAGCGTTATTTTGTGTTCTTCATACAATTCATCTTGCACAGCAGAGTGAATTTTTCCTACAATACTCAAAGATGTTTGATAAAATTCTTGTTGATACCATATCTTCGACAAATATTTATATTCATAATGTATTTATTTGGTAACCTATATTTTTATATATTAAAGAGTTATGTTTATTAAAATCATCAAGTACAAAATTAGTTTAAGTTTGTTATTAATACATTGAGTAGTTTACTGATAGTGAACTTACACACTATCTCGCTAATCTGATCATTAGATGATCGCAATGGACTATATTCTTCTCTTTTCCGCCAATCAAAAATTTTTTTGAGTAATTTCCCTACATTAAAATTATATGTTACTTTTACTATCACATATGCTTGTATTTGACTAAGTAAATACAATTTTAAAATAGATGAATAATAATTGTATTTAATTTTCCAGCAACAACTGGGGGAAGCATGTTTAAAATTCAGTTAGGTCATAAAATTCAAGTGGATCCTGAAGAAATCCATGTAACATTTAACGACGTAAAAGGAGTAAGTTACTAAAATAATTACTTAAATAGTTCCATATTTTATTTAAGACTTTTTCCTGTTGAAGGAATTGGTTCATAGTACAGATAAACTACATCTTTATATATTTTAAGATTCTTCAGAATCTGTCAGAGAATTGGAGAGGGAAATGGTGAGAGAGGAAGAGAGAATGAGGGAGAGAGAGAGAGAGAGAGAGAGAGAGAGAGAGAGAGAGAGAGAGAGAGTAATGGACAGAGTGATTGATTGATTGAGTCGAACATTTTATTGGGTAGTAGGGGTAAAACCCCGTATACACATAATGTTACATAAAAAAGAGCGCATATAAAATAAAAATAAATTAACAACAGGTAAATATTTTATTTTTTTTTTATTTACTAGTTTTGTGCCATTTTTCTGGCACTTCCTGCCGTTTGTCCCCGCCTGGAGTTCTTCAACGGCGTTCACCTACCACCTCTGTGTGGGTGCTTTTTCCTCACCTTTTTTTAATCCCCAACCATCTCGCATTTGCCCGGGGTTCTGCCGGTGGGAGATGGAAACCTGTGAAGCAGGTAAAACCTCACCCGAGATGGCCCGGTGTCTTCGAAACATTCTGTTTGGGTGTCAAAGTCACATTGCGTAGGCTATGATACCGAAACAGAACGTCCCACACCTCCCGCTCGCGTTGTGGAATGTGAAAAAACACCTAGCCGATCACGAAAGCCGCACGAAAATGCTCTGTTATCCAAGTACTAACCGCGCTCAGCGCTGTTTAACTTCCGCGATCGGCCGAGTTGCGTTTCCACCACTCCGCAACCGCGTCGGTCTAACAACAGGTAAATATTTAACACACAAATAAAAATGTAACAATATAATAAAATAGAACAATGTAAAATCGAAAAACAATATAAGATAAAATAAATTTACTTAAAAATATAAGTAACAAATAATAAATTATAAACAAATTGAGTAAAAACAAAAGTAAAAAACAAATTTTTGCTTAATACAGATTAAGTTACAGTCTCTCTCCAACCATAGGAGCCGAAAATAAATAGAAATAAATAAAATAAATAAATAAAATAAATAAATACATACACACAAATACATACACTTACAAATAGTGACTATCGGCAGCATGACATACAATAAATTAAAGATCAGGCATGGGAGAGCACGCGATCCCCTCGTTACTAACCCTCACTTCGCAAGCCTGTCGATCGAGCTCAGGAAGGTAGGATGCCAAAGCGGATTTAAATGGAGTAAATAGGAGCGGGTCAAAGTTGGTAAAAGGTAGATGATTAATAAGGCGAGAGGCAGTGATTATGAAAGAATTATTTAGGGCTTCGGTTCTAGGAAGGAGATAATAAAGGGACAAAGGTGGGCGGCGTAAGGAGGATCGGGATGAGAATGAAGCATCGCGCAAAATGAAGTAACAGATAATATAGGATGGGGTTTTGTGCGAGATGAATTATAGGCACTACTACCGATGAAAAGAGATCTCCTGAGCTCGACCGACAGCCACCCTAGCTTGAGGCGGTAAGGTGTTACATGTTCGCGCCAAGGAATGTTCCCCCACACAAAGCAAACGCACGCATGTAATAGACGCTGGAGTCTTAGATTCTTGATAGCATCTAAATCATTAAAGACCGCACACGCGTAGTCAAAGTGCGGGAAAACAAGCGCCTCAACAAGACTCTTTCTATTCTGACGCGAGAGTACGCGTTTAAAAAATCTTAAGGAGTGTAGAACTCCATGGACCCGCTGCAACACCGACGCACCAATCCTGACGAGACCAATCCAGGGTAGGTGTAATCCAAACACCTAACGATTTGACTTCAGACTCACAGTCAAGAAAATTACTACCTATCAAGACCTTCGGGGCAGTGTCCATGTCAATGCGCGAAATAAAGACCTGACTACCCAAGATCATCACCTTCGTCTTTTTCACGTTCAAATATAATCCATTCGACCTCGCCGAGTTATCCACCGCGTTTTTCTGAAATTTTCTGGACTCCCTGGACGAGGTCAGTAGGGTAGATCTAGGTGTCATCTGCAAATATCATGTGATCTGAATATTTTAAGACTCGCGGTAAGTCGTTAATAAAAAAAATCAGAACAGCCCAATGAACGCAGTTTAAAGAATAAGATATCGTGATCATACGCTTATCAACGGCTCTTCTAATGTCATCCAAAACACCGATTAGAGCCGTTTGAGTACTATGCCCCCGGCGGAAGCCCGCTTGTCTTTCAATAAGTAAACTATTACTATTCAGATACTCTGTGAGTTGTTCATGGACCAATTTTTCAAGGATTTTGTAGATTTCGCAAAGCTTAGCAATGGGTCTAGTATCAGACGGCAAGACTACCCTGCCCGACTTGGCCAGAGGAAAGAGGAGAGACTTAATCCAAGGCTCTGGCAAGGATCCAGTTGTGAGGGATAAGTTGAAAAGTTCAGCTAGCTGGGGCGCAATTTGAGGAGCTATAAGCTTTAACAGTGGAACGGAAATTCTATCATGGCCCGTAGCTTTAGATGTGACTCTAGATATGGTTGATAGGACTTCATGAGGGGTAATAGGAGCGAAGTGGAAAGAAGCTAAAGGATAAAACGAAGGTAGAATATCAGTGGATGAGATGAGTGTTTGGAGCTGAATGGAAGTAAAACGAGAGGCTGTGTAAGATATAGATGCATAGTGATTGTTGAGCTGATCGAGTGATAAAATGTTGAGAGGTGATTGAGTTGGTTTAGTAGCAAGACCTATGTTCCTGAGGTCCTTCCACAAATTTGAAGAGTTAGATGAAGATTTGATTTTGTTATTGTAATACTTAAATTTACTCGAGTCAATAGAGTTTCTAACCAGTTTACGGAGTTACGTGAAGTCTTTAATGGTGATGAGTTTTGCGGGAACGAGTGAATCGAAGGTATGCAATATGGATGAAACAAGCTTGGAAAGGAGGTTGTTGACAGGAATAGGGGACGGAGAGGAAGACATCGAAGTTGAAAGTGAAAGAGAATATAAACGGTCAGGCGAAGTAGGTAAAGCATGAGATGCTGGTGTGAGAGACGACATGGTGGTAGTGTTAGACTGAGATGAAACACGATCAAATGTATCAGAAAAGAGAGCAGCAACCGACAGCGGATCGATCTGAGCATGCTTACGCGACAAAATCCTCTTTACAACCGGCAATGGTTTCATAAGATCTAATGCGAGTATAATGGAGTTGTGCCCTGCTGTAAAAAGCACGAATATGACTTGGTATATTTATAAGCTAGCGGGGGATTACGCACAATGAACAGGTTGAGCCATGTATGGGATGAATAGGTAGATGAATGAGTATGATGAGTAGGATTAGATTTAACTAGAAAGAGGTTTAGTGTGTCTAAGTAAGACTCGAACATGGCGGACGACCCATCTTTACTACACATGTTAATGTTGATATCTCCGGTGATAACAACCTGGTCGCAAGTATGAAGAAAATTAACCAATGAACCAAAAAATTTTGATAGGTAGGACGCTGTAGGCCTCCTATAAACTACACACAAAAACCAGTGAACTATTTGTACTGTGTATTTGCCAAATCGTAAACTCTGGGGAGTTGGAAAATAAAGGGTCAGAGCGAGCCACAAGCCTAACGTAAGCTCCAACCTCCCCCCCCCCCCGGCCTTACCAACTCAGTCCAATCTGTGTAGATTATAATTAGGAAGGCCCAGCATGTCGGAGGAGTCATGTTCTGTGAGGAAAGTTTCAGTGAGAGCAATAATATCGTGATTAAAAGGAAGAACCAGTGATTTGATGAATGAAAAATGAGTTTTTAAGCGGTTTATGTTCACATGAAAAATGGAGAATGGAGTATTAGTAAATGATAAATCCTGGCCAGTCAACCCTCATTTCGATGAAGAAAATTTGGGAGTTGAAAGCTTAAGAATGTCCGATTCAGAATGTACCGAAAGGAGCTGCCCTCCCTTAGTTCTACGCATATATACAGTATAATCTTTATTAAAGGTCTCCCGTAACCCAAGTCGGTAGATCGACAAAGCGCTTTAGACCAAAGTTCATGCAGCTGCTTGGGCCATAACTCACGTAAAACAATGGATGAAGCTCCACCCGCACCAAAGAGTGAATTCGCCGAAATTCCCTTAAGAAGACCTCTTTAAAATAAGGTTTCTGGTTGAGGAGGAAGACAAGCCGTTTGGTAGCAGGAGAAGTCGAGGTTGCCGATCTTGAATCTTGATTAATTGGACTATTTCGGGCAAGCCAGGGACGAGTCTCGATCACCTGCGACTTAACCCGGGGGAAATTAATAGAAGATAAAATTTTCTCGATGACCTCCACATCGGAAATAACCAGGTTATTAGGGACACCGAGAACTAATACCTCGCAAGTATCTCTCATAGAGGACAAGGTAGACACCGACTGATTGGCCTGAACCTCACAAATTAAACCGCGGATGTCATCGTTCGCGCTTTCCAGAGCTCCCAGGCGATCCGATTCTCGCGATCTCACGATTCGACTCGATACGGCTCGCGAACTCCGAGAAAAGAGCGGCCATATCTACGTTTCTGGTCGACTGCGCGGGTAGGCCGGAGCAGCTCCCAGTGGGCGCGGCGCCTCGAGATTGCTTAGCAACCTTGTTGCTAGGGAGCCGATGAGAAAGGACCGTCTGGACTCAACAGAAAGCCATTTTAAGCCTAATCTATATGGAGTAACGTGATCACGCCTCGCTATATTACCCCAAACGAATCTTACACACGCATTCAATAATCTTTGAAGCTTAATATTTCTAGTCTGATCTACATCATGATAAACCGCACATGCATAGTCGAAATGCGGGAAAATAAGTGTTTCTACCAGATTTTTGCGGAGTTTAAGCGACATAGTTTTGCTATAATAACGCAGCGAGTGCAGTACTCCATGGACGCGCCTTGAAATTCCCATGACTTGCTTTGACCAGTCCAGAGTAGGGGTTATCATAACCCCAAGCGATTTTACCACATTTTCATACTTCAAATAGTCATTGTTTAATCTGACCCTCGGAGCAGTGTCCAGGTTAATACGCGCATGGTAAGCCTGACTACCCAGGATCATGACCTTCGTTTTTTCCACATTTAACTTAAGACCGTTATTAGTTGCCCAATTCGCTATTGCATTCACATCACAAGTAATACGCAGTAGTAATAGAGAGATAGAGAGAGAGAGAGAGAGAGAGAGAGAGAGAGAATGAATGAATGAATGAATAATTTTATTGGACCAGTTTAGGGTAGAAACCCCGTAGGCACTTAAGTAATACAATCGTGAAATATTTACAATTTCTTAAAATTAAACTACAACAGCAAAAATAAAATACGTATAAAACATAAACAAAAATGGTGATAAGTTAAAGTTGTAAAAATTACGTTGTAGCATATAAAAATGAAAATAAATAACAATCCTTATTTTAATTTAAAAGTAAAAACACGCAAGTTTATAACAATTTCTATAAATACGTAGACTCTATTCCGTTTGGAAGCGAGGGATGGACCGCAAAACGATTCCCTCAGACCTAACCCGGTCGGACCAAGCTGCCTGGTCGAGTCCAAACAGATGATCAAAGAGGGAGCTTTTGAAAAGGTTTAGGGATGATTTCGTGAAGATGTCGATGGGTAATTGTTAATGCTTTAGGCGGATGACGAGATAAGACGCGAGGATTTGTGACAAGGTTATTTAATATTGTGAAATGATTTGCAAGGTAAGCTGGTGAGTTGTGTATTATGATGTTGTAGGCTAATCAACCGATGAGGAATGAACGTCTGGACTCGACCGACAACCATTTTAAATCAAGCCTGTAGGGGGTTACATGATCATATCTGGACAGATCACCTCTCACAAATCTTACGCACACATTAAGAAGTCTTTGTAGTTTTAAGTTTTTGGTTTGATCGACATCATCATAGACCGCGCACGCATAATCGAAATGTGGGAAAATGAGCGCCTCCACTAGATTGTTCCTGAGTTTCCAAGATAGAGTTTTACACGCTTAGAAATCGCCGACACCTGTTTTGACCAATCTAGAGTAGGCGAGATAATTACTCCCAACGACTTAACTTCATTTTCGTATCGCATGAACTCATTTCCTATTTTAACTCTCGGGGCAGTGCTTAGATCGATGCGCGAGATAAACGCCTGACTGCCCAGGATCATAACCTTCGTTTTATTTACATTTAGTTTGAGACCGTTATTTTTTGCCCACGTAGCAATGGCATTAACATCCTCAGAGATTCGCTGAACTCCTGATTCAAACTCTGCCGGATAAAGCAAGGAATAAACTTGGGCATCATCCGCGAACAGCATACATTTGCTGTATTTCAAGACGCTAAGTAAATCATTAATAAAAATGGTAAATAGAATCGGGCCGAGTACACTGCTCTGAGATACGCCCGCATTTACTCTTAATCAGTCGGACAGCTCGCCATCCTCACCCTCAACGGCCTGTGTGCAACCTACCAAATACCTGTAGAACCAGTTTAAAACGTTGTCCGAGCACCCAATATTACTCCATTTGGTGATAAGTTTATCACGAGGCACCGTATCGAAAGCCTTGGAGAAATCGAACAACATCAATACCGTGATCATCCGTGAATCGAGGGCCCTTCTGACGTCGTCCAGAACCCCCAGTAACGCTGTCTGGGTACTATGGCCCCTGCGAAAACCTGCCTGTCATTCGGTAAGAATGTTATTGCTTTCCAAATAATGGGAAAGCTGCAAATGCACTACGCACTCAAGTACCTTAGACAGTTCACACAGCTTAGCGATAGGCCTAGTATCAGCACACGACACAATTTTATTCGACTTTGCTAATGGACACAAAACCACCCTCTTCCAGCAGTCGGGAAAATAACCCACAGTTAGCATATTATTAAATAATTCTACAAGGGGAAAGGTTAATTTAGGTTCCAATAGTTTTAGCATCTTTGAAGAGATTCCGTCTATACCGACTGCCTTGGAGTTAGATTTTAATAATGCATGCCTCACCCCTTTGGCCGTTACTAATGAGAAGGAGAAAGAAGGAGATGAAGATGACAACAAGCAAGTTTTAGATAGGATGGATGCAAATGACTAAATTATAAGCGGGGGTAAATGATTTAGAAATAGATGTATAATGGAAGTTGAGTTGATGAGCAGTGAAAATTTTTAATGCTGAAGAGAGCATCTTTGAGCAAAAACCCATATTCCGGAAATATTTCCAGGAGCTAGTTGGATCACTGTTAACACTTAATTTATTCGCGAGAAATTTGAATTTACAAGAGTTTATTAAATTCGAGACACTATTCTGAGCTTCTTATAGTTTCTACACCGAGAAATTGTTGGGGCACTCTCTGTACTTATGTGAAGGACAAATACAGTAATTACCTTTAGTACAGCAGCTCTCCTAGTTTTGGGAGCTCTGCTATCCTAAATGACGAAAAAGTGTTTTGTTTTGCGACCACAGCGCCACTTTTGAACAGTTCTTATACCATTTTGGGGCAACAGCCGTCCTAAACATCGTACGAATGCACGAATAATGTAGTTGGACATCTGGTACCCCAAGTATTTCTCGGTGTATAGTCCAACGGATCTCCTGAAATACGAAATTTCTTAAAAGCTTTATTTCTGTCTTTGATGCGCATTTTTATTTCACGTGTGACCTAGGGTTTATGAGAGTTTTTGATGGTGATGAGTTTTAATGGAGCTAGAGTATTGTAAGAATTTAAAATTAAATTACTGATATTAGTTATATAAGGTTTGTGAAGGTAGGCTGGTCAGGCCAGGTTTGTGCTGATAAGTTTAACATGAATGATGTGAATGTAGTGTCAAGAATTTGAAGGTTTACCTCTTTCAGATTTCTCCTCCAAAACTTCCTCTCCCTTACTTTTTGTTTGTTTGACAAAAATAATTTCAAACTAATGGAATCATGGCCAGCCGCGAAGGGAGCAGTTGACTTAATATAGTTGAAACTTGGTACCGGCTCACGAATTAGGAAGAGGTCTAACCATGTGTGGGAGAAACCGTTCGATGTCGGCGCATGATGCGTCGATTCAGATGGGATAAGCGAGAGGCCCAGCGCCATCAAATTCGCTCTCATCATGTTAGTAGCCGCACTATCTGTGTTCATGTCGATATTGAAAGCTCCCGTGATTATAATGCTGTTGCAGTCTGGTAAAATATCCGAGAGAACTTCAAAAATTCGCACGGGTAAGCAGCTGTTGGCCTACGATAAACCACTGCTAAAAAAGTCGTCAACGAGCCACCCACCACGCGCAAAACTAAGAATTCCGGTTTATTGGAAAAAACAGGATCCGAACTTGCAACAACATTAACTTTATATTCCTCACGTATATACGCTGCTTCCCCACCCCCTCCCCTACCCATACGATCCAATCTGTGCAGTACATACCCAGGTAATTTAAAATTATCAGAGGAGTCATGCTCGGTAAGGAAGGTTTCAGTGATCGCTATAACATCGAAAGATTTCGGGTGCATTAACGCTTTAATGGCTGCAAAATATGTTTTTAAACGATTGATGTTAGCATGGAAAATGGAAAAACAGTTAGATGATGTGATATTATTATTTATATTGGCCCAACCAGTCCTGTCTCATTTAGCGTGCGAGGAGGATGAAGAGAGCGGCGGAAGATTACGAATGTCGGCCTCGAAGATTACGCGCGAGATTTAGATTTACTACTAAGGGCCTCGCATAGCCCAGCTCAGAACATTTCCGAACCTCTAGCGACCATAACTGAAAGGTAGTTTTTGGCCTTAGCGATCTTAAAAAGACGGCATTATCTCCTCCTTCTTCAAAAATTTCTCTTGCCCTTGGTCCTTTTAGAAGTTGAGCCTTTTCCACGATCGCGTCTCTAGCCAACGCAGATGACAACCGGACAACTATCCCTTTAGTTCTGGGTTGGGATGAGTTTGATCCAGCGACCGAGCCCTCACGCGTAACCCAAGGACGAATATCAATAATCTGCTTCGTCAACATTGGCAGGCTAATTTCTATGAGTACTTTTTCAAAAACCGTGCAGTCCGAGAGACCCGAGACCGAAGGAAGGCACAAAACGAGCACCTCACACGTATCTTTTAGTGAGTCAGCTGAGATGGCAGTGCGAGAGGCGCCCTCAGAGCACCTCATCGCATCCGACTCTAACGCCTGTAGTCTCGAATTAACCGTTAGGATTTGCGAATTTACTTCATTCAATCTCGAGCTTGTTCTTTCCTCCAATGAATCAACACGCGAATCAAGTGCTCTGAGGTCCGCCCTAACCATGTCCACCTTTTCCTCGACCCGACCGAGCATTTCAGTTATTAAATTAAAATCTTTCTTCATATCGTTCTTTAAACCGCGAGCGAACGCTTGTAACCACTGTGGCAGGGCGACTGCCATTTGAACGGAGTAGACGTTTGTATCACGCGTAAGCTGATTGTAAACAGTGGGCGCGGCGCCGCGTGGTTGCTTGGCTACCTTCGTTGTTGATGGCGACAAAGGCGAGGCAACGCGCGTCGCGCAAGATGCAGTTGATATGGACTAGGCTGTTACATACCGCGCAAACCTTGGTATAATCTTTCCTCGTTACCCGACCGCCGCAGACGAAGCAGCCTCGCGGCGTTGCCATTTTCGCAGTTTTCTGCTCGACTCGTACATCCTTGCTGGATGATGCTTTCTTCTAGGTTTTGGCCCACTTGCCGATGAAAAGCCGCCCAAGCAACCTCCACAAATCCGCTCAGCTAACCTCCAAATTTGTCTTGACTTTTAAAATGATTTTGAGAAGACCACCGTCCACAGATAATCACAACTATTTCTCAAATAGCTACTGTAGACAGATTTCGGTCCAATAATCCACTATAAAAAACTCGATGGCGTGAGTATAAAATAACAGTATGAAAACAGAGCTCGAAAACAAGGAGGCTTTTACTTACCGAGAGAAAGAGAGAGATATGTTTATTTGTACAGTACAAAATTTACAAATTTTTAAATAAAAATTAATACTGTATAAAGGCTTGTTTAAGTACAATATTACATAGTGATATCACAGTTTAAAATATCACAGTCGCAGAATAAATGGAAGTACGGCAAATATCACAGTAAGTCAGCAGATAAAATATAATACAAGTAAAACAACTGTCAATACATTTCAGTCACAATACTAATTTGGACGACACAATAAAGCAAACATTCGTCAACATAATCTCACGTCACCTAACATCCCTTAAATATTTTCATTCATGTGTATATGGAACGGTACAACATTTAATAACAAATAACTAAAATGAATGAAATGAATGAAACGAATGAAACGAATGAAACGAATGAAACGAATGAAACGAATGAAACGAATGAGACGAATGAGACGAATGAGACGAATGAGACGAATGAGACGAATGAGACGAATGAGATGAATGAGATGAATAAGCTGAATCAAATGATTAAAATAAATAAATAAATAAACAATATATTTAGATTAAATATCTAATTTAGTGCTGAGAAGTGTCTCCGAGCCGCGGACTTAAAACCCTTTAATGAGGCCAGGCCACGAATCTCTGTCGGCAAGGAGTTCCATAGATGCGCACCTTACACCTGTAGGGAGCGTTTACCAGTCTCAGTACGCATCAGGGGAGGTACAAGTTCTCTTGTGACCCCCTTCCAGAGCCCCTTGGAGCACATCTAGAGAAGAGACTCTCCAGATACGCTGGAACTTGCATACGCACAATTATATACACTACCGGTCAATTGCTTTTGCCCACTTCGACTCAATTTTACCCGTTACAAAAAGTATCATAACTTGAGTAAAAATTGAGATAAATAATCGTTCGACAGCTCATTTAAAAGCTTGAAGCAAGGGCTTTTTAATGGTTTACCGTGCCTATTTAAATTTTCTGTTTTTTAATGTTTTTAACATAAAAATCAAAATGTATAAAATTTGGATTTTCTTGTTCGTCTTCATTTTAAAACTGCACTTCAACCAAACATCGGAAAATAATTTTATAAAAAAAATTGAAAAGCTTGAATCAAGAGCTTTCGAACGCACTATATTAACATTGTTTTAAAGTCCTTTTTACGTTTTGACTGGTGGTTTTCTTTTTAAACACATCTTTTCTTCAACTTTATGTATCTCGGAAGGATTAAATTTTAAAAAAAAATGTCTAGGAGAAAAAATGTTTGATTTTATCTTAAGATTATGTACAAATTTTTTCAGATTGTTTAGAATTTTTTTTTTTAATTTGATAAATGAATTGATTATAAAGAATTTTCTAAACTATATATAACTATATAAATTAAAAAAAAAAAAATTCTAAACAATCTGAAAAAATTTGTACATAATCTTAAGATAAAATCAAACATTTTTTCTCCTAGACATTTTTTTTTTAAATTTAATCCTTCCGAAATACATAAAGTTGAAGAAAAGACGTGTTTAAAAAGAAAACCACCAGTCAAAACGTAAAAAGGACTTTAAAACAATGTTAATATAGTGCGTTCGAAAGCTCTTGATTCAAGCTTTTCAATTTTTTTTATAAAGTTATTTTCCGATGTTTGGTTGAAGTGCAGTTTTAAAATGAAGACAAACAAGAAAATCCGAATTTTATACATTTTGATTTTTATGTTAAAAACATTAAAAAACAAAAAATTTAAATAGGCACGGTAAACCATTAAAAAGCCCTTGCTTCAAGCTTTTAAATGAGCTGTCGAACGATTATTTATCTCAATTTTTACCCAAGTTATGATACTTTTTGTAACGGGTAAAATTGAGTCGAAGTGGGCAAAAGCAATTGACCGGTAGTGTACATGAGTACCGCCATAAAATACTGTCTCCTAGAATCTATGCGCAGCCAGCATAGATAGTGTATGTGGTGCGTCACATGATCATCCTTCCTAATACCGCAAATGTAACGCACAAAAGTATTTTGTAAAATCTGTAATCGGGTTCTAATCTCTTGCGAAGTATCCAGCATGACTAATGGACAATAGTCTGTATGGTGAAACAACAGCGCCTCGGCGAGCCGCTTTCTAAGAGCCTGGGTAGTGTACTTGCTAAAAAATCGCAGAATATATAACACTATTTTTATGATATTATCTACATGTAGCTTTCAAGATAGCTACGAATCCAAAACCACACTAAGACTCAGAACCCTCTTCACAAACGGGATGTACACGCCATCACCCACGTCAATGCCATGGTTGTAGATGTCCGAACAAAATTTACGGCAACCAAACAATATAGCTTGAGTCTTGAAGGCGTTAAGTTTGAGTGAGGCGCGCACAGCCCAATCCTGTATTTTAGTTGTGACTCTCCAAAGCTCTGCTATCCCCCCCCCCACACATATCAGAGTATGGGAGTTGCAAGTAAACCGTAAAATGTATAGGCAGAAGAGTAGAGGTCCCAGGACAGATCCTTGTGGCACACAGTGGCACATTGACATTTGTGTAGAAGCAAAGAGAATAGACTCAGTTTGATTTATGTTCAGTTTCAAACCGTTTACAGCAACCCAATCCGCTATCGAATGAATGTCTTCATTCAATTCAGCAATTGCTTCATTTATACGTAATGGTCTACATTGAATGTAAATTTTTAAGTCATCCGTAAATAACATGGATTTAGAAAATTTGAATTATAGGGTCCGGTGTTAATCCTTGTGGTTCGCCTGATGTTACAGGTAAAAAAGTGGAAGGTGTTTTGTCAAGGTTTAAAACAGCCTGAGTACACCCAGTCAGATACGAGTAGATCCACTTCATTGTCAATGGAGAGAAGTTAAGTTCCTTCAGTCTGGATATAAGCGTTACATGGTTTATTGTGTCAAAAGCCCGGCTCATGTCAAATAATACCATGAAAGTAACCATACCCGAATTCCCGACTGAATTATGATTACTACATTGCAATGCCAATTTAAAGAACATAAATTCAATACCAAAGAGATTCTTAATTTGTTATAAATGACCATATGACTTTATTTAATCATTCTTTTAATTTTGATGATGTCTCAATTTTAGATAGAGAAAGTAATTTGAATAAAAAACTGATATCTGAAATGGTACATATTAAGTTAGCAAAAAAGGCGATAAATGTAAAGGTTGATACAAAAAAACTTACAAGGAGGGGTTCCACCTTCCGGGAAACGGATTTCGTTGCAACTTTAAGAGCTGTTTTCTGGTACTCAAATATGAAAGAATTCATATGAAACACAATCTCATTGGCAGTTTGACGAAAGTTATACGTTTTTAACGAAAATTATGAAAAAAATATGTTTAAGCTTAATCGCCAATAACTAGGAAAGAAATAGACGCACATACTCAAACTCAAATCCATTAAATAGTTGAGATCAAGCAGACATAGTTTTAAAAAAAGAAGCTTAAATATCTCAATTTGGACAAATTATGGAAAAAATAAGAATTAAAAAGTCTATCAAATTTTAATACTAAATTTTCGTTAAAATTTTATCTAATTCTTATTTTTTCTATAACTTTTGTCCAAATTGAGATATTTGAGCTTCTTTTTTTCAAAACCACATCTAATTGATCTCAACTATTTAATGAATTTAAGTTAGAGCAACTACGTTTATTTCTTTCCAAGTTATTAGAAATTAAGCTTAAACATATTTTTTTCATGATTTTTCGATAACTGCGTATAACTTTTGTGAAACAGCCTATGAGATTGACTTTCATATGAATTCTTTCAAATTTAGGTATCAGAAAATAGCTCTCAAAGTTGCAACGAAATCTGTTTCCCGGAACATGGAACCCCTCCTTGTTAGTCATCATTACAATGATATTGTCAGTAGACTGAAAAAACAATTTTGATTGTGATGATTATTTTTTCTTTATTTTTCTTTGTTCACAGTATTAATTCTAGTCAAAAATTGTCACGTAGTTTTGGTTAATTGAATTTTTAATAAATACATTTTGTAAATAAAATTTTTATTGTATTTGATAATTGATAACATAATTTTTAAATTGTTGACGTAATATAAAAAAATCTTTAATCTATTTATTTACATGCACAGTACATATAGGAATTTCATATAGTGAAATCGGCATATAATTTGAATTAAAAATCGCGCCTTTTTATAAAGGTATAGTTAGTGTTATAACACATGACTATAGCTGTATATATATAAATCAGCTGTGATTGAACTTAGTCTACCGTCTGTGATATTTTCTTCGTGATTGCTTTTGCTCTTTTTTCGTCTTATTATTTATTGTATGGTATTTTAATTTATTGAAGTATTTATTTTAATAATAATGTTGAATTATGGAGCTTTTAAGGAGATAAAGGTAATCATTGCAACTACTCAATTTCTGTGCATATAACAAAATAAAGTTCATTGGTTTTCAATATCCTTGTATTCATTGTTAGTGCGACGTCTCAGTGATGCTATGATCAAATTTGAAATGCTAATCATTCGATATATTGACAAGTAGTAAGTAAAATAGGAATCACTAGGCTTAAATACAAAATCTATAATTGCTTATGTACATTCAAATATATTCGTTTTTGTAAATAAAGGTATAGCCTGAAGAGGATGACGAAAAGTCATCGAAACGTTGCCATCTAATTAAATGTATGGGTTATTTACCAACATCGAGAAACCTTAGTTTGTAACATGTTCTTTAATGTCATATGATTTGAATTTTACAATATATGATACGAACTTGAGTGCAGGGGGGTGAGGAACCGAAGACTGATGTAAATCTTGACGCTTAGGTTGAAGTTGACGTACCTCGATTATGTCATTCTCAAAATAAGATAACTTTAAACACAGAATGATTATCAACGATCTCCATGTTGCTTTATTTTTAATAAATATCTTTAATTTGATCTGAAGGAGGCCAATGGATTGATAGATGGGTGGAAATGAACAATCCAACTTTAACGTTTTTATTTAAAAAAGCGACGTTCCGTTAGCTTGGTACGCTAATCTCATCAGGCTAATTTATTGAATCATTTATTGTATTTAATTGGGCGCCTGGCGATATTTATAATGGAATTAATCACTTGAAAAGAGAAACTACTTAATAACCGGGCAATTCTCACCTTGACTCTGCGTCGCAGACGGAATCCCGACGGCTGGCCACCTCGGAACCGGCGGCGTTTAGAGTAAAGGAAAAATAATTAATAATCAAACATTCCTAAATTCAGCAATTACCACAATTAATAGTTATTTAAAATTTAAAAATAAAATGCTATATAATTTCCGGCATCGACACAATTAATAACGCGATTCGCGACCAGTACTCACACACGTGCACACCTTCACACTCCGATTCCGTCCGGCGAATATATATATATTAATATTAATAATTATTCGGCCGCCCGTCGGGCTAACCGTAAATTACTCGCCTAATAATTCTCCTCAACTGCATTTCAACTCTACTCACACCTCGACTAACAAACTCCAACTCTACTCGACTCGACTCTACAAAAAAATGGCTACTCCACCTCAAAATACTACTAACTACTAAGAAAATTAAATGAAACCTCACGAAAACTTCGACTATATCGGACGACCAGGTAGCGAATCATCGAGACCGGCTTCTTCATCCGGCTCGCGGCGTGGCTTGATCCTCCCAAGTTAAGGATTTTCCTCCCCACCCTATTGCTATCCTTCTCTATCTTATTCTACTCC
This sequence comes from Theocolax elegans, assembly GCA_026168455.1. Taxonomy (NCBI): domain Eukaryota; kingdom Metazoa; phylum Arthropoda; class Insecta; order Hymenoptera; family Cerocephalidae; genus Theocolax; species Theocolax elegans. The sequence continues at coordinate 8,717,076 of CM047429.1, forward strand.
TTATCTACCGGCGTTGATTAGGCTGGTTGATTGCGTTATCAATACGCGTAGGCAGTCTCGATCTTATTTCCGTTAAGGCCGATTATCCGATAATAGTGGTTTACGTCACCACCAACCTATTAATTATTGGGTCGATCACGCAACCAATCATCCCTGGCACTCGGAAGGCGCGCAATACAAATAAATAATTACCATATCGGTAACCCAGTCGGTACTGCCCGTCTTGTTGACATCAGTAGCGGATACGCCAGGTATCGTGAGACGACCTGGGCTCGGTCCTTGGCTGACGATACCTTTCGGCTGTGGTCTAGCTCGTGGTCCGCGTGTTACTGTCACGTATCGGTCGCGTCTTTCCTCCGCTCCGTCGCCATAACATACTCGTACCGTGGGTATCAATATTTATTTAAAAGTGCATCGGTGCACTTCGGTTTGCCAGAGAGGGATTTGCTACCTGCGACGCGATCGCGAGCTAACGTAGTGAAGTTATGCATGCACATGACTTGTAAATACAAATCATGTGCATGTATTGGGCGTTGTACATTTTACAACGTCCCAAATAATTTTTTATATTTTTATTAATAAATCCAATGGGATAGTCATTATTAACTAAACTTAATTATTTTGGGGTTATTTCTATGAAAACTTTTGTCTGACAATAATAAAGCTCTATCTACTAAATTATATACAATATTGCGTTTTTGTTTGGTTGGATGATTTGAAAAGAAATTGATCAATCTGCCCGAAGCAGTAGTTTTTTAAACCAATTAGTAAGGATTCGTTTATTATCTATAATTAAAGTGATATCTAAAAAATTTATTTTGTTGTTAACACTTAATTTCGAAGTGAATTGCAAATTTTGATCATAAGAGTTAAAAATGTTTAAAACTAAATCAATATGACATTTTTTAATGCACATAATTGTGTCATCAACATATCTGTATTTGAACATTGGGACACAATTATAATTATCTTTTAAAATCTTAAAACATTCCACTTCCAAATCATCCATTACAATGTCTGCGAACAAAGGTGATATCGGAGAGCCCATAGGAGTACCATAAATTTGTTTATATGTTACTGTTAAAAGCAAAGTAGGTATTTTCAAATAAAAATTTTGTATATTCACAAATTAAGTTAAACGGAATTTTGCATGTATTTAATATTGAAATGATAGTAAAACATGATCTTGATCTATACAAATTTTCCAATTTTTTCTTCAATTCAAAACTATTATTTACTCGTGACTTAGGTGATTTTATAGCTATTTTTAATTCATCATAAATTATTTTTGCCAAAATATGAGTGGGACTATTTATTTAAGAAATAATCCGTCGAAGAGGAAAATCTGGTTTATGTATTTTTGGTAATCCATAACATTTAGCTAAATTAGTGTCTGTTAATGTAAGTTGATTGTTGTGGTATTTGTATTTTAAAAATTCATTTTTGTTTAAATATTTTAAGATTTTTGAAGTATCCGATTATAGTTTTTTGAGAGGGTGTTTATTCAATTTGAACATATGTTTTTTCATCTGATAAAATGTCATTCATTTTCGTATTATAAGCTGATTGTTTCATACAGACAGTTACGTTACCTTTATCAGCATTTGTAAAAAATAAGTCTGGATTATCTTTAAGAAAAGTAGTCGTATGTTTAAGTTTGTTTTCAAAAACGTCGCTTTTTTAAAGAAAAAAGTAAAAGTTGGATTGTTCATTTCCACCCATCTATCAAACCATTGGCCTCCTTCAGATCGAATTAAAGATATTTATTAAAAATATAACTTTAAACGATTTAAAATGGAAATTATAAAATCCCTAGGTATAATTGTAGAATTAACTGGGATTCCTGACACTTTAAGTTCAGATCCAAGAAGCAAAGAACGTGTAGATTTTAACTCCTCCAACTGAGTTTTAATCTTATCCACACGACAAGCATTCTCACCCATAAGAGATTTTAGAGAATCCAGCTGGTTGGTTATCTCATTGTGAATTTGAGTAATTTTGGAGAAAATCATTGTCATTTTATCAGAATCCGATATATTCGTCCAATCAATTGGAATACTCGGAATAGGTGATTGATATGAAGAAGAAGTCATTTTATTAGGTATTGAAGATGGAAACTTGACAGACGTATAATTATTACTTGAGAGAGACATAAAGGTTGAGTCAAACAGTGATCAGAAACTATTTCAGAATTTGAATCAATGTTACGAGATTTGTCAAAGATCTGTGATCGATTTGATGGAGCAATCAATTTATCATTCAGAGTATCTTGGTGTTTACGATCAATTACACAAAGAGATCTAACAGCAATCATCAGCTGGTTTTTTAGAAATATAAATAATAGCATACCCAGGATGAAAATATTTAGTGCAAATGACACATCTACGGCTCTCATTTACAATAATCTTATTGCACCTGCCACTGGTCGGCATTTGTGATAGTAACACATAAAAACATATAAATAATAAAAAAATATGAATAAAAAAATAGGTAAGAATACTATCAGTTCTAGTGGATAATTAGCTTCTCGTTGAATGTTTGAAGTAAAATAAATTAGTTAAAATTACTTAATCCGCTAACAACTCAGTAACACAACGCCGGACTGCAATAATACAATATTTTATAGAATAATAAAAAATGAAATATAAAATTTCAATGCACAGAGAGCATTTTCAAACATTCATATTACGATGGCACATGCTTATTCAAAATTTTTCATCGGCCATACATTTAGCGGTAAAAATTATTATTATAAACTATAGTACGCACAAACAAATGTTTCATAGAATATTCATAGATTATTCATAGATTAACGCCACACACACACTCACACAAGCACATAAAACAAACAACGCAAAAACGCGATATGTTTTCTATACAAAACTGTCACTAGATATAAAATAATGACGTAATCAATAAATAGCTATTATAATTAATAATAATTAATAGTGTGTGCAATAATGAGAGAAATGAATTCGATGATATATATCACACGTTATAGTAAATCGTAAGCACACAAATACGCAATACATTACACCACTTGATTCACGGTACGTTAAAACAAGTGTAAATATATCAGAGCACACAAATTAGGGCACATAAACAGGCATACAGAAGAGCTCAATATGCAGCATTAAGGGACACATAATATGGTGTACGTAAATCGTATGTATATAAATCAGCAATATGATATACAAGATGTCGTCGCACAAGTAAAATATAATGAAATTAATAGATATTCAAGTATAAACTGTAACACTCAAACACGAGAATCACTCAGCAGATCGAACAAGTAACTGATAGTCTCAGAAGTCTGATGAATATCTGTTCATATCGTACTAACCGCCATCATGCAGTAGTCACCATCATAACATAACCTAACGGCGGTGGATTATTTTAATAAATTGAATATTTTTAGTGAGTCTCTAGAGTAAAATGTAAGCTTTTAGTGCTAAAAGGCTCGCACAAGTGTGCTTGCGATGGCTGAGACAAAAAAGCCCGAAGGCTCCAAAGCGGCGGACAAAAAATCGTTTACAATAAAAGATTAAATTTTGTGCGTGATGCTACTTTCAGAGAGAGAGAGAGAGAGAGAGAGAGAGAGAGAGAGAGAGAGAGAGAGAGAGAGAGAGAGAGAAAGAGTAAGAGAGATAGAGAAAGAAAGAGAGCGAGAGCGAGTGAGAGGGATTGATTGATTGAAAAGCATTTATTAATGCCTAGGTTACATATAACCTTAAGGCAAAAGATACAGTATAGATAATATAAACTCTAAATCGCATAACAAAAGAATAATACTGTAACATAGGAAAAACGGTAAGTGAACCAACGCTGTATACTTATATAAAATATAACATAAACTAGATATACAAATATAACATGATCAAATTATGATAATGAAACAGAAGAGAATTGCGCATTAGCTTATTCTATTATAAGCTATTAAATCTATTCGCCGCACTTAACCACTAAATAATTATACAATCTATTCTTAAATATATTAACGTTAGTACTCAAGCGAATTTCAGAGGGCAAAGAATCCCATAGATCCATTGCCTGAATAGTAAATGAATTTTGGAAAGTACTAGTAGTGGCTTGAGGACGCTCAAAACAAGAATATTTTACACGCGCAGATCGACGTAATTCACTGTTTGGGGGTGGCAGCAAAGCAAGCAAATAATCAGGTCTATTTGTAGTAATAACCTGATAAGTTAGTAACCCCTGGAAGTACAGACGCCTAGTACTAACAGACAGCCAATTCAACTTATCATAAAATGGTTGGAGTCTAACATCTTTTTTAAGTCTGAAAATGAAGCGCACACAAGTATTGAGCAGAGGGAGGGAGAGAAAGAGATCGGCAGAGATAGAGAGAGATATATAAAGAGAGAGAGAGAGAGAGAGAGAGAGAGAGAGTGAGAGAGAGGGAGGGAGAGCGTGGAAAAGAGAAAAGAGAGAGTAATAGGAGAAGATTAAGGAAAGTGAAAGAATTTTTATATATTAAAAATCATTTGCTTTCAGTGTTTTATAGGGTTTAGGTTGTTATAATTAAAAAAATAATTTAAAAATAACATGCATGATATTTCTCGGAAAAGAGCTGGAGGGCGAAGAGCGCATCAAGATGGTGGTTGGATGTTTTAAATCCAATCATTCTCAATAAATTTCCAAGGAATGCTCGAAAAAACGGGACAAGGTTAAAACAGAAAATAGTAGATATCGGACCGACGCGGTGGCGGAGTGGTGGAAACGCACCTCGGCCGATCGCGGAAGTTAAGCAGCGCTGAGCGCGGTTAGTACTTGGATGGGAGAGCGTTTTCATGCGGCTTTAGTGATAGATTAGGTGTTTTTTCACATTCCACAACGGGAGCGGGAGGTGCGGAACGTTCTGTTTCGAAGACACCAGGCCATCTCGAGTGAGGTTTTCCCTGCTTCACAGGTTTTCATCTCCCACGAGCAGAACCCCGGGCAAATGCGAGATGGTTGGGGATTAAAAAAAGGTGAGGAAAAAGCACCCACACACATGTTTTGCATAAATAAATGAAAGAATATGCAAACAAATGTAACATAAGCAAATCATATGCATTATAAATATTAATGATTATTTTTACTAAGTAATATAATTACACGCTTTTACTAAGTCGTTATATAGCCTATTCTTGAAAAAATTTACTGTAGTACATAAGTGTAATTCAGTGGGTAGTGAATCCCAAAGGTCCATAGCCTGAATTATGCAAGAGTTTTGGTAAATGGAAGTAGTAGTTAGGGGACGTTCAAAACAAGAATAATTAACACGCTCAGAACGACGCACCTCAGAGTTAAGCGGTGGTAATAACGCTAGTAAATAATCAGGTTTATTAGTAGTTAGAACCTGATATGATAATGATATGATAATTTTTGATAATATGGCTGGAATCTGGTATCCTTCTTTTGCCGAAAAATATATCGTACACAAGTTTTAAGCAGACGGTGGAGTTTCAGATTTAAATATTCAGGCAGGTCACTATATACAATATAGACGTAATCCAGATGGGGAAGAATAAGTGAAGATACTAGTTTCTTCCTAATGGTGAAAGAAAGAAAGTTACCTTTATTCCATAATTTATGTAAGACTCCATGGACTCGTAATACGATGTTAGAAACATGGGAATCGCATTGCAGATTTTCGTTGATAATAATTGCCAACCGAACGCACTAGTTGAATTTCAGGTTGGTTAGACCCTAATAATATAGCTTTAGTTTTACTAAAGTTTAAGTCTAAACCATGAGTTTTGGCCTAATTAGCTACTCTGTCACCATCCTGATTTAATTTATTAATTGCAATATTACAATCGCTAGGCTTAGCATAAATATGTACCTGAAAATCATCAGTAAATAATAATACATTGAGTAACGAATTGATAAGAAAGATTAAGAAGATGATAGGGTCAGGTGTTGAACTCTGAGGTACACCAGAGGTAGTACCAATATAAGACGAAGTATTATTATTCTGACCTATGATAGCTTGTGAGCGAACTGTGCGATAAGAGAAAAATCATAAAATTAAATCATCAGTGAAATTTAGATGTTTCATAATTTTAAAATGCTCCAAATGGTTAATACTATCGAATGCTTTACCAAGTCAAATAAAATAAAAAATGTGACCTGACTCCTCTCAATAACTAACCGTATATCTTCCGTAACTTTTAGTGATGCAGTTTGAGTGCTATGTCGCCTCCCGCCGAAAATTATATTATAATTTTTCGTAAAAAGAGTACTGCGTAGTATAGAATAAAATTACGACGTAGAAAGCGAACGAAATAAGGTTGATACAAAATGATTCTAAGTAAATGCAGTAATAAAAAGCCTAATTTATAGAGCTAAGGGATAGATTAATTTACGAACATTTCAAATAAAAAAGAAACCGATACGTAGAGTTTAAAATATTATTTAAAGCCAATGCGCATATAAGCGAGACTGCTGATAGTGAGATGAAAACGAATGTGTTGCACAATAGTTTCTGTATATTGCACTATAATATCAATGCTCGGAGAAGAGCCGACGATGAGAGACATGGACTAGAAAACTCAAGCATTAGAAGGAAGCAATAATTTAAGTAGCCAAGTAAAAGAAGCCGCTTTTTGAGTAATGTCGCAGTGATGAAAGGGGGATACTAATTTCTCCGTATTAACTACGAAGCGATACAGAAAATGCATGGGATTCGATCATTTTTTGATTACGCATATCTGACGGTTCAATCGGGTGCAAGCACAGAAAAATCGAGAACTAATTACGCAATTTCCATCTCAAGTAAAGTGTAATACAAGATTACAGCCACTCCTAGTTTTTCGTCTAAAGCTTCTGTAAGGCAAAGCTCTGCTACTCGGACTTTAAAAAATATACATTCAAAGTCGAGAGAGATCTTGTATTCGTGAATCGAGACACATTGTATCTACGAGCCTTAGTCAAGGAACTACGACTTCGACATCTGACAATCATCGAGCTCCGACGCATACGCATCTAACGTCGGCGACCCCATGTCTAGCGGAACATCTCCAAGCCACTTGATGCCGCTACTTATGCTAATTACTCCCACGCGCGTAAAACATATTAGCTTCTTTTCCAGAGACAATTCTTATACCCATTCCATAATCCATCACTTTATTCACTCTAGTATACGGCTCTTGTAACATTATAGCGTGTATTCCGTTTTCGTACGCTTTCAGCCTGATTTCGGGTACTACCCTTCTCGATCGCCTGGCATTTAGTTGAGTTACATACAGCCGGTTCTTACTCTCCGTAGTCTGTGTTGTTCACTAGTCTCTCCAATGCCTTTATATAGCATAGACATTTCGTAACCAACACGTTGTGTTCTGATTTCTTTTTGGCTTTTAAGCAGTTGATACACTTTTTCTGATTGTTCTTATTTAGGCATTTTTCGAAGGAAAAGGCCTTTTTCTGCGCAGTGAGAACAGTAGATTTCATTGTGACATACTTTGCTAATATGTCCGTAATCTTGGCACTTCAAGCACCTAGAGACCAATACGAAATCCTGTGCCTTACACGACTGGTAGTCTACAAAGATTCTCCTCTTTTGTAACAACCTACTTCTCATTTCCGATGTAACTTCTATTACCCAGTATGATCTAGTTTCCTCTTTTTTGCCTGTCTTAAATTTGGGAGTTACTTGCTTTTGGGCCTCGTCTTTCGTGCAGATATTCTGTTCTGCAATAATCTCTATTACCTCTTCTTTGTTTACACTCTTTGGGAGGTCGTATATAATTAACCTCGGTCTCTGTTTTGTTTGTTTCGTCATTTCGAAATTCTGCTTAAGTTCTTTCTTATTTAGAATCTTTTGCAGAGATTCCTCATTTTCTGTTTCTATCAGTAAGCCTTTGTTAATTGTACGCAGGCTTCTTATCTGGGCCTTCTCTATTCTAGGTCTGAAGTCTGCCTGAAACCTTTGTTTCATTTCGGCCTGTGACTTGAAATTTTCTATGTTTTTCTGTCTTCTCAAGAGCTTATGGCACTTCGGGTTCTTAATGTTGACTTGCTTTGCCGTTTCCTTCGGCGCCACAAGTCGTTTCGCAACCCCTGCATACGATTCTTGTTTGTTTGCGTTTCTATCGTTTATATTGTCCTTCACATACAGTGAAGTCTATCAAAGGCCGTATGCGCTCTTTCACTGTCCTTCTTTACTATGTATTTATTGAGCGTTTGAATTTGTTGCAGTACATAAAATGGTCTCTCCAGTATATGTCTGTCAACTTTCTTGCTTTCATGGCAGACCACAGTTTCCGTTTCTATGTCTGGATTCGGAGAAGAACCTAAATAGTCTGTGGCCTCTTTACTTGTTCCCGGCCTATATCTCTTCTGTTCATTCGACTCCCCCTCCGAGGAAGACGACAGGCCGCGCTTACCCTTTTTTCTTAGAGTACTTTCTCTTTTTTCCTTAGTTGTTGTTGTTGTTCCTATTACTGTTGTTTCTGGGGGGTTGGGAACCCCTGTGTATTCATTTCTGTGCACCATTAAATTTTTTAGATTTTTGCTCATTTTTCATATTGAATTAGTGTGCTCTTCGTCCATCCTCTTTATTGCACGAACTCTTCATGCTAAGAACTCTAGCAAGTTATTCGGTGATCACCTACTCGCAATTGTTGTTTGACGGGTTTGACCGTGACCCTTAAACGTATCGTGGCCTCGTCAAATACAATTTAAACCTCCGAGTGCCGCTTCCGCCCAGGTGCCACCTGGAACAACCTCAGCAAGTTTAATTTTTACACATGCTGCTGCAGGGCAGCCCGATTAATTGGCGAAGAAAGCCCGGGCCCTGGTACTATCGTGCGGTCCGGGCGTGCACGATCGGCGATCCGAGCGCCGACCTCTCGGTTTATATGATGTACCCTCTTTACATCCAGGTATTTATAATACTTCCCATCGAACTTTCGGTTTTCACTGACTCCCTTGCTTGGCGCACTGCCTTCTCGTGTCGCAGATACGTATACCCTTAATACTGACCGGTCACCTCTCCAATGCCCATTGCTGCGATTTAGCCTACCGAGACGATGAAGTTAACAATGTCAGCCATCGGCGTTTCCCCCTCTGGCGGCGTGGACGCACGCAGTTGGCTTTCCAGAGGGATCTACTGCTACAGGCCAGAGAAGAGCAGTCTGAATTTGCTATCGTCAGCGAGGAGTACAGGGATCTCACTGAATCGGAATGCGTGAGTGATGCCACTGGCAGAGCGGTCATCTGGGTATGTGGAAACATGCATGTATCCGGAAAAATGGCAGTTCCCCTCCCCAATTTTACCGGGGTGGAGGTGGCGAGTATGCGAATATACAGTTGCTACGTCCCACCCAGTGATAACATCGACGAATTTCTGGAATCCCTTGATTCCATTGTTACTAGTGCAAGGTCCTCCAGATTCCCAATAGTCATCGGAGGGGATTTTGATGCATGGACAACAGAATGGCGCAGTACGAAAACGAACACTCGTGGTCGTACACTCCTCGAGGCCTTTGCGATATTGGAATTGGAGATTGCTAACACCGGAGCGATTCCCACTTTTACCAAGGCGAGGAGGTCGTCTATAGTAGACTTAACCTTCATCGATCCCAGATTAATGAAGGGAGGGTTTACCTGGAATCAAAAGCTTCCAATACAAGAGATGGGTACCGTCTACCTTCAACCGAGAAATGTTCCTCTGCTCCATAGCAGAAGTCGCTGTCAAAGGAACACCGGAAGAACAAACCGAGAAACTCACGCGTGCCATAACAGTGGCTTGCGATATCTCTATGGCCGGAAAAGAGCTCAAGGCTGCCATTAAAGCGGCTAAACGCAAGCAGGGTTGTAAGTACTCGAATCATTTCGAGGAATAGAATCCTTAAAAATCCATAATCAATTTTAATTTTGGATTTTTATTTACTGCGAATCCTAATCTCCCTTGATTTTATGATTCTCAACTTTATCGAATCATAAGATCCAAGTGATTTAAGAATTTTCTGTCACATACAATCACAAATCCTTTTGATTTTTTGATTATATTTATTGCAAATCATAAATACTAATGATTTTTGGATTTTTAGTTTTTATGAATCGCAAATACCGGTGACTTTAGATGTTTTTCTTTCTAAGATTCACAAATACTAATGAATTTACGAGTTTGTTTTTCACGAGTCAAAAATCCGATTGATTTTGTAATTTCTTTTTGATGACAATCATAAATACCGACGATTTTATAATTTTACGTATTTCGAATAAAAGAATCATGATGATTTTTTTCCTTTTTCATATACGAATCATTAATTTCATTTTTTTTATGTTTTCTCGTAAAAGCAAATAAAATTCCTTTGATAGTTGTAATGCGATTTATTAATGATTCTCGAGGTACCTGGACTATTGGATTGTTGTTAATTTTAAATCCGTTTTTGTTATTAAAAGCTTTTTCCTTACACTGAGCACAAAATACTACTTGCTTTCCCTATTTACGGGGCGCAATATCACACTTTTCAATTCTTATGTAAAATGTACCTAGTGCTTAGTGAAATAAATTCAGAACAAAACAAATGTGGATGCGTGTGTGACAATTAATGCGGGTATTTATGAGCTTGTTTGTGCGTTCGGTAAATTTATTTATAAGTGCTTTTGTGTGCGTATGTATGCGCGAGTGCGTAAATATGTATATGTGTGTGTGAATATGTGTGACTTTGTGAATATGTGTGCGAGTATGTGAATATATGTGTGAGTGAATGTGTGTGAATGTGCGTGCGAGTGGGTACATGTGTGTGTGTGTGTGTGTGTGTGTGTGTGTGTGTGTGTGTGTGTGTGTGCGTGTGAATGTGTAATTGTGTGTGTGCGTGTGAGAAAGTGTGTAAATTTACACGTTTAAGAGTATGTTTGAGAGTGTATAAAAGTGCACACAATTTAACAAATAAAAAAGTGCTTGGTACAGAAGATTACTCTTTTATACTTATACCCTGGGTGAAAATATTTTATAAAATTTTTATAAAAATTTTATAAAATTTATTTAAATAATTATTATAAAATTTTATATGTAATTTATCCTATAGAATTATATATATTTTTTATAAATTTTTGTATAATATTCTATAAAATAAACGTATTATAATATGTAATTTATTTTTCACTCTGAAAATCAATAAAGGTGACTTTATTGACATCTTTTTAGGGAGCAAAAACGCATTTTAGTCCCTCCGGGGATAAAGTAAAATTGGAGGGCAATAATGAATATTATTGTTCATTAAATTATAAAATTTGTTACTTTCAATAATTTTTTTTTAATATTTTTTACTAAAGATATAAAAATGTCATATATACTTCTAAAAGGTACTACATAATTTTAAACATTAATGTTCAAATATTGTGTTATTGTTTTTTAGTTAAAACACAGTGGAATGTGTTTTTGTATATTACAGTCCGAATAAGAACTCAAAAATTCTAGTAATCTTAACCCGATTAGATCAAACTGATTTCATATTCGGATACAGCAACCCTCAAAACTTGAGAAAGTATCTCTGTAAGAACACATTTTAATATATTTAAATCAGTGGTCATGGAATCAGAATATATAGTCAAAAATTTACTTTTTACAAATTTGTAAATTTGTCCTTGAAATAACTTTGATATCTAAACGCGGATTTGATTCGGATTTAGCGGCTGTCAAAACTATAAAAATATTATTTAGTCATTTACGCTTAAAAGTTTCTTCTCAATTTGACCTTCAAATGTTCTTGATTCTGACGTGATAGCGCCAAATGAAATTATCTTAATCTAAACCAATATTGGAATTTGAAGTACAAAATGTACTTTCTACAAAATTTACAAACTTGACCTTTAATGACCTTCATCTTAACCCGATAAAGTCAAACCCCATAAAGGATCAGTGGCTGTCAAAATTGTAGAAATATTAGTGACCTCTCCTTAAAACTTTTTCTAAGTTTGACCTTTAAATGACCTCAAACTTGATAACTCCAAATCAAGCTTAGACTCGGAATCAGCGGGCCGTAATAAGAACATATAGGTCTTGCTCTTAATATACAGACAATTTTTTTATTTTGAGTGACTGTAATCTTTCGAATGTTTAACGTCCAGGTCACTAGGGCACAATCTATTAGATACCACAAGTAAAAAAACGCACAGTACAATAAGTAAAAAAATTGATGCAATAAGTCAAAAAAATTATATGGATTTTCGATTTATGAATAGGGCCCATTCACAAGTCAGATGGATTTTTAATTTTTAATTGGACAAAATCATTACATCAAAAGGATTTTGGATTTATAATAAAAGAAAATCCTTACATCAAAAGGATTTTGGATTTATAATTTAGGAAATCCTTTAATCAAAAGGATTTTGGATTTATAACTAAAGAAAATCCTTTAATCAAAAGGATTTTGGATTTATAACTAAAGAAAATCCTTTAACCAAAAGGATTTGTGATTTGAAGACAACAAATTCTGCAATTCCAAGGTTGATTTTGGATTCATGATTCGACGAATCATAAATCTTACAACCCTGAACGCAAGTGATGAATAAGATTAGACCCAGTGGCGCCTCAATGCCATCGTATCCAAATTTTTTTGACAGAGCGGTGCGCCACCTATTCCCACAACATCAAAAACGGACAGCCGAGACAGGTCTAATGGGGACCGACAGTGCAGTCACGCTACCAGACATTAGCATAACCGAGCTGAAAATGGCTGCAAGGAGAATATCCATCCGTAAAGCTCCAGGGCCGGATGGAATACCTGGTCTGGCCATTAAGACGGCTGCGCTGAATGTGCCACAAATTTATGCGGATACATTTTGTGCATATTTTCAATTAGGATGCTTCCTAGCACGGTGGAAGGTACAGAGATTGGTGCTTCTCCCAAAGGGGAGCCAACCACTGGAGAACCCATCCTCGTACCGTCCACTCTATTTGTTGGATATACCTGGGAAGCTTTTCGAGCGGGTCATTTGTGCCAGGCTACAAGCAGCCATTGCACAGGCAGGCGATCTATCCGACAATCAGTTTGGTTTTCGGAAAGGGCGTTCAACTATTGACGCTATAAGTCGAGTTGTTGAGCTGGCCACCAATGCCATCGGTGGTACTAGGAATTCTAGGCGCATATGTGCTATCATCGCACTGGATATCCGCAATGCCTTCAACTCGGCTCAATGGGACAACATAATGTTGTCCTTCGAACAATTAAACGTACCGCTCTACCTACGCAAAGTCATCTCGAGCTACCTCACAGAACGGATCCTCCTCTATAACACCGAGGATGGCGCGCACTCTTATAACGTCATTAAAGGCGTGCCGCAGGGTTCGGTCGTGGGACCTCTTCTTTGAAACGTCATTTACGACAGACTGCTTAGGCAGCAGCTTCCAGAGGGAGTGTCGATGGTGGCTTTTGCGGACGATGTGGCTTTGGTCGTCGTCGCAAGGAGCATCGATGAGATAGAATATCTCGGAAAAGATCGAGGCTGTGCTTATTTCCAGAACGGAGCAAAGGAGGTGCGCCACCATTATTGTAAATGGTAAGCGTATAAGATCGGCGGATACAGTAATACCTATGAGTCATCTTGGATGCGCGGCTAACATTCAAGGAACACCTACAGAGTGTAGGGTCGAAAGCCGCATGAGTGGCTAGAGCTTTTCCGGGGATCATGCCCAATATTGGAGCCCTCTTAGCGACAGTGGCAAGCTCGATAATTTTATATGGAGCCCCGATTTGGGCGGATGCCCTAAGATGTAATCTAAGCTACGGTGCATCCTGTCGGCGAACCTGCAGAATAGCGGCACTAAGGGTGGTTCATGTTTATCGAACCATGTACGATATAGCCCGATTGATTTTTTGGCGATAGAGAGGGCTGATACGTACAGAAAAGGTCGGCGTAGCTTAGAAAACAGCAGCGAAGCAACACGTGGTAGTAGCAGTCGATGGTCAAACAGGACCATCGAACTGTGGCAGCAGAGATGGGATTCTGTAAGCAAAGGTCACTGGACCCACCGCGCCATCCCACATGTCGCCAAGTGGACGAGTAGGAAACACGGATTCGTCACCTTCCACCTGACCCAAGTACTTACCAGGCATGGGTGTCTTCGCAGTTACCTGCACCGCATCCGTATATACGAGGGTGCAGAGTGCCCGACGTGCCCTGATGTCGACGAAGACGTGGAGCACGTCATGTCCTGGTGCCCTCGATTTGCGGAAGAAAGGGGTTTTTCCAAACCTTTTGGAAGGGGCCTTTGACACCAGAGGGCATCGGGATGTGCCTTCTTGGTTCGCAAGAAGTTTGGGATGCCGTAGTGACCTTCGCAGCATCCATTGTGGGGCGGCTGAACCATATCAGAAAAGAAGAAGAGCGTACCAGGGGCGACATTAATAGCCGCCCCACATGCACGAGACAGTGAGGTGATTCCCGATCACAAAGGGCCAAACGTGGCATGACTGCCCCTCTCGAAGTAATGCCTTATGGCGGTTTCCGAGGGGGGAAGAACAGTCGAGAGGAGGAGCGCTGCCAAGCCCAATGGCAGGGTGGTTTTTTAGTGGGTATGGGTCACGCTGCCGAGTCCCACACTCCGTGCGTAAAAAGAATTTTTACCGCCTCCTCAAAAAAAAAGGAAACACACCGACTTACACACACACACACACACATATATATATATATATATATATATATATATATATATATGTGTGTGTATCTATGTATGTTGTGACATTGTAGTTATACTACATGTCACTTAGAAATAAACTAGCGAGACAAGGTATTGTATAGCACCTGTCAAGCTTACTATGCGAAGTAAGCGTGCTATACATACCAATTAAGTCCTATTAGACACACATATGCGAATGTGTGCAACCGATATAAGCTTACAATGCGTAGTAAGCAGCAGAACCCGAAGCAAAGGAGATGCGACTCCTGACTGCGCACAATGGCACACACACACACACTGCTCCGTTGATCCAGCATCCTTATGTCTTCTCCAGCACCAGTAATGACCCGTATCATATCCCCAGGTCCCATCCAGCCTTGATTGCCCTCTCCAGCACCCAAGAGAAGCCTCCGAGGTTGAGCAGCCCAGGTGAAGACTCCAGGCCTTGGAATGAGTTAGCGCCCTTGCGCTCAAGCCATGGTGTACTGCCAATCAGAGTACCTGAAACGGTAATTAATTAATAAGTTGGTCGACTACTAAGGAACGAGGATGGAGAAGCTATAACCAGGCATAGCTTCTCCCAGGTATGTCAATAGGACCAACAGGAAAGGAGATGACATGTCTAGTTGAGGTTATGGCAGACACAAACAAACATCTATATAGAGCCCGAGGAAAGTAGGTAAATTACCTTGGCGGCACTCCATAGGACGACGACGATTCACCGCTGCCTGGCTCCGCTCACTGAGGGCTGTTATGAGACGCCGATGTGCTCCAGCTGTCCGGACACTCCGAGCCGAAGATCCCGTATTGATAACATACGGCACCTGCAATAAAGAAACTCGAGGGGCTCGGATTAGCTTAACATCGAGGTACTATGGAACGATTTAAACGCTTACCTCGCAGATAGTAATCTCAGCAGGGCTGCAGTTACTCAATCGCCATCCAGCACCACGAAGTCAACGTCGTCGACGACATCTCCGTCGAGGCAGCAAAATCACGGCCCGAGCGGCCAGTACGAACTGAGCCGAGCGCGCACGACTCGAGACGCGAGAGTAGGCGCGCCTGCGCAATACGCCGAGGGAAAACTCTCTCGCTTCGTGCGTGCCGATACTCCACAGACTGCGACCGACCACCGATTGTGCGACACGCCATATCGCTATTTTAAATAACTACGTGTGTGTCCGAGGGACCCAGGAGACGAGCGTCCAGGTGAGCCGTGCTCCTTCCTCCCAAATCCAGCTTCCTTTAAGTGTGTGTGCGCGACGCGTGGTTAGGTGCGGGACGGCCCGCAATCGCGCGACCGCGGCCAACGTGACTGGCAATTTTTGAACGGCAAAGCCGCTGCTTTGCCGTGTAATACTTACGAGCACATTAAGTGCAATAAACCTGTAATCTCTTTTTAACGAAGTTGTTTTGATTTTTGTGTTATAACCGTGACTCCACCCTAATCCCCAGTGGACACGTCACAATGTACTATAGTCTCTGGAACCCGACATTTTCAGGACCCGAAAATTTAACGGGTAACTCGTCATTTGCGGGGTACCTGACAATTCCGGGTAGTCCAAATATTTCGGGTTGACCGAATTTTTCGGGTAATCCGAGTATTTCGAGGCCTCGATAAAACTAGCTAAATTTCTGCCAGGGTTTATTTATTAATTTAATTATTTTATTTTCCTATTATTATATTTTCCTTGCAATTCTTATTAAAAACTTATTATCTTTTTTACATTAAATGTGAAAGAAATATTAATTAATAAATAATTAGAATTGAAATATTGGGATAGCGTGAGAAATATTCGGGCAGTCCAAAACATTCGAGTAGTCCGAAAAATTCGGGTAGTTCGTTACATTTGGGTAGCCTGAATCATTCGGGTAGTCCGAAATATTTCGGGTAGCCCGAAACATTCGATCAGCCCGAAAATTTTCCGGTTACGGTAAAACCCGAAGCCCCACCGACTCAAACCCGACTTTCCGGGTACCCGCACACTCCTAATATATATATATATATATATAGGCTGGATAAATAAAGTAAAAATTTCATTATAAACACAGACTATTTAGAACGCAGTCTGGTTTTATTCCTATGTAAATTTACATCCAAATATAAATTGAAAGTAATTTCGATACCTGTAGAATGTCAATAATTGAGAACGATCTTGTTGATGATCAAAATTATGTAAATAAATAATAAAAGAATATTTTTTTATGTGAACGGTGCCTCTAGAATTCATACCGATTTTGTTGCTAGCCACAAAACAAAAACAGGCCTGAATTGGTTGCTCTAATGGAAACAAAAAAACATACATAAATTTTGAGATTTTACACAATTATTGACTTTTGAACACTTCCTGAAATTGTTGTTCTAGTGGAAACCAAAAAACTTACCTAAATTTTGAGATTTTGCAGAGTAAGTGTCGTTTGAACACTTCTACAAATTTGTTCTTGAAATTTATATTCTTCGAGTGTTTACTCTATTATACATATATATTCACCTAAATTTAAAGGTTTTATCCATGCCCGATTTTGTTGCTCAAGTGGAAATGAAAAAAATGAATAAACATCGAGTTTATGCTAAATGTTTGTCGTTTTAAGGCTTCTCCAATTTGTTGCGCTTGATCAAAGAGAAAAAATTACTTTTTTATACATATTCAAATATATTCGATAAAAGAAAACAGCGTGCAGAAAAAAAATGTAAATCATCACATTTACTCTCTAGTATTTTAGCTTGTTTTACGCTTACAACGAACAAAAATTGATATAGATCGGATAAAAAACTACAGTAATTCTTATCATATGATATTTCCTTTTTATTTATAGGTATCCAATAGGTAAAGCGATTTTGATCATATATCCATGAAACCATGCCTTATCACAAAAATCAAAAGTTCCTAAGATATGCCCATATATATGGTGGTTCTCTGTGACATCGAAGATAAAAACAATTAATATTGCTATAACTGTGGGAATATGTTTTAGAGGTGTTCAGTAGTTCTGAATTTTTTCAGATTTTTTCGGGACCATTATTTTAAGTTATATGATAAGTGAATTTATTGATCTTCACAAGCCAAAGAAACATTCCTCACATCTCAAGAAAGGCGGACTGTATTAATACCAGCCACTTTAGAAACCTCACAGGATGAGTGTTCGAAAAAAGACTAAAACAAGACTTAACCATTATTTTAAGTTACAGAGAGTCAAATTTGACATTTTCGCACTTTTTTGCATTATATATGCCCATTTTCATGAATTTGTAGCTCCAAGGGGATGCATTTTTCACTAAAAACATAAATATGACTTTTTTTGTAAAATTTTCTGAACTTTTCATTAAAAATACTTTTAAAAACATAGATGTATGCTGGCACACACTTGTAAGCCATTTAAACCTTATATAGTGAAAATCAGCAATTCTGCTTCGGACTCTGGAAACCTAATGCAGTTTAAAAGATGTCTTTTTATAGTCAGAAACTGCCTAAAAATTTCCAGAGTGGGTCTAAATCATTAAGATCACTTATGGTCAAAATATCTGGGAAAATTGCCCAAAATATTAATAGAAATGTATATTTGTTGCCTTATAACGATGAATCTATTAGTATGATCGTTGCAAAACACTTTATGTACTTACCTTGGAGTGGTAGAAAAGTATTCCCACTTGTTTCAGTATCCATCTAATCCCCTGTAAGCTGCTAGAAATACAAATATTATTATACAATTATAAAAAATTTATTTTTAAACTTTATAATGCTGGATTACTATAAAAGTATCAACATGACTATTATTATTATTCAGCAATACATTGTTTGAATTTCACGATCATATTATTCATTATAATCTTCAGGCATCAGAGGTAAGAGATACGGCAAGAGTATGAATGCGTTGAAATTTTTGTGTATATATGCCTCTCTTCCTCTTTTTCCTTAAGCCTAAAATATTAAATGAAATATACTGACCGACGCGGTGGCGGAGTGGTGGAAACGCACCTCGGCCGATCGCGAAAGTTAAGCAGCGCTGAGCGCAGTTAGTATTTAGATGGGAGACCATTCTTGTGCGGCTTTCGTGATCGGTTAGATGTTTTTTCACATTCCACAACGCGAGCGGGAGGTGTGGAACGTTCTGTTTCGGTGTCAAGGCCTAGGCAATGTGATTTTGACACCCAAATAGAATATTTCGAAGACACCGGGCCATCTCGGGTGGTTAGAGATTAAAAAAGGTGGGGAAAAAGCACCCACACAGAGGTGGTGGGTAAACGCCGTTGAAGTTCTCCAGGCAGGAACAAACGGCAGGAAGTGATAGAAAAATGGCACAAAAACTGGTTAATTAAAATAAAAATAAATATTAAATGAAGTAGTGTGAGTTGTGCTTTTTATATCGTGTTATATTTCAATATCAATAACATTATTAATTATATAAAATTTAATATACAATATACATAATATTTAATATACGGTATAGTAAAATGTGATGATTCGAAAATTTACGATACCATATACTAAAATTTAGTGTAAATTGAGTTTGTGTCTCCATTAAAATACAGTATAGCAATTTTTACTGAAGATAATAGGAATATTTAATCATACATTTCTCTCCGTGTATGTACACGCATACGCGGAAGCACGCTCGCATCATTGCGCTAAATCTAGGGAGCAGATAAGATTATGAGTTTTTGTTGTTTGTTAAATCTCGGCAGCGCTAAAGTACTTTTGCGCCCGCCGGTTACTAAAGGGATACTTTAGACCCTATTTTTAGGGCGCCAAAACGCAAAATTCGTGCGTTTTACAAAAAAAATTTTGCTTGTAGATATTCTGACATAGGATTTTTTGCTGCCAGAATCCCTTGTCTAAATTTTGGCCAGATTTAAAGAAAAAATGATAAGACCAATGTAAACAAAAAAACACTAAAATTTGAGAAAAAAATTTATTCTCGAGTTTTTTCAGAATTTTAACACTAATATAATGTATACTCAAAAAATATAATGTACACTCAAAATGTGAATAAAAGCGAATAGAATAGTTGTACTTTTAAACAGTAAATTTTTAGTGAAAAAAATTTTTTATATACCTTATAATCTGCAAATAACGCCTGAAATGTACGAAAATTTACAATTTGTTACTTTTTCGATACATTTACGATGACCATATAGATCCCGCCATGCATAAACTATACGGTAAGACATTTATGTTTATCAAAGAAGCTATAATAATATATAAGTTATTTTGATGATTCAAGGTTACTTATTCGATAAATTAACAATAATTTGAAAAAACGTGTATTATTAAAAAAATACAACTATTCTCTTCACCATTCTTCATATTTTGAGCATAGATTATATTTTCAATAACATTCTGCAAAAAATGGAGCAAAAGTTTCTTTTTAATTAATGTTGGTGTTTTTTGTAGTATTTATTCTTGATTTTGTGCACTTTTTTTCCTGGCACTTCCTACCGTTTACCCCCCTGGGGACTTTAAGGGTGTCCACCTACCACCTATGCGTGGGTGCTTTTATCCCTCCCATAAAAACCCCACCATCTCGCATTTGCCCGGGGTTATGCCCGTGGATGAGGGAAACCTGTGAAGCAGTGAAAACCTCACCCGAGATGGCCGGTGTATTCGAAACATTCTTTTTGGGTGTCAAAGTCACATTGCGTAGGCCTTGACACCGAAACCGAATGTTTCACACCTCCCGCTCACGTTGTGAAGTGTGGAAAAACACCTAACCGATCCCGAAAGCCGCACAAGAATGGTGTCACCCATCCAAGTACGAACCGCACTCAGTGCTGCTTAACTTTCGTGATCGGCCGAGGTGCGTCTCCGCCACTCCGATACCGCGTCGGTTTTTTTGTAGTATTTAAATTGGTTTTGTAATTTTTCCTTTAAATCTGGCCAAATATTTGACCAGGGATTCTGAAAGACCACAAAATTCTACATTAGAGTATGTGGAAGCAAAATTTATTCAATGCCAATAACAAAAACCATTGCATTGTAAAATCGCTAAAAAATTTGTACGCTTCAGCGCAGAAGTGAGATATTTTTTTCGCATTGTTCTTGTAAACTATTAAAAATAATTTTTTACTTTATCTATTGTTTAATGAAATCCATCTGTTTTTAATTTATATTTTGTGATTATTAAAATTTAAAAATGTCTTAGCAATGAATGTCTTAGTCTGAATGTTTTAGCAATATACCCAAAATTTTCCAAATTTTTAAATTGATTATTTAAAATTACAATGTTTGCGTTGAAAGTTTATGACTTTTTTACTAATAATTAGCGGCTAAAATTTGTTTACTCAAATATTATTAAAAAAATTATTATTTCTTAAAAAATCAAAACGCTAACCCCTTGCTTTTGTTTTAAGCTACCTATATGAATTTTTTTAGATTTTTAATTTAATATATTAATTATAATATATAATATAATTATATATATTATACTATTAATTATAATATTATCATGTATGACTTTAGAAGTATTTTTAAAGAAAAATTCAGAAAATTTTACCAAAAAAGTCATACTCATTTTTTCAGTGAAAAATGCATCCCCTGGGAGCTACAAATGCATGAAAATGGGCATAGAATGCAAAAAAGTGCTAAAATGTCAATTTGACTTTTTGTAACTTAAAATAATGGCCCCAAAAAAATCTGAAAAAATTCAGGAGAACTACTGAATACCTCTAAAACATATTCCCACAGTTATAGCAATATTAATTTTTATCATCGTCGATTTCACAGAGAACCACCCATATATATATATATATATATATATATATATAATAGAGTAAACGCTTGAAAAGTATAAATTTCTTTTTGTTTCCTCTTGAGCAACAATTTCAGGACGTGTTCAAAAGTTAATAATTGTGTAAAATCCCAAATTTATGTATGTTTTTTTGTTTCCATTAGAGCAACCAATTCAGGCCTGTTTTTGTTTTGTGGCTAGCAACAAAATCGGTATGAATTCTAGAGACACCGTTCACAGAAAAAAATATTCTTTTATTATATACTAGGGGGTACCCCCAGCGCGCTTCGCTCGCTAACCCCCGAATGCGTCTTGAAAATTGTAGTTTTTGGTAGAAGTGTGAAAGTAGAAAATATTCTCTGACAAGTATGTCGAACGATATTGTTCGAAATCGTGGACGTAAATGCAATTTTTAAAAGCCGAGTAGTGTATTAAATAGAACATTACGCACACTGTATAGAAAATAAATTGTATAACTTCTCTTTATATGTAATAGTAATGTAAAACTATGTAGAAACTTGATGGTAGTTTTAAATCACTCTGTATCATCACACAGATGCTGACATATACACATTCACTCACCCACACCAACTCTCATATTCCAACTTCCACTTCCAAACCGAAGCATCCACATACACTCACGTCTCATATTCACATTCACCCACGGGTTCGATATTCCCTGTATATATAAATCCCATCACGTATATATGTATATACGAATATACAGAGTGACCCAAACATAATTGAAAAAGACCACCGCGTGTATTCAAATTTTGTGTAAAACGAGTATATTTGAATCACTTTGTATCTAACGTACATGCTCATACACCCACATCCAACCATACACTCCTACCCTCACACATCTACATCAATCCATACACACACACTTCCACCTGCATCCACTTCCAAAACCACATACATCCACCTATCCATCCTCATGCACTCAAGTTTCACGTTTCACATTCCCATCTACCCACGCACGTGTCAAAATTTATATTTCATATCTGTATTTGCCTGCAATTCAGGTCAGTCATCCTCTGTATATATAAATCCCAGAAAGTATAAATCCAGAGTAACAAACACATGATTAAAAAAGATCACCCTTTATATTCAAATTTTATTTATAGCGGGCATTTTAGAATAATGCTGCATCTCACGTATAGGCACACACACACACACACGCACACACACAGACACCCACATTCAACCATTCACACACACACCCCACACTCGCCCTCACCTACCCATACTCATGCATTCATATTTCACGTTTTACATACATATCCACCCACACGCACACGCTGGTTTTAACATTTAAAATTCAAATATGTAGTAGCCTGCAATTCGTGTTCGTTATCGCCTGTATATATAAATCCCGTCACGTATCTATACAGGGTGGCACAAACATAATTCAAAAAAACAGGTATATATTTTAGGAGTAGTTTAGGTTTTCCTCGATATTGATGAACAAACCATATTTATTTATTTGGCGACGTTTCGATGGATATCCTCTATCCTCATCAGGCTATACCTTTTTTTTTATTAAAAAATGATTTCATTTTACAACATCTTTTTAACACAATTTTTGCATATATAAATCTAAGTTACTTACTATTTCGTCAATGTATAGGTATACAATATTCACAGCATCTCTGATGCGTCGCTCTATAATTGAAAACAATGATTAAAATAACAAACGTTTAACAATTTTTGCACAGAGATGGAGGTTATATATAACATACCTTTCCCCTATTGTTGTGTCCATAATCAACACAAAAAATTGAAAATTAAATAAATACTTGAAGAACATTACAAAATAAATTAACACATAATCACACATATTAAGCAAAAGGCAGTCAAATATTAAAATAAAGCAAACAATGTATATCACAGACGGTTAATACTGAAAAATTTGAAATCTCACGTCCCCCGTTTTCAGAGACACCTATGCGATCAATCTTAATCAGATCGACAACACAGTCATCCCCACTACAGGCGCGAAACTTCAAATTACGTTCATTATGTGTACTGATACGTAATAAAAATTAATAAATTATTTATGATTATTTACAAGAGAACTCAAAAAAAAAATTTTTTTATAAGACTAAATTAAAATTTACCATTTCAATAAAAAAATTTTTTCCCATTGAAACAAGTAATAATTGGTAATAAAAATTTTAATAATTAAATTTAAATAGTTTAGTATTTTATTAAATTTTTAAATATAGTAGATTAACTTAACAATTTTTATAATAATCAAGAATCTTTTAATTGTGAACCTAAATGAGAAGAAATTAAAAAAAACCAAAAATATATATTTGAATTAACTGCGCCGCGCATCGTTCAAGAACAATACGCGCAGTAAGAATCGATCAGCACGCAAGTCAATCACTCGCCTTATCCAAACATCTGATCGATATACATTGTTTTGAAGGTATGTCATAGGGGAGAGATACATATTATAATTTAGATTTTAATTTAATACTATTGATAATGTCACTGTAATGTTGGCTAAGATGTCTAGTATCGTCTTTGCAATTGATCGCATTATGTTGCAGATTTATGTGGATCATTTCTAATAATACTCGTTTTATCCAATTCTTTTCAGTATCAAGTATTTTGACGTTGTCAAAATCTAACGAATGATCATATGCGAGCATATGTTCATTGATTACATAATGCGACTCAGTTTTGTTTATATTAGCTTTGTGTTCTTTAATACGACATTTTACTTGTCTCTTTGTTTCAGCCATATAACTAGCATTACAATCTCTACAATCTATTTTATACACTACATTAGTTTTAGTTAATTTGTCTATTTTATCTTTGCCCCTCACAATAACACCATCAATTTTATTATAAATTTTAGGTATAACTTTGATAGCTTTGTCTTTCATAGAACCAGATATATTTTCACAAAATTTAGGAATAAAAGGAATATTTAAAGTTGCTTTATAATTAGTTACTGCTCTATTATTAACCTGAACATTGTTATGACTAGAACTATATTTTATTTTCTCTAATCTTTTTCTTACATTATGATTTATAAACTCTTTTGGGTAACAATTATTTTTTAAAAATTCTTTGACTAGTTTAATATTGGTTTCATGAAATTTTTCATGTGCTAACAAAATTGCCTTGTCCACCAATGTATATACCATAGCCCGCTTCTGCTGTATTGTATGACTAGATTCAAAATGTAAAAATCGTCCTGAAAAGGTATCTTTCCTATACCAATTAGTAATAACTTTTCTATTTTCATTTCTTATTAGTGATACCTCTAAAAAACTTATATAACCATTATTCTCTTTTTCATGAGTGAACTGCAATTTCTGATGGTAGTTATTGAAAACTTCAATTACATTTGTTAATTTATTTTCGGGAATACACATAATTGTATCATCCACATATCTGTAATAGAACGGTGGAATAAAATCTAATTTTTTGAGACAGTATTGCTCCAAATCTGTCATAACAATATCAGCAAAAATCGGGCTGATCAGGCTGCCCATAGGACTTCCATATAGTTGTTGATAATATTTATTATCCCATTGAAAGTAAGTGTTGCACATCAAAAATTTAACTGCTTCAATTAATTCATGTAGAGAAACATTATGTATTTTTCTTATTAAATGGTATCTTTTTTCAATACCTTTAAGAATCAATTCTTCTGGGACATTAGTGAACAAAGAGACTACATCTAGTGAAATTATTATATAATTTGCAGGAATGTCACAGTTGCTAAGTTTTTTAATTAATTCGACACTATTTTTTACATAAGATTTAGGTTTCTTAATACTATTTGTGATCATTTTTTCCACAATTTTGGATAGTTTATATGTGGGGCTACCAATACAAGATACAATAGGCCTTAATGGTACATCCTTCTTGTGTATCTTTGGCAGCCCATAAATTCTTGGTAACGTTCTATCAGTTTGTGTTATTTCATTCCTATGGTATTTTTTATCTAATAACTCTAACTCATTCCATTTTTTCATTATTGCGTGTGTATCTGTTTGGAGTTTGTTTAATGGATTTTTCATAATTTGACGATGTGTTTTTATCAGATATTAATTTCTCCATTTTTTCTTTATAAGTCTGAGTTTCTATAGCAACTGTGACATTACCTTTGTCAGCAAATGTAAAAAATATATCTTTGTTATTTCTTAAAAATCTTTTTGTTTGATTCAATCTCTGTGCAAACAATCTATCTTCATACTTAATGTTTTCAGTTTTTTTGAAGCTATTCGTCATGCAATTTGTAACATTTTTTCTAATAAAATTGACAGTTTCCTGGGAAAACTCATTATTCTCAAATAATTGTTCTACATTTTTTATGGTTTCAATTATTGTATGTTTGTCAAAACTGTTACTTGTACTATATTTTTGTCCTAAACTTACTATATCTTTAACCTCATCTGGAATATTTGTATTAGTCAAATTAACAAACCACTTATTATTTGTAGTGATTCTATTCTGTTGCAGATCACAATTATTTGAGAAATTAGTTCGCTTATTACCATTGTTTTCAATTTTACAATTATATAACTTATCGAATTTTTTCTTATGTACTAAATCTAACTTTCTTTTTATTACATTGGTTCTAACTTCTTGTCTTAAAACAAATTCTTCTATAATTATTTTTTCTATTTTGTTCTCTAGTATATTTTTAATGTAATTAATATTTTTGTTAATATAAGAAATGTGGATGTTTAGATCAACTATTTCTGCTTTTAACATTTTATTTTGAAGATGAATTATATCATTTTGTATTATATTTTTTGCATTATTACTGATGAATGTGATGTGTTTCAAATTATTTCGTATGTTTTTTAAATATGTTGGTAGCAAATCGAACCGTCTGTATTTTAATAGAAAAATTCTCTGTGACTTAGCTTTATTTAACTTTTCACTTAAATCCGCCAATCGTTTCAGCAACAATGTAGTGCGTTGTCCATGTGTGTTGGTTATGTGTGTGTAAAAAGATGTTCGTTGATCCTTGTTGTTATGGGACATTTTCATTTAGGATACAATTTTTAATCAAAATCCAAATAATTATTGAGTGATATTTTGTCGTCCATGCAGTGTATTTAGAAGTAGTTTAGGTTTTCCTGATATTGATGAACAAATCATATTTATTTATTTGGCGACGTTTCGATGGATATCCTCCATCCTCATCAGGCTATACCTTTTTTTTTATTAAAAGGTATATATTTTGAACTCTGTATCTCTCGCACATGTTCACACACCCATATCCAACCATCCACACTTACCCTTACACATCCACATCAACGAATACATACACACTTCTACCTACCCGCACCCACCCTCACACACCAACATATACTTCCAGACACACAAATATGCACCTATCCATCCTCACACTCAAGTTTCACATTTAACATTCACTCACGCATAAATCTCATTATTTATACATAAAGGGTGGCATAAACATGATTCAAAAACATCACCCTGTTTATTAAAATTTCGTCTATAGCGGGCACTTTTGAATCACTCATATATCATGTAGTATAGACGCATCGACCCACAGACACCCACGCGCGAGTTAAAATTTAGAAATAAAATGTTTATTATTAGAGTCCGACCTACAGTGATAGATAAGTCCCATTACGCATACAAGGTGTCAAACATACGATAGAAAAAGACCACCCCGTATATTTCAATTTTATGTCTAGCGGACACTACTGCAGCTGTTTCAGAAATATAGATAGAATAGATTTTTTTAATAAGTCTTATATGTAACACGCACATTATTGAACAAACCACCCTGATCCATGAAATTTTTTTAATAATATAGATAGATGTAGAGTCTAAAGAAACATACTCTCTATTTCGCGACAACCCTGCACCACGAATTCAGAAAATTTCTGAACAGCGGCGGCGTTGGCGACGACAAAATCTTTTTAATAATATAGAATAGGTAGATTTTAATAATATAGATAGATGTAGAATGTAATGGAACATACTCCATATTTCACGACAACCCTGTACCACGAATTCACATTAATAATGTAGATTTTAATCATATAGATAGATGTAGAGTCTAATGGGACATACTCTCTATTTCGCAACCACCCTGTACCACGAATTCAGAAAAATTCTGAATAGCGGCGGCGGCCGCAACGAAATCTTTTTAATAACCTCTCTATACATATATATATATATATATACATGTTTTGGGTTATTGGGTTATTTTTGAGGGGGAGCTAATTTCTGAAACGGCGACAGCGGCGGTGAAAGTATTTTTATAATATAAAGAGATTTACATAATTTTAACCACCAACAAGATCGTTGTCAATTCTTGACATTCCAGAAATATCGAAAATACTTTTAATTTATATTTGGATGTAAATTTACATAGGAATAAAAGCAGACTGCGTTCTAAACAGTCTGTGTATATAAAGAAATTTTTACTTTATTTATCCAGCCTATATATATATATATATATATATATATATATATATATATATGAGGCATCATATATATCAAAAAATCATCTATTTATTCAACAAATTAGCGCACAGGTTTTATCCATGTATAAATATTAGGTTAAAATTATCATTAGGCACGACTGTCATACGGGGGAGCCTTATATTTTTGTCATCGTAAAAAGTGTTGTTCAACGAATATCTCAAAAAGTTATTACCCGATTTGGCTGAATTTTTGAGGGTAGTTTTCTCTACTTATAAGAAGGTGCTGGTTCTATTTCCAGCAACATTGGTGAAACCATATTTAAGTTATAACAAAGTTTACATTTATCTACAAACGGCTTACATTCATTCTCTGTACAATATCTCAAAATATACAAATCTTAGCGAAAAACTTGCTATTGACAAAATACATGATTTTGGACTGTTTTGGCGCTAGAGACTCGCAAATGCGTAAATATCATAAAATCGAAAAATAAAAAAATCGCTTACATTCATTCTTTCTACTAACAATAAAAAAACTTTCTATTAACAAAATATTTTAATTACAAAGACGCAACTTTTTCCTATGTAACGTAGTATATGATTCTCGACTATTTTTGGTGCTAGAGACTCGCAAAGTCGCTAATGTCATCAATTTAAAAATTAAAAATTTCGATGTTCCACAAATATCTTAAAAAATTTTCAACTGACTTGGCTGAAATTTTAAGAATAGTTTCTTCTACCCTTCGGATGGTACTGTTTCTATTTCCAGTAAGATCGGTAGAAGCATATTTTTATTCTGCTATAACAAGGTCGGTAGAACCATATTTCAGCTGTAACTAGACGAAAACTTGGTGCTATACTCAATAATCCGGATATTTTCTATTGTATTATAATATTTTATCCATTAGTTTTTTATTAGTCTTTTTTCGAATTAAACAAACATCAGTATTAATAGTAATTATTGATAATACTATTATTATCTTAAATGCTGTAAAAGAAAAGAAAAAACACAATAAATTAAATGTTTTTAATAAAAAAATAATACTTTTTTTAAGGAATTGCAATAAATTAGTATATATATATATATGGGCTATTTCACGTCAAGTGGTACGATGAAAATTTTAAATCGCTCCAAAATTTGAAAACAGGCTGAAAATATCTTTCAGAAGATAGAAAAAAATTTTTAGGTGTTAAAAATAATTTGCCTGACAGTTATTCCACCATAAAAAATGGAAATTTTTCAATTTTTTAGAAAAATTTCTATTTTCAAAGCCATTTATCTCAAAATCTATTGATTTTTTTGAAAAAATATTAGAAACAACTTTTGTTCAAAATAATCTTTAGAACTTATCTACCTTGGTTACAATTCTTAATTTTAAAATCTCGAAGAGATAGGACTCCCGAAAATATTGAATATCAAAAAAAGGCGACCACGCCACAATCGATTTTGATCTAACACCGCTCAAAAGATCACATTTTTTGAGAGCTTTCGAATGGCGGTGGTTAGATTATTGGCCAAGACCGCTGGTGTAAGTTATGCCCTAAGATACATGAAATTTAGTGATTTTATGAGGTTTATGGGGTATAACTTACACCAGCGGTCTTGGCCATAATCTAACTACCGCCATTTGAAAGCTCTCAAAAAATGTGATCTTTTGAGCGGTGTTAGATCAAAATCGATTGTGGCGTGGTCGCCTTTTTTTGATATTCAATATTTCCGGGAGTCCTATCTCTTCGAGATTTTAAAATTAAGAATTGTAACCAAGGTAGATAAGTTCTAAAGATTATTTTGAACAAAAGTTGTTTCTAATATTTTTTCAAAAAAATCAATAGATTTTGAGTCAAATGGCTTTGAAAATAGAAATTTTTCTAAAAAATTAAAAAATTTCCATTTTTCATGGTGGAATAACTCTTAGGCAAATTATTTTTAACACCTAAAAATTTTTTTCTATCTTCTGGAAGATATTTCTAGCCTGTTTTCAAATTTTGGAGCGATTTAATATCGTACCACTTGACGTGAAATAGCCCATATATATATATATATATATATATATATATATTGCAAATCAGCGAGAAATCAAGAAAATAATATCAAACCTTTAAAATGTAAACGTAAAAAATAAATAACGTTGGTTGACTTAAGATATCTTAATGACATTATGACGAAGGCGAAATCCAATTCGTTTATTTGGATGTTGATGCAGCGGGTTATTGAACCATCATAAGTATATTTTGGAAAATAGAGGACGATAATGAAGAAATATGTAATTTCTTGTAGTAGGCACTAAATTCAGGTGGTACAAACAGACAAGTCAGTCAAGCAGTATTCAATGGTATTGATCCTGAGAATAAGCCATTGTAAAACGCCAAATAACAATCAAATTGAGAATCAGAAGAAATTTGTCAGGCGTTGCCGCTGAATTATTACCTGCAAATTAGTGAGCGAGATACGTTGAATGGTTACTTGCTAATTATGGTATGAAACCAGTTAGGAGATTCGGTAAACTGTGTCGTCTCAATGATGAATCGATTTCCCTGGAAAATATAGACGTTTCTTTTAAACTTATAGTAAAATATACATAATATATAAATTACTGAATTTGATTTATAGATTAGAAGACAGAGTGATAAAGATATATCGAAAGTCGATGTCATCAAATATACTGAATAATATAAAAACACAAGCAGCAAACAGTTTTAATAAAACATTCAAATTCCAGAGAAAAAAATAAACATTATTAATTTTTTTTATTTTTCAATTTACCAAGAACCCGAGGAGGGTTCATACAGCTATAAACATTATTAATAATAATAATAATAAAATAAAATATTATTTTATTATATGTTACACGTTCCAAACTAAATAAACATTAAAAGTAAATTCAATTGTAATAAGTAGATTCTAAGGCAACTATAGAAGTATTTTCAGTTCACTTTTACAATTATATAACTCATTTTCCATATTTTCAATCGTTAAATGCCATATTGTTCGAACTATCTATTTTTTTCTCTGAAGTTTGAATTTTTGGTTAAAACCGTTTGCTTCTTGTGTCTTCATATTATTCAGTACATTGGATGACATTGATTTTCGATATATCTTTATCACTTTGTCTCCTAATCTATGAATCAAATTCACTAATTAGTTAATTTTAAAATTACAGATATATTATAAAAAAAGAACGAAAATGAAAACTACCTCGTGGTTAGAATAATTCTGGTACATGCCTTTGTAATTAGTCATTTCTTTATTCACACTTTCAGGAAATGAATCGCCAAATAACGAATACTTTGACTGAGATGATGACGGCTGTTGTTGTTCGAGCGACGTTGTTGGTACAGTTAACTCGACATTATTATGTCTAGTACAAACAGTATTACTTATTGACGCAAATGGCCGCGTTGGTAATAAAAGTGGTAGCTGCTGTGACTGCTGTAGACCGGGACCACTGTTCTAGCTCAACGATAGTAATAATTGTCGTGATGTCAAATCACCCTGTTAAATTATAATGACCATATTTTAAAAATTAGTAATGTAGAAAATTTTATCTACATGTGTTCTTCAAGTGTTCGATCATCGTTGACTTACCACTCGTAAGCTCATTCACTTTTTCGTAGTCTTTACAACTTCTTCAGATTTACCCATAGTGTCCGAATCGTATCTATTTTTCGATTACACTTGTTGAAGTTGATTCGATGACAATGATGTCTTCTGGAGTGACAGAGTCTGCCAGAGCCGATGGAGCCCGTTCTATTGCAATACTGCGAGAGGTTTACGTTCTGTTTTTGAGCTTGATGAGGTTGAGCTTGCAACGTAGACGCTGTGGAATTATTTGCAGTCGGCAGTGTTACTATGTTCGATCCATCTGGTAATGGGCGTATACGATTTCCCGATGATGAAGCTTCAATACCGCTTGCGCTTTCCAATACGCTTCTGTTGCGGCGATTAGCAGCTTGTGATCTCAAGAATTCATTTATTCAAGGCTAAAATTTATAAAGTAATCAATTATGTTTATTTAATGATAATTTGGATAATCGAGACTCAAAAATTCGCAAATTAACACGAATCTTTCATTTAAAGTTTACTTAAAAAATATCCAATCTTAGCATAAAATCAATAATTTCCAATAAATTATAGAAAATTAAAAAAAAATTAATTCACCTCTACTACTCTAAAATCTTCGATAGTTTTACATTTATCGAGATATTCTTATAATTTAGTATCAACATGAAGTTCATCTAAGTACTTATAATACTTATAAAACGCTCAGAATTTTTCCAATCCATAAACTTGATCTAAATAAAATTAATTTAAATCTTATATACCTTGTAACGGTGTGCTTGCCCGGGGAAAACTTATTGAGTCGCCCGTCTTACGTACCTGTAGTTCGTGGCGAACGAGATTGTATGATCTCGCCGTCTAGATATCAAGTACTCGATGACTCAATGCAGTTCGTAGCTATATCTACGTTGTTTACAAAATCTTTCCCGCGCAGCGGCTGCGGTTACCTGTCCGCACACTTTCCGTTAAAGTTGTATGGAAATCGATTTCCGATTTCCAACAACAACAGGTAAAACGATGCTATTCTTTCCTAAAATGGACCGCTGAAAGAAAATTAAACGTGAGTCCGCGAGAATTCGTATCTTGAAATACGACTCGAAGGAAGACGGAGGCACAAATATATACGCCGGTTAGAAAAAAATATAAATCAAGACGAGTTGAAATAGATTAACGATTAACAGATTTATTTAAATAAAAACAAATGATTAAACACAATAACATTTATTAATATGTTCGAGGTCTATGCGCACGAAGGTTGAGTCGAAAACATCGACTCAACACGAGAGGGGAAAGGGGTACGCGAACTAACTAACTTAAAATTATTCGCACGATCGCGTTAAATAAAACATATAATAATTATCCGCGCGAAAGTGGTACCACTTACTTTTATTTATTGTCTTCGGACCTCGAATATCAAAAAGGTAGAAAAACTCCTCCCTCTCGCTGTCTCTTTATCGTCCAAATGTAAAAGGTCGGTGGGAGAATACCTCGACCACCGATCACTTTATTTTGTGTCCGTGTGCAGAACCACTACACTAGAACACACCGTAAAAAAATAACTCACGGTATCACTAACCGATAAAGATAACTCGGATCAGGTACTTTTTATATATCAAGTGTAATTCAACGGAGTTATCTCGTCACACGTGTCGTCGTGATCTCTCGTGTCGTGCGCGCGCGACTCTCTCCCGAATTCTGCCTATCATTGCGCGGGTATCAGCCGTTCGCGCCGTTGGCTATGCTTATATCTATATAGCGCTCGTGTTTACCTACCTAATTCGTATAATGGTGAGTGAATATCACTTACCATTACAACCTATGTTTTATTTACAAAGATGATTTTAATTTTTACAGCAATATTTTTTTATTTATTTTTTTTAATAATATAATTCAATATAACAATTTCAAAATATAAATTTTATTTGTACCGTAAAATATAATTTCTATCTAAAAATTCTGAATATATATCTTAGGTAGATAAATGAATTTACCACTTTTATAATTTTTCGCTGTTTCCACTTGAAAATCTTTATAAAGTTGTGGTCTGAATTTTTGTTGTAAACCGTAATTATAAAAAAAAATCAAAACAGACACTTAAACCTATAACAATATCCTTCATATCCATCACATACATCTTCATAAGCTATTGTCCTAAACTCTTCGTACATAGTGCAATTGAAATTCTCCTTTAAGAAATATGACCAAAATTGGATGAGTGTGTTCACCTCTTGTAACTTCCCTATTCCAAGTTGTTTACGCTCTAAAATAAAAAGAGATTCCATGAATTCTAAAGTGAATAATGACTTGATGCAAATTTTATAAATAATGAATACAGCAACGTAATTTATGTCAACATGATTTCTTTAGCTAAGAAAAGAAAACATATTATAATAATCATCATCATATCAAGAATTTGAGGCCTGCGATGGCTCGGTCGGTAGGGCGTCGGGCTCGTAATCTGGAGGTCCCAGGTTCGATTCCCGGCCCCGACCTACTGATACAAGTACCACTGGGGAATGTATTTTCAACAAGTGCTTTCTTCACCAAGACATCGTATGACCTCCGTCGCTGATTAGCACCGGTTTGGGAGCATAAAAAGAGCGACGTTAAAATAATAATAATATATCAAGAATTTATAACTTAGTTATAAAAAGTAAATTCAAGGTTTTTTAATATCTTGCCTTTTAAACAACGTGAATGATATTTATGATGCACTTGTTGAG
The DNA here is from genome assembly GCA_026168455.1 of Theocolax elegans. Taxonomy (NCBI): domain Eukaryota; kingdom Metazoa; phylum Arthropoda; class Insecta; order Hymenoptera; family Cerocephalidae; genus Theocolax; species Theocolax elegans. Next base: position 8,751,150 of record CM047429.1, read on the forward strand.
TGTAACCGTTTACTTTCAATAACGAATGATGAGGATGTTGAAAAGTTGACAATGATTGCGGAGGACTACCGTAACTACTAGCTAATAAACCTTTGTTTGAACTTGTATCAGCACTACTTCTGAAATATTTGTTTTTACTATATTACTACACAAGAATAGTTGTACAGTGCAAGTTTTCACCATGTGTCTGTCATGATAAGATTTGTCAATTCAACCACAAAATCAAATGGCAGGCACATATTTAACAACAGTATTTAGTATATACAATACATTGTATTTATACGCTTCCCTAATACAAAATCTCACGTGAGAACTTACATGAGATCTCACGTGAGATCTCATGCCAAAATCTCATGTAATTTTTCAATGGGAACGCTGCTAAAACTTCCGAAAAAATAAGAAAAAATTTGGACTTGAACGTTAAATAAACATAATGAATTTTTTCTAAATATAAGCCTATCTTTAATATTAAATAATATTAACTATTTTTCTTAAATTAAATTTTAATTTGAGGAACATAATCAACATAAACAGTTACACCAGTAAATAAAAAATTGACAAATTTAAACAATATACATGAATGTTGCTCTATATCGAATAAATAAATTAATTATATGGTTTCATATAGACAAATTTAAATTCTACAATATTTTATCACATTTACTTACCTTTACTGTCCAAAATATACGTGCCATTAACATTGTTTTACCAAATATTCCTTAGAAGAAATATTAATGAAAAAAAAAACTATATGGTTTTATATAAACATATGTAGATTATGTTGTGACGGTCCAATTTATTCACATAATAAAAAAATAAGAGAAACTCTTTTTTTTGAGTTTCCATCTTATTTAATTCATCGATCCGTAGAGGGTAGAGATATTATCCCATCCAATAGCAAATCGATGAATGAGCATTGATTCGTCGAGTTGATTTATTACTGGAAACCCCTTATGATTGTGATACCACTTCAATTCAGTGACGTAGTACAAAGAGAAAACAAATTCTCTTATCCCGCGTCACTTCACGAATTGAGAAGCATTCACAATCTAGGTCTAAAAATCTCCAATTGCATGCAGTGACGTAGGTCTGAGAGAAAATAAATTCTCTCATCACACGTCACCTTAAGAATGCAATTAAGATTCCTAAGACTTAGTAAGAGGTTGCCATATGTAGGTAATTTAATAAGAATTAACATTTTATAATTAAAAGAAGATCCATTAGAATTAAATAAAATGAGTTTATTTCATATTCATGTTGGGTGTTGGAGAAACGCCCTTACATGACTTGATAGCGGAAGTAACTGTTACATTACGCGAATCTGTTTACGCGAGACTCGACCAGCGTGGAGAGGCCGCTTGAAATGTTCGTCGTCCTCGATGAAAATGCTGCCGAGGCAGCGAGAGCCGTTGGTTTTGTCAAGGCTTGGCAGTGGTGTGGGAACTCTCTAGTTTCGACAAACTCAGGATCTAAGTCTCCCACCATCGGCATCTCATGTACACGCATCGACATGTGCGTGTGTTAGCTTGTGACGTCGTATGCTGGCTGTTCGTCTATATTTTTTTATAATAGATGATAAATGTATTAATTATTATATTGTTTAAATATAATACTTGTAGTGTGATGTTTTACAAGATGCATTATTTATGCATAAATATAGTTACGCTACTGCTATATTATTGTAAAATTTACAGTTTTATTGAAAATTGGTTTGATGCCAATTTTCATTGTAAATTGTAATAAATAATAATTTCAAAAGTTATGTTTTAGTGTAGTTACACTCAAAATATTTAACTGAGTTTAAATAATCAATAAAAATTGTTTAGTTAATTAGTTATTAACAACTTTGTCATTTTTGGTGTTATCGGATTGATGTTTTAACCAAAAATGGCAAATATGTAAAAAAAATAATAAAATTATACATTTTACAATTGTCCACATTTTAATGTTTAATCTAATTATTTAAACATTAAAAGTGAAAATGAAAAAATCTGCACTGGTCGGGGATCGAACCCCGTCGTAGCGCGTATCAGTCGGATACTCTACCGCTTGACTATCTTAGTCTCTTATACGAGAAGATCCGATATGTCTACATTAGCTAATAGGCAGTATTAGCTTATGTAGCAATGCTTTTTATGCTATTTAGCTAAAATAAAAGCTTGAAATTTTGTATATCAAGTTTGGGATGTCACAATGTATATATGTATTTTTTAACAAATATTTTTTTTTTAATTTTTGAGATATTTGAGGAACAAGACTTTTTGCTTCAATACATTGATATTCAGAATATAAGAATAATATCTAAAATTTAACAACTATAAATACATTTCAAATTTATTATTAGAACATATATGTATATACAAAATAATAATTCTGCATACTATAGTAACAATTCTAATTTTTATTATTATTATTATTTTATATAATAATAAAAACCACCAACGGGGCGAGCGCAAAGCACGAGCTATATTCGGACGTGCCCTATAAGTTTCTGTTTTCTGGCGCAGTACGGAAAGAAATTTTTGCATGACCCATGCCCAAAAATTTGACATATTACATCACAACATATAATTGGAATCATATAATACCAAAAAGTAAATCTGTATTGACCAAGATAGTTATCCCTTATTTCTAATATAATGTTGCTTCCGGTATTCGAGAACTTTGGAATAATTTATGCAAAAATTGTAACTAATAAAAAATAAGGCTTTCTTGATCTCCACGAACAAAAATTTTTATTATTTGCCGACGTTTTGGACGTATTGTTGCCGTCCCTTTTCAAGGCTATATAAAAACAACGAAAAAACACTTTTAAAATTCAAACTGCAAATATAACATAATATAATCAATAATTTAACGCACAACACACTCTTACCAATAAAAAAGGCGCAGAGATATTAATTTACATACTGGATAAACATAACTTCTCTATAAACATCGCACGCAACTGTCAATTAAAATTAATATTAAAAACTCAATATAAACTAAAGAAAAATGAGACATAAACAATTAAATAATTACAAAGTTTTACCATTGCACAAAACCCTCCACTTAACATATTAAAAAACGAGGACCTCCCCGAAGGGAGTCCTGTACACTAGAGAGAATTAATACATACTATCTACCTTAAATAATATCTATATCCCGACATTGTCTAGCCGCCGACAATATATTCGACACATACATATATAAGCGCGTACATATATACATGTAGTACATGCACACAACGCGTATACGCACAACACACGCGCGAAACGTATCAAATTAAGAAAAGAGCGAAACATATTGCGGGGCCAAACGAGCCGAGACTTCTCCCGTATATCAGGCAACCATACGTCGGGAAGAAGTTGCACACTCGACTTGTTAAGTCAAGGCCTACTGGGATTTCCCCCGGCAACTCAGAAAACGTGCCACCTCAGCGCGCCACATAGTCCCCCGATACCGAGAAACTGAACACATCAAGCGGACGGCCAGGCGAAAGAGTTTGCAACGGATTTCAATGTACTAAACCGCCCCCGCACGCAACATTTTAACACTATCAAGCGTAACTTTAAATATATTTTTTAAAAAAATTTACATTTTCAATACGGTTTAATGTGTCGTCATGTATATAAATATTCATCATTTCTGAGAACATACGTTTTTTAAAATTATTTTCGATGTCCATGATACATGTTTTATTAAAATCAATACTATGTCCTGTGTTAATTGTGTGGACCGCTAAAGCGGATCTGTCATTTTTATTTTTTACGTCATATTTATGTTCTCTTATACGGGTTTTAAGTTTACGCTTACTTGTGCCTATATATAACGCTGGGCAATCCCGAGATGGTATCTTATATACAATATTACAAATTTCATTCTTTACCGTTTTATGTTTACCTAATTTAATAATCCTGTTAAATTTATTAATAGTGCGATTAATCAATAGAAAGTCATGTTTCTTAATATATACGATCAGTTTCGGGGTTAATCCCTTTATGAATGGTAAAACAATTCTTGGTCTCCGAATTTGATTTCTGTTCATTAGATTATTATTTATGTGTGAAATTCTTTTGTTGATATATTTTGTTATACGAAAGCCCTCAATCTCCACGAGAAGCCACCAACGACTCTCATCTTCTGGTTTATAAGATGAGGTTGGTCTGCTGGCTTCGTGGGACCGTTCATCCTTTTGAGGCCCATTTCCGCTCCTCTCTGGACCATACTTTCGGTCGGAGCGGGTCTGTCCCAAATTCACGTGGGACAGCGGGCACTCAAGCTCTTGGGTCGCGGTTTTCGTCCCGGTTAACCGCTCCCTTTGGCGTTTCCCGAGCACACCGGACGGTACCTGAGGGAATATCCAATTTTCCCGCAGCCACCGCGGGTAAGAGGCTTAGTCGGATCGAAAGTCGAGCCCATTCGCCTCTTCGGCTGTTCCTTCCCTTTTTTCCTTGGTGGACTAGCACTCTTCTTCTCCTGCCTTGTGTTCAGAACTCTTGCTCGGGCCATTAGGCCTGCCGAACCTCCTACTCTTCGGAGATCAATTGGCCGGCGAGCTTTCTTCGGAGAGCCGAACCTTGGGCTTCTCCTATGAGACTGTCGAGTCGTCGACGCCAATTGGGAGACGATGGGCCGCAGCGCATTCTTAGCCTTTGGCGAACCTTTTTTCCGCTTCGGCTTATACGCCATTTCGGGAAGCAGAGACCCTTCCTCCGTAGGTGGTGGACGATATACTTTTTCGCCTTCTATCGTCTGCTCCGCTTCCGTGGCGAGGTCCAGCATCTGTTCAATTGAGCTCACTTTCGCTCTCTTGAACAGCCGTTGAAGCTGTGGCAGCATGTTCCGATATAAATGATGGAGCTGCTGTGCTTCAGTCGGCGTAGGGACTATCTTTCGCAGTATTGTGATAGAGCACGTCATGTAGTCCCTAACCGGTTCATCGGGTCCTTGAGTCCGTGCGTTGGGCTCGACGATGATCCTCTGCTGGAAACGTTGGCTCATTCCGTACCAACGTTTAGCCGAAGTCACGAAATCTTGCCAGGAATGCCACTTGTGTTCTTCATTCTGGTACCAGGTGGCAGCAGTGTCTGTCAGCAGTTACGAGAGTGGCGGCAGTAACTCGTCTTCTGACGGTTTGGCCAGGATCCTGCAATCCTCGATCCTGGGTAGGAAGGCGTCAATGCTCTGGCTCTTGTCACCAGAGAACTTAATCTACCAGTTCCTAACATTGCCGCCTACGTCCCGAGGTGTTCCATTCAACCTCGATGATGTAGAGTAGCTTGGTGTTGAAAATGTCCGACTGTTGTGTGGCGAGCTGCGCGCTTGCGGAATCCTCTGTAATTCACGTGCATTCCCCCCTCCCCTTCCAAGCTCCATCAGGCTTTGTCTGAGGGGAGCTTGTGCGTTATTGCTCGCCATTTACTTGCGCCTCGCTTATTTCGCTCACGTCAGGACCATGACACGTATATGTGTCCTGAAATTGCACATGGTGAGATTGGTTGGCACCGTCCAATCTCGTGCTGTACGCGGTTTGAGTGCGCTCGGACATTAGCTTATCCATCTTCTTCGTAAGGTCATTAACTTTTTGGATAAGCTCCACTAAGTTCTGGGAGAACGATCGAGGGATTCTAAACGTGTTTCCCTCGTCTGAGACCAATGATAGCCATTCTTCCGCTCGTTCGGATTGTGGCTCTGACTTGGTCGCGGCTGACGTCGTTTCGTCTAGCTCGACGTCCTCGAAATCCTGCACCGTTCTGTGCAGGTTGTCCTTAACCGCAGCGTTCTCCCGCAGTACCAGATATACTTCCTGACCTGGGCTAGGTTCATCAGACTCCTCGTCTTGATGTTCACCTAGCATGTGCAGCCACCTATTTCTTCGTTGGAGACGGCTGCGAACTGCTGTGGCTTCATCCTCCTCCTGGTTAAACTCCTGGGCCGAATAGTTTCCTAATAGCCACTGGTGAAGTCGCTCGGCTTTCCCATGAACCGAGCCTGCCGATTTTAGGTTCAAGGCGTCCAGGTGTAATTGATTTGCTCCCGGGTGAGCGTCTCGATCCATGCGTCAATCTGACTATCGATGTCCATCTGCTGAGCGGACATCTTCAGTTGTAGCGTCATTTGTACGTTTAACAGTATGTCGCCTCGCTGGCTCGACGCACCATGTGTATGCAAGGTTACGTGCTATCGATTATTTAAATTTGGCGTTACTTGCCAAATGTCCAATCCGCGTAACAGGGTTTTGCTTTTACCTAAGCTAACCGCTAAAGCGCAAAACCGGATGCTGAAAGTAAGTCCTGTCTTACTTTGACCAAGGAAGCACTACAGAGTTTAAATTATTTTTAACAAATTTACTATTAAATTTTCACTAAACTACTGCCTGGCTATTACCTTGCGCTAACTTAACGGTACTATATAATAAATAATAAATAAATAAATAAATAAATAAATTAAATAATTAAAGTTACCGCGCGCTTGACCTCTTACAAAAATGTAACCTATAATACAATTTGTAAAGGTCTGAGCCAGGTTATAAGCTTCCTGTTTTGTGCCAGCAAAAGCCAGTTAAACCTTGCATGCACTTACGAATAATTTAGTTTGACCGATTAATTGCCACCAGGTTATGTCGCGCTGTGTCGCGTGCTTTCGTTCCTCTAGGTGGCGCTAGTTACTTGGTTCGGTCTAAACTATCCAATTTCCAAGTAACGCTGGTCGATCTATCGATTTCGTTTGAAAACTCACCAAATTTCCTATTTGTGTTCTTTTGTCTACTACTAAGTAGTCGAGACGAGAAAAATAAAAAAGAATTTAATTGTTTATAACAATTCTATTTCTTAATAAACATATCCCGTCTCGTGAGGGAACGAAAGAGTACCGAAATATACTTCCCAATTAACAATATTATTAACAATTGAACAACTATATCGTGCTTGTTAATTTTTCCGACGTCCTTTATCCCAAATCCACACGTATTGGGCACCCGTTGTAACGGGGTAGGTACTGGAGAATGTAAGGCCCCGGTCAGGCCCAATCTGTCCCAACTTACCAACCTTAAGTGTACAGTCCCACGATGCGGCCGGGAATCACTTTGATTCCCGTGCAATGCCATTAACAACGTCAAACACCTCGTTTGACTTTAATATTGTGTGTTGGGCCCTATGCCCAAAATTGCCAACTAGAATAAACACCGGAGAGTGCGGTATTTGTGGGATAGGACTATGACCAGTAAGAAACGTTATCAACAATCGATATATTACGTTAATCGACGAGAAAGATCGTCTTGCCGAGTCAATTTATTAAATAAATAATCAAACAATAATAAATTAGCGTTAACAATTTAAGGGGAGTCGTACCGCTCAGGGGAAAAAGAGGAACGCTTCCTGGACCGTACCAGGTAAATCGGGGTACGAAATATTAAATAGACTCGTGGGTTTAAATGTGGTGGACCACTTACCGCGAATCCGAATATTTCGTCTCGGCGGGAAAAGACTGGGCAACGGAGAGAGAGCTAGGCCTCGTGATTATCTCTCTCTCTCTCTCTCTCTCTCTCTCTCTCTCTCTGAGAATCGTTCATTATTGGGTCCTTAAGCTTTGGCCGAACGTTTATTTCAATTTTGGTAACCGTACAGGACCCTGAACGATTTTCTTAAGTGTCATTTAAATGAGGTTAGGTGATCCACCTCCCAGACGTCTCGCGACGTCGAGTTTCCGACAACTTTGAGTGGAGAATTTTTACCGAGGGATCATGTTACACCAGTGCTGATTTTTGTAAGCTCCCTGGCTTATTTCCTTGTATTGCATTTGCCGGAGCCAACTTCTTGCATTGTGATCGACCCGTACCTGACACCGTGCGTTCGCCGTTCTACTGCCGCCTGGGTCTTCAATTGCTGTATTGGGGAGAGAAGAGCAACTGTTGCGTGTGATATGTGCATAATGTTTAAACTATATTGAGTTTGTGCGTTTTATGGACATTTTTATATTTAAGTAAAGTGAGGTTATGTCATTTTATTTTTCTTTCCTCGACACGTGGCTGATCGGGTTACCGACAGTCGGTAACTCAATCTGCTATCATTATCATTGTTAACATAATTAGTCTTTGCATTGGCAGATGACTCCACCATTACTGTTTTTACACTTTACTTAACTTTCTTTTACGGCGCTGATATGTTTAATTTGTATTTTGTTATTACTACTACCATGACTTGATTATGCTCGTTAGTTCTTTTCGAAGCGCTTTTGTGTATCTTTTTGTTTTTGATAAGCGGCTACATATGTGCTTCACTTGTAGGAGAGTTGTGTATGTAATTCATGCTTAGTTTTCCTGTATTCTTATTGACACTTAACTTGCGCAAATTATGTGATTTATTTTAAAGTTATTATGCAGTATATGACCTATTATTAATTTATGGAACTATTTTATATTTTTTGGTTATTTTTGCCATATCTTTCATTAATTGCGTAGTTTAATATTTGTATGCATTCTGTACATAATTTGCGCAGTTCAATGTTTGTATGCGTTCTTATATATTTATTATTAATTTTATTTATTTAAGCAGTCAAAATATTTGTTCGCGTTCTTTCATAATTTTATCTATATATTTATTTGTATATTTGCTGCTCCCTGGGGTGTATAAAATGCTCATAGATGAGTACTTCGAGCGTATCTAGGTCTATTAGGTGCTCTCGTTGTAGCAAAAATATTTCCGTTTTGATTAGAGTCTGCACTCTTTGTGGCAAGCACTTCCACCCAGGCTGCGCCTCTATTTACTTGCAAAGCAAATCAGAAGATTTTTGCTGTGTTAATAACTTGGGTCGTCCAGTCGATAGATCTGTTTATCTAAATTCACTTGGTTGTAGGTCTGCCTCCGCCTCATCGACTGCTGCTCGACATTTGGTTTTGGACTCAAATCGTCCCATAGACCTTACACCGCCGTCGCGGCACAGTAACTTGGTTCTTCCCGTATCGGCTACCTTTGAACAGGCAATGGATTTACCATCTGACTGGGAGTCCATGTCCCAATCCCAACAAATGGCTTTCCTTTTCCGTAGTTCTAGGACGGACACGGCCTCCATTAATGTTCGGTTAGACGATATTAATTCTAAACTCGAGCAACAAAACTCGCGCATTTCGGCCCTTGAACGTGAGAACGTCACACTGCGTGGTGAGATTGAGCAGTTGAAGTTTGCGCGTCCAAGTGTTTTGCCTAATACTCAGGTGAAGGTCGTTGGCATCCCTTCTTCATGTTCTTTAACTCCCTTGGAACTAGCTAAGAACATTCTTTTATGTTTGAATTTGAGTCACCTTTGTATTGACATACTGGACGCACGCTCGCTTACTTCAAAGAATTCTTCAGACTCATCACTTGGTACCAAGCCTTTTACAATTAGATTTAAATCAGCTGAGGTACGTAACTTCATTCTGGAAACCAAACGTAAGTTTGGTAGGATTAATCTTGGTGACGTATTTGTCGATGCTGGCAATCTTTCATCGAAATCGATCAACATTTATGAAATGTTGCCACCTGCAGTCCATGAGCTTCATTTGTTAGCAAAAGCTAAGCTGAAGCCGCTTAAATTTAAGCATGTTTGGGCGCGTGATGGAAGGATTTTTGTGAAAAAGGATGATGACTCTGATCGCATTGAGATTAATAATGAGGCTGATCTCGAGAAGTTATTATGACTCTGTCCAGCAACAGCCAAAAATTTGTGTAGGGTCCGTTCTACACTTAGATTGGCCCAGGTCAATGCGAATTCCTTGTTGACCCATCTTGCGGAATTGGAGTCGTTGGTTACGGTTGAGGAGGTTGATGTTCTTTCAGTTGCTGAGACATGGTGTTCACCCAATCGCACTAGTTCTATATATAACCTACCTAATTACACACTCATACGTAATGATCGTGGTCTAGCATCAGCCACTGGCAGACGTGATTTTATACAGGGTGGTGGGGTGGCTTGCTTTATTAAAAATGATATAATGTTCCGAGTTCTTGAAGCCCCCCAGATTGAGAACATAAATGATACTGAGTACTTGCTTTTGGAGTTATCACTTGACTCTACAAAGATTTTGTTGGCTTCTGTTTATCGTCGGCCTAAGGGTCAAGTTCTTTGAAGATTTTTTAAGACACTTCAAGAGTACCTCCATTTGTATGATAATGTCATCATAGCCGGTGATCTGAATTCAAACTTCTTAGTTGCAGATTATTATAGCTCGCATTTAATGAACCTGATCACTGAACATTCTCTCCATTTGGTACCATTTAAGGCTACTCATCACACTGATGGCTCCGACACTTGGCTTGATGTCTTCATTACCGACTCAGATACTAAAGTGATTTCAACTAAGCAATCATCTAGCCCCTTTATCTGTGGTCACGATTTTTTAATTATTGATTATTACATGCCTGCTAACCTTAAAACCCCTTGTGTTCGTACTGTCCGTGACTTCACCAAATTTAATCCGGCTGACTTCTCCAAATCTATCATGGACGATCTCAAGTTTATCCATGGACCGCATCCACTTACGGATGTAGATGCTTTGTTAGATTCCACCCGCAATTCCCTTATTGCTAATCTTGATAAATATGCGCCCTTTACTACTCGTATGGTTCGTCCTCGTCGGGCACCTTGGATGTCTCGCCTGCTTTTAGACAGACGGAAACAGCGCGACAAATTATATAAATCAGCCAAACGTCTTCGAGATGGCAACTTACTTCTGGAGTATAAACGGCTACGTAGGAACTTGAAGCGAGATATTAAATTGGCCCGTGAGGCCTACTTTGAAGCGAAGTTACGGGCCAATTTAAATAATTCTGATTGCTGGCGCCTTTTGAGAAGGTTGGGACTTATTGGTGATTCCACCAATTCCCCTTTAAACTATTTTTCTATTAATGAGTTGTCTGAACATTACGTTTCGGTGACTAGGCGCCATCCACCATGTCATCGGCACCAGTTGGCTGAGATCTTGGGCAGCACTGTTGACTCTGGATATCCATCTTTTTCCTTTCGCCCTGTTACGTCAGACGAAGTTACGAAAGCCTTTCATCTCTGCTTACCTAAGGCTAGGGGTCGTAGTTTGGACGGTTTGTCCTTGTATTATTTTAAGGATGTGATCCATATAATTGCCCCAATTTTTACAATGTTATTTAATTCTTCTTTACAAAGCAGGACCTACCCCTCCTTATGGAAGCGTGCTTTGATAATCCCGTTAAGCAAAATTTCTAAACCTCTTTCGCCAACTGATACTAGGCCAATAGCAAATCTTGCCCATTTTGCCAAGGTGTTTGATCGTCTGATTTCTCAGCAAATGGTGGATTTCCTTGAGGGTAATTGTATCTTGTCACCTTTTCAGTCGGGATTTCGCTCATCTTTTAGTACTCAAACTGCTTTGATCCGTATCACTGATGATATTCGACTGGCCATTGACCAGGGCATGGTTACCTTTCTACTGCTGTTTGATTTCAAAAAAGCATTCGATACTATTGGCCACATTGAACTCTTGAAGGCTCTTAAATGTTTAAATTTCGATAATGAAGCTATCGAATTGCTCCACTCTTACTTGAGTGGTCGTACTCAGGCGGTTGTTGGGAAGGATGGTATTCTTTCAGAGTTCCTCGACACTTTTACTAGAGTCATTCAGGGCTCTACCCCAGGTCCTGCCTTATTTTTGGCTTTTATTAATTCTATTATAAGCCGACTGCGTTTTACTAGAGGTATGCTATTTGCTGATGATCTCCAGCTGTCCATACATTGCCGACTAGCTGATTGTAATGCTTGTATCGAGAAATTGATAGCGGATGATCATATGGTTTCTAGTTGGGCTCGAGAGCATGGCCTGGACCTTAACTTCACCAAGACTAAAGCCATATTAATTGGATCAGCCCAACAGTTGAGATTTATTGATCGAAACTCCTTGTCCCCGGTTATAGTTGATGGCCATGTGATTGACTTGGTTGATTCCGTACGTGACCTTGGGATACTTATCTGCAATAATTTACAGTGAAATGACCATATTTCCTCGGTGGCTTCAAGGGTCCATGGTGCTTTGCACAAATTGAGAAGCTGTGGCAATGTTCTTTCTATGCCATTGCGTAAACGATTGGTTGCTTCATTAATCTTACCATACTTTGATTATGGGTGCCTAGTCTACTGTGACCTTCCAGATTATTTAAATATTAAGCTGCAGCGACTTCTCAATGTATGCGTTAGGTATATTTTTCGCTTAAGAAAAGATGCAAGGTTGGAGGACTTTTTTGTGAAGTTGGATTGGCTTACCGTGGACCAACGGCGTGACTATTTTATGGGAGTTTCGATTTACAAGATTTTAACGACTGGAAGGCCTGAATATCTCCTTGAGTTACTCCCTCCACCTAGTGTTGAGGTCCGTCGGTCGGATCGCAATAGGCAGTCGTGCTTCGAGCGACCTAATGCATTATCTAACACCTATAAGAAGTCGTTTACTTTGCAAGCCATGGATTTGTGGGACTCCTTACCGTCCGAATTGAGACTTCTCAGAAGTTTAAACTCCTTTAAGTCTCGCCTTCACGACTACTTGTTTACCAGAGATAGAGTATAATTAATTAATTAATAATTAATTAATTAATTGTTTGTTATTAGGTATAAATAAGACTTGAACACCAATTGTAATTTAACTGTAAATAACATGTATATTTTGTATAAATTTGTACGACTGTAAACTGCGCCGTCCTTGGTACATTTCTAGATTTAGTTTTAGCTATTAGATTTAGTTTTTACTAGCGTGATTGATAATTGAATGTCAAAGAAGCACGAATATTGTCGTCTCAATGTGCACATATCACCTTTATTGTCCGTAATAAGTCAATTTAATATTGTATTACTTTTGTTTTTACTAAAACTGTTGCGGTATTCTTTGTAAATTTCTTGTAATTTGCCTTAAGGATGATCTATCCTAGGCAAAAATAAACTTATTTCAATCAATCAATCACTCCAACGGTCGGGAAGGCTGCCGACTCCTGGCTTCCTTACTTCCCTTACTGTGGGACGTGCTGCTTCGCACGCCGACGTGGAGGTGGGTGGGGATAAATACCTCACACCCACACACCAGATGCACCGACACTTCAGTTCTTTTATCGCGTAAAAGTTTCACACCGGCTTCTCAGCACGTGGTTGTTGCCGTACGCGCATGAACTCGATACGCGCCACGCTGTATATCCTATTTCGCGTTGCTTACCTGATCGGTAACTCGCTTACCGTTATAAAATTAATAATTTTATTATACAAAAAGAAGAAGAATTTTGGGAGTGAGGTGATTTGAACCCTTTTCGTTCAGGTTCTCGTTACCCCTCCTTCGCTAGTCAAGTTCATACTGCCCGCCGGAGTAGGAACCAAACCTCTTGACTCGTATGATTTCAATCTTGGTCGCGTCAGGCGCCCAAGGTTGGAATAGGCACAAGTCGAGCAAGTAAACTCAGGATACCAAAATTCATATGTTGTATATACAACTTTTAAATCTACTATTAAGTATGGGTGGAAAGTGATATTTACATTAAAATTGGTATTATGCGATTTCCAAATTTTTCTCGTGTGGGTCGAAGGTTTTTGAATGTATTGCATAGAACAAGCAGAATATAGTTGGAAACACCACATTTCACTGCTTGGGCGCTTTACGTGCAAAACTTTGGAATTCTCGAATACCATATTAATATTGCTCGTAAGAATACCAAAATTCGTACGCTGTATGCTTATCGTTGACACGTACTATTAAGTACGGTTTGGCATGTGACTTTTACATTTAACTTGGTATAATACCATTACCAAATTTCTTTCCGTGAGCCTGATAACAGAAACTTTCTGGAATTCAGAAACGCGCAGGGAGGCTCGGCCGCCCTAGTTTTTAAGTTATTTTACACGTTTATATATATTTTAGGAATTCTTACACCACTGTGGGAGTTACCATTACCTGTGGGAATATTCGCATACATTCTTACTGTTATTACAATTATTAAAAAATTGAAATTAAGTAATACTGTAAGACTAGAAGTCGCCCTCTTTAAAAATAATTACAAGCATCTATTAAATAAATTTGATATCACTCATTATTCACAATCTTGCGAGAGATACGCTTGTACAAGCAGTTTGTGCCGAACTTAAATATTCTAGTTTATTCTGTGACATATATACTGCGGAATATTACTAGTATACTTACTTGTACTAATGTAAGCATCTATTTGTAGAAGTGTTCGTGTATATATATATATGGATTATTCCACGTGAATTAGTCCAATCAAAATTTTATAATGCACCAAATTTTGGGTACACATTGCAAATGTTTTTCATAATACAGAAAAAAATTTTTAGGTATCGAAATCTATTTGCTCAAAAGTTATTCTAACCTCAGAAAGTGAATTGTTCCTAGTTTTTTTCAACACCAGCTGGGTTCACCGCTATTTAACTCAAAATCTATCAACTTTTACTATAGAACATTATATGTAACATTCGTTGCTAATTATGTCTAGAATATATTCTGCTGGGTTAGAATTTCTAATCTCAAGGCCAATGTTGCATAAACTATATGTCAATATTCAACTTGAAAAAAGTGTAAGTGCGCCACTATTGATTTTTTTTATCCAAAAGTTTAAAAGAAAGCTTGGAACAATACCTATTAATTGGTCTGTAGCGTTTTTATGGCCTTCAATTCTGTAAAAAGTTATAATAATTTAAAGAAAAACAAAAAATTCACAAAAATTATCATGGTAATTCCCATTTAAATTTTTACAAATATTTCGTGTTTCTTTAAATTATCATAACTTTTTACAGAATTGAAGGCCATAAATTACTTCCGACCATTTGAAAGATATTGCTCCAAGCTTTCTTTTAGACTTTTGGATAAAAAAATCAATTGTGGCGCATTTACACTTTTTTTTGAGCTGAATATTCTCATGTAGTTATGTAACATTGATCTTGAGACTAGAAATTCTAACCCAGAAGAATAAATTCTAGACATAATTAGCAACGAATGTTACATATAATGTTCTATAGTAAAAGTTGATAGATTTTGAGTTAAATAGCGGTGAACCCAGCTGGTGTTGAAAAAACCTTGGAAAAATTCACTTTTTGAGGTTAGAATAACTTTTGAGCAAATAGATTTCGATACCTAAAAATTTTTTTCTGTATTCTGAAAAACATTTGCAATGTGTACCCAAAATTTGGTGCATTATAAAATTTTGATTGGACTTATTCACGTGGAATACCCCATATACTATTGGTTTCACGTGAGTGGTCCGATCAAATTTTAAATGCCCCAAATTTTGGGTACACATTGCAAATGTTTTTCATAATACAGAAAAAAATTTTTAGGTATCGAAATCTATTTGCTCAAAAGTTATTCTAACCTCAGAAAGTGAATTGTTCCTAGTTTTTTTCAACACCAGCTGGGTTCACCGCTATTTAACTCAAAATCTATCAACTTTTACTATAGAACATTATATGTAACATTCGTTGCTAATTATGTCTAGAATATATTCTGCTGGGTTAGAATTTCTAATCTCAAGGCCAATGTTGCATAAACTATATGTCAATATTCAACTTGAAAAAAGTGTAAGTGCGCCACTATTGATTTTTTTTATCCAAAAGTTTAAAAGAAAGCTTGGAACAATACCTATTAATTGGTCTGTAGCGTTTTTATGGCCTTCAATTCTGTAAAAAGTTATAATAATTTAAAGAAAAACAAAAAATTCACAAAAATTATCATGGTAATTCCCATTTAAATTTTTACAAATATTTCGTGTTTCTTTAAATTATCATAACTTTTTACAGAATTGAAGGCCATAAATTACTTCCGACCATTTGAAAGATATTGCTCCAAGCTTTCTTTTAGACTTTTGGATAAAAAAATCAATTGTGGCGCATTTACACTTTTTTTTGAGCTGAATATTCTCATGTAGTTATGTAACATTGATCTTGAGACTAGAAATTCTAACCCAGAAGAATAAATTCTAGACATAATTAGCAACGAATGTTACATATAATGTTCTATAGTAAAAGTTGATAGATTTTGAGTTAAATAGCGGTGAACCCAGCTGGTGTTGAAAAAACCTTGGAAAAATTCACTTTTTGAGGTTAGAATAACTTTTGAGCAAATAGATTTCGATACCTAAAAATTTTTTTCTGTATTCTGAAAAACATTTGCAATGTGTACCCAAAATTTGGTGCATTATAAAATTTTGATTGGACTTATTCACGTGGAATACCCCATATATATATATATATATTGTAATAGTTTGACTGCCGCGCGGTTGTTTATTTTATCATCGCGGCTGCTCAGCGGCACGGTTGAATTTACCGTATTTAAATAAACGTATTTTTCCGGCGTGCCGTTCGGATAACGGTCAGGTAAAAATCAAATCTGAAATTGACCGTAAAATAGATATCGTACGTGGGTTAAATTCAATTACTCGAACACCGGATTGAATTTGTATTAATAAAGTGACTTTATTGAAATAAATCTAAGAATAAATTACAAGTCGGTAAATGGCCGGCTTGTAGAGAGAGAGGGGAAAAATATCGCGAACTAAAGTAATATACACAGTCAACGGGACTGGTATAGCGCAATAAACAATTTATTCTTTATGAAATAAAACGTGATCGTGTGAAGTGCTACCACTTACTTTCTCGAGTTCCATGCTGGAATCGTAAAACGATCAGCTGGTGGGTCGCTCTCTCTCTCTCTCTCTCTCTCTCTCTCGCTCTTTCGCTCGCTTCCGTTACGGTATCGGACGAGT
Organism: Theocolax elegans; assembly: GCA_026168455.1. Lineage (NCBI taxonomy): Eukaryota > Metazoa > Arthropoda > Insecta > Hymenoptera > Cerocephalidae > Theocolax > Theocolax elegans. Next base: position 8,767,886 of record CM047429.1, read on the forward strand.
GATCTGTTCGCCTCTGCACCAAGGTTGCATCGCTGCAGGTCGATTTCCGACGGCGAAACTCACACCGCGAATGCAGGATCAACCTGCACTTAAAAGCACACAAGTGCACCACGGCTAAATGATTACAGCGAAGCTAAAACACGGGACGCGGGGGGGACAACACTTGTCGTGTCTCCCCCCCCCTCTTATGTATTCAGGTGTGCGCGCGAAGCCGATCTCGCCCGTGTAGACACGACGAACCGAGCCGATCCGAATCTTGCCGTCCCTGGCCGATGCGAACATTATGACGCTGTTCGCTCGTGTTGCTCGAATTCGTCAAACGGTAAGGTAAACATTATAATAAGGTAAATATAATTGTCACCTTACCGTTACAATATATATATATATATATATATATATATATATATATATATATACTAGGGGGGCTTCGCCCCCCTGCGCGCTTCGCGCGCCAACCCCCTATTTTTAATTTCGAAAAAGGTTTTTCATAATTAATTTATTTAAAATAATGTTTTAAATTGTATTATTTTTTCACTACCATGGACACCTTAAAAATTAAACAGATTCACACAACACCTTGGAGGTATTGCTATAGTTATTATAATTTATAAATAAAAGTTTACCAAAATTTAGTGTAATGAAATCAGAATAAAAATAATAAAAAAAAATAAAGACATATTAAATGTTAACTGTAAATTTTAAACTATATGAATTCTTATAAAGCTTAAATTTATATTTTATTAATTATAAATGTTAATGAAAAATTAAATTACCAAAAATAGTAAAGTGCATATATTTAATTGTAGTATTTAGTAAAAACCTATTAAAATTTTAGATTATTTTAAACAGATCTAAATAGAACTTTACCTCCTAAAATTAATTTATTTAATGACGAAGGGTCATCGCCAAGAGTTTTATATGTCATTAATATTTTGTACTTTAATAGTAATAAAACTTCCTTCTTAATTAAATTAATTTTTGTATTATTTTTAAAGAATTATTTATAAAATTTTAGCGCTATATAAATAAAAACCTGTTTCTTCCATTTCTCCCGTGATTCGTAATTTGCACTCTCTTTCAAAATTTGCGTTTTAATCCATAATTATATCCAATTTATTTTTACTATGCAGAGCCCAAATATTTATTTTGATTATTATAAACAAATTCATTTCTTAAATATCCTTCTATTTCTAATAAATACATACTTGTTTATTTAAAATATTGTGTTATGTAAATATAAATTATCTACACACTTATATATCCATACAATTTTGAAATATTAATTTAAAAAATATATAAATTAAATGCTCCTAAATTAATAGTTTTTGAAAATCTATTCATATGTAATTCGTATTTTATATTGCCACTGTTAAAATTTGAATTTTCTTTTGCCTATACTGTTTATAATAGAATTATCTTAAAAATGCAATAATTAATATATTTAATTTTTAACCCATTGTATATATCATATGGATATTTGGAAAAGTGTATGTTATACTTGATTAATATTTATTTAATCTTCAAACAATTTTGCATCTGTATTTAAAGCATTACATTGAATTTTAGATCCGTTATTATTATTGGGTATACGTTTAAAAATTTTATGAGTTTTATCAAGAATGAGTAGACAAATACACATTCTTTCAAGTTATGTTCACAACTTTTTTTGCGCACGGAAAAAATACGTATATTATGTATTCTTGAAAAAACAATTTAAAAATATATATATATTATATAAATATTACGCCGCACGCACATACATATATATACATATATATGGTCTATTTCACGTCAAGTGGTACGATGAAAATTTTAAATCACTCCAAAATTTGAGAACAGGCTGGAAACATCTTCCAGAACATACAAAAAAAATTTAAGTGTTAAAAATAATTTGCTTAAGAGTTATTCGACCATGAAAAGTGGAAATTTTTCAATTTATTAGAAAAATTTCTATTTTTAAAGCCATTTATCTCAAAATCTGTTGATTCTTTTGAAACAACATTACAAACAACTTTTGTTTAAATTAATCTTTAGAACTTATCTACCATGGTTACATTTCTTAATTTTAAAATCTCGAAGAGATAGAACACCCGGACATATTGAATATCAAAAAAAGGCTACCACACCATAATCGATTTTAATCTAACACCTCTCAAAAGTTCACATTTTTCGCGAGCTTTCGAATGGATTGGGTTAGCTTATTGGCCAAGACCGCTGTTGTAAGTTATGCCTCATAAACCTCATAAAATCACTAATTTTCACGTATTTTAGGACATAACTTACACCAAAGGTTTAATATATATATATAATATATATGGCGTATTCCACGTGAAGTGGTCCGATCAAAATTTTAAAATGCACCAAATTTTGAGTACACTTTGCCAATTTTTTCGCAGAATACATAAAAAAATTTTTAGGTACTGGAATTTATTAGCTCAAAAGTTATTATAACCTCAAAAAGTGAACTTTATCCAGTTTTTTTCAACACCAGCTGGGTTTATCGCTATTTAACTCAAAATCTATCAACTTTTACTATACAAACATTCGTTGCTAATTATGTGTAGAATTTATCCTTCTGGGTTAGAATTTCTAATCTTAAGGTCAATGTTACATAAACTACATGTCAATATTCAACTTAAAAAAGTGTAAGTTCGCCGCAATTGATTTTTTTATCCAAAAGTCTAAAAGAAAGCTTGGAGCAATACCTTTCAAATAGTCTGTAGCTTTTTATGGTCTTCAATTCTGTAAAAAGTTATGATAATTTAAAGAAAAACAAAAAATTCTTCGAATGGATTGGGTTAGCTTATTGGCCAAGACCGCTGTTGTAAGTATGCCTCATAAACCTCATAAAATCACTAATTTTCACGTATTTTAGGACATAACTTACACCAAAGGTTTAATATATATATATAATATATATGGCGTATTCCACGTGAAGTGGTCCGATCAAAATTTTAAAATGCACCAAATTTTGAGTACACTTTGCCAATTTTTTCGCAGAATACATAAAAAAATTTTTAGGTACTGGAATTTATTAGCTCAAAAGTTATTATAACCTCAAAAAGTGAACTTTATCCAGTTTTTTTCAACACCAGCTGGGTTTATCGCTATTTAACTCAAAATCTATCAACTTTTACTATACAAACATTCGTTGCTAATTATGTGTAGAATTTATCCTTCTGGGTTAGAATTTCTAATCTTAAGGTCAATGTTACATAAACTACATGTCAATATTCAACTTAAAAAAGTGTAAGTTCGCCGCAATTGATTTTTTTATCCAAAAGTCTAAAAGAAAGCTTGGAGCAATACCTTTCAAATAGTCTGTAGCTTTTTATGGTCTTCAATTCTGTAAAAAGTTATGATAATTTAAAGAAAAACAAAAAATTCACAAAAATTAACATGGTATTTCCCATTTAAATTTTTAAAAAAATTTGGTGTTTGTGTGTTCAAAAAATGTGATCTTTTGAGCGGTGTTAGATCAAAATCGATTGTGGCGTGGTCGCCTTTTTTTGATATTCAATATTTCCGGGCGTTCTATCTCTTCGAGATTTTAAAATTAGGAATTGTAACCCAAGTAGATAAGTTCTAAAGATTATTTTGAACAAAAGTTGTTTATAATGTATTTTTAAAAAAATCAATAGATTTTGGGATAAATAGCTTTGAAAATAATATTTTCTCTAAAAAATTGAAAAATTTCCATTTTTCGTGGTGGAATAACTCTTAGCCAAATTATTTTTAACACCTCGAATTTTTTTTCTATCTTCTGGAAGATATTTCCAGTCTGTTCACAAAATTTGGAGTGATTTCAAATTTTCATCGTACCACTGATGTGAAATAGCCCATATATATAGTAATGAACAATTAACTTACCAAAAATAGTAAAGTGCATATACTTAATTGTAGTATTTAGTAAAAACCTATTAAAATTTTAGATTATTGGAAACGGATTTAATAGAACTTTACCTCCTAAAATTAATTTATTTAAGTCATCGCCAAGAGTTCTATATGTCATTAATATTTTGTACTTTAAGAGTAATAAAACTTTCTTCTTAATTAAATTAATTTTTGTATTAGCTTTAAAGAATTATTTATAACATTTTAGCGGTATATAAATAAAAACCTGTTTCTTCCATTTCTCCCGTAATTCGTAATTTGCACCCTCTTTCAAAATTTGCGTTTTAATCCATAATTATATCCAATTTATTTTTCCCTTTAGTTACAGAGCCCATATATTATTTTAATTATTATGAACAAAGGTTGTTTATAATGTATTTTTAAAAAAATCAATAGATTTTGGGATAAATAGCTTTGAAAATAATATTTTCTCTAAAAAATTGAAAAATTTCCATTTTTCGTGGTGGAATAACTCTTAGCCAAATTATTTTTAACACCTCGAATTTTTTTTCTATCTTCTGGAAGATATTTCCAGTCTGTTCACAAAATTTGGAGTGATTTCAAATTTTCATCGTACCACTGATGTGAAATAGCCCATATATATAGTAATGAACAATTAACTTACCAAAAATAGTAAAGTGCATATACTTAATTGTAGTATTTAGTAAAAACCTATTAAAATTTTAGATTATTGGAAACGGATTTAATAGAACTTTACCTCCTAAAATTAATTTATTTAAGTCATCGCCAAGAGTTCTATATGTCATTAATATTTTGTACTTTAAGAGTAATAAAACTTTCTTCTTAATTAAATTAATTTTTGTATTAGCTTTAAAGAATTATTTATAACATTTTAGCGGTATATAAATAAAAACCTGTTTCTTCCATTTCTCCCGTAATTCGTAATTTGCACCCTCTTTCAAAATTTGCGTTTTAATCCATAATTATATCCAATTTATTTTTCCCTTTAGTTACAGAGCCCATATATTTATTTTAATTATTATGAACAAAGGCATTCCTTAAATAACCTTTTGTTTCTAATAAATACATACTTGTTTACATAAAATATTGTTATAAAGTATTGTTATAAATTGTAATAAAATACGTAATCTACTTACTTATATATCCATACAATTTTTAAATTTTGATTTGATTAATATTTAAATTAAATACTACTAAAATAATAATTTTCGAAAAATTTTTGAATGTGATTCGTATTTTATATTGCCTCTGTTAAAATTTGAATTTTCTATTGCCATTACTGTTTATAATAGAATTATCTTTAAAATGCAATAATTAATGTTTTAATTTTTAATTTATTGTGTATTTCACATATAGATATTTGAAAAAGTGTATGTTATACTTGATTAATATTTATTTTTTCTTCATAAAATTGTGCATATTTTTAAAAACATTACATTAAACTTTAGGTCCGTTTTTATTTTATGAGTTTTATCAGGAATAAGTAAACTAATACACATTCTTTCAAGTTATATTCACAACTTTTTTTTGCGCACGGAAAAAATACATATATTATCTATTCTTGAAAAAACAAATAACACGTACACACACACACGCACATGCACACGCACACGCACACGCACACGCACACGCACACGCACACGCACACTCACACGCACACACACACACACACATAACATATACATATATATATATGTTGAATTCTGAATTCTTAGACACGGCGGCGGCGGCGGCGGCGGCGAAATATTTATATATATATATATATATATTTAGATTGTGTCGGAAATCGTGACACAACTATTCGCGGCAAATACAGCATTTAAACTCCTTTTAAATGTAAGTCGTCGGAGCCTTTGGTATGTCAAGGCCAACCGACGACATTTGTTTACGATGATCAAGTGTACAATTACGCGCGCAATAGTACGTAGGGATGAGAGCGCGAGTGTGTGTGTGTGTGTTTCCCACTCTCATCCCTTTTTTGGAAATTAGGCGATTGCCTAAATTAGTATATCCCGATCCGCCGCTCGAGGCGGACAAACTATACGGTGTCGATTGTTATAGTTTTCCGGATAAGAAAAAGGCGCGTGAGGCGCAAAGCCGTCGGTTTCCGGATTATCCTCGCGTGGTGTACCGCGAGTGCTTTGGTGAGTGATAAAGGACGGGGTTGTGAGTGAGTGTGGACGCGGTTCGCGGGACACTCGCCGCGGCACAGGGCCGCCCTTCACCACCGCAGCCGACGTCGGCCTCCGTTGCCCACGAGGCCAAAAGGGACAAGGATCGCTGGGCCATCCACGGGGCGCATCCCGGTAAGTTTTGATTATATTACCGCGCGTTCCCTCACTTCCCCGAGTGTATGTGTGTGTGAGACCTCGGGAGTGTATTCGGGTACGCCGGTACCCGAATAGCGGACATCGGGGTCGAGTCAACCGCAGACGAGTATCTCGATCCGGTTGACTCCCGATACTTCCGCCCGCGCGAAATAACCTTTGTCGCGGCACACGACCCGGATGGCCAAAATGTTAAATTAATGAAATAAATGGTTTCTTCATTTTTATTTTAATTATTTGAGTATTAATTGTTCTCCCCGCTCCGGCCGACATCCTTTAATTTTTATATCGTGTCGAGGCAAGGAGGATTGCCCGAATCCTCCACACCGATCGTCCCAGCGAACTCGTGTTCCTGGCGACAGCCCGCAGTTCGCGATAACAAAATAAATTAATTGTGTGCGCGGTATTGGGCAAGGCGGCCCAACGGTTTTATTAATTACATAAAATAATTAAGTGTACCGGGTTCGCGAGTACACGTCACAATATATATATATATATATAGAATGAATCTCTCATGAGACTATTACTACGTCATAATTACTTATCCTATATCAATTTTTTTATTTAATACGATAATAATGCAGAAAATATGAATTTAATATTTTCCGCATACAAGTTCATTATAAAGCATTTTCGGCACCGAAAACAGAGTACAAAACAAGAGTTTTCCGCTTACTACTAGAAAAAATATAAATTTATCTTTATCCGTCTTATTAACAAAAAGTTACTTTTTAATGTTATTATTACAGTAAAACTACCCCCTTTTTCTTGAGCAATTTACCTTGTGACAAGGTGAATTTAACCCACTTGTCATATAGATGCCAGCATTACCGACACCGCGAAGCGGCGGGGTATCGGTAGCATATAAGAGCAATAAGCAGACGCTACGACCAGTGCGGGCGTAGCGCAGTGGTTAGCGTGAACGCCTTCGGATCCGAAAGGGCTCGGATTCAAGACCCGACGCCCGCTTCATTTTTTTATTCAGCACTTAAAAAGTTTCATGCCACAACCTCTAAAGATAATTAAACAATTTTGGACATAAACGTTCTCACTATTGCTTGAACTGTGTCAAATATAGTAACATGCATTTAAAATCTTACTTCGACATTCGAAAAACCATAAAGTTACAGGATTTATAGCATTTGACCTTGAAATGACCTTCTAAAGTTATTACGTATAATTTAACACTCTTTCCTAATCCTAATCCTAATGTCAAAAATAAGGACTCTCTTTAAAAAAAAATCACTTTGACCTTCAAATGACCTTGACAATCAACTCAAGATCAAAACTATTATGACAGGAGGATGAGCTTTATTGTACTGAACAATTGTTTATACGACGCCAACTTTCTGAGGTTTTTCGGTGCGTTAATTAAAATGAGCCACCCTATTCACACTACAGTAGATAAAGACAAATTTTTAAATAATTATTACTATGTCAGGTAGTAACGCTTGAAAATAGTTAAGTAGTTATTTTAGAAAAGAAATTAAAAAATATACTAAGAATATTTATGCTTCTGTTTTCGAAGAGGTAATTTGAAATTTTTTCTCATTGCTTTTTTAACGGATCCATTTATTCGAAATACACGTACATAATTAATCTCAACGCGTGAAGTACGATTTAAGCGACAAATTGGTATCACATTTGGTAAATAATTGTGACACATGTAAAACAGTTATTATCTTAAATATTGACTCTAAATCGCCCGTGCATGTATTACAATGTATACATGAATTTATTATTGGTATTTTACAAGCTAAATTGCGTTACTCAATGTTTTCTCCAATACTGCGCAAAACTGTTTTTTTAGCAGTTTACTTGCATATTGTTAAGTCTTAAATGTTGCCAGAGGTATTAGAAAATTCATTAAATAAAATGTATTAAGATTTAAATGTACGTGCTATGGTTGAAATTTGCTAGTGGGGATGTATGGAGGAAAGATCGAGAAATAAAGACTCAAGGCATAAGGTGCGTGGAAACGTCGAGTTCCCGGTGGCCAAGAGGAAAGACAACTGCCCGGTAAGCAGAAGACCGTCGCTTCGATCCCGACCCGGGGACGTTGATTTTTTTCTTTATCGATCTTTCTTTAATTAATTTTCTAATTCCTCAGGCAACAACTAAGACTTAGCGATATGCAAGTATGTTGCAAACATTTTATCTCCTAAAATACATATATGTATATATGTGTGTGTGTATATATATATATAATAACGGTAAGCGAGTTACCGATGAGGCAAAGAACGCGAAAGATAGAAGGTACTGTGCTGCACGCGCACGGGCAGTAGAGTCGTTAATAGAGATATAGCGCGCCCCCAATACCGTTCGACAGGGCGATACCGTGTGCTTCATCAGTCCTTCTAAAGAAATGTTGGTGAGAGTATGATTGTATGGGTGCAGCGAGGTTACTCCCCACCAGATTCACCACCGCCAAGCAAGCTGTACACCTCCACCATTCTACTCCATTCACAGGAAGAAATCGAAAACCCACGCAACTGCTCGAAAGTGTGAGAGAGAAAGAGAGATCGACGGGGAGTTACGCGCGGCTGTTCCTGACGTTTAACCTGTTTCGAGCAGCGTCTCGAAAGAACAAGGGTAAGTGGCGCACCACGTTTGGACCCACGTGTCCCGCCCGTGTTTCCCTATATTCCTAGTACGGGCCAGGTGAGAAAGCGTCTCTTCTCTTTCTCCCCCTCCCTCCCTCGCTCGCGACAAATTCCGCCCAGTTAGTTTGGTAGACCGCGGGAGCTACTTCGCGAGCGATGGCGAGCGTGAGGTAGCCGGCTCATACGTCAGAGCCCAATACGTCACGGGACGTAACGTCACAGCGTTTGACGTCTCCATCAGGTTAAGCAACCGATCGTTCGCAGATCGGTTCCTGATTTCGCGGTTGCTTGTGACTTTTAAATTGCTCTTTTCGCGCTAACCTTGGAGGTTGTCAACGGTACGACACTCCCTTAATTGTTGTTGTAAATTTGTTATTATTTTTTTATTTACTTAATAAATTGACTCGGCGAGATCGTTTATCGAGATAAACGATCTCGCCGACAAACAAAATATTTCTCTGGCGTATATCCCGGTCGGCTAATTTTGAGCATAATGCCCAACATACTGATTTAAAGCCAAACAAGGTGTTTGGAGTTGAGATTGGCATTGAACGGGAATCAAAAGAATTCCCGGCGGCATCCTGGGACATAACTACCTTAGTTTGTATGTTGGGACAAATTGGGCCTAACCGGGACCTTATGTTCCACAATCCCCACCCCGTTACAGCATATATATATATATATATATATATATATGGGCTATTTCACGTCAAGTGGTATGACGAAAATTTTAAATAGTACCAAATTTTGAGAACAGGCTGGAAATACCTTCCAGAAACAGAAAACAAAATTTTTAGGTGATAAAAACAATTTGACTGAGAGGTATTCCACCACAAAAAATGAAATTCTTTTAAATATAGACGTCTATTTTGTCATCCACATGTCTATTAAGCTAGCCCGGCCATTTCAAAACGCCCCAATATTAGCTATCCCAGAATTTATTGCTAATTTATTGCTAATTTATTACGTAGAAAATAATTTTATTGCTCCACCCGTTTCCGAGAAACAGCTGTAGGACCAACTTAAATCTTAAGCTAGACCAACCACCGCTGTAACTTGGTCCCTCATTAACATTTTTGACTGATTCCAGCGGCTAAATTTATTGCTAATTTATGGCTTTTCGATGATATATTGCAAAAATGCTAAAAGTTAATTAATAAGCCAATTCCGAGAATCAGGAATCGGCGCAGTTTTGCCAATTAGGTAATAGGTCGCCTAGCACAAAAATCAATAGAAAATAATTTATTACTAATTTATTGCTAACAATTGTTACCGGAAATAATTTTATTGCTGCAGCCAATTCCGAGAAACAGCTGTTGGTCCAACTTATAAATCTTAAGTTAGCCCTCCCACCGCTGTAACTTGGTCCCTAATTAACATTTTCGACTGATTCCAGCGGCTAAATTTATTGCTAAATTGCTTTTCGATGGTATATTGCAAAATTGCTAAAGTTAAATAATATGCCAATTCCGAATGTCAGGAATCAGCGCGACGTATGCTAATGAAAATAATTTTGTTGTGCCAGCCATTTCTGAGAAACAGTAGTTCGGCCTTTTATAGCTTAAAAAAATACTCAAATAATTATCTAAGTTTTCAATATACATTCTAAAATCCTCGCTTGCGTTAAGAGACCTATTTTTTCTACTTAAAAAAATAAGTAAGGATGGGACCTACAGAGTACTATAAGGTGTTTACAAGAGTACATAGGAGGCCTTTGCAGGAGTAAGTCCGTTTGCGAATACAATTACTGAAAATGAAAAGGATTAAACGGTCATTATGTCATTTATTACACTACATTTTATCATAAGTATGAAGTATTTATTATAATTCAAACATAGCAGACAAGCAGCTGAAGCCAAATAATAATGTTTAGGTCAATTTTATAAAACAACAGTCTATTTTTCCCTTTAACCGGGAATAACTAGATGGAAAGTCCTTATATCTACTATATTTTATCTATAGTTCTTCAGTAAAAGTTTTTAAGACATGTATTTCTTCAGCAGTACATCCAAGAAGTCGATTTACTTTTTTGTGTTTTCTCTGGAGCAATAAAATGAGGCATTGATAAATCTATCGAGTTTACGTAAATTCTTTGCAAAAAAGTCAATTTTTCCCTTTGAACTGCAGCAACTAAATGAAAAATCCTTATATCAACTATAGATTATTTATAATTATTCAGTAATAGGTGTTACGAAATTTTTGCTCGGAAATAAATTTAATAATAAATTAATTCCTTCGGTGCCGGGCATTTGCAGCATGTGAAAGTTCATCAAGTATACAAATCTTTAATCTTTTCTACTTGCAATTCTTTGAATGATCTTTTCGCCCTTCGACACAGTTGATATTGAAATTGATAATACAATATTAAGGGGACAAGCCTGGGTTCACATTGAAAAAAAAATTTTTATTATTAATAATACATAATTTATAATGAAATAAGATAAAATATTTACCAATTTTTTAAACAAATTATATTATTATTAACTTTTATCAAATATATTTTAGCTAATTTATTAGCTACATAACTGTGTATCAATTTATGGCTCTGCGTACTATGATGCACTTACCGCAGGAAATCTCAGGAACTTTTTCATCCAATAGGTTGAAATTTTAACACTAACTATTAAATATCATTTTACTCCACTTGAATGGAATAGAATTTAAAAATATTGTAATCGAAAAATTTAATTTGCAAAATTATTGCAAAAAACTGAAAAATTATTTAAAAATCAGATAAATTATTTTTTTAAATAACAATTTTAAGTGCTTTTAGTAATTCTTTTCCATTTAAGTGGATTAGACTGATATTTAATAGTTACTCTTAAAATTTCAGCTTATTCGATGAAAAAGTTTCTGAGATATCCTGCGGTATGTGCATCATAGTAAAAAATCATAGTACGCAGAGCCATAAATTGATACACACAGTTATGTAGCTATTAAGTTAGCTAAACAATGTTTGATGAAAGTAAATAATAATTTAATTTGTTAAAAAAATTAGGAAATATTTTAACTTATCACATAATAAATTATTCATTATTAATAATAAATTATTTTTTCTAAATTTTAACCCAGGCTTGTCCCCTTAATATATTAAATTATTATTATAAATGAAACCATATAATTTTACTTTTGCTGTTAAAATATACAAGGTTTTGTATGGTTAGTTTGTCAAACCTCTCTAGGTATTGAAGCGCAATGGTACGTAAGAAATTTCGATAGAAAAATGTTGCTTTTTTTTAAATCCTAAATATAACTCCCGAAAATCGTTTTTATACATTAATATGCTCAATGATTTCATTCAATTATTATACTATAATATTTTTTTTGAAATAAAATGAAACATAACTGTTTTGAAACGTTTATCTTCTTTTAGCGTCACCTTACAAAGTGAAGCATTTACAGAGTTCAAAAAGTATAATTTAACTAAATAACAGTATATTTTATAAGGAGAGGGCCAAACTTTCGGATAACGGATCTTGGCCAAAGGCTAATAAAAAAATATGAAGAAAACCGAAGTTTTAGATTCCAATGCCCTTTTTTATGATAGATATAATAAATAACAAAAAGTCTCGCTGAAGGAATCTTTGACTGTTATAATAATTAAACCAAAGGAAACTGAATTTCACTTACAAGGGAAGTACATGACCTCCGGGAAACGGATCTCATCCTAACTTTCGTATGTTTTTTATAATATAAAAATATGAAGAAAGCCAAGTTATCTCTTGCCAATGGCCACTTTTACGGAAGTTATTCGACATTCAATAACAATAGCAGTAAAAATTACTTCCAATTCGGTCGCTTATAACTCGGAAACAAATAAAGATAAACAATCAAATCAAAAACCAGAAAAAAGTTGATTTGAAGTAGATATGGTTTGAAAAAAAAGAAGCTCAAATTGCTTAATTTGAAGCAAAGTTATGAAGAAAATAAAAAATTGAAGAAATTTTAACCAAAATTTAATATGAAAAATTTATTGTTTCTTTTGGCCTAATAATCTTCAATTTTTATATTATAAAATACATACCAAAGTTAGGATAAGATCCGTTTCCCGGAGGTCATGTACTTCCCTTGTTAGTATAAAGTATTTGTATTCTTCGTCGTTAAAAAAAGTGCGTCTTGATATATAAAAAAATGAATCTACTAATGTTTTCTTTTTGTCAAAACAGATTAAACGCAATTTATAAACTTAGCGTGCTACTTAATTACGAAAAGCTATGACGTTTTGAAAATTGTTACTCTTCGCATCCCTTGTATTGAAAATTCTTATTTTTCAGTAGCACACGAGAGAGTGCACTTTGAAAATTCATAAAACTTATTACTCTTTTATCTTTAGTACATTTTCCAATGTCGTTGCGTTTTTAGTTCTGATTTTTACAAAACATAGTGTATTATGCAGAAAATAAAAAAATATTTTTCTCGATTCAATTAGTAAATAGTCGATTGTTAAGGATCAGTAATAAATAAATCCAATTTATTTATGTATGTGCACATCGTTTCGTCTGCTAGGTTTGCAGACCTCTTTAGGTGCTGAATTTATTGGACAAAATTATAAATATTTATATCAAATTTCACATTACTTGTGAATTAAGAATTAAATTTTATCTTAATAATGAATATAATGTTACAGCCCAAGTGAGCTTCGTCGAATAACATTTGATACGAAATCAACGAGTATTTACACAAAAACAAAGTAGGTGTGTGTTTACAAACTATATACGTCATAGTTTGTGTACATTAGTCTCTTTAAAGTATATTCATAACATTTCTGTATTGACGGTTTAAATGTTGAGTATCTTCCATTCTGTTAATTGTCGAATTATGATGATTGATATGTAACATTTCCGAAATGAGTCTTTTTTTATAGCAAGATTTTTTATCTATTATTTTTGTATCTTCCCACTTAAAATTGTGATTTACGTTATTTAAAATGTGTGCAGTAACATTTTTATTGTTCTGATGTTCTTTATTCGATTTTTTAGGCAGCGTTTTGTTTCTCTAATATAAATAGCCGGGCATTTAATACAAGATAACTTGTTAACTACCCCTGTCTCCTCCCATTTTGATGTTTTATCTTTGCTTAATTTTATAATAGTATCAAGTTTGTGATTAATTAATGGAATAGTATTAATATTATGTTTTTTTAGCATTCGGGAACATTTATTGAAAAACTCTTTATTGTAAGGTAGTGATATGGTACATATTGGGATTTTTTTATCTATTTTAACATTGTTTTTAATTGTAATATTGCGTTTTCTTTTATTTTTTGCTGTGTTTATAAATTCAATAGGATAATCATTGCTTTTTAGTATTTCTGTAATAATATTTAGATTTACTTTATGAAACTGTTTTTATGATAATATCATTGCCCTATCTACTAAATTATAAATAATATTACGTTTCTGTTGTATTGTGTGATTAGAATTAAAATTTAATAACCGGTTAGAATTAGTTGGTTTTCTATACCAATTTGTAATAATACTATTGTTTTCTTTGATTAATGTGAGAACCAGAAAATTTATACAATTATTATTTTCTATTTCATATGTAAATTTGAGGTGTTTATTATAATTGTTAAAGATATTGAGAACTGTATTTATATGACTTTTTTCCACGCATAAAATTGTGTCGTCTACATATCTATAATAAAAAATTGGTTTGCAATTGTGTTTACTTTTTAATTCTTTAAAACAGTGGGTCTCAATATCATCCATTACTAAATCCGCAAATAATGGTGATATAGGCGATCCCATTGGAGATCCGAATATTTGTTTTGTAACGGATTTGCTATTTTTAATAATAAATGCAATAAGATAATAACAATTCAGAACCGTTAAAATAATAGACTCATTTACACGATCGGCCGCTCAGTAATAATACGACTATAATAAGCCGTATAGGCGGAAGCGGCGGTAATCTTTACTTAGCGAAACGCGAGAAAAGGGGGTAAACAACTAAATAAGCAACAATGCAATATTTAATTAATAACTAAAATAAATGTATTCGGAAAAAGTAACACAGGCGCGTCGCAGCGCGCGAAACGCAGGTCGATATATACGCGAGGAATAAAGAGAGAAAGAGAGAGAGAGAGAGACTATCGAACTGACACTTACAGTGCCTTGCTCGCGAACGAAAACAAGAGAACTTAAAGATCCGCGTAGTCGCACCCTCGAATGTCCTGGACTGCGTTGACGCCAGATGAAGAAACCACTGGTAACCAACAAATAATTAAAAACCAGTCACAGCACCAAAATGATCAATAAAAAATTAACCGAGAGGCTCGATGCAGAATTACGGTTAAGTGCGGCTAAGGCAACGGCTGCAATCTATCTCTCTCCAAGGCTGAGAATCGTCTCCCGACGGTTGAGTTTAGTCTCTCGACGGTTGAGTTTAGTCTAAGTGCTTTCGCACTTACGAACCGAAAACTCTCTCTCTCTTTCCCTACTTTTACCTTTACGAAGGTCCGCGAAAATCGCCGAAAATCAACGAACGTCGACCTGTAACATCTGATAGAGATTAATACATGTGGCTAGACAAAGAGAGAGAGAACATGACGAATTATCAAATATTTAATATTTATTAAATTCGTCATATTCCCCCCTTCCAGACGCTGGGTAGCCGAAGACGTACCAGCTCGATATGTATACTCTCTCTTTAAGCCAGAAGATAAAATGAAAGGTATGATTAATAATAGGTAATATTTTATAAATAACTAAAGCAAAGCCTAGTATGAGCTTTTCTCTCTTTATTGTACAGGGTTATATATCTATACATAAAAATCCATGATAACGGCAATAATAAATTCTGGAACAGGTTAGTAAATATCAGGTCATGTTTTATACGAATGAGAGAATGAAAAAGATTATAAAAATTACAGGTTCAGAGAACGGTACGCCTAAATATATCAATCGCTCGAAGGGAATTTTACGGTTTTCGCGACCAAATGCGCCGTTCGATCGTTTCCACCGGGGATACGGGCCTGTTCTTCACCCCTTTCGGTCTTCCGCGCCTATTTTCCGTCGTCGAAGGATTCGCGTGTACATTAGCGTTCGCCTTCAATCGCTCGTTAGAGGGGGCACGATCAACCGCGGTCATACGACTAACAACTACCCGAGTTTTGCGCGGCCTACCTCGCTTACGGAGTGCTTTAAAATGTCTTTATATTAATAACGATGCTAATATTCGTTTAATTAAGATTTATAATTAGCGAAGTAATTAAACATTTTATATTTTTTATAGAAATTTTTTATTCCTCGTATCTCTGAAACTAATCGGTCTAACTAGTTGAAAATGATTGTGGTGATAGGCATAATAACATTTTCTACACAAAATTTTTTAAAAATATAGTTTTATTTTTTAATATAGACTAAAAGCCGTAGCACTATTTTGTAATTTAAAGATCTAAACAACCAATTATTTTTTTGGTCATCGACTTCCATCCAGCCAGTATTCCCTCTCCGACAAATAAAAGCTGTGTAGTGACCTAAACTTTTGGAGTTATTGTCCGGATCACTGCGCCTAGTATGTTTTGCTACATTGGAAATACCACGATAGCCAACTAAACCAAGTAGATAAAGTTCTTCTTTATCATTAATCGCATTCCTAAGAATTTTAGGAAAATCCATTAATTTAAAATATACATTTTCCTCTTTGTTATTGAAAATTTCAAAGATTTCCAGCTGACCTGCAAATAAACAATAGTTTTTGTTAATTACAGAGTTTTTGAACAATATATGAAGACTAAATTAAAGCAGGGTCTCTAAGAGAAATAAAACAATTAAAATGACAAAAACAAAAATTAAATTTAAAGTATTTAATAGCTAAACAATAGCTACTATGTGGATTAAAGAAATCAAAGTTAAATTGTATTTTAATTAAGTCAACATAAAATACTTAAGGGGATGTCGGAGCTATAGCCTCCATCAAAAGCTGCTCGATCTCGCGGCTTCGAATGGCGCTGTAGTCAGGTGTCGATTTCTACGATAAACGTACTTCAAACATAAATTATAAATTTTACAGCTATATAGGGCTGTTGAAAGATACTTTCCCCCCTAGCTATAACTAAAATAAAGGTAATTATAATATTACTCTTGGTAGCAAATGTTTAAAACTTTCTACTTTAAAAACTTTCTACTATAATAGAAGCTTTCTTGTAAGCCTTGTTATGTTGAACAATATAAGAATAAATTACGATACAGGTGCACGGAATTGGTATACCCACGCTATTATTAGGCTCTTAATTAAACTTAAATCAGGAATGATCTTTACTAATTTGATAAATTTTTGTTTTAAATTATTTAACTTAATATTTATATTTTCACAAATAAATAAATAATAATTTAATCTATAAAGAATCGTACCTATGGCAATGAGTCTGTGATGCACAGTTTGCTGATTTCCACAATTAGGACAATCGGTTAAGTTGACATTTGTGCAAAAATTTTCCATAAAATTTTCAGGATCAAAAGTTTTAATTGCCGCATCATCTATTTGTATAGCTGTTAATGATTTATCATTGTTATAATTGCATTCAGAGCATTTGGAATTTTCAATTATACTAGGCCATTCACTAAACAATTTTTGTACAAGCCAACCAATGTACACACTACATTCAACGACGTATTTCTCGGGGTGTAAGTTAGACTGCGCTACTTCAGATATTTCGGTCAGAACTCGACCACGTAATATGTGGGTGTGGGAATTCAATCCTTTATTGTGCATGTTTATAATCATTTTGAAGAATTGACTATTAAAAGACTGGATCTAAAACGCAAAAATAATTTGATTTAAAATATTTAATTTAAAAAACAACAAAAGGAACTAGGTTCAAGAAATTTAAATGTGAAACCAGATCCTCAAGCATGTTTTGTAACGGTAAGGTACTGTTTAACTCACCGTTTGACGAATTCGAGCAACACGAGCGAACAGTATCATAATGTTCGCATCGGTTCGAGCCGGCGAGATTCGGCTCGGCTCGGTTCGTCGTGGCTACACGGGCGGGATCGACTTCGCGCGCGAAAGATTCGCGCACCTCATTAGAGAGGTAAGGGGGAGATTCGCGCGCACTGAGTAGAGTGATAGCCACCTTCGAACGCGACAGGTGTGATCCCCCCGCGTCCCGTGTTCAGCTTCGCCGTGCTGTGATTTGCCGTGCGTTTTGTGTGTGTGTTTCGACTGCAGGCCGATCCTGCATTTGCAGTGAGTGGTGCTACACCGTGCATCTGCCTGGAGCCACACAACCCCGGTGCACGAGCGAGCGGACAATCCGTCCGACACCGCAGCGAGAGTGAGAGAGAGAGAAAGCAACCGATCGGCTGGTCGTTGTTTACCAACGACTACAGCAGCGTACAAAGTAAGTGGTACCTCTTCATGCGATCGTGTTTTTATTCGCACTTAATCGTGTTGCTTTATACCAGTCCCGTTGGCTGGATATATTATTTTAGTTCGCGATATTTTCTTCCCCTCTCTCTACAAGTCGGCCGTTTACCGACTTGTAATAAAAGCGTAGACCTCGGCGACAATCAGATATTTTATTTGTTATTTATCTTTATCTTTATTTCAATAAATTCATATTATTATTAAAATTGATTCCGGTGTTCGATTAATTGAATTTAACCACGTACGATTCCTTCCGTAATCCTAGGAGCTCGTATAATCCTGGTTGACAAGTGCTCGACGCGATATCCCTGTTTCGCGGTCAATTTCAGATTTGAATTTTACCTGGTTGTTATCTGAAACAGTAACTCGGTTTCAGACTAACATTTAACAGATTTGGTAGAGCGGACAGGTAACCGTCGCCGCATCGCGGGAAAAATATGTTTATTTAAATACGGTAAGTTTAACCGTACCGCTGAGCAACCGCGATATTAAAATAAACATCCGTGCGGCAACCAAACTGCTACATGGCGCCCAACGTAAATTAATAGATTGGGTTATTTGACGCCCAACGTTAATTTCCAAATTGCGCCTACGAGGCGCACAACGTAAATTTTTAGATTGCGTTTTTTTTGTGATACGAGCTGCGCTTATATAGGTGCCCTTATAAACTAGGATTTTATTATAAACGGTAGTGAATCTAATTTAATTTAATTGATTTTTGTTATCAATTTATTTTAAATTTAATTTTTTTAAGTACGTGTTGATTTTACGTGTAATTTTCTATTATATACTAGTTACGTTAATTAGTATATTTGTTATTACCGGCAGTTAGATTAATCGGTTCGCGATTAATTCTAACCTTTAAATTATTGTATTTAGACAATAACTTATAAGTTTGAACCAGATTTTCTTTTATTGTTGTTTAGTTTGGTTAAAAGAAATCCGAGGTCGGTAATAATAATTTTTTTAATTAATTACACGTAAATAATAGTAAATTTGAATTTTAAAATTGAAATATAGATCGATTCGCCTTGAGGTCCGCAATTTACATATCGAGTCCTTAATTTCGAGTAGGTTAGTCGGAAAATCGGCGTTATTTAGTTTTCCGACTTAATAAAAATTGTAACACCTGTGCAAGAGTAAAAATTTTCTATTTTTGAAGTTTGCTTGTTAAATTTATATTTTTGACAACGCGGACCGGCTCTCGCGTTACAGTAAAAATTGTATTATTATTTTTTTGTAACATTGCGATTGTAAGAGGTCACAGCGGCGTACACATTTAGTTGTTTAGGAGTATATTTATATTTGTTTATCTATTTATTCAATTATTTATTTATTGATTTTATAATATATTCAGCGTGCGTTGGTGACCGAGAGCCGGAGTAAATTCGATTTTTTTGTATTAAGTCGGATTTAAACAAATTTTTTCTTGTTTTTAATTTAATTTATTAACAATTCGTAAAATTTCTTTTTACGTTTAATATTGTATGTTTATTTGTTTTATAATAAATTAAATTAATCCCGCGTGTAACATAGTTAATTTTTTTTCTCTCCATTCGTTTGTAAAATTAATAGTCAAAAATATAATTCTTTAACGTAGTTTTTATATTAGGCAGGAAAGCAAATTTCAAATAGGTGTGCTTAATTTTTCTTCTTGTAATTATAAAGGGAAAAGAATTCATTCTTCCTGACCCAGATGTAGTAGAGGTGCTACAGAGGACTCTCGCTCTAGAAGTAGAAGATACGGACGAGCGAGAGGAAGATGGGCAGTCGGACACCTCCGACCGAGAAACCGACAAGGAAGAATGGATAACTTTGGTATCCTATACTGGCGCTCAGTTCGAGATACCAAAGGATTTTGCTTTGATTTTAGCGGAGCAAATAAGTAAGTTATCCACCTTGACGGAACGGGTTAAGGAGCTGGAAGTACAGATGCACACCGTCAACAGCAAGTTGGACTTGCCAAGCGGTGCACAAGCTTCCAGCACAAACAAAACCCGAGAGCCAACCCAACATGTCCTGTTCCAGGACACCTATACGTGTTACACCCTGGACGAGACGGACATCAGACCACAACACGTGCAGGTAGAGCCTGAGGGGTCTCAAGCACCTCATGCAGATGCTGGAGGAGCTTGGGGGAGGGGTGACACATGGAGACCGAGACAGCCTCCATGTTCAAGCTCTCCCTACCCTAATCTGAAGGACTTTTACGAGTCCGGCCAATCAGCGTCGAGATCGGCCGGGACACCGCGCGATGTTGGTGCGGTAGTTCGTAAGTGGGGAGTCCGATTCTTTGGCGACAAAAGCCAGAGTATCGATGCCTTCCTTGCGAGAGTCGAAGACTGTAGGATTCTCGCCAACCTCAGCGAGGACGAGGTGTTGCTGTTCTTGTCCGAACTTCTCACTGGAACCGCAGCTACGTGGTACCGGAATGAGAAGGACAAATGACACTCGTGGCAAGATTTTGTGAAATCTGCCAAGAAATGGTACGGTATGAGCCAAAGCTTCCAGCAAAGGCTCATCGAGGAGTCCAATGCTCGGACACAGGGTGAGGATGAGCCGGTGAGAGATTACATCACCTGCTCAATCGCAATCATGCGAAAACTCAACCCGATCCCGAGCGAGCGTAGGCAATTGGACCATCTCTACCGTAACATGCTACCTCAGCTTCAGCGATTGTTTAAGAGAGCTGAAGCCAAATCGGTTGAAGATTTATTGGAGCTGGCGGAAAAGTTATATCGACCGCCTCCGGCAGAGGAAGATTTAATGCTGCCGGAACTTGCTTAGAAGGCAAAGTCCAAAAAGCGGCCGACCGCCAAGCCCAAGGTAGCAAGCGTGGCTAAGGAGGTGAGTGAGTCTCACAAAAGTCCTGGAAGAAACCCTTAGGACCATGCGAACGAGTAGCCAGACAGCTGGGGATAAGGTGGATAAAGATACGCCACCTAGGAAGGAAACCCACAAGTCTCCTCCTCGGTTTAAAAGGAGGAAGGAGTCACGTAAAAGTCCCGATCGACGGTCATCGAGTGGTTCATTCTCGAAGCTTGGGGAATCGTCGGATTCAAGAAAGAAGATAAAGAGAAAAGAAGACTTCCCCAAACCGATCAAGTGCCATACTTGTGGTAAGTTGGGGTACACCGTTAGGACGTGCCCTGACTGCTCAAAAAACGCGCGGGGAAGCGGTTAGAGGGGACAACCGAATACCCCAAAGTACAGGGAGTCCCCAAGGAGGACAAAGGTCTGACTCCCGATTACCGAGATAGTCCAGCTGCAGTTAAGCAGAAAAGGAAAGGACTGATTCCAGACAGATCCCAGGAAGTCGGAATGGATCCGGAGACCTGCGATGTCCTAAAATTAGCGACATCGAGCACTAGCCGAAGGAGTTATCGTCCTGAGGACGAGACGCGCTGGTGGTGTCAGGTTGACATAGATGGATTTCGGATCCGTGCGTTGTTCGATCCAGGTGCATCGACAACCGTAATGGGTCCGAGCGGTTTGCAGTTAGCAACCGCTCTAGGCAGGTTGCTTCTCGAGTCGCGAGCTGGCAATGCCAAGCTCGCTGATGGTAGTACTCATCCGTTGTGTGGTCACGTAATGCTACCATTTACTATCGGTAAAGAGACTCGAGAAATACGTGTTGCGATCATGCCGAACCTGAATGCTGAATGCTACATCGGAGTAAATTTTATCCGAGCATTCCGAGCCGTCCTAGACCCAGATTCCGACCGTTTAATCCTAAAGGGAACGGATCAAGTCCTACAGCTGGAAGTGGCAAGTATGGAAAGTGGCAATGCTTCATTATCGTCAGCAGGTGTCGCTGACGTGACAGAAGTAGAGCGCACACAATTGCGCGAACTTCTAGACCGAGTGTTGTCCACAACCTTGCCAAAGATCGGCCGTTCTTACGATGTCGAACATATAATCGACGTCGGATCAGCCAGGCCGATCAAACAGAGGTACTACCCCGTCTCTGATAAAATTCGAGAGGAAATGCAACGTCAAGTTCGCGAGATGCTCGAGACTGGCGTTATTGAACCCTCGAAAAGCGGTTGGTCCAGCCCTGTGGTGATGGCGAAGAAGGGTGAGAATGCTAGGCGTTTTTGCATCGATTTTAGGAAAGTCAACGCTTTGACGAAACCTGATGCATATCCTTTGCCATATATGCAGGATATCCTACGCAAACTCATGAAAGCCCGATACATCTCCACGATCGACATGAACTGTGCGTACCACCAGATACCTCTACAGGTGGAGTCGCGCCCGATAACGGCTTTTACGGTACCTGGAATGGGTTTGTTCCAGTTTACTCGTATGCCGTATGGATTGGCAAATGCTGGCGCGACATTCCAGCGCATGATCGATCAGGTGATTGGACCCGAACTCGAACCGGTTGCTTATGCATATCTCGACGATATCATTATTGTCACGGAGACGTTTGAAGAGCATAAGCAACTGTTGATCGAGGTGTTAACTCGCTTGTCAGAAGCCGGTTTATCTGTTAATCGGGAGAAATGTGTTTTCTGCCAGCCCGAAGTGAGATATTTGGGTGTGTGAGTTAACCGAGACGGGATACGACCTGACCCAGCTAAAACGGAGCCGATTAAAGAATATCCGGCTCCCAAGAATTTGAAGCAGCTGAGACGGTTTCTCGGTATGGCATCTTGGTACAGACGCTTCATGCACGGTTATGCTACCATAGCTGAGCCGCTAACGCGTCTGACCAAGAAAGACCAGAAGTATCTTTGGCTGGAAGAACAAGAGAGCGCTTTCCAGCAGCTTAAAGCTTTGTTGATGACAGCACCCGTTCTACAAACTCCCGATGAGAATGGTGAGTATGTGGTCCAGACTGACGCTAGTGACACTGGTATCGGTGCAGTGTTGCTACAGATTGTCGGTGGAGAAGAGCGAGTCCTGGAGTTCGCTAGTAGAATCCTCTCGCCCGCCGAACGCAATTACAGCGTCACAGAACGGGAATGCCTGGCTGTAGTATGGGTGATTAAGAAGTTTAGACCATACATCGAAGGTTACCAGTTTAAAGTTGTCACTGACCATAGTATTCTTCGTTGGTTATGCAATATTCGCAATCCAACGAGCCGGCTCGCCAGATGGGCGTTAGAACTCCAGTCTCATAACTTTACTATTGAGCACAGGAAAGGAGCTGTAAACTACGTTCCTGATGCGCTTTCTCGTATGTATGAGGAAGACGAGCCGGCCTTATCCTCCGTCTCTTGGAGCCAGACTACTAAGGACCCCTGGTACCTTTCGTGGACCAAAGACGTAAGTGAGCGGCCGAGAGAATTTCCTGATTGGAAAATCCAAGGTGGAAACTTGTATTCGTATCGGGTGGATACTGAATTGGATGACGCCATGGAAGATCAAGACGTTTGGAAATTGGTCGTACCCGAAGAGTACAGGCATACCATCCTCCGAGAATGTCATGATGATCCGGCAGCTGGCCATCTAGGTAGAGAAAAGACATTTGCTCGCATGGCAAAGTTATATTATTGGCCACGTTACTATGCCGAAGTTGGCGAGTATGTACGCAAATGTCAGGTGTGCCAGCAATGCAAGGTGGAGCAACACCCTCCCATGGGTTTGATGGGTAGGCGAGTGGTTGAAAAGCCATGGCAAGTGGTAGCAGGAGATGTTACTGGACGACTTCCCCGCTCCACACACGGATTTAAATATATTTTGATCTTCCAAGATTTGTTCACGCGCTGGATTAAAGCAGTGCCGATCCGGAAAGCTAACGCTAAGACGATCGTAAAAGAGTTACACGAACGAGTCATCATGCGTTTTGGCACACCGGAAGTATTTTTATCCGACAACGGCACTGAGTTCAAGAACAAGCTCGTAGATGATTATCTCGTGGAACGAGGAATATTTCATACAACTATTCCTCCGTACCACGCTCAGGCCAATCCCGTCGAACGTGCTAATCGGACGCTGAAATCGGTGGTAGCGTCTTACATTACCGAGAAGCACAACACTTGGGACGAGAAGTTACCGGACCTTGCGTTTGCTTTAAATACGGCGGTACAAAGTTCGACAGGACACCCGGCACTGCTCGTCGAGTTTGAGACGAGCTGACTCAGCAACGTTTGGAATACCAGCGTTTGCTTGAGTGGAGTGATCGGCTATCACGACTACCTGAGCTTCACAAGAAAGCTTCAGCTAGAGCTAATAAAGCTCAGGATAGGCAAGCTGGTTACTATAATGCCGGGAGACGAGCGGCTTCTTTTGAAGTCGGGGACTTGGTATGGAAGAAGAACCGAGTCCTCTCATCCAGCGCACAAGGCGTCTCGACCAAGGTAGCTCCAAAATACGTCGGTCCTTATTTAATCGTCCACAGATACGGCCCAAATATTGTTAAGATCCAGGATACTCAGGGACATGAGGAGAAATGCCATGTCCAGTACCTCAAACCGTACTTATCGGATGACCATGGCGATGAGTACGGCCAAAAAGACGACATCGAGACCGATCTACCTACGAGGGAAGAGGAACCCGAACGCGACACGGTTCCTGCGAGCGAAGACGTCTCACGCGGCGAGACGCAAGCGAGCGCCGTTCCACGCGAGGAACGAGATAACGCGAATGTCGTGCTCCTCGTTAAACGAAGTAGAGGTAGGCCGCGTAAAAACGCGAGGGTCGTCGCCAGACCGCGGGATCGGTCGACGGTAATTCCGACCGCTAGCCACCGCGGGTTAGCCAAACGAGGTAGAGGCAGACCACGACGGAACTGCAGTTAGTGTCCGGATTTTTGGACCAGGTTTTTTTTGTTGTACCTGTGTAGCCACTTCCCATCCCAAATTCGTCAGGGATGCAAAAACCACATCACGGGTATGTGGAATCTGGAAGGGGCGTGTAACGGTAAGGTACTGTTTACCTCACCGTTTGACGAATTCGAGCAACACGAGCGAACAGTATCATAATGTTCGCATCGGTTCGAGCCGACGAGATTCGGCTCGGCTCGGTTCGTCGTGGCTACACGGGCGGGATCGACTTCGCGCGCGAAAGATTCGCGCAAGCACCTCATTAGAGAGGTAAGGGGGAGATTCGCGCGCACTGAGTAGAGTGATAGCCACCTTCTAAAGCAACAGGTGTGATTCCCCCGCGTCCCGTGTTCAGCTTCGCCGTGCTGTGATTTGCCGTGCGTTTTGTGTGTGTGTTTCGACTGCAGGCCAATCCTGCATTTGCAGTGAGTGGTGCTACACCGTGCATCTGCCTGCAGCCACACAACCCCGGTGCACGGGCGAGCGGACAATCCGTCCGACACCGCAGCGAGAGTGAGAGAGAGAGAAAGCAACCGATCGGCTGGTCGTTGTTTACCAACGACTACAGCAGCGTACAAAGTAAGTGGTACCACTTCATGCGATCGTGTTTTTATTTGCACTTAATCGTGTTGCTTTATACCAGTCCTGTTGGCTGGATATATTATTTTAGTTCGCGATATTTTCTTCCCCTCTCTCTACAAGTCGGCCGTTTACCGACTTGTAATAAAAGCGTAGACCTCGGCGACAATCAGTTATTTTATTTGTTATTTATCTTTATCTTTATTTCAATAAATTCATATTATTATTAAAATTGAATCCGGTGTTCGAATAATTGAATTTAACCACGTACGATTCCTTCCGTAATCCTAGGAGCTCGTATATTCCTGGTTGACAAGTGCTCGACGCGATATCCCTGTTTCGCGGTCAATTTTAGATTTGAATTTTACCTGGTTGTTATCTGAAACAGTAACTCGGTTTCAGACTAACATTTAATAGATTTGGTAGAGCGGACAGGTAACCGTCGCCGCATCGCGGGAAAAATATGTTTATTTAAATACGGTAAGTTTAACCGTACCGCTGAGCTGCCGCGATATTAAAATAAGCATCCGTGCGGCAACCAAACTGTTACAGTTTTAAATATACTTAAATTTTTCCAGATTTTTTAAACGATAATTTAATTACGATGTTTTGGTTGAAAAATTCTGCTTTTTTAACTAATAATTAACTACCAAAAATTGTTTATTCAATAATTGTTATGAGAATTATTTTTCTTCTAAAAAAATAAAAAATTCATGCTTTTCCTTATGTTTTAAGGTATCGTATGCATTTTTTAGATTTTCAATTTAATATTTTAGATCCAATTTTCGTTTGAAAGTATTATTATCGTTTTTTAAAATTTAAATAAAAAGGAAATTTTTGAGAAATGTATTATTGTGTACTCAGAATATTATAGCTTAAATACTTACCTTCGTAATTAAAAATGGAAAGTCTGTTGCTGCAATTAAAGTTAAATATAATAGACTGTCAAATGCGCACGTATTTCTTAAAGAAATATTCTGATGTTTTATTTTAATTGCTGCCAATGATGTATCGTTCCCATTTTTAAGTATTGGAAAACTTTTAGTTTTGTCCCATTGTAAGGGGTCCTTTACGTCATCTTTCCTGCTCCCTGTATATTTACCTGCCATTCGATATTTATTTCTGGCATCGTTGACATCTTTGTTATTTTTATTTGCACATTTCATGCACAAACGTTTTTGGCCATACCCTTCTTCATTCCCTGCTACTGGAAGTGAACATTCGTCAAAAATGTGGACAGGAATATTGCATGTGATGCATGCATGTGCTCCAGTTGGCAAATCTCCCTTCACACATGCAATGCATCCTTTTTTATTTTTAATATCCGTTTTCTTAGGATTGCCCTTTCTCCTCCAATTTTCAACCTGATTCAACACTTCACTTTTTCTTTCTATTAAATCCATACTATCATTATTATTCACCGCGTTATCATCGTCACCAAACAAGTCATCATTTCTTTCATTCAAGGCTGCATCAATTAAACGGGTTTTTCCCTTCAGGTACGTAATATGCTCTTGTACAAATTTATCAACTCTCACTGTAGTTTTGTATTTTGTAAGTAAATTATTTTTAATTTTATTGAATTCGCTCTCTATAGGAGCGCTAGAGCCTAGATGTCGTCCAAAATTATATGTTGACCTTTTGACTGCGGGGGTGGTCGATATATCGACCACTTAAAATACACAACATATTCAATGTTTTTAGATCAATTTTGATGTTTTGAATGTATATAAAATAGTTTTATAATTCCTCAAAATATTATTCACCTTGAAAATAGGTATTTCAAGGTCAAATTTCATCCCTAGTAGAAGCGAGAATTTTAGACTGATTTCTTTCGTAATTTTATATACTGTTTATAAAAAATACTTTAAAAAATCACTGCGGTATCCTTAACCTTGAAAATTTACAGTCAAGGTGTGACGTAGCGTTTCCTTCAAATATGAATAAGATAGGAATCCCGTACACTACGTACAACAATTAATAATAATAATAATAATAATCTGGATAAATATGCGTAGGTCTATTTAAACAATTAGGGGGAATTAACTTTCGCCCTTCGTCTTATCAAGATGGCTGGCTCAGCACGTGCACGAATTTCTTACCTGTGCCGTGGATCCTTGTCTCGCCGACGGGAAAATGGCGGGACTAAATGAATTCTTTCTAATATATATATATTTAATTACAGTCACAAAAGGGAGGTAATTAAAATCACACAAAAAGGAGAATGAATTTATTTATCTACATAAAGGAGTAATCAATTATTTATTCACTTCCCTTATAATATTTTTCTACAAATTTACTTTTTACAGACGAAGTCGCGAACTATTCATTAACATAGGAAAAACTATTATAGTGCGAATTTTATTATAATCTATAATAATTATTCATTAAAAATCCCGAATTTATAACATAAACGCGATACCGCAAATAATCCAACAAAAATAATAATATATTCACATACGAAATAACGTGGCCGGCGGGCAGTCCACTTACCGCACGCGAGTCGATATTTCCAAAATCCTGCGATAATAAATATCTCCTGAACCTCTCTCGACTAGATTTTTCCTCCAAACAATACTCTCAATGAAAATAATCTCCTTCTTCTCTCAACGATAATTCTCCTCAATCTCAATAAGTCCACAATAATCCACAATACTTCCGAAAAACTCTGATAACTTAGAAAAATACACTTGCGTCTCTTTTAACGGATCAGCTAGTAATGATTTCCTCTCCTCCTTTTTCCGCTTTCTTCTTCCTTTTTCTATATTTCCTTCAAAGCCGACCCGCGGCGCTGTCAACTTCCTTCATTTTGAATATGGCACCCGTTTTCCATCATTGGCAGGTCAACAGGTGCTATCGATACTACTGCCACCTTCATTCCTCCAGTATTATTCCTTCAAACATATCGGTGCGAATATTATTTCCAGTCCCAAGTGTTAGCTGGGCTAGCGCCTCCACTTGTGCAATTCGCACTCTTCTTTTCTCTCTCTTACACACTGGAGTCGAATACGAGAGAGTCCCGCGCTTCGTTGCGTCTGCGCGCTCTCTCGGTAGTCCTCGTGGTGCAAGCGAGTGAGCTCCCCCCTCTCCGCCGCCGCCTATGTACACGCATGCGGCAGTATTGCTTCGCGCGCGAGTCCGTTCTCTCTCTCCGTCTCTCTCACTTTCGTGTGTACGGATACTCGGCGGTTGTGCAGTGGTTCGAACCTGGTGCGGCTTCACGGCGACGACGTCTACGAGGATAGGAGTTCTCATCATCCTGAGGTGTTGTCTGCGCGGGTCGGCGTTTCCATCACTTCTCCTTCACCAGCAGCGAGTAACCTCTCTCTCTCTTCTCTTCAACTAGCTCGACGTTATGGTAAATATTATTTGTTTATTCATCTCTCCTTATCTCCGACACATAAAACAAACCAATTCAATCCCATTATTTCCCATCCTTTCCTTTTATTTATTCATACGACTCGGTGATGACAATGGCTGAGGCTTTGTTATACATTGTTTACCTTTTCCCTAACCTCTCTAGTACCACATGTCAACCTTACCTCTAACCTATCCCATACACTACAATTATTATTTATAAACTCTACTTATTTAATTTAAACAATCATGTAATTCATTATTACTCTAATTTAATATCTTTCCCTACAGGTAACGATGCCCAGGACCAGCAGGAGCCAGTGCCAAGGAGTCGCCAAACCACCAACGTAGGAGTTTTCCTGACCCAGGAGGAGGTATCATCGACATTTACACACAGGTAATGCACAGGCATTACCTGTGTTAGGTAAGATGTTCCTATTTTAGTATCTTTGGGTTATTACTATATACTAATATCATATATTTGTTTTTCAGGTCTAGACGACAACAAAGTTCAAGATTTTATTTATTCATGTGAGGTATTTACTACCTCACAATACCCCCCTCCTAAGTCAGGACACGCTCCTACAAGGAAAGTGGACTGCACTTACAGAATAATTGGCCAAAGCGATAATCATCACCGATCACACATAACCCATTAATTCTCATTCATTCCAACATCTGTCCTCATACTTCTGCCCAAAAATTTTTAGCTTAAGATCATAAAAGAATTACCTACTAATAATAATATATGTATCAACAACAAAAAAAATAATAATATTAATAATTAATTAATAAAGTAAAATAAAAAAAATCGTTCGTTACCTTCCAATACTTACTATCATTCCTAAATTTCCTTACCCTAATA
Organism: Theocolax elegans; assembly: GCA_026168455.1. Taxonomy (NCBI): domain Eukaryota; kingdom Metazoa; phylum Arthropoda; class Insecta; order Hymenoptera; family Cerocephalidae; genus Theocolax; species Theocolax elegans. The sequence continues at coordinate 8,797,641 of CM047429.1, forward strand.
TCTCCTTCCATCTATTCCATCGTTCTATCTGTTCCATCATCGTCTTCCTGAAAATTAAGGTTTTCCTTCATTTCACGTCATTCCATCTATTCCATCATCTCTACCATCATCATCTTCCTGAAAATTAAGGTTTTCCTTCATTTCTTATTTTTCCTTCATTTTATCATCCCTTCTTTTCCTAGATCTTATTTGGAACGTCCCCGTATGCGGGAAGCAATTATCTGTAATTGCTCCTCCTGGGACAGTTCCATCAGGGCTTCTACCAGCCCAGCCCTCGAGGATACCGCGGTGGAAGGGCCTGGTTGTTCCTGAGAGCTGGGTGGTTCGGTTGCCCCGGTCCTCGGGCGTCGGAGGCGGGCAGAGAGTGTAGGAGGGGGACCCGGGATGGTTACCGTCGGAACCCTAACCTCCCTAGGTGGAGTTGGGGGTTTTGGTTCTTCCCCCAGTCCGGCGTATCTCGCGGGATTCACCTCCTTCAACCGCTGGACGTGGATCCGGCCACACCTGGGACACGAACGGGTTCGTACGCCTTTACGGCCGCAATTGCGGCAATACTCGTGTCCCAGGGGTCTTGGACACTGGATGGCGAGGTGGCCGGTCTTCCAGCAGGCAAAACATGCACCGAACGGGGGGTCCAACATCGGGTCTATCATCACCGGGTCCAGATCTCCAAATAGTATGCCCTTCTTCGGTATCGGTTGAAGCACTGACACCTGAGGGGGAACCTTGGGTCCGTCGTCCCAGCGTGACACTTTACGGGGGGTCTGCGGAGGTTCCTCCCCCCCTTCCAGTGTACGCGGTGGAGACTTCCTTAATCCTTTTTCTTCCTCTATCTTCTTCTGCAATTCTTCTCTTTCCTTTTTCAGTCTCCTTATTTCTCTTTCTCTCCTTCTTTCTTCTTCCACATGTCTATCCCATTCCTCCTTTTCCTTGTTCTTCCGTTCTTGTTCCTCTCTTTCTCTTTTCTTCCTCCTCAGCTCTTCCTCCTCCCTCTCTCTTTTCTTCCTTCTCAACTCTTCCTTCTCTCTCTCTCTTTTCTTTCTTCTCAATTCTTCCTCCTCTCTCTCTCTTTTCTTCCTTCTCAATTCTTCCTCCTCTCTCTCTTCCTCGCGTTTCTTTTTCTCCTTCATCTCCTTCCTCTCTGCCTCCATCCTTTCCTCGTCGCGCCGAGCGCGGAATTCCTCCCAAATCCTCTGGGCTTCCGCTCATCTCCTCGCGTCCTCCCTCTCGAATATTCTCCTCTGTTCAAGGTAGCGTACTTGAACAGGGGGTTCTTCAGGAGATGCTGGTCGAGGAGGGCTGGGGATACCACTCACGTAGTCATCCATGGTGAGTTGTCGGCGGGGATTATATCTCCGCGCTCGGCGGCGTGCGGAAAGGCTCCTTGCCTGGTTCCGATAACTGTCGTCATAGACAGGGATCTCCCCCTGCTGGGGAGGTAATCCCTGACTGTGGTGGTTTTCTCCACTTCCACTTTCCTTGGGAGTGGTGCTACCACAGCAGCCGGAGTCCCTCCCCGGACAGGGAGGTCCTCCTGGACGACTAACCGTCCGTTAGGGAGGGCAGCAATCCCCTCTGGAGATTCTAGAAGAGCTCTATGGAGTTCCTCCACTGCCTCCATGCTCTCCCGTTCCTCCAGACTTATGGAAGCCACTCCCATGGTACTAACCTCATACGTAGCTGGGGTTGGTAGCTTCCTTTTGGGGATTGCTCCCCTGGACCGGTCTATCCCGTCATCCATCAGTAGGGATGAGGGGGTGGGGAGAGGTTCCGGAGTTTCCTTGCCGGACATGATGTCTAGCATCTTGTTCCGGTACTCCCTCACCCTATCCGGGTGGTTTACTGGGGTTGGAGGTAGTACTGATGGGTCCCATGGGTCAAAGTCCATGGGCTGGTCCATCCGTGCCTCCTTCCCAACCTCCCCCTCAATCCAAGTGAGTCCCTCTTCCAATACCTTCCTGGCCATGGCCTGGTCAGGAAGGGTGGACTCTGGAGTTGGAGGGGCCGGGGTGGCCAACTCTGCCAACTCCTGTCCGATTGGAAGAGGAACTTCCTTCAATGTCTCGTCTTCGATGGTGTCCCTGCGTTCCTGCTGTCCTTCATTAAGAGGTTGGGGCACCGATAGAATTTCGGTGGCCCTCTCCCCCCCTCCAGACGAGGGCACGCCCGTAGTCGATGCGTCCTTCACGGGAAGCGCGTCCAAACGGACCCACCGATCCTGGCCACCGGAGGGGCGACTGGGTTGAGTTGGAGGAGCGTGCAGCCATTGAGCTAATAACTGGACGGCTTCCTCTTCCTCAGGACCCAGTGTCTCCCGGAGGTGTTAGACGGTGTGCACAGGTGACTTCGGGTGTTGACGTTCCATCTTAGATTCTGCAACATTAAAACAAATACCTTCATAGTTCCATCACATACTTACAACATCCTCAATAAATTTCCATCCATTCTTGTTGTCTCAACACTCTTATACACGGGAAGGGGCATATGGGATCAAATCTTTGACGTGTTATTTTCGCGTTTCAATAAATAAACCGTTGGGGATAGGATCTTTACTATTTCATATGGACCTTCAAATTTTTCATGTAGCTTTGCTGTAAATTTATCTGCTGCTTTTGATAGTAGATGCGTAGTTTTTGATACTAAATCTCCAACTTTAAATTCTACATGTTTTTTATTTTTATTATATTCCTTCATCTGTTTTTCTCTTGCTTCATCTAAATGTTTTGAAACAATGTCCCTCAATGCATCTAACCTCTTAGCGCGGTCTAACCAGACTGTAGGGTCCAATTTCATTATGGGTTTCTTTCCTTCTACCTCTCTTCTTAGACTTTTCACCGGGTGTGGATTTCGTCCAAAATTTAGAAAGGCAGGGGAAACTTTTGTAGAGGATTGGACTGCGGTGTTGATTGCGTGGCGAAGTTCGTGGATATGTTCGTCCCAGCAACGATGATCGTTCTTTACGAACATGGCAATCATGGTTTTTAGGGTCCTGTTGCATCTTTCCACTGGGTTTGCTTGCGGGTGGTATGGTGGGGTTGTGACATGTTTGACTCCGTATTCGTCTAGCATTGCCTTCAATACTTTGTTATCATACTCTTTGCCATTGTCTGATAAGAAGTATTCCGGCGTTTCCCACCTAAAAAGGATTAGATCTTCTAATGCTTTTGCTACCGATTTTCCATTAGCTTTCCTAATTGGTTTAACCTCGATCCATTTTGTAAACAAATCTTGAAAAACGATCAAATATTTGTTTTGGCTTTTACTGGGTGGAAATTCCATTAGGTCTGCTGCAACAATGCACCACGGCCTATCAATTATTCTCATTCCCATCATTCCTTGTTGTCCACTTTGAGGTGTTTTGTAATGGTGGCATACTTGACATCTTTGTATGTATTTATTAATGTCGTGCCACATACCTTGCCAATAATACTCTCGTGCTACACGATCATATGTCTTTTCTATACCTCCGTGTCCAACTGATGGTATGTCATGAGCTTCCTGCATTACTCTTTCACGATATTCTAATGGTACTACTAGTCTCCAAGTTTCCTCTCTATTTACGATAGGGTCAAGTAATTCATCATATCTATATCTATATAACATTCCATCAATTATTCTCCAATTCTGAAATCTATCTGGAAATTTTTCTACATCACGTAACCTCTTTAAATACCATTCATCCTTTATTTCTTCACATGCCGCTGCCTCCATAATTTTATCATCATCTCCATCATCGAACATTCGCGATAGCGCGTCGGGAACGTGGTTAAGAGCACCTTTTCTGTGTACTATCTCAAAGTCCCATTCCATCATTTCTAATGCCCATCGTGCTAGTCTACCCGTTGGTTCCTTTTTGTTCCTCAGCCATTTTAGTGCCATGTGATCTGTTATGACGGTGAAGTGATAACATTCGATGTAGGGTCTCAACTTTTTAATTGCCCACAGGACTGCTAGGCACTCCTTTTCTGAAGTTGAGTAGTTCCTTTCAGCATCGTTGAGGACCCTGCTTATGTATATTATCGGGTGTTCTCCATCATCAAAGTTTTGTGTAAGCACTGCACCAATTGCGTTGTTACTGGCATCCGTCTGTAGACAGAAGGGCTTAGTGAAGTCGGGACGAGCAAGTACTGGGGCTCGTGAAATAGCATCTTTTAATTTCTCAAAGGCTTCCTGTTGTTCCTGTTCCCACTTCCACTTCACTGTTTTCCTCAATAGTTTTAGCAAAGGTATTTTTGTCTCCGAGTCTTTGTCTAGGAAACGTGAGTACCAACCTATCATCCCTAGAAATCTTCTTAATTGTTTCACGTCTTTTGGAGCAGGATAGTTCTTTATTGGTGCTATCTTTTCTTGATCCGGACGTAAACCTTCTTTATCCAACACATAACCAAGGTAAGTGACGCTTGAACAACAAAACTCGCATTTATCTCTGTTTACCGTTAAGCCATACTTCACCAGTTTCTTCAGTACTTCCTCTAACCAGCGCATGTGCTCCTCAAATGACTCTGTGGCTATGATGATGTCATCGAGGTAACCAAATACATGTGGCACGTATTCTGGGCCAAACAGAGCATCGATAAGCCTTTGGAATGTCATTGGAGCATTTGTTAAACCAAATGGCATGCGGGTAAATTGAAGAAGACCTTTTCCTGGAACCGAGAATGCGGTAAATCTTTTACTAGATTTATCCAGTGGTACCTGATAGAACGCTTGGCGTAAATCAATTTTAGAGATATAGCGTGCGTGTCTCATCCTGTCTAATATAGTATCCATGTTCGGTACTGGGTATGCGTCTCTTATGGTCTGTTTATTGTGGTCTCTATAATCTATACAGAATCTATAGGTTCCATCAGATTTCTTTACCATCACCGGAGCACTTGTATAATCACTAGCGGACCATTCCACAATTCCTTCATTCCATAATCTTTCCACTTCCTCATGTGCATTCTCAATCATTTTGGGTGACCATCTACGTAGTTTGTGACGAACTGGTATTGATCCTGGTATAATTGCTATGTGGTGTTCTATTATGTTTGTCATCCCAGGTGATGCAGATGGGGGAGGTAGTATTTTAGATACTAACTTTTCCACCTTCTGTCTCTGTGGGTTTGACAATTCCGATATTCCTGCACATTCAGCAAAGATTACTGGATCTTCCTTGGACTCATTACCATCATACGTTTTGTGCCATGGTCCTTCATGTACTCTCCATAGTCTATGTCTATGGCGTTCGTCAACATCCCATTTAGCGCAGAAGTCTTTACCCAGTACTACATCATGTTCGAAAATTTCTTGTGCCTTCAATTCCAGTATTCCTATGTGTCCATCAACTTCAAGGTTTAATTTCAAAATTCCTATGGATTTATTGATTCCTCCATGAGCATTCTTCACATAGGAATCCGAGGGTAAAAGTCTATCTTTGAACTTCTCTACTACCCGCGGTCCTGCTACTGAAATCATTGCACCTGAATCCAACAATCCTCTAAATATATGTCCACCTATATTTAAGCGTACGAATCCTCTATTTTCTAAACTATTCTCTGCTACTATCTTTTCTGTGTCTTCATCCTTCTTATTTACTTCATTCACCATACCAGCATAATCTTTCTTCTCATCTTCTTCAGCAATTTCCTTCACTCTGTTTTTCTTATCATCTATTTCCATTTCAATTTTCTTATCTTCGATTTTTGTCCACTTACTCCAATCTAGATCCCTATTATTACAGGCTGTGTGTTTATTTTCCATTGATACTGTAGAGTTTCTAGTCGTTGTCAAGTAACTAGGTTGTTTAGCTGTACTTCCCTCATGGTTTCTTGCATTAACCGTTGTACTTGATTTTTGATCGGTAGAATTCTCGTTTATCTGTTGAAATAAATCCTCAACTGCTGTAAGTAATGTTGGCATCTTCTTGTAATCGGACTTATCTTCTTCTTCGAATATTCTCTTCATCTCTTCATTAGGCTTAACATAATTCAGGGTGATCCTATCACACCCGGAATTGTTTTCACCGTCATTAGCTTCTTCTATAACTTCATTAACAACATTATTATTACTAACATCCTTCACTATTAATTTATTTTTCATTTCATTTTCGTCTTTTCTTCCTAGATTATTGCATGGTAGGTGCTTTGATTCTTCCGTCATCTTCATAAACATTTCGTTCATCCTCTCTGACCAATCAACTTTCTTACTTTTCTTCCCTTCACTTCTTCTCTTCAATGCCTCATCTATAAGAGTCCATTTCTTCTCGGACAGTGTGTTCGAGTTTATTGTCTCTTGATGAATGTTTGGGATCCCTGTTGCTGTTGCTGAGGGGTTTTGGATCCCAATTGACCCCCAGCGTTGCCGTTTCCCCATGCTTGTTTTAACGGTATGCATGTCGGACAGTTATTGAATGTGTATCCTTGAGTCCCGCAAACTTGGCATGAGAAGTTGTTCTGTTGTGACCTAGATGGGCAGAAGTTAGCCTTGTGTCCATTTTGTTTGCAAATGTAGCAAGTTACAGACGGACATTCTGAGGCTCTGTGTCCCACCTGGTTACAGTGAAAATAGGCTCCAATGAATCTCTGATTAACAGCAGAGTTTCCGATTTGTGATTGTTGGTTAAACCGAGGCCTAGCCCCTGTTTGGTTTTGAGAGAAATTGCCTTGATTACCAGCATTTCCCCAATTTCCAACATTTCCTCCGTTGTTAGTCGAATCTCCAGCATTTACCATATTTCCATAACCACCATTATTTTGTTTATACGGTCGATTGTTTTGCCAATTCGTCCATTTTTGTGTTGTCTGTCCACTTTGTTGAGGTCTAGTCACATTTGCAGCAAATTGGGGTACGTTTACCGCAGCTACTGTTGGTGGGGGCATCATATCAGGTAACTCCACTGTTGCTTGTATGCTTGGTTCCTTTGACGATTGTTTCGCCTTCTTATTCGTACCCTTTTTGTTGCTCTTGTTTTTCTTATCCTCTGTTTGGACAGGGCAAGTTTCCGACACGTCTTTTCCATCAATTGTTGCAACTCTACCGACTTTCAATGATTCTGGTGCTGCTGCTTCAGGAATTTTTGTATTCTCTAACGACGGAGGTGGTCTAAATCTTTTATCTAAATCAATTTTATCCTCGTATCTTCTACCATATTTTTCAATTCGTTCGTATGTTTTGCATTTTCTCTCAGGCATGTGGTCTCTGTAATCTGGTTTCAAATTTCTCCAGACTACTTTGATCTGTCTTGCCATGGAAGGAGGAGTCCTTAAATGAGAAAATATGTGTTTCATACAACTCACATAATTGGTTATGGTTTCGGACTTCCCTTGAGTTCGCTTCCAAGCTTCATCCCACACATCTGTTTCCGTCAGTTTTTTCATGAATTGTGCACGGAATGCTTTAAGGAAGTCTTTCCATCCTTTCTTCCGCAATTCATCGTGCACATTGGTATACCAGCGACCTGCTTTCTTCGTGAAAACAAATGGTAACCCTTTGAAAAATTGTTTATCCGTCATTTTCATATTCATGCGGAAATTGGTTAGCCTGCTTAGAAACTCGTTTGGATTGTCCTTTTCCTCACCAGAGTATGTGAGATTCCAACTCTTAAAGGCTCTGATAATTTGATCGTTCTCATGTAATTGGGAATTTTTCGACTTCTTCTTTTGTTTATTTTTCTTCTTATTTTTCTTATTCTGTACCTCATCATCATCTGAGTTTGAATAATCTTCACTACTACTGTTAGAATCATCACTGCTAGTATCCTCTTCATCATCACTATCATCAGAGTTATCATCATCATCACTACTATCATCAGAATTCGAGTCTTCACTATCATCTTTACTATTCTTTTTCTTATTCTTCTTTGTTTTCTTCTTTTCTATTTTCTTTTTCTTATCATCCTTCATTTTCTTGTGCTTTTTCGTGTTTGTCCCCTTTTTCTTTTCAGTTTTCTGTTCTGTATTTTGATTTTCTTCTGCTGGAGTAGTGCCCTGCATTGGTTCTTTAGGATACCTTTCCTCTCCATCATGTCCCGATTTGTCTTCCTTTTGTGGATGTTGTCTATGAATCCTCTCGTGCGATGGTGTGCTTGCTCTTTGGCTTAGGTTCATCTGTTCTAGGTTATCCATAAATTGGTTGACCATCTGTCCAATGCTAGTGTTTACTCCAGCTTCTCTATTATCTGCGTTATTATTTTCCTTCCTTATACTATTATGCCGTTTATGTGTCCTTTTTCGTCTCTCTGCATTTCCTGAATCCGTGCTGCAATCATCGTCACTGGTAAATGATGAGGTTGAGTCTCTTTGTGGTACTTGTGTGAATGGTTTCAAAGGCTTTTTACTAGTCTCCTTTTGTTGGTTGTTTTGCACACTCTGTTGTTTTGTAGTTTCCTCTAATGCCTCACAGATGGGTATCGCAGTTAGGTTGATACTTTCTTGTGCCAACTGGTGAGAAGAATCCGGACCATTTTTGTGGCTGTATTCGTTTGTTCTTATTGTGTTTAGACTCGTATTTGTTCGTTCTTCTCTTAGTAATTTTTGTACTTCCGGCATTACTAGTAATCGTCTGTCCAAATTTTGCATCCAAATTTTCTGTGATGCTGAGGTCGATTGGATCAGACCTTGTTGTGTTGATATTAGTCTCATCGTCGTATTTCCTACGAATGTCGACGCCATCGATACTGTTGGTGTGCAACTTGTAGTAGTGGACGTTGTAACGACACAAGATGCTGCATTCGTTGGAACTACTTGTTGTTCCTTTCCTGAGTGTGACGGTAGTCCTCTACTTGTTGATGGGATGTTGGATAAATCTGTCATTTGATCTCTTTCCTTCATGTTTTCCTTCCTCTGTGGTACTTCTGTTCCATCAGATTCTGTACCAGTTGAAGGATCCCTATCCTGTCGTTCGTCAACTCTACGTATCCATGGTACATCTTGTCTTGATTGTCGTAGACTTCCTCTAAATAATCGTGAGACTAATGTTGGCTTTCTGCCTTTTGTACTTAATCCCATTTTCGCTAATAATACTGATAATTCTGTTATAGTATAAGAGTCTATCCTTGTATAAGCTATTACTGCCTCTTCATCTTCTTGTAATACTTTCTCCAACCATTCAGTATTTTTACTTTTTCGAACAGCCATCTTTAATAAATTTCAAAATTCGACAATAATATTACTGAAATAATCTAAACTTTCTTCTAAATTCTTATATTTCCTCAATATAATACTTAAATCCGTCAAAATTTAAAAAAAAATTTATCTAAATCCTTCAATAACTTTTCCTTAACTATAGCAATAATTTATTCACTAAACCAACAATTAATTTTCACAACAGCTCATAATAACAATAATTATTATCCAAAGGGGAGTTTATTTTATTTAACACGTAGTCAATTTACGATTAAAATAAATTAAATTATTCACGAAAATGCACGTTTCAGATTTATTACTGTGGGTTCTATTCTAATATCTATTTACCATCAATATAAATAAGTTACCATCAATTTCCATCAATTTGCCATCAATATAAATAAGTTTCCTTCAATTTCCATCAATTTATTATCAATATAAGTTATAAATGGTTATTAATACATATATAAGCATAAACATAAATGTAGATATAAATAATTAAATATCATAAGATTTATAGAAATTATATATATATATATATATATCCCTAGTGTCACACCGAATTAATTAAATAAGTATATAAAAATGATTATTAATAATATTAATGAATACCACCATTCACTGAAAAGATTTCCTTTAATTCGCTGAAACAGAAAAATTTTCCATCAACATCAACAACAATATCTTCAAATATCCTTCAATCTTCCTAAAAGAAATTTTCCATCAACATGAAATTTAATAATCAATATTAAATTATATAATTTATATGTTTTAAATGTGGTGTGACACAAAATATTATAATACTTATAAATAAAATAATTTTTAATTGATAGATTTCTCAATAATTGGATGGTAACCTCGCAAAGAGTAAAATTATGAAAGAAAATGAATTTTTGTGGGCAGAATTACACTTTGTAATATCTCTCACACTCACATACACATACTATTGGATTATTGCGGTAAAAGAAATTTTTCCTATGTTATTTATAATTTAATTTATATAAAATGTTGGGCGCCAATTTGTGACGTAGCGTTTCCTTCAAATATGAATAAGATAGGAATCCCGTACACTACGTACAACAATTAATAATAATAATAATAATAATCTGGATAAATATGCGTAGGTCTATTTAAACAATTAGGGGGAATTAACTTTCGCCCTTCGTCTTATCAAGATGGCTGGCTCAGCACGTGCACGAATTTCTTACCTGTACCGTGGATCCTTGTCTCGCCGACGGGAAAATGGCGGGACTAAATGAATTCTTTCTAATATATATATATTTAATTACAGTCACAAAAGGGAGGTAATTAAAATCACACAAAAAGGAGAATGAATTTAATTATCTACATAAAGGAGTAATCAATTATTTATTCACTTCGCTTATAATATTTTTCTACAAATTTACTTTTTACAGACGAAGTCGCGAACTATTCATTAACATAGGAAAAACTATTATAGTGCGAATTTTATTATAATCTATAATAATTATTCATTAAAAATCCCGAATTTATAACATAAACGCGATACCGCAAATAATCCAACAAAAATAATAATATATTCACATACGAAATAACGTGGCCGGCGGGCAGTCCACTTACCGCACGCGAGTCGATATTTCCAAAATCCTGCGATAATAAATATCTCCTGAACCTCTCTCGACTAGATTTTTCCTCCAAACAATACTCTCAATGAAAATAATCTCCTTCTTCTCTCAACGATAATTCTCCTCAATCTCAATAAGTCCACAATAATCCACAATACTTCCGAAAAACTCTGATAACTTAGAAAAATACACTTGCGTCTCTTTTAACGGATCAGCTAGTAATGATTTCCTCTCCTCCTTTTTCCGCTTTCTTCTTCCTTTTTCTATATTTCCTTCAAAGCCGACCCGCGGCGCTGTCAACTTCCTTCATTTTGAATATGGCACCCGTTTTCCATCATTGGCAGGTCAACAGGTGCTATCGATACTACTGCCACCTTCATTCCTCCAGTATTATTCCTTCAAACATATCGGTGCGAATATTATTTCCAGTCCCAAGTGTTAGCTGGGCTAGCGCCTCCACTTGTGCAATTCGCACTCTTCTTTTCTCTCTCTTACACACTGGAGTCGAATACGAGAGAGTCCCGCGCTTCGTTGCGTCTGCGCGCTCTCTCGGTAGTCCTCGTGGTGCAAGCGAGTGAGCTCCCCCCTCTCCGCCGCCGCCTATGTACACGCATGCGGCAGTATTGCTTCGCGCGCGAGTCCGTTCTCTCTCTCCGTCTCTCTCACTTTCGTGTGTACGGATACTCGGCGGTTGTGCAGTGGTTCGAACCTGGTGCGGCTTCACGGCGACGACGTCTACGAGGATAGGAGTTCTCATCATCCTGAGGTGTTGTCTGCGCGGGTCGGCGTTTCCATCACTTCTCCTTCACCAGCAGCGAGTAACCTCTCTCTCTCTCTTCTCTTCAACTAGCTCGACGTTATGGTAAATATTATTTGTTTATTCATCTCTCCTTATCTCCGACACATAAAACAAACCAATTCAATCCCATTATTTCCCATCCTTTCCTTTTATTTATTCATACGACTCGGTGATGACAATGGCTGAGGCTTTGTTATACATTGTTTACCTTTTCCCTAACCTCTCTAGTACCACATGTCAACCTTACCTCTAACCTATCCCATACACTACAATTATTATTTATAAACTCTACTTATTTAATTTAAACAATCATGTAATTCATTATTACTCTAATTTAATATCTTTCCCTACAGGTAACGATGCCCAGGACCAGCAGGAGCCAGTGCCAAGGAGTCGCCAAACCACCAACGTAGGAGTTTTCCTGACCCAGGAGGAGGTATCATCGACATTTACACACAGGTAATGCACAGGCATTACCTGTGTTAGGTAAGATGTTCCTATTTTAGTATCTTTGGGTTATTACTATATACTAATATCATATATTTGTTTTTCAGGTCTAGACGACAACAAAGTTCAAGATTTTATTTATTCATGTGAGGTATTTACTACCTCACAAAGGTCATATTGTATTTTATTTGCATAAGCGAAAGTTCGATCTAGCTATTTAGCGTTATTGATGAGGTCAAAACGGGAAAAAAGTAAAAAAAATCCTGAAATTATCTTTGTTCATGAAAATGTCTATTTCGCGATGAAATTTTAGTTTCCAAACCAAAATATTGAGCTTCAACCTTATTTTTGAAGGTTACACAAAATGCTGCGGCATTCATTTTCAGCGTGATCTAAATTCAATGACATAAACACAAAATCTGTTTTTTACTATTTCGGTCTGGGAGTTGGTACATCTTTGTTGTTCGTCAACTGGGTACGAAATAAATTTCATCACTTATTGCAGAAGCTCGTCTAATCTTCAAAAATATTTTAATCTCAAAAAATTAATTTATTTTTTATTCATTCATATTTATAAATTTATAATACGATGCAGATTGGTACTTCTCATGCACAACTTATTAGTCTCCAGCATTTGCACAGTATATAATTTTTACTATTTTCACTTTTTGAATAGTGTAATATTCTATCTTCTATAAAATAGCTGAACATGAAGCTTGGAGTAGTGGCGAGTCCGAACCAGAAAATGAAGTATTAGAAAACGAGGTTTTAGACAATGGAGCAGAAAATGAAGACATCGGGGAAGTCAACTTGGAAGACTTTTCTTATAAGGAAATTGAATTGTCTGAGGACGCGTATTTTTATCTATCAATCAAAGATTTTCAAGGTAGCTCCGAAATAAATTCGTATATCTCTTTTTCAGGAAATACACCAATTGATTATTTCAATTACTTTTGTGATTCTTCTTTGCTCAAAAAAAATGTAGAGGAAACCAATCGTTACGCAACCCAAAATCCCATAACTCGTTCTTCCCACATGAAAGCTTGGTCCCTTGTCACAAAAACAGAATTGGAAACTTTTCTAGGCCTTTCCATTCTAATGGGCAATGTCTGTAAAGGCGATTTACAAACTTATTGCTCCACAGATCTTTTGCTACACACTCCAATTTTTGGCCAAATAATGCCTCGCGATAGATATATTCACATCCTAAGATGTTTACATTTTCATAATAATGAAGAAATCGAAAATCATCCTTTAGTGAAAATAAAGCCAGTAATAGATCACGTGCAAAGCAAATTTTCAGCAGTTCTTACTCCAGGAAAAAATCTGTGCATAGATGAAAGTCTATTATTATGGAAAAGTAGGCTTCGATTCAAGCAGTACGTTCCTTTGAAGAGAAATCGCTTTGGCATCAAGCTATTCACGATTGTAGACTGCGAGACGGGATTCGTGTTGGGTTTTATTGTTTATACTGGCGCAGACACTAATTATCCAAAATTTCATTTGGGTGTTACTGGCGATATTGTAGCTCACTTTTTACAATCTTACTTTTATAAGGGTCATGTTGTATACATAGACAATTGGTATACATCTCACACTTTGGCAGAATTTTTACACGATCGTGATACAGGTATGTGTGGTACAGTGAAAGCAAATAGAAAGGGAATGCCAAAGCATGAAAGCAAGTTAGTTCGTCGTGAAGTACAAGTCTCTCACAACGATGTGTGGATGGCAGTGAGGTGGGAAGATAAACGTAGCGTTCGTATGCTTACAACTGTGCACGAACTTGAATTCTGTGCAACTGGAAAAAAATGTTACCTAACAAATAACAAGGTGTGTCCACGATTATAATCAAAATGTGGGTGGTATTGATAATGTTGATAGACAATTATCTATAACAGAAACAGTGCGAAAAACAATGAAATGGTATCGAAAGCTTTTTTTTCATCTTATTGATCTTTGTCTATCCAATGCTCATGCGTTGTATAAAATGAGAAACGTGAAAGCTATATCATTTCCTTCATTTAGATTACAGGTTACTAGATCATTACTGAAACTTGATCCTTCTGCAAGCATTTCTCCTTACAATGACTCTCCCATTCGATTAGTTGGCCGCCATTTCCCGAGGCAAAGTACAAGTCGAAGATGCCACTTGTGCTCTTTGCGTAAGACTCCACGTAGAACGACATACATTTGCCCTAGTTGTGAAACTCCTCTATGCGCAGCACCATGCTTTGAAGAGTACCACACAAAAGAGACATTACCGTAGAGCCAATCATTCCTACGTGAGAGGCAAGGGGACTCACGGAAATCAAGCACCCCGAAACGTGAGAGGCAAGGGGACTGACGAAAATCAAGCACCCCAATGGGATCACCTTTTCGCCACGTCCACGCCGTTGATCCTGGGTTATGCTAAGAGCGAATGTCAGAATATTTCTTGACATCTTGACAAATGTAGCATTTTTCCCACCACCAGATGGAGACGACTATCTCTCTACACTCGTTGGAGAGATCGTCGTCTCTTTTCTATATATATATAGCCGCAGAACATCTAGCTGGCGTTGCGGTTCATCTTGCGACAGGCGTCTAAGGTAAGATCTCCAGTTTCTTACTTAGGAGTCCAAGCTGGAGATCGAGGACGAAACGCCTTTAATTATTTTAAAAGGCCGTGCTCTGGGAAATTCCACCAACCATAGTGGACAAAGAGTACGATAGGCCTACTTTATTCTAAAATAAAGCATTTAGTTCGGAGAGACCGATATTATATAATTTATACATATAAATGTAGCAGATGTTTGTTGCACTTGTTTTAGAAGTGAATGCGACCTTGAATGTAAATTTTTAAGATCAATGATACCTCAGCTATTTTCTTATGAATTTTTTTTTATTCAGTTCATGACACTATGTACGAAAATCTTCAAAAAATTCTATCTATGCTAGAAAAAAAATTTGACCTTGAAAAATAGATTTTCAAGGTCAAGAGTATCTCTAGGATTTTTTTACTATTTTTTCATGTTCAGCGCAAGAAATTACATAGAAATACCCTCTAGAGTTTTCCTCGAAAATGAGAAAAAAATTTTACATTTTACTTTACGTTGCCTGCGGTGGTGGTTGATTTATCGACCAGCAGTCAGGGTGGGGACTCTACCTGAAATATCTAATGATCTCATGTATACATTTTGCATTTTATAAAAGGTCGTTTAGTACTAAAATTTTCCCGCAGCCAAAAGGTTAAATTCATTATGCTTCCCCATAAGGGGAACAATTGCAAGTCTTTTAATAATATTTTCTTTAAAACATGATGAGGTAAGAAATACGCAATTGCACCCGTTGATTCATTATTGAGTAGAGGCTCAACTTGGTCATAAATTTGATTTGCTCACTTGCCCGATTCATTCAACGCTTTCTTCTGCATTTAATTCTGAACATCATTACCATTTTTGCAACCTAAGAAAATCAATTTTGACTTTAGTTTAACTCATTTAAAACTTAATCCATTAACACCCAAAAGTACAAAAATTTTTTTCAATTTTCATAGTCATAATTTGATGCTCCAAACCTGATCTTCTGAACAGTTTCCAATCTGTTCTTTCGAATGCCATCAAGAAAATTGACCTATTTCGTTTTGAAAAAAAGTTATAATTTTTTTGAATGCAAAAAATGTAAAAAATGAAATTTTTTCTTTTTTTAATTTATTATTTTTATAATAAAAAATACATGTAAATCATTCGGTTTGTAAACGTTGGTGCACTTAATAGTTATACTTTGACCCTATATTTATTATTTGTTATTTTTGCATAATTCAAAACCGCTGCTAATTGATATTAGCACGTAGCTTCCTCGTACAAAGCTTATTTCTGTTTTCGTAAAACATTGCAGAACAATAAATGAAAGTTGTAATTTAGTTTGTATGTAACCATTATTTTTTTCAACTTGACACTGTCTATCTTGTCTATCTATTTTAATAACTTTTACATAGTTTAGTTTTTTAAACACTGCAAACATCCAACAAATAATTATAAATTACTTAATTTGGCCATCCCATAATGGGATATCCTATTTCATCGTCTAATTGATTATTTTTACTTATTTGTATCTCAATTACTGATTAACAATGTTTACAGAATGAACAACATTAATTGTAATTAAAAGAACTCACTTACATCCAATGTATACAAAATGATGGTAGCCTGTATTTGTTTAAACACAAAATCTTTATATAATTATAGAAACTACTCCAAACAATTAACAAAATGGGAGGTTGAAATTTAAAATCGGGTGTCCCAAATCTAAGATATGAGCAGTTGAAAAATCGGTGCAAAAATTTTCTAACTCAAATATCTTGGAAACTATTTGTCTTACATAGCCAGCCAAAAAACCTATCTAAGATTATGTTGAAATTTAACTTTTTCCAAATATTTGATCAAAGAAATTAAAAGTTACAACCTAAACCGTACAGGAAAGAAAAATTAAATTTTTACATTTAATTTTTTTTACTCGAGAACAAAGTGTAATTCGAATTCTGTTTGAAGCATCAAATGATCAAATGACTATGAAATTAAAAAAAAATTGTGTTCTTTTCGGCGTTAATGGGTTCAGGAGGAGTAGGGTCCTGAAATAATTAATCATGTTTATTGTTTTTTAGTTTTAAGAATCAATTATTTCGGGATCTTCAACCACTTTCAATTGCTTTAAATAATATAAGAATTTTTTTTCTGATTTTTAATTAAAAATGTATACATTATTTTTGAATTGAAAAGGTAGCTCTTAAAAATTTGGGTCCGGCATCTCCTTAACCAAATTTTAAATTAACTCATATGTATTGTTTATGACAATAAAAATCTTGATAATAGAATATTAGAAATTTGTTTAAAAAAAACTATAGAAGTATTAAGATGTAAAAAATCAAATAAAAATGTAAGTTGTCCTTGTAAAATGTTTGAAGGCAAATTTTTAAATAATTATTATAAATAATAATAGTACGAGCAGCTGAGTGATGCTTGTCAAAGAGTCGCTGAGGAATCCATGAGCAAGGCTGCGACAGAAGAATTAGAATTGACGCCAGAAAATACTAATGAACTCACTGTTTCTGGTGATGGCACATATAGAAAAAGAGGCTTTTCTTCCCTCCAAGGAGTTTCAAGTATAATTGGGCATTATACGGGCAAAGTGATTGACGTTGCCATCAAAAATTCTTTCTGTTTGGCTTGCTCAAGATGGGAAGGAAAGACTGATTCGACTGATTATTTGAAATGGATTGAAGAACACAAGGCTCAGTGCTCCTCAAATCATGAAGGATCAGCTGGAAAAATGGAAGTCGATGGGATTGTTGAAATGTTTCAGTGCTCTGAGGAGAAACATGGAGTGATGTATCGACGGTTCATTGGTGATGGTGATTCTAAAGTGTACAAGACAATTTTAGAGATTGAGCCTTATGGAGACATTTTAGTGGAGAAGAAAGAGTGTGTTGGGCATGTGCAGAAGAGAATGGGCACCGCCTAAGGAATCTGAAGAAAAACCTTGGTGCACAAAAGTTAGCTGACGGAAAAACTATTGGAGGTCAGGGAAGACTAACAGCAAAAGTGATTGATCAGTTGACTGTGTACTATGGTAATGCGATAAGAGCCCATAGTGATTCTGTCGAGGAAATGACAGATGCTATATGGGCCACGTATTACCACAAAATTTCAACTGATCAGAAGCCTCAACATCATCTGTGCCCGGTTGGAGTGAGTAGTTGGTGTCAGTGGCAGAAAGCGAAGGCTTTGAAGAAAAAGTTTATCCACAAGAGCAGCTTGCCATCAGCTGTAATGGAAACTTTGAAGCCAGTTTATAAGAGTTTAACTGAGCCTCAGCTGTTGGAGAAATGTGTAGGCGGTTACACACAGAACACCAATGAAAGTTTCAACAGCGGCATTTGGAAATTGTTGCCAAAAACCTCTTTTAGTGGCCTCACAGTTTTGAAAATTGGTGTTTATACGGCTGTGACTATTTTCAATGATGGAAGAGCAGCTTATTTGAAAATCATGGAGCAGTTTGGCGTAACCCCTGGACACTCTGTGCATGAATGGGTGAAAGTGAGCAACGACTCAAGATTGTTCCATGCAGAAAGGAAAGTCGAAGCCAACACCATGGAGTCAAGGAGAACGAGAAGGCAGGAAAGATTACAAATTGCAGAAACATCTTATGGAGCGGGTCAACATTGAGCATCAATTCATCTACTGGAGATTGGAAATTCATTACCAAGGGTGCTCACTGCAACATGGAACTTCACACAATGACTTTGTAGAAGTGATGAAAAAAGGGAAGTTTTAAAATCTCAAATACATTGGTAAGATCATTTACTATGTTTTATTAATAAAAATCTATTTTTCTTTTCAGTGTGATTCACTGATGTGTAAGTAACCGCTTGGAGGTTATTAGTAGGAAACAATTTCCTACATCCATCACATTATACTTTTCAATTATTAGAAATAGCTACAGCAATTATTTATGTAAGTATGTAGAAGATTTTTAACAATTTTGAACAATAAACTTTAAACTCATTTTATAAATCTTATTTTTTCTTTTTTAGGTCAGTTGCCGCAGGATATCTTTGGATCCTATCATTCAATTTGGATACATTTTGAGGAGACCTTGCTATCTATATTTAGAACCACTTGAACTGAGTTAAAAAATGTTTCAGTAGTTATAACATTTTGATAAAATATAAAATGGAAAATATTTGATAATATTTACTTTAGTACTTCTATTTTGTGACTAGGTAAAAAGTGTTTATTATCATTAAAATTTAATTTATGTGAAATTAAAATTATATAAATACCTTATTACACAGAGAAATATAGAGGCTTTTTCAGTGCCATAATTTCTTTTAATTGGTTTCAATTTCAAACCCGTTGAATCGACGCAAATTGTAACTCCGTACTTAGAATTAATTTTTTTATACAAATGAATTTGTTCATTTGTCCAGTAGTCGACGCTGAAGGGATTTTTTCCTATGTCCTTTATTTAATTTACGTGTGTTGTACACTTCATTATATCCAATGCTTCTATGGGATCGGGATCGATATATTCGCTTTTTAATATGGTCGATTTTGCGACATGCAATATGTTCGCACTCCTAATATGAGCTGGAATAGCATCGCCTGGTCTCATAGTTTTTTCGCTTAAATTAGCGCGATAAACATTTACCGACACACATTTATTCATTTCTTTGACGACTTCAATTCTTTCATTTTTTCGGAGGTAATTTGGACCGCAATCCTTTCCATTGCCAGTTATAATGCAGACTTTTGCTAACATGACATCTTTTTCTTCGCTCGATTTCACAATCTTACATTCTAATTCACTACCACAATGGCAATAAGCTGAAAATTAATTTATTTTAACACAGGCAAGTCACTTAAATTGAGCATTTTATTCACGACACGGGCGAATATATTAACCCTTTAAAATTTTTAAATAATCAAATGACACAAAACAATTACTTTTAAAACAGTTTTCAACATTTTATTTTACAACATTTTTCTTTAAATATAAATAATTATTTCAAAAATTTTTAAACATATTGCATTGCAATTATTAAAAATGCTAATTAATATTAAATATTATATAAATATAATTCACGCCTGAAAGAGCACATCATATTTTTTTATAATATAGTGTAAATTAACCGACACGGTGGCGGAGTGGCGGAAACGCACCTCGGCCGGTCATGAAAGTTAAGCAGCACCGAGATTTGAGGAGACCTTGCTCTCTATATTAGAACCACTTGAATGGAGCAGATGAGTTAAAAAATGTTTCCAAGTAAGTTATAACAATTTATTTGATAAAAATGACTAAAAATGGGAAAAATAGTGTATATTGATAAATAATTCTTGTTCATTGATTGTTTCAGAATCAAGTGCTCCATTCAAGTGGATTAGATTATGTCTAACATGGTCTACCTCCAACCTGGACTTATACGGATGGCACATATTGAAGAAAGTCGCGGCAAGTACCTTCAGGGCAAAAAATGGATGTTATGCAAGCATGGACGGACGGAGCAGAGTAAATGGTTTTGATTTTCAACTTTATACAGGTAAAAACTCACGTAATAGTATATTATAAGTATATAAATTTGCAAGCCTTAAATATTTATAAAACTTTTTTACATATGCTTAAGTAATTGTTTGTATTTTCAGGTTTTAACCCAGGCTTGTCCCCTTAAGACTATCGAAATAATCAAAAATGCAGTAGTATTCTTAATGATTAAGTTAAAAGGTAAAGTTTGACTTTGTCAATTTATTTATAATTAATAATAAAATGTTTTTGTTACAGATATAACATATATAATATCAATAATATGTGACAATATGCATATTGGATATAAATCTTCTAAATGGCATTTTAAAAACAGTAATATTTATTTGAATATTTTATCTAATGTTTAATTAATTATACATTTAATATTTAATGATATAATTTAATTTTTCTTTTAAAGATGATTTCGATGAATACTTGCTGAATTTATAAATTATATAAACAATAAAAACGATATATTGAAAAAAATATATCTTATGAAATATACAAGTGAATAGAGTACAATTGTAACATAATAATTGTAATTTGAAATTTTTGCAAAAATAAGTTTGTAAAATAAACAATAAAAATTAATTTGATTTATTGTATGTTCCAGTGTTGAAATTTTATTAATTTTAATTACGTAATCAAATGTTATTTTAATTATTGTTATTAAGATAATTTTCTAGTAATAATATCGACATAGTAGTTGATATCTATTTGTTTAAAAAAACTATAAGGCCCAAAAATGTAAGACCCAAAATTTATAAGGCCCAAAAACGTAAGACCCAAAATTTATAAGGTCCAAAAATGTAAGGCCCAAAATTTATGAGGACAAAAATGTAAGGCTCAAAATGTAAGGCTTAAATTGTAAAGTCCAATTAAAATAAAACTTTACAATTCCGTTGCCAATAATGTAAGGCCCAAAATTTATAAGGCCCAAAAATGTAAGGTCCAAAAAATGTAAGGCCCAAAAGTGTAAAGTCCAATTAAAATAAAACTTTGAAACTATAAAAATGCATTTTTAAAAAACCGGAGAACCGGAGAACCGGAGACCAAAAGTCGATCCACTTTAATATAATATAAGATTTGTCTATAATAAAACAGTTATTATTTACTTGTTTATATTGTACACTCGGCAACAAAATTAATATTACACCTAATTTAGACAAGAAAAGACGCCAATTAGAAAATCTCAGGTAAAGATTGCCGTAAGAGGGCCAATTGTTTTAAAATTGAAGCTTAAAATCTCTTCTTTAAAATGATTAAACGTGATTATCCATTCAACACAAGTCCTACTAGCACTGCAGAAGTTTACAATTGATAATCACGTTTAATCATCTTAAAGTAGAGATTTTAAGCTTTAATTTAAAAAAGAATTGGTCCACTTACGATATTCTTTACCTGAGATATCGATCTTCGAATTGGCGCCTTTTTTTGGCGAAATTAGGTATTTCATTAATTTAGTTGCCGAGTGTATTATTAAACTTTACTACTCTGCACTACATTAATAACAATTTGACTTAAGAGTCGTAAAAGATTACAAATAAAAATCGTAAAAGATTAACAAATAAAAAACTTAAAAGAATGACAAATAACTATAATTCCGAGTCATAAATCGGAAAACAGATTTTATTATATATTCACCTGTTACAATTCAAGCCAATATTTTCTTTCGGCGCACTCAGATTTCTTTCCATTAGGTAGAAGATCTCCTGTCTCAGAGTAAGCTAAAATGAACATAGCTTCAATAATTTTTTCTGCCTCACTTAGGTCTTCTGTCATACTCAGTGCACCCATCGATGCCATATAAAACGTGCGAACTGTGCTTGGTAGACCTTTAAAATATTTCCTGTATTTGTTGGAATGATGGGCAACGTCTATGCGGATGATGGTTTTAAAAGTTTCATCCTTCATTTTGTCCGCATAATCTTTAATATCTGCACAATTAGCGTAAAGTAATGCAGCAGCATTCAATAGAGCCCGCGACTCATCAAAAATAAATTCTTTAGGCGACGGGCACTTGCAACTATGAAAGTCCATCAAAAACATGTATAAATCTTTACTTTTATGCCTACTTGCAATCCTTTGAGCAACCGTAATTTGCCCTTCGTCACAGTTGATACTGAAATATATAATCCTACATTATATTAAAAGGCAAAATTCAAGAGTTTTTGCTGCGACCGCACATAATTAGGTATACCGACATCTTATACAAGGTTCACACTTATTATTCCTCTTTTATTTATTTATTATCATTATTTATTTGTTATTTATTATTCGTAAATTATGAAAAAAAATATATATACTAAATTTTTAAAATTAAAAAGTGGAATTAAGTCGCAGAATTACAGGTTTAGGACTGTTATTTTTATTTACTTTAGTACTTCTATTTTGTGACTAGGTAAAAAGTGTTTATTATTATTAAAATTAAATTTATGTGAAATTAAAATTATATAAATACCTTATTACACAGAGAAATATACTGGCTTTTTCAGTGCCATAATTTCTTTTAATTGGTTTCAATTTCAAACCCGTTGAATCGACGCAAATTGTAACTCCGTACTTAGAATTAATTTTTTCTTACAAATGAATTTGTTCATTTGTCCAGTAGTCGACGCTGAAGGGATTTTTTCCTATGACCCTTATTTCATTTACGTGTGTTGTACATTTCATTATATCCAATGCTTCTATGTGATCGGGATCGATATATTCGCTTTTTAATATGGTCGATTTTGCGACATGCAATATGTTCGCACTCCTAATATGAGCTGGAATAGCATCGCCTGGTCTCATAGTTTTTTCGCTTAAATTAGCGCGATAAACATTTACCGACACACAATCATTCATTTCCTTGACGACTTCAATTCTATCATTTTTTCGGAGGTAACTTGGACCGCAATCCTTTCCATTGCCAGTTATAATGCAGACTTTTGCTAACATGACATCTTTTTCTTCGCTCGATTTCACAATCTTACATTCTAGTTCACTACCACAATGGCAATAAGCTGAAAATTAATTTATTTTAACACAGGCAAGTCACTTAAATTGAGCATTTCATTCGCGACACGGGCGAATATATTAACCCTTTAAAATTTTTAAATAATCAAATGAGACAAAACAATTACTTTTAAAACAGTTTTCAACATTTTATTTTACAACATTTTTCTTTAAATATAAATAATTATTTCAAAAATTTTTAAACATATTGCATTGCAATTATTAAAAATGCTAATTAATATTGAATATTATAAAAATATAATTCACGCCTGAAAGAGCACATCATATTTTTTTATAATATAGTGTAAATTATCGTCCACGCAGTTGGTTTAAAGGAAGGAGTTTTTGTCGATGTTAGTGAACAAACCATGTAATTTATTTATCTGTCGACGTTTCGATGAAAGTCCTCCACCCCCATCAAGCTCTACCTTTATTAGATTGATCATATTATTACAACATCATTTTAAACTTTCATACATATTTACATTTACATACAAATTTACTTACTATTTGGTCAATTATTGAGTATAACCTTCATAGTATCTCTAATGCGTCGGTCTATAATTAAAGGCAAAAGCAGTAGCAAAAAAGTTATGTTCAATTTGCACAAAGATTGAGGTTATGTAATGTACTATACTTTTCTTCCCTGAATATTCCGTATGTAACAATTTTTCAAATTAATTATTAAAGAAATAAATAAATAATTTAATACAACACATATAACACCAATTAAGCAAAAAGCAAGTTTATAGCGCCATTTTTTTCTTTTTCATGAGATTTCCTAAGAGTGTTAATGGCTTAAATAATGTTATTGTTAGGGGTAAGGAAAAAATAGATAAACTTTGTAAAAGAAATTTTGTATACAAAATTAAATGTAATGATTGTGACGTGACATATGTAGGTGAAACTAAAAGACAACTGCAATGCAGAAAATGAATACAATACCAATAGAAAAAAGTCAGGCGTACAATATGTTATTAATGATCGTATAACAAAATATGACCACACATTTAATTTTGACAAAGTAGAAGTGCTAGATAGAGAAAACAATTGAGGAGCTGGATGCAAGAACACGCCGAGCGCGGCGAATGGATAGAGAAGGCGGAGAGAAATTCAGAAATTGACGTCACCGTGACCAAATTTTTTAATTTGCCGAATTTAATTTAAAAAAATACTGTCGTATGCAGAATTAAAAGACGCAACTTTTTTCTGTTTAATGTTTTTCTGTACGATATGCAGATCAGATGAAAAAAATTAAGAACTGGAAATTTAGAAAACGGATCTTTAATCCATTTTTCA
This sequence comes from Theocolax elegans, assembly GCA_026168455.1. Taxonomy (NCBI): domain Eukaryota; kingdom Metazoa; phylum Arthropoda; class Insecta; order Hymenoptera; family Cerocephalidae; genus Theocolax; species Theocolax elegans. The sequence goes on from CM047429.1 coordinate 8,821,955, forward strand.
AAATTGAATCGCTGTAACTTTGACAAATCTTAATGAAAATTCCTGATTTTTCGTACAGATACTTAATATAGTCTAACGATAAATATAAACCTGTAAAAAATTCTACTTTAAACAAATTTTATACAACAATTGAACTGAACGTAAATAATAAGCTTTTAATACGGTTTCAGTATTCAGTAGCCGAAAGTGTGTTGTAAAGATTTGTCAAAGTTACAGCGATTCAATTTTGAAAAATGGATTAAAGATCCGTTTTCTAAATTTCCAGTTCTTAATTTTTTTCATCTGATCTGCACATCATACAGAAAAACATTAAATAGAAAAAAGTTGCGTCTTTTAATTCTGCATACGACAGTATTTTTTTAAATCAAATTCGGCAAATTAAAAAATTTGGTCACGGTGACGTCAATTTCTTAATTTCTCTCCGCTTCCTCTATCCATTCGCCGCGCTCGGCGTGTTCTTGCATCCAGCTCCTCAATTGTGGAAAAGGACTAATATCCGAGATGAAATATATTAAATTAGAAAAAAATGCTATCAGTGTGAAAGATGATACGAAAAACCTTAGCCTATTTTATAATAACATTATTACAGAAGTCAAACTACGGTCCAAATTGTAATTAGTTCCCTTTCTTCATTGAAAGCAATTCAAAAATATTAGTTCGTCATCTACAGATGGTTATTGATTCATAAAATCTTAATTCTAAAATTAAAGTAATTATAGCGCTGTGATCAATATACTAAAATTTTTCCGCGATAATTTGAAAAATATAATGTTACATGCGGAATATTCATGAAAGAAAAGTATAGTACATTGCATAACCTCAATCTTTGTACAAATTGAACATAGATTTTTTGCCACTGCTTTTGCCTTTAATTATAGACCGACGCATTAGAGATACTATGAAGGTTATACTCAATAATTGACCAAATAGTAAGTAAATTTGTATGTAAATGTAAATATGTATGAAAGTTTAAAATGATGTTGTAATAATATGATCAATCTAATAAAGGTAGAGCTTGATGAGGATGGAGGACTTTCATGAAAACGTCGCCAGTTAAATAAATTACATGGTTTGTTCACTAAGATCGACAAAAACTCCTTCCTTTAATATTTTTTTTAATTTTCATTGCCATCATTTGATTCTTCAAACCTGGCCAGTGACGATGCTGATTTTTTTCTAAATAGTTTTTGATCTGGTCTTTCGAGTGCCGTCGAGAAACTTTACCTATTTAAAAAAAATTTCAATTTTTTTAATGTAAAAAAATGTCAATTTTTTTAATGTAAAAAACAATGTCAATTTTTTTAATGTAAAAAACAATGTCAATTTTTTTAATGTAAAAAGTTTTAAAAGTTTGGTACTTTCTTTTTTTAATTAATTTTTTCTACAATAAAAAATGCTTATAAATCATCCGATTTATCACCCTTTGTAGAATTTTTAGTTACACTTTGACTCTGTATTTTTTATTTTTTATGGTTACGTAATCAAAATATGGGTTTCAATCAATATATTTGGAAAAATAGCTAATTTTGTTTATTTTTTACTATTTTTCAATACATGTTCATTAAAAGCAATTTTTTGGTCTACGTAACCATAAAAAAATAAAATACAGAATAAAAGTATAACTAAAAATTCTACAAACGTTCATAAATCGAATGATTTATAAGCATTTTTTATTGTAGAAAAAAGTAATTAAAAAAAGAAAGCAGCAAATTTTTTCAATTTTTTTTTCATTCAAAAAATAGTAGTTCTTTTTAAATAAAGATAGATTAATTTTCTCGACGGCACTCGAAAGACCAGATCAAAAACTATTTAGAAAAAAATCAGCATCGTTATTGGCCAGGTTTTAAGCATCAAATAATGGCTATGAAAATTTAAAAAAAATTTGTTGTGCTCTTTCAGGCGTTAACGGGATGTCGGACCTAAATTACAGGAATCTGCACCTTGCAATCCAAAAATTATATCTAAAATATTGCACTAAAAATCTAAAAAAAAATTCATACGGACAACTGAAAACATAAGGAAGGGCTTGACGTTTTGATTTTTTAATGAAAAAGCTTTTTTTAAATAATAATTAAGTAAACAATGTTTGGTCGGTAATTATTAGTCCAAAAAAGCATAATCTTTCAACCCAAATATCGTGAGCAAATTATGGATTTAAAAATCTGGAAAAATTTGGGTATATTATTTAAAACATATTTAAGGGCTTGACGTTCAGCGTTTTTTAAAAACTTTATTCATATATTTATAAAAAAAAGTACAGAATGACCATTTTCTGTGTCCGACATCTCCTTAATGATCAATTTATAAAAATTATGCCTGCTCATAAAGTTAAATGAATTAAAACCATTTGGGACATCAGATGAATTTGGTATTACAGTTCTTAGTTCAAATTTGCATTATATTAAATTAGTTTACATAAATTTAAACAAATTAGAATGTATTTTTAATTAATACTTAAACAATTATGTTATATAATTATAATTTTATTATAGTAATACTGTCAAATAATTGCATTTAAAAATTATTAGCTACTTAAACATTATTATATTAAGTATTCACTGGTAGAAAGGAAAATATAAAAGATGTTTGCACTTGCAGTTTGTGGGTAGTAAAAATGGATAGAAATGTACACATTTAAAATGCCTAGAAAGTCGCGATTATACTTAGGATGAAAAGAAGAAGTGACAAATAAGAAGTGTATAGGTCGTATAGAATAGAACACGTGATTCGTACTCTAGGCTCCCGCGCTCGAATCCCGTCGTCCAACTTTTCATTTCTCGCTTCTATCTTCATATGTAATATTATTAAAAGTAAATGAACAATAACATCAAAGCTTATATACATTTCCACCTGCGTTTCACATTTACAATTAGACGTTATATTAGAGTTCTCAATACTTTCATTCCGCGGACATTTTTTCTGGCGAATTTATATGTGAAAATGGGCTTGTCATCGTCGAAAATAAAAAATCTTCGTAAAATGCGAGAAAAACCGTTTCATGAACTAGCATAAATTGGGCATTTTTAATAGCTAGTTTCTACTTTCCTCTAAGTTTAAATGCGTAGAGACTAGGCATTTCATGTTTTTCTTTTCTAGTAAGGTTATTATTAGTAAGTTTATTTCTAGTATTTGTGCATCATTACTTATAAGTTTTTCATAACTTTTCATGGAATAAGTTATTTTAAATAAAAATATATTCATACTGTTACGTAATAAAAAATAATTAATGAAAAAGCATTGATGATTTTATATAGTTCGACAAGCTAAAAAGTTGTTCGGCATCAAGAAAATATGAAGTTGATAACAATGTACAACTACCCATGCAGAAACATTTCAATCATGCATTTGTCACTTAAAATATGGTGTACACCAAGGGCTAAGTAGGCTTGTTTACCTCGAGCATTAGCAGTACTCGTCGTAGGCGCACACAACGCATTCGCTGCAGCTGGTTTGCCTTTGACTCGTACTGCAAACTTACTCGGCCTACACAATCTCACTTTACACCCATGCTATTCAATGTTTTACTAAACGACTGTGAAAATATATTTACCAGTAAAATATCCACTCGAGCCATCAATTTGTAATCTATTTCTTTTGTAATTAAACCCGCACTTTAACCTCGTATTTTAATAAATGTGTTTATTAAAAAATGGCTGCCAAAGGCCTGGTTTAAAAATTGAATGCTTTTTTTTGAGGTTTTTACCCTCCCTTGTATTTCTATACAACACGTACGTATTCGGTTAACTTTTTAAATTCTTCTGAAGAAATTAATATATCGAACGTATATTCTTTATTGTTGTATCTTGAACAAGTAATTCGCGGCTCTTCTTCACTATCAATTTCATCTTCACTGAATGAAACATTATTTTCAAAAGAATTAACGTTTAAATGTTTTTTTACTGGATCCAATTCACCTCGTTGATTCGAATACAAAGCAGCATGAAGCGATCTTGCTTCCATCTTTTTTGAAAAGGCTACCTTGGCAATTTCTTCCCAAATTGGCAGGGTTTTAGACACTACTTCTCCATTTTTATAAATCTGATTACTATATTGTAAAATCGAATTAATGTACACATATGGAGTAAAAATGGGTGGTCTACCACGTCGACCCATTTTTAATAAAAAATACTTTCTTCCCGTCTTAACACGATGTTAACTCTGTAATTATTAGCAGCGGACTGATTTTTTTTTCGACAAACATGCTAAAACAAATCGACCGTTAAGATATTCACGGAATTAGTGTTGCGCCTGTAATTGACTGCGTGGATAAATGTAAACATTGAAATGCGCGAATTTTCCCGGAAAACGATGCACGCGGTAGTGGAAGCACCTAACCAATCAGAAGCAAGAAGTCCCCGATGACCTCTCCTTTCTCTTATTAGTTACGCGTATCACTCGCGGATCTAGTACGGATCTGCATCCGCGGAGGGTGCGCAACACTAATAAGAAACGAGAGTGCTCGACAGGGACTTTTCGCTTTTGATTGGTTTTGCGCTTTCACCACTGCGCGCATCGTTTTGCGAGAGAATGCGTTGAATTAAATGCTTATATTTTTCTGCGACTGTAAATTACAGACGCAACACTCTAATTCCGTGAATGTCGTAACGGACGATTTGTTTTAGCTTGTTTGTGAAAAAAAAATTAATCCGCTGCTAGTAATTGTAGAGTTGACATAATGTTAAGATATGAAGAGAGTATATTTGATTAAAAAATAAGTCGACGTGGTACCCAATTTTATTTAAGATGTATGTATTAATTTGATTTTAAGGAGATGTCAAGTTCAGAATTCCATTTATGAAAAATAAAAATTTTTTATTTAATTTTATGTAAACATGATTCGGTCAATAATTTAATATGCATTATTTTCCAACACAAAAATTATATTGATATTAACAGACTAAAAATGTAAAAAAATACGCATGTATTGCTTAAAGCAAAAACATGAGCTTCATTTCAGGTATTTCAAAATAATAACCCATTATAAATTAATACATAACCTTTTTAGGGCCCGACATCCCCTTAAAATATAGTGATCAGATTTATCAAAATAGGAAAGTAGTGGAGAAATCCTTGCCAATTTGGGAAGAAATCTGAGCTCCAATCGTCAAGGTGTACTGAATGCAGTAAAAAAACAATGAAACATTAATTCTTCTGATGAAAATGATACATTCAGTAACAACGAAATCGACAGTAAAGAAAAGCCGTTCATTACTTCTTCAAGATATGACAAGTACAGAATATACGTTCGATATTTTTACTTTAAAATGAATTGAAAATTTAATAAACACATTTTCAATTTTCGCGGTAAAAGTACTAATTATTGAGTGATTTTTTGTCGTCCATGCAGTGTATTTAGGAGTAGTTTAGGTTTTCCACAATATTGATGAACAAACCATATTTATTTATTTGGCGACGTTTCGATGGATATCCTCCATTCTCATCAGGCTATACCTTTTTTTTTTTTTTTTTATTAAAAAATGATTTCATTTAACAACATCTTTTTAACACAATTTTTACATATATAAATCTAAGTTACTTATTATTTCATCAATATACAGGTATACAATATTAACAGCATCTCTGATGCGTCGCTCTATAATTGAAAACAATGATTAAAATAACAAACGTTTAACAATTTTTGCACAGAGATTGAGGTTATATATAACATACCTTTCCCTTATTGTTGTGTCCATAATCAACACAAAAAATTGAAAATTAAATAAATACTTGAAGAACATTACAAAATAAATTAACACATAATCACACATATTAAGCAAAAGGCAGTCAAATATTAAAATAAAGCAAACAATGTATATCACAGACGGTTAATACTGAAAAATTTGAAATCTCACGTCCCCCGTTTTCAGAGACACATATGCGATCAATCTTAATCAGATCGACAACACAGTCATCCCCACCACAGGCGCGAAACTTCAACTTACGTACATTATGTGTACTGATAAGTAATAAAAATTAATAAATTATTTATGATTATTTACAAGAGAACTCAAAAAAAATTTTTCATAAGACTAAATTAAAATTTACCATTTCAATAACAAATTTTTTTTCCGTTGAAACAAATAATAATTGGTAATACAAAATTTTTAATAATTAAATTTAAATAGTTAAGTATTTTATTAAATTTCTAAATATAGTAGATTAACTAAACAATTTTTATAATAGTCAAAAATCTTTTAATTATGTACCTAAATGAGAAGAAATTAAAAAAACCGAAAATATATATTTGAATTTACCGCGCCGCGCATCGTTCGAGAACAATACACGCAGTAAGAATCGATCAACACGCAAGTCGATCACTCGCCTTATCCAAACATCTGATTGATATACATTTATTTGAGGTTATGTCATAGGGGAGAGGTACACATTATAATTTAGATTTTAATTTAATACTATTGATAATGTCACTGTAATGTTGGCTAAGATGTCTAGTATCGTCTTTGCAATTGATCGCATTATATTGCAGATTTATGTGGATCATTTCTGATAATACTCGTTTTTTCCAATTCTTTTCAGTATCAAGTATTTTGACGTTGTCAAAATCTAACGAATGATCATATGCGAGCATATGTTCATTGATTACATAGTGCGACTCAGTTTTATTTATATTAGCTTTGTGTTCTTTAATACGACATTTTACTTGTCTCTTTGTTTCACCCACATAACTAGCATTACAATATTTACAATCTATTTTATACACTACATTAGTTTTAGTTAATTTGTCTATTTTATCTTTGCATTTAGCAATTTGCAATATACCATCGAAAAGCAATTTAGCAATAAATTTAGCCGCTGGAATCAGTCGAAAATGTTAATTAGGGACCAAGTTACAGCGGTGGGAGGGCTAACTTAAGATTTATAAGTTGGACCAACAGCTGTTTCTCGGAATCGGCTGCAGCAATAAAATTATTTCCGGTAACAATTGTTAGCAATAAATTAGCAATAAATTATTGTCTATTGATTTTTGCGCTAGGCGAGCTATTACGTAATTGGCAAAACTGCGCTGATTCCTGATTCTCGGAATTGGCGTATTAAGGGGTCAAGCCTGGGTTAAATGTTTTAAATAAATAAACAAGTATTACTAGAATAAATTTTTTTTTTTAATTCTTCTTACAAATTTATTTTTTTTTACATAATATATATATATATATTATACTTTATATTTATCAATATAAAAAATGATGACCAGCTTACGAGATATCTTGAGGAACATGAGCTGCTCTCACCGAGACAGGCTGGATTCCGCCGCGGTCATAGTACTCAGACTGCGCTCCTCGGGGTGCTCGAGGACGTACGTAGGGGTATTGATCGACGCATGGTTACGCTTTTGGTCCTTTTTGATTTTTCTAAGGCATTCGGTTGTAATGATAACGCGGTGGAGTGGTTTTACTCCTACTTACGGGGCCGCACGCAGGCCGTCGAGGGCGATGGGGGCGAACGTTCTGGATGGGCCACTGTCCAGGCGGGCGTTCCCCAGGGTAGTGTTTTGGGCCCCCTTTTGTTCTCAGTTTTTATCGACGATCTGCCTGCGGCTCTGGAGTACTCGAGTCACATGATTTTCGCGTTCTGGATGGGCCACTGTCCAGGCGGGCGTTCCCCAGGGTAGTGTTTTGGGCCCCCTTTTGTTCTCAGTTTTTATCGACGATCTGCCTGCGGCTCTGGAGTACTCGAGTCACATGATTTTCGCGGACGACACACAAATGTATTACTCATTTCCGCCGGCGGAGTTCAGCCAGGCGGTGGGGCGGGTGTCGCGCGACGCTAGTGCGATTGCGGATTGGGCATTGAGGAATGGTCTGACATTAAATGTAAGCAAGACAAAAGTACTGCTGCTGGGTAGCCAAAAATTTATCTCTCGCTTCGACCTATCCAGTCTGGAAAGGGTAATTGTAGACGGAATACCTTTGCCATATGAGAACTCTGTTAAGTCGTTAGGTCTATGGGTCACTCCAACTCTCGATTGGGCCAAACATGTCCATTCTATTTCCCAGAAGGTACATGGCGTGCTTCACACGCTTAGGTTCTACAGGCGTGCGCTGTCCAGAGAATCGCGGAAGGCTCTGGTCGAGAGCTTGGTCTGGCCCCATTTCGACTATGCCTGTGCGGTGTACGATGACGTGGATCGTACACGTGACCTCAAACTGCAGCGTCTACTTAACGCCTGCGTACGCTTCGTCTGGGGCAATATTCCCAGGAGAGCACACGTTACGCCCTTTAGGTTGGAGTTGGGCTGGCTGTCGGTTGGGCTACGGAGGTCCTACCTCGCTGGCTCCCTTGCATACAAGGTCATCGCAACTGCTACACCCTCTTACCTTCATCAACATTTCACTCTGTCCAGCTCCCGTCCAGACGTCCGCATTTCTTCCCGTAACCAATACCGACCCCTAACGTATCACCCGCCCCGCACTGAAGCGCTCAATACATCCTTCTTCATAACAGCCTCTAAACTCCTCAATAACTTTCATAACCTGGATTTTACCCTGCATGGCCTCGGTGCATTCCAAAGTCAGCTCAGGGGGTACCTGACCGGGCTCGATCGGCAAGCGTGGGCGGATCGTGTGCTTGAGGAGGGATTGAGCGAACCTGTCGTTCCGTCATGGCAGACTGCACAGCGTGGGGATGTGTTGCGTGCGTAACCCTGTGGCAAATGCTGTATTGCCTACAAACTGCTATCTATTTATTTATTATTATTAATACTAATTTTAATGCGTCTTGTAATTATGTAATTTTATTTTATATGCGTGAATTACTGTTACTATTATTACTGTTACTATTATTATTATTGTTGTTTTATTTTATTTATTTATTATAATTAAATGTATCAATCTTGTGCAATAAGATGTTACGTCCACATTGCTGTGAATTATGCCAAAACGCTCCATAGTATGTTATATTGTATTATATTGTATTCTATGCTGTATCATGTTGATTTTTCATGTATATTTACTGAATTAGTGCTACCATGGGGATTGTTCCCCGTAGCCCAATAAATAAATCAATCAATCAATCAATGTTTATTATGTATTTTTAATCCTGGTTATTAAACTTATAATTATATTAAAAAATTGATCAATTTTTGCAGTTGCCGCAGGATATTGAAGCACTGAATGCATCTTTTAATGTCTAATAAGTCTTAAAATGTTCATGGAACATATGTTTACAGACTTAGTTTTTCTTTTTCTGAAAAAAAAATTGATAACAATGTATTGAATATAAAAGTTGATAATAATAAAAAAAATAGTATACGTACATAACATTCACCTAAAACTTATCTTTTTGAAAATTGGGCAACATAAATCCGTAGAAATATATATTTTAAAAGTTTCCCCAAAATTTCTAAGTGATTCATCAACCTGGCTCTGAAATATCCTGCGGCAAGTAAGCTAAATACATTAAAAAATCATTAATGAGATAAATGCATTTAAAGTTTCACTTATTAGATTTAAAGTTTTACTTATTTTATAATTCTAATACCGTATTCTTCAGGTATTATACAATTTATATATATATATAATCTTAATAATATATATATTTAATAGGTTTATAATGCCTTTTTTCTGGTTTTATTAATATAATACTCAGTATATTTTTTTAATATACATGTATTATCTAAAATAACAGAAAATCAACTTCAAAAATCAGTTTCTTTATAAAAAGAGGAATAAAATTTTTTAAAACTACAAGAATACTTTGCTATTATTGAATATTAATGCATGATTATATGGATTTTAAAAAATATTTTGATAAAAAATCATATACTATATTATATGATTATAATTTTTATTATAAGCATTAAATTTAATTAAAAATATGTAAAGAATGCAGTAAAAACAAATACTGTTTGACAGTTGTGTACAATATCTCTTTCTCTCTCTCTCTCTCTCTCTCTCACATGACAAGTCTTCCATAAGATTATTGATTTTTCGGATAGCCTTGTCACGTGATAGAGAAAGAGAGAGTCATATATATAGTTCAGTTTTGAGCTATTATAATATCAAGTAGAATTATATATTATATATTATATATATATTTAGTATCTAAATAAAATAAATAAAAGAAACAAGTGGTTTATAAAACTGCATGAACAAATTATATCAGATAAGTATTTGCATAACCTTAAATTTATATTTTCAAGAAATTGATTCTTTGTTTCTCCATTTCAGCATAACCAATGTGTCAACACTTAGATATACAATATTTGCAGAATACAGATAAAATTATAAACAAGTGTTTTGTTATGCTCAGTGTATTTGTGCTTAGTGCGATATTATGTGGTTGAAGTTATTTTATGTGTACTTATTTGTGAAAGTGTTTCAAACCTCCAATATAATTAGTATATTTCATGCCGTAAAGTACCACTCTCTATATTCTTTTGTTTCTTCTTCTGGTCGCAATTCACATGCTCTGCAAAAAGATTGCTTTGGAGGAACGTCAATTACTTTTTTATTCTCATGCAGTATCAACACTTTGAAGAGAATTGAATCCTCGCTTCCTCCAAGAACCATCACCTGATAGACTTATATGGCAATTCTGACTTGTTGAATCATATACTTGCTCGGCAGTTGCTTTCATAGACTGTTAATAACTTCTTTACAAACATTTTTTATCTCTGTATTAATAATGTCATAATTACTGTGAGAAACTGGACTCGGCAAATCCATATTTCCACAAAAAGTAACTAAACCAGCATGCCCATGACCAAGAGTTCTCATTGTGTACACTAACGTCTATTTATTTCATAAGCGTTACTTTTTTTCCAACTTTTCTACTTGAATCAATAACAAATACCTTAAAACAGTTTGTACATGTTATTGTTATTTTACTTCCCAAACCTCTCACATCAACTTCAGAAAATTTAACTGTACCATGACAATTCTGACAAACTAAAAATTCTTCTAATGTTGGGAAAGTAGTGATATATCAATAATTCTATTTTCTGTGCTACTTTCTTCAATGGTATCAGTTTTTAACTTTTTACTTGATCTGGATCAATGTTGATGGAAGTGCATCGTAGTTGGTTCTTACTGATGTTGATAATTTTTTTATGAGCAGATGTACCAGGTATTCTATTACTTGCGTCTGGCATTTTTTTTACTGCTCTTTTTGTGTATAAACTTATAATTAATTTCTTAAAACTAATAAAATTTAAAGTTAAAAATATACTTTTAATTTAAAATCCACTGAGTATTTACTGAAATAATGTAAATACTTTATCAATGCAGACAATATTTACTTCAAATAGAACTGTACGTATTTGTGCAGTATATTAGAGTAAAAGGAATCATTTATTTATTAACTATTAAATTTGAATCGTATGGTAAAGTAGATTTCTACTTTACCAAACTCTACGCTTGATAGTTGCTTCGTTTAATATACTTGTATGTAAACGTCGAAAACCTCGCAATTATTATTTTAGTTAAATTAAAATAAAATGTCTTTTTTTGCAAAAATAATTTTAGAGAAATAATGTCTATTGATGCTTACTTTATTTCAATTATAACTTGCGAAAAAATCTTTTGTTTTTTTTCAAATTTTGGGATAATGTTTTATGTAAGAAATACTTTTAAAAAAGTTAATAAAAAAAATCGATTTTTTGAGCAGTTAACCCAGGCTGGACCCTTTAATTAACTTTTAGCATTTTTGCAATAAATCGTCGAAAAGCAATAAATTAGCAATAAATTTAGCCGCTGGAATCAGTCGAAAATGTTAATTAAGGACCAAGTTACAGCGGTGGTTGGTCTAGCTTAAGATTTAAGTTGACCATACAGCTGTTTCTCGGAAAAGGCTGGAGCAATAAAATTATTTTCTACGTAATAAATTAGCAATAAATTAGCAATAAATTAGCAATAAATTCTGGGATAGCTAATACTGGGGCGTTTTGAAATGGCCGGGCTAGCTTAATAGACATGTCATCCACGCAAATTTTATTTTAAACTAAGGTTTCTCGATCTTGATGAATAAACCATACATTTATTTAGATGGCGACGTTTCGATGACTTTTCGTCATCCTCTTCAGGCTATACCTGTATTTACAAAAACGAATACATTTGATTAATTAACAATAATTATTAATTTAATTTTTTAGCCTATTGATTTATAACATATTACTTACTACTTGTCATTGAAATCTGCATTTAACATAACATTTTAAAATATAGTATCACTGAGTCGTCGCACTAACAATGAAAACAAGGATAATGAAAACCAATGAGCTTTATTTTGTTATATGCACTGTGACAATGTGCTTTGCACATGTCAAGAGCGAACGACAGAACCCCTGACGAACACCTACCTACCCGGATAAGCTAGACGAGTCCCTAGCTACACCTACCTACCCATATACTATTCCCTAGCTACCTACCCGCACATAACTACGTCCTGCCTACCCTCACATACTAAATAGCCCTTCCCAAGCACAGCACACAGCACTGAGGTGGTCATGGCGATGAGGATCTTGGGCGAGCTCAGATTATCAGATGGGCTCCTCCGAGTCTGGCACAGCAAACAGGATATTCAAGGGAGGCGATCACCAGGAAGCCTCCAGGACCCTCCGAAGCCTCATAGCATAGCAGTCAAGGCGATAAGGTGGTACCCAGGCAGGAAGCCGAAGAACCTCCAACGCCAAGCAAGATACAGCTGAAGAGAGATGTTAATAAGAACAAAAACACAGCAATAGGGTAAGGAGCAAGGAAGAGGATAAATAGCCATAGCCAAGAAGACAAAAGACAAGGAAAGATATGTACAGCTGTATATAATTACTATAGCTGTACAAGGAACATCATAGGGTAAATTGAGGTTAGGTTAATGTACACAAACAACGTGTACAGCCGATGTCCCGGACAATAACGCATACAAACACACACATGTGTGTAAACCTCACGACCAAATACCCACCTAGAGCCGTAGACGGAGAGGCTAGTCATCAGCGAGGTCAACGTCGTCGAGGAGAGAGAGGGGTGACTCGACCTCGAGCAGCAAGCGACGGCGGGTGAGCTTCGTATCTGAAACTCATGCCGTACCCGTTGAAGAACGCAGTTAATAGCTAATGAATTATTAGTTACCTGGGAAGAGGTTGTATCTCGTCTCCGAGACGGCAGCAGCACCAGGTCACCATCACACAGCATACAGCAACATACCGCGGAGTTACGCCGATACAGCCTGAATACAGCGGCACTCGACTCGCTCGCGAGACGCGAGATCGAGGTGCCGCGCACGAGTACGTACTGCGCAGGCGCGCGGTACGAACACGGGGCTCTCGAGCATGCCGAGAGTCAGAGCTCTACGGTCGGTCGATGCGACGACGTCACGTGCCAACCCGCAGCCGCGATACCTACCATTTTTCCTCGTGTGCGAACGTGCGATCGAGTGCATAAGAGAGAGATAGAAAGAGAGATAGAGATTAACCGCTCCCGACACCCAAGTGTCCAGGATACTACAAAATGGTTGGTGAGCATTACCTATCTCTGCTGACGGTACCGCCGGGTACCGCAGAAGGTGCGTGCGAGCATCCCGTCCGTCCCATCCTTCCCCTTCCCCTCCCCTACAGCGAATCGGGATAATAGCAGCGGAGCACGGCTCCAAGTATTTAGCGATAACCCGCGAGTTATCTGATTAGTTGCCGTGTAATAACGCGGCTGGTGCCCACCCCGATAATTAATATCTTTGATTATTAAATACGTGTTTTATTTTAATTAATTGCTAATCTTATTTGACTTGCACCCTGATCCCCAGTGCAGCGTCACATTGGCGCCCAACGTGGGGCTTGTTTTAAGGGATCATCCGCAGTTAGTTAGGATACAGCGAAAAGTTTTTTTTTTTTTTCAAAACGAGGCGTTTTTATCGATTTTTAGTGAACTAACCATTTAATTTATTTAATTGGCGACGTTTCGATGGAAGTCCTCCATCCTCATCAGGCTATACCTTTATTGAAACAATCATTTGTTACACCAGCATTTTACAATTTTGCATATATATATATATCTAAATATAATTACTCACTATTTGGTCAAATTAATGCACATATGTGGCTTTTCTCATAATTTCCATAGTATCTCTAATGTGTCGCTCTATAATCAAAAGCAAAAGCAAGTAGCAAAACATCAGTGTTAAAATTTGCACAAAGATTGAGGTTATGTAACTTATTTTACCTTTCTTCTCTGAATCGTACTTATATTAGAACAGGAGTGCTTAAATAATTTAGATTTTATACCGGTGTTTTACTACAGATATGTAGATGACACAATAATGTGCATTCCTGAAAATAAGATAACTAAAGTATTAGAGGTATTCAATAATTATAACGCACGATTACAATTTACTCATGAAAAAGAAAAAAATGGTGCTATAAACTTTTTATAGTTATCTTTAATTAGAAATAATCATAGTAAAAAAATAATCACGAATTGGTATAGGAAAGAAACATTTTCAGGTAGATTTTTACATTTTTTATCCGGTCACCCTATTGAACAAAAACGAGCTATGATATATACGTTGGTAGATAAGGCAATCTTATTGTCAAACCAGAAGTTTCATAACACCAACTTAAAAATAGTTAAAGAGTTTTTAGTTAATAATGAGTACCCAATTAAATTTATTAATCATAATATAAGAAAAAGAATGGAAAATATAAAATATAGAACTAATAGCAATAATATTCAACAAAATAAACAAAATAGATACTTTGCAACTTTGAGCGTTCCATATGTTCCGAATTTTTATAATAATGTGTCTGGTTTTATGAAACAGAAGGGTATTAGGGTTGTTCCTAAAATTTGTAATGGATTAAGTAATGTTATTGTTAGAGGCAAGGAAAAATTAGACAAACTTTGTGAAACAAATGTAGTATACAGAATTAAGTGTAATGATTGTGACGCAGCATATATAGGAGAGACAAAAAGTCAATTAAATTGTAGAATAAAAGAACACGAATCTAATAGTAAAAAGTCGGGTGTGCAATATGTTATAAATGACCACATAACAAAATATGACCATACATTTAATTTTAAAGATGTAGACGTGTTAGATAGAGAAAAAATTTGGGGGAAAAGACTGATATCAGAGATGACCCATATTAAATTAGAGAAGAATGCCATTAACGTAAAAGATGATACAAAAAATCTTAGCCAATTTTACAATAACATTGTTAATCAACTCAAATTACGGTCCAAATTGTAATAATTTCCTTTCTTTCTTGAACGTAATTCAAAAATAATGCTAGTTATCTACAGATGGTAGATCAATTAGTTCAAATTTAATTACAAGTATTATAATCAGCGCTGTAATCGATTACTGATTAATACGCGCATAAATTTGAAATTGGGAAAAAATCAAAATTTAATTTTTAATTTGTAAATGGTAAATATATTTTAACAAAGTGCAATAAATATAGACTGAATTATTATTAATTTTTAAGAAAAAATTTTTAACAGTAATTGACAATAATGAATGAATCAATGTTAATATAACTTTAAATTATAGAAATATTAAAGTACAAATAATAATATTTATACGGTTACGTGTTCATTAATTATTTTTTAGTGGTATTTATAAAAGAATTTTTTTAATATTATTGACTTAAATTTGATGTTAATTAATGATATTACATTTCGTATAGGATTTATTAATATTCAAATTTTTGCTACACGTCTATGTCATGAATACGGTCAAATTGACACACACTACAAGTGTATAATGACGGGTCGCAAAAATTTGAATTATAGCTTTACCAACTATCTGTGATAATGACTAGCAAATTTTGTTTTCTGATAAATTTTATTGATATTGACTGCTTTTTGCTTAATTGGTGTTGTGTGTTCTATTAAATTATTTATTTATTTATTTATTTATTTATTTATTTATTAAATAAATTCTATGATGTTATATAAGTACGATTCAGAGAAGAAAGGTAAAATAAGTTACATAACCTCAATCTTTGTGCAAATTTTAACACTGATGTTTTGCTACTTGCTTTTGCTTTTGATTATAGAGCGACACATTAGAGATACTATGGAAATTATGAGAAAAGCCACATATGTGCATTAATTTGACCAAATAGTGAGTAATTATATTTAGATATATATATATGCAAAATTGTAAAATGCTGGTGTAACAAATGATTGTTTCAATAAAGGTATAGCCTGATGAGGATGGAGGACTTCCATCAAAACGTCGCCAATTAAATAAATTAAATGGTTAGTTCACTAAAAATCGATAAAAACGCCTCCTTTTGAACCAACTGCGTGGACGAATAGAACAAATTTATATCATAGTTTTTTTTTTGTTTGTTTTGTGGTAAATATTGGACCAGCATTGGCCCAACGCGTTGTTCTTATACATATCAGTAAAGCGAGCGAAATAATTATTGTAAGTGTCGACCCGCGACGCAAGAGCAGCCATATTGCCCTTCCCCCTTTTCCTCAGCAAGCTCGCACACATGCGGAAGAAGCCGGTCGGCCATATTGACGGCCATATTATATTATTAAAGCACGTGTTTAAGAAATAAATTTTTTCTTTCTTTTTTATAATTTATTATTTGCACTGCTTATAAATATATGGGTACTGCTTAGTTTTTTTTGGGTACGCTGGGTAGTTATTATAATAAATAAGTAAGTAATTTACCTCCCCCTCTTGTTTATGCAGCTATAATAACCAAGGTTATTAATTTTTTTTTTTTTTGTATTAAGTTTGTTGTTTCGGTAAATGGTAATAAACATCAGTGTATTTTACAGTTATAATAATAACTAAAAGCTGCTTTAAGCATTACTTATAATATTTTTTTTATATATATAATTTTTCTTTTGATTATATAATACATATTGATGCTATTTTCGCACACCTTTTGCTATTATCACGTTTGGTTATATAGTGTTTTGCAGTATATTAATCAATGCTTACTAAATTAACACACAACTCTGCTTACATTATTTATTAATAAATAACTACAATTAATTTGCCTTACCCTATTTGTACATTGCAACAAAAATTTCAATTCTCCCTCATTGCTCCCCATAATAATAATTATAAAATAATACTGCATAATTTTTGTTTATTGTTATTTGCTGCCTGCCTAACCCAGTGTATATTTTATTTATATAAGCATAATTTGCACGTCCCTTGCATATATACCCCAATACTGATTGAGTGTAGTAGTATTAATATTAAAAATTTAAGGAACACCAGGTGTGTAGTAAAAGTTGTATATATTAATTTCGCAGAATAATAAGCTGTATAAGATACAATATAATAATTGAACCCATATATATATACATATTTCCCATTGTATTTATTTTCTATACTGCCCAGCTGATAATAAAGCAAGCTTATTTAAAATTTTTTGCTATTTGTGGATTGCTTAGTGAAAAATGAATCTGATTTAATTAGATTAGCTTGAAAATTGTTTTTTTTTTCTTTCATTGGTATTTTTTGATTTTTGCTTGGTGTGTTTAAGTTAATTTAGATATAATTAAACAAGAGCTAATATATTTCACGGCAATCGAGCTAATAAGAGCTATTAAAAATAAAATTTATTTAATTATTAAGATAAAATAAGCTACAATAAATTAATCCAAATGTCTCACAACGGTGATGACCTTGATTTAATATTGGGAGAAGACTTATCGCTGTTACAACCAGCAGTAGGTGCCGGTGTAATAAGACGCAGTATAAATAATACCACTGATGGTAGAATCTCGGTATACGCGAGCAAAGTCGGAATAAATATAGATTCGGATTGTAAAATTATTAGAGATAGGTTAGCTAGGTAAGAAATTAGACGTAATTTCGTACCATCGTCTGCTGACTGGAATGCAGCAGTAGACGAGGCTAACCCAACCATTGAAACAGATTTATCACTAACGCCTTCAGAACGAGAAAATATCCATGGCGCCCAACGATAAAAACCCACATGTAAATAGTCCCCAAAAAGCAATTTTAACCTTTCCCGCAGCAAAGCAAAGCAAAGCATAGCAGTGCAAGCAAGCAGCAAGTCCTGTGCCTCCTCCTCAGCCTTACAATGCGTCTCGATGTCTTTACAGACGATGAGGTCTGGAAGACACTCGACGTTAAGGTGGGGGGGAATGTGACAAGATGGATTTAATCCACTTGTCATAGATCTCAGCTATACCGACACGCTAGGTGGCGCGTGTTCGGTAACATATAAGAGCGATAAGAAGCGCTACGACCAATTGCGGGCGTAGCGCAGTGGTAGCGTGAACGCCTTCGGATCCGAAGGGGCTCGGGTTCAAGACCCGACGCCCGTTCCTTTTTTTTAATTTGTAGCAAATGAGTCTCATTGTAACATGGTACGAAGCTCACCCGCCGTCGCTTGCTGCTCGAGGTCGAGTCACCCCTCTCTCTCCTCGACGACGTTGACCTCGCTGATGACTAGCCTCTCCGTCTACGGCTCTAGGTGGGCATTTGGTCGTGAGGTTTACACACATGTGTGTGTTTGTATGCGTTATTGTCCGGGACATCGGCTGTACACGTTGTTTGTGTACATTAACCTAACCTCAATTTACCCTATGATGTTCCTTGTACAGCTATAGTAATTATATACAGCTGTACATATCTTTCCTTGTCTTTTGTCTTCTTGGCTATGGCTATTTATCCTCTTCCTTGCTCCTTACCCTATTGCTGTGTTTTTGTTCTTATTAACATCTCTCTTACAGCTGTATCTTGCTTGGCGTTGGTGGTTCTTCGGCTTCCTGCCTGGGTACCACCTCATCGCCTTGACTGCTATGCTGTGAGACTTCGGAGGGTCCTGGAGGCTTCCTGGTGATCGCCTCCCTTGAATATCCTGTTTGCTGTGCCAGACTCGGAGGAGCCCACCTGAAACTGAATAGTTGCGATGATTACCTTTATCTCCTTAAAAGCTCCATCATTCAACATTATTAATAAAATAAATACTTAAATAGATTGAAATACCATGCAAAAATTAATAACACGAAAAAAGGAGCAAAAGCATGAAGAATATATCAGAGACGGTAGACTAAATTCAATCACAGCCGATTTATATATATATTACAAACTATGACACTAACTGTACCTGTATAAAAAGGCGCGATTTTTAATTCAAATTATATGTCAATTTCACTAAATTAAATTTGTATATGTATTGTGCATGTAAATAATTAAATTAAAGATTTTTTTATATTACGTCAAGAATTTAAAAAAATTTTATATTATCAATTATGTCAAATATAATAAAAAATTTTTTATTTACAAAATGTACTTATTAAAAAAAAATTTAATTAACCAAAACTATGTGACAATATTTGACTAGAATTAATACTGCAAACAAAGAAAAAAAAAGAAAAAATAATCATCATAATTAAAATTGTTTTTTCAGCCTACTGACAATACCATTGTAATGTTGACTAAGTTTTTTTGCATCATCTTTTACATTTATCACCTTTTTTTCTAACTTAATATGTACCATTTCAGATATCAGTCTTTTATTCAAATTACTTTCTCTATCTAAAATTGAGATATCATCAAAATTAAAAGAATGATTAAATAAAGTCATATGGTCATTAATAACAAATTGAGAATCTCTTTTTTTGGTATTGAATTTATGTTCTTTAATTCGGCATTGCAATTGCCTTTTAGTTTCCCCAACATAACTTGCCTTACAATCTTAGCAGTCTGTTTTATATACAACATTAGTCTCAAGATTTTTATCTAATTTTTCTTTACCCCTTACAATGATATTGTCAAGACTGTTATCATAAGAATCAAGTTACACTAATAAATACAGTTTTACCAAAAATTTATGGCTTACCGAAAGTACACAAAGAAGATGTACCATTAAGACCCATAGTACCATGTATTGGCAGCCCGACTTATAAATTATCGAAGATTATTAACAATATAATCAGCAATAGCATAAATAAGCCAAAATCATATGTAAAAAATAGCCATGAACTAATTAAGAAAGTGACAAACTGTGACATACCACCTGGTTATATTTTAGTTTCTTTAGACGTGGTTTTACTGTTTACTAATATACCTACTGAACTTTAAATAAAAAGCATCGAAAAGCGATAGCACTTAATATCAAATGAATATAATATACCACTTAGTCAAATAATTAATGTTGTAACATTTTTAATGTATAATACGTTTTTTAAATGGGATGGTAAATACTACCAGCAATATTTTGGAAGCCCAATGGGATCACCAGTAAGCCCTCAATTTGCTGATTTACTAATGACTGACTTAGAGGAAGAGTGTATCAACAAATTAGATTTTCAACCATTATTTTATTTTCGTTATGTTGATGACACTGTAATGTATATACCTGAAAATAAATTAGGTTTATTGTTAACAACCTTTAACAGTTACCATAGTAGATTACAATTTACATATGAAAAAGAAGTAAATGGTACTATTAACATTCTAGAGATATCTTTAATTAGGAATAATTCGAATCGAATTATTACAAATTGGTACAGGAAAGATACTTTTTCAGGTAGATTTCTAAACTTTGATTCATGTCATACAATACAGCAGAAGAGGGCTATGGTGTATACTTTAGTAGATAAAGCGATTTTATTATCCCATCATAAATTTCACAAGTCCAACATTAAAACTGTAAAACGATATCTATATGATAATAATTATCCGGAAAAATTCATAAACCATAACGTTAAGAAAAGGTTGGACAAAATTAAATATTGTAGCAGTAGTAGTAATGCTGTAGACCAAAATAATAAAAATGGAAAAAAATATTTTGGTACTTTAAAATTATCATTCGAACCTGGTTTCTATGAAAAGATAGAAAACACAATAAAACAACAATATATTCGACCGATTCCAACAATCTGTAACAGTCTTGACAATATCATTGTAAGGGGTAAAGAAAAATTAGATAAAAATCTTGAGACTAATGTTGTATATAAAACAGACTGCTAAGATTGTAAGGCAAGTTATGTTGGGGAAACTAAAAGGCAATTGCAATGCCGAATTAAAGAACATAAATTCAATACCAAAAAAAGAGATTCTCAATTTGTTATTAATGACCATATGACTTTATTTAATCATTCTTTTAATTTTGATGATATCTCAATTTTAGATAGAGAAAGTAATTTGAATAAAAGACAGATATCTGAAATGGTACATATTAAGTTAGAAAAAAAGGTGATAAATGTAAAAGATGATGCAAAAAAACTTAGTCAACATTACAATGGTATTGTCAGTAGGCTGAAAAAACAATTTTAATTATGATGATTATTTTATTTTTTTTTTTCTTTGTTTGCAGTATTAATTCTAGTCAAATATTGTCACATAGTTTTGGTTAATTAAATTTTTTTTAATAAGTACATTTTGTAAATAAAAAATTTTTTATTATATTTGACATAATTGATAATATAAAATTTTTTTAAATTCTTGACGTAATATAAAAAAATCTTTAATTTAATTATTTACATGCACAATACATATAGAAATTTAATTTACTGGTCTGCTTTTGCTCTTTTTTTCGTGTTATTAATTTTTGTATGGTATTTCAATCTATTTAAGTATTTATTTTATTAATAATGTTGAATGATGGAGCTTTTAAGGAGATAAAGGTAATCATTGCAACTATTCAGTTTCTGTGCATATAACATAATAAAGTTCATTGGTTTTCATTATCCTTGTTTTCATTGTTAGTGCGACGACTCAGTGATACTATATTTTAAAATGTTATGTTAAATACAGATTTCAATGACAAGTAGTAAGTAATATGTTATAAATCAATAGGCTAAAAAATTAAATTAATAATTATTGTTAATTAATCAAATGTATTCGTTTTTGTAAATACAGGTATAGCCTGAAGAGGATGACGAAAAGTCATCGAAACGTCGCCATCTAATTAAATGTATGGTTTATTCACCAAGATCGAGAAACCTTTGTTTGAAATGGAATTCTTATAAATTTAAAAAAAATTGCAATTTTCAAAGCCTTTTATCTCAAAACCTATAGATTTTTTTAAAAACATACACAACTTAGGTTCAAAGTAATCTTTAAAACTTATATACGCATTATGCATTCCTTAATTTTATAATCTCGAAGAGATAGGATAGTTGGAAATATTTATTATCAAAAAAAGGCGACCGGGCCACAATTGATTTTGATCTATCAACGCGCAAAAGATCACATTTTTCGAATAACGGTGGTTAAATTATTAGTCAAGACCAATGGCGAAAGTTATGCCTTAAAGTACATTAAAATTAGTGATTTTATGAGGATTATGAGGCATAACTTTCACCAGCGGTTTTGGTCAATAATCTAACCACCGCCATTCAAAAGCGCTTGAAAAATGTGATTTTTTGAGCTGTGTTAGATCAAAATCAATTGTGGTGTTGTTGCCTTTTTTGATAATCAATATTTCCAAGTGTCCTATCTCTTAGATCCTATCTCGAGATTTTAATATTAAGAATTTTAGCCTGCCTAGATAAGTTCTAAAGATTATTTTGAATAAAAGTTGTATGTAATGTTTTTTCAAAAAATCTATAGATTTTGAGATTAAATAGCTTTGAAAATAGCAATATAGGCGGATTTATACTACGCAGTGCTATAAACTATATTAATTTTAGCCCCAAATATTTGTGACATATATTCAAAAATTTTTCTTCTTGTGTCAATTTCTAACCAAGTGACCGTTAGTAAATAAGTTATTCGTTGCTAGTAATTTGTTGCTTACATTTTTATTATTTTTAGGTTGAAGAAGCAAAATCGGAATTAATGGATGTAGTAGAATTTTTAAAAAACCCAGATAAATTTTCAGTTCTTGGTGGAAAGTTACCGAAAGGTGTTCTACTTGTGGGACCACCTGGAACGGGAAAAACCCTTCTAGCAAGAGCTGTAGCTGGTGAAGCTGGTGTACCATTTTTTCATGCTGCTGGTCCAGAGTTCGATGAAGTATTAGTTGGGCAAGGTGCTAGAAGAGTAAGAGATTTGTTCAGTACGTATCCTTTTTACTTTATTTTGAGAAGTGATAAAATACTAAGCAGATATTGAAATACATATATTATTTTAAACACATTTTTTAGTATTTCTCATTTTAAGATTTATACAAGGTAATTAGAATATATTTAATTATATATTGCATTTCCATATTTATTTTATCATTCTTATCATTTACGGATGAAGAAGTACTATTTTAAAATAAACTAATAATTTAAAGATTCAAACAACATAAATGTGCTTTTTAACCTTTAGAGGACGGGGATTTGGGTTTACTGTTTTCTCTCACTTTTCTATAGATATCGAGTTTCTATGATGTTTCACATCTCAAAACTAACACATGTAAAGGGTCGATCATGGGCATGGCCCATATAGGGGCCATCCCGTTCTCTAAAGGTTAAAGGTATACATAGATTAGAGTCACATTATTGGTAAGCCCTGGTGGTTGAATGATTTGTGAAGTGTTTTATTGAGTATTAATTTATTGTTATTTTATATTTATATTATTTTGCTCTTATTTTTCACTATAATTAACGACCTCATAGTAAGTTACTACGATTTAAGATACATAGTATTTATGGACCATACTAAATTATGTAATATTTATAAGACTAACTACCGACAGTATAATTATTTTAACCTGGCCACAATGTAAACATCTGATCGTCGTGTGTGTGTGTATATATATATATATATATATATATATATATATATATATGGGTGGTTCTCTGTGACATTAAAGATGAAGAAAATGAATATTGCTATAATTGTGGGAATATATTTTAGAGGTGTCCAATAGTTATCCTGAACGTTTTCAGATTTTTTGATGACCATTATTTAAAGTTACAGAAAGTCAAAGTTGACATTTTAGCACTTTTTTGCATTATATGCCCATTTTCATGAATTTGTAGCTCCCGGGGGATGCATTTTTCACTAAAAACATAAATATGACTTTTTTTGTAAAATTTTCTGAATTTTTCATTCAAAATACTTTTAAAGTCATAAATGTATGCTGTGACACTCTTATAAGCCATTTAAACCTTAAATTGTGAAAATCAGCTATTTTGCTCCGGACTCTGGAAACCTTATGCTGTCTAAAAGATGTATTTTATAGTCAGTGACTGCCTAAAAATTTCCAGAGTGGGTCTAAATCATTATGATCACTTATGGTCAAAATATCTGCGAAAAGTGCCCGAAAAATTAATAGATATGTATTTTTTATTCTTGATTTTGTGCTCTCTTTTTTCCTGGCACTTCCTACCGTTTATCCCCTGGGGGACTTTAACGGTGTCCACCTACCACCTATGTGTGGGTGCTTTATCCCTCCCTTAAAAACCCCACCATCTCGCATTCGCCCGGGGTTATGCCCGTGGATGAGGGAAACCTGTGAAGCAGGGAAAACCTCACCCGAGATGGCCGGTGTATTCGAAACATTCTTTTTGGGTGTCAAAGTCACATTGCGTAGGCCTTGACACCGAAACCGAATGTTTCACACCTCCCGTTCACGTTGTGAAGTGTGAAAAAACGCCTAACCCGCCACGAAAGCCAAGCGACCGAGAACGTCACCCATCCACTTGGGTACCGCGCTCAATACTGTTTAACTTCCGTGACCGGCCGAGGTGCGTCTCCGCCACTCCGCCACCGCGTCGGTTAATAGATATGTATATTTGTTGCCATAACGATGAATCTGTTAGCATGATCATTGCAAAAAAGTTTATGCACTTACCTTGCAGTGGTAGAAAAGTATCTCTACTTGTTTCAGTATGCATCTAATCTCCTGTAAACTGCTAAAAACTACAAATATTATTATACAATTATAAAAAAAAGATTAGTTTTTAAACATTTATAATGCTGGACTTTTAGTTTTACAACCTTACAAGAATTATGATACACATCTGATGGATTACTATTAAAGTATCAATATTATTATTATTATTATTATTATTATTATTATTCATCAATACATTATGTGAATTTCACAAACTTGTCATTACAAATTAGTCATATTAATCACTATAATCTCAAATCGAATTTATTGATATATTTTTTGTATTAAATAAGTATCTTAAGTTATTGTAATAATTATGTTCATACATTTATAGTAATCCTTCAGATTAGTATCATAATTCTTGTAAGGGTTGTAAAACTAAAGGGTTTAAAAACTAATTTTCTTATAATTGTATTATAATATTTGTATTTTTAACAGTTTACAAGAGATTTCATTGATACTGAAAAAAGTGGATATGCTATTCTTCCACTCCAAGGTAACTGCATAAATTTTTTTGCAATGATCATGCTAACAGATTCATCGTTATAAGGCAACAAATATAACATTTCTATTAATATTTCTGGCACTTTTCCCAGATATTTGGCCATAAGTGATCTTAATGATTAAAACCTACTCTGGAAGTTTATAGACAGTTTCTGACTATAAAACGACATCTTTTAGACAGTATTAGGTTTCCAGAGTCCGGAGCCGAATTGCTGATTTTTACTACTAGCAACAATTCCTCGGTCGCTAACGCTCCCTCGGTCGAAATTACACTAAATATATACTTATTTTTTATATTTTTTTTAAATTTATAATCTTACAATCTAATTGAATAAAAATGTAAAATATAATATAATGTGTAATTAATTAACCTAGTATTCAGTTACAATCAATTTTTTTTAGTCAATAAAATAAAAATAACAGTGTAGTATATTTGCAACATTGTATATACTTATTTAATCTTAGTCATTACACAAGAGTTTATAGATACTGAACATATTTCTACATAATACTGAAACAATTAAAAAAAATTAAAAATAATCGACATGATAAAACTTACACTGGAGTAAGGAATTTTAATTTTTATTTTTAATACGTAGTAACAGATATTTCATTACTTACAATATTTCCACACTATTCCTGTAAGAAGCTACATCAATCTATTAACAAATGTGTTATTTTTCTACCAGAATAATATTTTCAACAACAAAAATTAGAATATAAAATTATTCTTTGACCATTATACATATATTTCATGCTTTTTCATGATGTTTCACGGAAATGAGATGAAGAATTTAAAATTTCATACAAAATTACTAAACTCAGCTAATGCATCGTATGTATTCAATTATTCTTTCAAACAAATAATTATACGTAATAATTGAATTTATAAAAATTTTTTTCAGATTAAAATTCTAGCTAAAAGATTTATTTTCACATTTTATTAATTTTGTTTTATTTTCAAAAATCTTTTATAAAAAAGAATATTAGTTATTGCAACCAAAAAATATAAATGATATTATACAATTACAATAATAAAAATTGAATATTAATTATAAAAGTTATTTTAATATTACATTTGGTATTACATTAAAAAAATGAAAGAAAAATAATATTTTAAATTTGTTTACCACCTTCCTCACGCATTTTACATCTTAGAAATAGGAGATGATGAAAAATGTTTGTAAAAAAATCTATATAAATGTAATAAAAAAAAATAAAACGTATCGTCAAATAAAATATGTATAGTATATTATACATGTTATCCAAATTTATTAGAGTAATAGTACTGTTTTTGTGAATGTTCGTATTACTGTGACCACTTTTTTTTACCGAAAACCCCTATAAAATATTTTTGGAATTTTTCTACTAAACCCCCCTCTTACCCCCTACCACTCAATCATTACATGGGGGATAAATTAAGACTGGTTGTCATATTCAATGTTGACCCTTCCTCCCACCTTCCTTCATCTTTAAAATAATAAAGGATAAAAAAGAGTGGTTGTCATATTGTTATTCACCTGTACCGAAACCCCTAAATTATTTTTGGAATTTTTCTAATTTTATTTCCCCCCTCCCCCTCTTCCCCCTCCTCCATCTAGCAATAAATGATGGATAAATGAAGAGTGATTATCGTATCGCTATTCACCGTAACCAAAAACCTCATCTTAGTTTTTTTAGATTAAAAAAGAATGGTCGTCATTTTCTAATTATATATACCGATAACCCCTATAAAATATTTAAAAAATTTTCTAATTTCACCCCCCCCCTCATAACTCCTCCTGCACCTATCATTAGATGTGAGATAAATGATGTGTGGTTGTCGTATTCAGCGTTAACCCTTCCACTCCACACATACGTTTAATTCTTGTAACTTTTGGGATACCGGACACCGGAGAACGGATGAATTTTGATATATATGTATATATGATAAATCAAAAATAAAATTTTAATTTTTTTATCCACCTTTCTCACTCATTTTACACCTTTGTAATAGAGTATGTTGCAAAATGTGTAAAAACGTATATTTAAATGTGATAAAAAAACGAATCATCAAATAAAATATATATTACATTAAAATATATTATTTAAGTTATTAAAAATTATTAGACTGACAGTACTGCTTCAGTCTATGTTAGTATTACTGTGACCACTTTATTCTTACATTATTTATGTATGTAGTGACTATTAATTATTATTAACTACTTATAATATTAATTATAGGTATGTTCTTAATATAATTTAATTTGGTACAAAAATATACAAAAATTGGAGTACTGGCAAAAGTGCTTATACACTTTTTTAATATTTTATCCCGTAATTAGTGGAGTTATCCCAGAATACCTCACGAATTCCCGAAAGATCGAGGAAATCCCGTAATTAGTGAAGTTATCCCGAAATAACTCAGAAACTCCCGAAGTATCCACTAAATCCCAAAATTAGTGTAGTTAACCCGGCATACCTCAGAAATTATCGAAATATTTAGAAAATCCCGAAATTAGTGGAGTTATCCCGGAATACCTCAAAATTTCCCGAAATATCGAGGAAATCCTGTAATTAGTGAAGTTATCCCGAAATAACTCAGAAATTCCCGAAGTATCCACTAAATCCCAAAATTAGTAAATTTATTCCGGCATACCTCAGAAATTATCGAAATATTAATGTTACGTTTGAACGGTAACGTCTATATCGTTATCGTGGATACCGTGGCTCGTTGAATCCAAAACTCAGCGAGTACAAGCGTAAAGAGGTGGATGAGTTGTTGTTCTCCAGGTTCTCCAGGTTCTCCAGGTGTTAGTGCTTTGGTTGGCTTGCGTTTGGTTGGTAAGGTTGTAGGGAAAACGATCCTGGCGATATCGTGTCTCCGTGTCTTCGCGTTGTATCCACTCGTAAAATGTCACTTCTGTCTTCTTTCTTCACTTCTCACTTTTTCGCTCTTGTTTGTTTATTACGGTCTTCTTTTATATAAGTTTGGTGACCTATATACAAGTGTAATCGGAGGGGCGCTTAGCTGATCCTTGCGCTTCAGGTTGCACCGATGATCGAGTTGCGAAGTCGCGTGGCACCGTTTAATGACCTGAATGGTCAGCATTTTCGACGAACAAACTATTTACTTATTTTAATACATTCGTGACGTGTATCCACACGTAACATTAAGACAATCTCGAAATTGGTGGAGTTATTCCGGAATACATCAAAAATTCCCGAAATACCACAGAAAATCCCGAAATATCCAGGAAAACCCTAAATTAGTGAAGATTTCCCGGCATATCTAAGAAATTACCGAATTATTTAGAAAATCCCGAAATTAGTGAAGTTATCCCGAAATAATTCAAAATTTCCCGAAATATCGAGGAAATCCTGTAATTAGTGAAGTTATCCCGAAATAACTCAGAAATTCCCGAAGTATCCACTAAATCCCAAAATTAGTAAATTTATTCCGGCATACCTCAGAAATTATCGAAATATTAATGTTACGTTTGAACGGTAACGTCTATATCGTTATCGTGGATACCGTGGCTCGTTGAATCCAAAACTCAGCGAGTACAAGCGTAAAGAGGTGGATGAGTTGTTGTTCTCCAGGTTCTCCAGGTTCTCCAGGTGTTAGTGCTTT
Organism: Theocolax elegans; assembly: GCA_026168455.1. Taxonomy (NCBI): domain Eukaryota; kingdom Metazoa; phylum Arthropoda; class Insecta; order Hymenoptera; family Cerocephalidae; genus Theocolax; species Theocolax elegans. Next base: position 8,850,802 of record CM047429.1, read on the forward strand.
GGTTGGCTTGCGTTTGGTTGGTAAGGTTGTAGGGAAAACGATCCTGGCGATATCGTGTCTCCGTGTCTTCGCGTTGTATCCACTCGTAAAATGTCACTTCTGTCTTCTTTCTTCACTTCTCACTTTTTCGCTCTTGTTTGTTTATTACGGTCTTCTTTTATATAAGTTTGGTGACCTATATACAAGTGTAATCGGAGGGGCGCTTAGCTGATCCTTGCGCTTCAGGTTGCACCGATGATCGAGTTGCGAAGTCGCGTGGCACCGTTTAATGACCTGAATGGTCAGCATTTTCGACGAACAAACTATTTACTTATTTTAATACATTCGTGACGTGTATCCACACGTAACATTAAGACAATCTCGAAATTGGTGGAGTTATTCCGGAATACATCAAAAATTCCCGAAATACCACAGAAAATCCCGAAATATCCAGGAAAACCCTAAATTAGTGAAGATTTCCCGGCATATCTAAGAAATTACCGAATTATTTAGAAAATCCCGAAATTAGTGAAGTTATCCCGAAATAATTCAGAAATTCCCGAAATATCAGCGTTAACCCTTTCACTCCACACATACTCTTAATTCATACAACAGGACACCGGACACCACCGCCGGACACCGGAAAACGGATGAATTTTAATATAATATAGATATATTTTAATATAAATAGAGTACCAATTTAATATAATAAAATATATATTGTAGGATTCTGTACGAAGTATTACATTAAATAAATAAATATACAGTAAATGTATGAGGCTCAATATGTTGACTCCCAAAAATATTAAGACCCAAAAGTTTTAACGGCAAAATCTAAGACTAAAATTTTTAAGCCCCAAAATTTTGAGTCCCAAAAATATTAAGTCCCAAAAATTATAAGGCTAATATATATAATACTAACGGTCCCAAAACGTCGTAAAAGTAATCCTTGGGGATCAAGGGAACACTTGCCCGGACGGACGGACGGACGGACGCCCGGACGTAGATTTGTACTTTAATATAATGTTAGATTTATTATTTTTTATTTACTAGTTTTGTGTTATTTTTTCTGGCACTTCCTGCCGTTTGTCCCCGCCTGGAGGATTTTAACGGCGTTCACCCACCACCTCTACGTGGATGCTTTTTCGCCACCTTATTTTTTTAATCCCCAACCTTCGTGGGAGATGGAAACCTGTGAAGCAGGGAAAACCTCACCCGAGATGGCCCGGTGTCTTCGAAACATTCTGTTTGGGTGTCAAAGTCACATTGCGTAGGCCATGACACCAAAACAGAACGTTCCACACCTCCCGCTCGCGTTGTGGAATGTGAAAAGACACCTAGCCGATCACCAAAGCCACACGAGAATGGTCTCCCATCTAAGTGTTAACCGCGCTCAGCGCTGCTTAACTTTCACGATCGGCCGAGGTGTGTTTCCACCACTCCGCCACCGCGTCGGTTGCTGATTTTCACTATTTAAGGTTTAAATGACATACAAGACCGCGACAGCATATATTTATGACTTTAAGGGGATATCGGACCCAGAAAATGGTCATTTTGTACTTTTTTTTATAAATAAATGAATAAAGTTATTACAAAATGCTGAACGTCAAGCCCTTAGGTATGTTTTAAATAATATACCCAATTTTTCCAGATTTTTAAATCCATAATTTGATTACGATGTTTGGGTTGAAAGATTATGCTTTTTTGGACTAATAATTACCGACCAAACATTGTTTACTGAATTATTATTTAAAAAATGCTTTTTCATTAAAAAATCGAAACGTCAAGCCTTTCCTTATGTTTTCAGTTATCCGTATGAATTTTTTCAGATTTTTAATGCAATATTTTTGATATAATTTTTGAGTTGAAAGGTGCAGATTCCTGTAATTTAGGTCCGACATCCCGTTAAAATTATTTTTAATGAAAAATTCAGATAATTTTACAAAAAGAAGACATATTTATGTTTATAGTGAAAAATGCATCCCCTGGGAGCTACAAATTCATGAAAATGGGCATATAATGCAGAAAAGTGCTAAAATGTCCACTTTGACTCTCTGTAACTTATAATAATGGTCCCGAAAAAATCTGAAAAAATTGAAGAGAATTACTAGATACTCAACAACATATTCCCACAGATATAGCTATATTCATTTTTTTGAACCCCGATTTCACAGAGACCCACCCATATATATATGGGATATTTCATGTCAAGTAGTATGATAAAAATTTTAAATCGCACCAAACTTTGAGAATATGCTGGAAATATGTTTCAGAAAATATAAAAAAATTTTTAGGTGTTAAAAATAATTTGACTGAGAGTTCTTCTACCATAAAAAATGAAAAATTTTATTTTTAAAAAAATTACTATTTTTAAATCCGTTTAAAAATCTATTGACTTTTTTGAAAAATATTACAATTTTCACATAATGTTAGAAACTTATGGTTCTGTTTCCAGATATCTCACATTTAAGAATTTAAGTTATAGCATTATTTATTATTGCATAGAAACGATTTCATAGCATTATTTTAAAATCTATTAGTCCTACATGATAATTTTAAATGGGTAAAATAGTCGTCTCAAAATAACAAAATTTTTTACAATTAAATACTTTATGTTCAAAACAATATTTCTGAAGCTATCATAGAAAACCTGCCAAAACTATGAATAAACACAAGAACAGGTTTTTTGCTATTAGTCAAAATTATCATTGATACATAAAAACTTTAATTCAACGAAATGTGCAAAAACTTTTTTCTATGAAACACTTTACGATCTGAAATATATTTTTGAAGATATACATAAAAAAATAAAATTAAGTGTATACAACACGTTTTTTTTAGCATTCAACTTGAAATGTATAAATATTTATGTCAGTTACAAAAAATTTGTGTATATTCTTCAATTTTCGCTCAAATAAATTCTTTTAAAAGAGAACATAATAAATAATAATTAAATATAGTTTAACAGTCTAATATATAGAAAATGAACGCTTATCAAGAACAATAATTGCTAGACGAAAACTTGGAGCTGAACTCAATAATCAGGAAATTTTCTTCTTATTATATAGTTTTTACTATTTTCTCAAAAGCCTTTACTCGTATTCAATATTTAGTATTATAAGCAGCGACTGATGAAACGATTATTATCCAGAATGTTCTAAAAGAAAAGAGAACAAGCATTGTGAATAAAAGATCAAATATTTTCCCCAAATACATTTTAAAATAGGAAACCCAAAAATACTACCACCGCATTGCCAAATTTTATAAGAGTTTAAAATTTAAAATTTTTCGGAAATAATCTTATACCGTATGTACACAGCCTTTTGTTATTGACCAGTATCCACTACTTTAATCAACTGAACTTAGATAGTATAAATAAGTCATTTTATTAATTTAAATAACTCTTACTTATTAAATTTGTTAATATTTACTTAATACTAATTTAAATTCATTATTAAATACTGATAATGAATTCTAGAAATTTTTGTAAATTAAAAAAATAAATATAGTTGTTTATGGGTTCACATCTTATAGTAAAACTTTTGAAATAAATTTTGAATATAATTATTTAATAAATGTTATATATATAAGGAAAGATCATAATTTAATCGAACCGAATACAGTATATTGCGAAAGAATTTAGGGTTTTGAAAAATTTGAAAATCGCATTTTTTTATAGGAATGTGGTTTAAGGTTCCTGAGTTAGAGCCAAACTAAGTTGCGATGTTCGTGAGTCAGACCCCTTACGCCTAGAGGCGTATTCCGGTCCGGTACGGTAAGGCCAAATGTTGACATTTTCAAAATTTCAGAAAAACGTTAAAAACATTTGGTAAAGCCAAGAGCGAGCATGTTTACTAATTTTTTCCCTCAAACATTCTTTCGGATTATTACTAATCATAATTTTCAAACGAAATGGACATTTTCCAAATTTGACCTTCAAATGACCTTGACCCTGAGGTCATGAGGTCAATCCGATTTCAGATTCGAATTCAGCGACCCCAAAAACATGAGCATTTTGAATGAAAAATTGTAACTAATGACTTCTGAAACTCCTACACATAATTTTCAAGTAGGATTGACATCGAAACTAGAAATGTCTTGGAAACTTAGCCATATTGCATCCCCCATTTTGAATTTAATTTTTTTGGTTGCAGAATCATGTTTGGAGACTTCGTTAACCCTCACACCTGAATTGAGTTATTTAAATGAAAAAAACTGAGTACTTATGAAAAAAAATGTTTACGCCTCTAGGCGTTTTCCGGCCCTCTAAAGGTTAATAATTTTCTAGTACAAATGGATTAAGAAATCGTGGAGGGCGATAATTATGGATCCCGTGAAAATAAAGATTTTGTTGACAATAGGATGAATTGTCAATTACAGATGGATTACGAAATCGACGAGGGCGATAAATTTGAACTTCGTGATAAAAGTGTTAATCATGTTTGTAAATTGAATAAAAAAGAATTTGTTATGTCTAGGGACAAGTTAGATATTTTCCCGAGAACTGAAATATTATGGATAAACGAACAAGGACCTGAAGAAACTGAAAATAATATAAATAATGAGAATTCAATAAACGTACAGGATGAAAATGAACAGGATGAGGACTTTAGCCATTTTTTATTGAATGAACGAGTTATAAATTAAAATTTACGAAGTGAATTGGTCGAAACCGAAATGAATAATAGTTATTTGTTTTAAATTAATATTGAATTTTGTCGGTCTTGCTGAGCTAACGTCTAATGACTCTAAGAACTCCTTGTTGCTCGCTCGAAAAGGCACGCCAATTCGCCGCGTATCAATCCCGAGGACAACATTATGAAGGCCACAAGCCGCCAGACATAAACCAAAAGAAGAAGCAAATAAAATACTAAGTAATAAAATTCAAAATAATTTAATAAGAAAGAAAGAAATTTTAAGTCTATGTGTTTCGTCTTGGGACCGTCTGCCAGAACTCATCAGTGGGGCGCAGACGGTCCCTGCCCCAGACACACAAGACAATATTATTGAATCAAAATAATGATAAACTTAAATTTTTGGTATCGTAAGAATACTTTTGCCTGGGCGAGAAAAATTATATTTTTAATAATAACGGGACTTTGGTTTAAAATTATGTCCATAGTACATACTCTGATGTTAGGGGGCACTTTTCCATCCACAATCAGATTTTCCACCTTATGTGTACTTATATAGGCTCCGTTCATTCGTTCTTACGATACCAAAAATTTAAGTTTATCATTATTTTGATTCAATAATATTGTCTTGCGTGTCTGGGGCAGGGACCGTCTGCGCCCCACTGATGAGTTCTGGCAGACGGTCCCAAGACGAAACACATAGACTTAAAATTTCTTTCTTTCTTATTAAATTATTTTCAATTTTATTACTTAGTATTTTATTTGCTTCTTCTTTTGGTTTATGTCTGGCGGCTTGTGGCCTTCATAATGTTGTCCTCGGGATTGATATGCGGCGAATTGTCGTGCCTTTTCGAGCGAGCAACTTGGAGTTCTTAGTGTCGTTAGACGTTAGCTCAGCAAGGCCGACAAAATTCAATATTAATTTAAAAACTTTTGCCTGGACGAGAAAAATTATATTTTTAGTTATTTGTTTTATTCATATAAACCTTATGTTAACAATTTGTATAGTTATGAAAGTCAAAAGGTCGACATACGCAACAGTTCTGACAATCGATCTGAAGGGAGGATACAAATACATCTAATCGTAGTGAACGATTAAAAGAATTGTGCATTTTGATAAAATGATCGCGGAACAAAGATAATCTATAAAAAATTTAATTGATACATACTGGGATAGTTTCAATCTAAAAGGAGAAAAATTAGGCGTGACAATGCTATAGACCATAAGATACCCACTGTCGACGACATATTAATCATAGCTAAACCATATAGATTTCCTCATGCTCTTAAAAGCGAAATTAACAAACAATTAAAAGAACAATTAAACGATAAAACCGCAAAAGATTGATGCCCTTTACATTATATAGTAGATATTAACGATCAAATCGGACCAGAATTTACAACCAGACAAATGTGAATGTTTAAAGAAAGAAGTAGTGTATCTGGGACACGTATTATCACCAAAACGGGTTCTGACGGATCTAGAAAAATAAGAAACAGTAAAAAATTACCAATTCCAAAAACGCTAGACCACTAAGTAATTTATTAAAGAAAGACGCACCTTTCGTATGGTCCAGCAAGGTTCAAAAGGCATTTGATGACTTAAGAAAAAAATTGGGTAAACAACCAGTACTACAAATCGTAGATTTTCATAAACCATTTATAGTGACTTGTGACGCTAGCGATACAGCAATAAGAGCAATTTTATCACAAGGACAGGTGAAAACCGACCTACCGGTCGCTACTGTTTCGTGAGTATTAAACGAAGCCGAACAAAAATATGACACTTATTCAAGTGAAGCATTAGCCCTACTGTATTACGTTACTGAGCTCGACTGCTATCTAAAAGGCCGCCGTTTCCTTATTATGACAGATCATAAACCGCTCGTTTGGTTTAAAAGCTCGGTAGATCCGACATTTAGAATTAGCAGATGAAGAATAAAACTAAATGCTTACGATTTTGACATCGTATATAAAGCCGGTAAAAGTAACGTTAATGCTGATGCGTTACTAAGAAACCCAATAAAGGAACCCGTTTATGTTATTAAACATCATTCTATGGGAACACGCAATCGCACAGAAAAAATAACACGGCCAAACTGCAACGAAAAAAGAGCGAAAATGTCCAATATAGTAAAAGAACCAGTCAAAACCTTCCCATAATATAAGAAGCCCCCGACCGACACGGTGGCGGAGTGGCGGAGACGCACCTCGGCCGGAAGTTAAGCAGCACTGAGTGCGGTTCGCACTTGGATGGGTTTGGCTTTCGTGGCGGGTTAGGTGTTTTTTCACACTTCACAACGTGAGCGGGAGGTGTGAAACATTCGGTTTCGGTGTCAAGGCCTACGCAATGTGACTTTGACACCCAAAAAGAATGTTTCGAATACACCGGCCATCTCGGGTGAGGTTTTCCCTGCTTCACAGGTTTCCCTCATCCACGGGCATAACCCCGGGCGAATGCGAGATGGTGGGGTTTTAAGGGAGGGATAAAGCACCCACACATAGGTGGTAGGTGGACACCGTTAAAGTCCCCAGGGGGATAAACGGTAAGAAGTGCCAGGAAAAAGAGAGCACAAATCAAGAATAAAAAAAAAAAAAAAAAAAAAATATAAGAAGCCCCCGAGGAAACTGAATGGATAGTCAACTCGGACAAGAGGTTACAACTCATGGAGGAAGCTAGTTTTATCATCGAATTTGATGAGTCCTAGAAAATAAAGGATGTTCACGAAGTACCAAACGCGAAAAAGAAATTTATTGAAGTTAAACAATAACTGTTTATGAGAAAAGATAACTATGTTTATTTCATAACTACTGCCGGAATACTTTTAAACGAAGGATCCAGAAATTTGGCTTCAAAATTATTATGACCTAGTAAGAATAAATAACAGAATCGGAAAAATGCATTCTGCTATGGTTTTACGTGACGAAGAGCGACTAAGTACTTCAGAAATTATTAATAATCTAAAAACAAATCTATTAAATTTGAAAAATGTTATATTGAAATAAAAAATCACGTTCAATAAGTATCGCAAAGAACGTATTTATTGGAAACGGTTCAAGAACTGAAAATTTTAAACAAATAAGTATATCTCTACAAAATATTAATGTAAAAGTAATTATTTGTTTAAGGTTCAAAAAAGGGTGGAAGAAAGTAATAGGGAAAGTATTATTCGCGGAATGCACGAGTCTACTTATGCAGGGCATAAAGAGTAACAAAAACCTATAAACGTGCAAAACAACGTTGTTATTGGCCTGATATTAAAAAAGACGTGAAAAATTTCATTCGACATAGTTTATCTTGCCAACTAAAAAAATTAGCGTTATAACAAAACAACGCATGATAATAACAGATACTCCATATTCAACTTTGGAATCTATATCGGTCGATCTATGGGATCGTTCCCTAGATCTCAAAATAATAACAATAATATATTAACCATTCAATGTAACCTTTCAAATTACTGAATGGTGATACCCATACCCTACGCGACCGTGGCAACGATCATCGTTGCTGTTTTTGTAATGGTAATAAAGTATCCGTCGTTGTAATTGTTAATTATTTTCAAGCAAGGTACCTCGTTCTTAAGTATTTTGATTAAAGAAGTAGCAAAAATTTTTAAGATAAAATAAGTTAAAACGACGGCACATCACCCTCAGTCCAACTCCGTCGAGCATTTCCAGAGCAGCTTGGCCGCTTATTTGAAAAAAATCATAGAAAGAAACGACGATTATAACAATATTCAAAGTTTTAAAATAAAATAAATGAAATATTTAAACTGATTCTTCTTGAAATTAATAAACTTTCTCAAATTTAATGTATATAAGAAAAAATTGTTAGATTTTGAGTTATTAAGTGATAAACATGGCCAAAAAGTCAATTTTTTCAAAAAATTCGATTTTTTGATTGGCTACAACTCTGGTACTAATTGAAATTCAGGTCTAAAAATTTAGCTACACGCTATTCAAGTAGTTTTTACTGATTCCATACATTAAAACAAAATTCTATTTTTTAACTGGATCACTTCACATGGAATCTCCCATATATATACACTACCGGCCAATTGCTTTTGCCCACTTCGACTCAATTTTACCCGTTACAAAAAGTATCATAACTTGGGTAAAAATTAAAATAAATAATCGTTCGACAGCTCATTTAAAAGCTTGAAGTAAGGTCTTTTTAATGGTTTACCGTCCCTATTTATATTTTTTGTTTTTTAATGTTTTTAACATAAAAATCAAAATGTATAAAATTCGGATTTTCTTGTTCGTCTTCATTTTAAAACTGCACTTCAACCAAACATCGGAAAATAATTTTATAAAAAAAATTGAAAAGCTTGAATCAAGAGCTTTTGAACGCACTATATAAACATTGTTTTAAAGTCATTTTTACGTTTTGACTGGTGGTTTTCTTTACTACCAAATACAGAAAATAATTATTAAAATTCTATTAACTGTATAGTTTAGAAAATTCTTTATAATCAATTCATTTATTAAATTAAAAAAAAAATTCTAAACAATCTGAAAAATGTGTACATAATCTTAAGATAAAATCAAACATTTTTTCTCCTAGACATTTTTTTTTAAATTTAATCCTTCCGAGATACATAAAGTTGAAGAAAAGACGTGTTTTAAAAGAAAACCACCAGTCAAAACGTAAAAAGGACTTTACAACAATGTTAATATAGTGCGTTCGAAAGCTCTTGATTCAAACTTTTCAATTTTTTTTATAAAATTATTTTCCGATGTTTGGTTGAAGTGCAGTTTTAAAATGAAGACGAACAAGAAAATCCGAATTTTATACATTTTGATTTTTATGTTAAAATCATTAAAAAACAAAAAATATAAATAGGGACGGTAAACCATTAAAAAGACCTTACTTCAAGCTTTTAAATGAGCTGTCGAACGATTATTTATTTTAATTTTTACCCAAGTTATGATACTTTTTGTAACGGGTAAAATTGAGTCGAAGTGGGCAAAAGCAATTGGCCGGTAGTGCATATATATATATTAAATAAAATAGCGAAATAAACTGCATAAAAATATTTGTATACATTCTTCATTACACAAAGAGATCGTCCCAAAGAGAAGCAAATATATAAATACGCCATTTTTAAATTAAAAAGGATAAATAAAAATAAAAAGAAGGTCTTCTCTCTTTTCTCTTCTTACTGAAAATAATTTTGATGTCAATATACAAGAGAAAACGAGAAAATAGTTAAATATTCTTTTTATGCCGATTGAGGTAGGTTACCTTTCGCTTTAATTTCTTAAAAAAAAATAAAAAAAACGAATATAAGCTACAAAAAAATTGAATCTATGGTGCCTAATCAATCACTAAACGTAAATCCTATCTTTCCTAAAGAGTATTAAAAATATTAAAAATATAATTTTTCTCGCCCAGGCAAAAGTTTTTAAATTAATATTGAATTTTGTCGGTCTTGCTGAGCTAACGTCTAACGACACTAAGAACTCCAAGTTGCTCGCTCGAAAAGGCACGACAATCCGCCGCGTATCAATCCCGAGGACAACATTATGAAGGCCATAAGCCGCCAGACATAAACCAAAAGAAGAAGCAAATAAAATACTAAGTAATAAAATTGAAAATATTTTAATAAGAAAGAAAGAAATTTTAAGTCTATGTGTTTCGTCTTGGGACCGTCTGCCGGAACTCATCCTAAAGAATACTTGGTTGCACTCTTTCCTCCTCGTTGCGGTAAATAGTCCAGCAACACCGTCACTTATCCTTCCTAAGGAGTGCTTAATTGCACCCTTTCCTCCTCGTTGGGATAAATAGTCCAGCAACATGTTCACTTATCTTTCCTAAAGCGTGCTAAATTGCATCTTTCCCCCTGGTTGGGATAAATAGTCCAGCAAGACTGTCACTTATCCATCCTCAGGAGTGCATAATTGCACCCTTTCCTCCGCGTTGCAATTAATAGTTCAGCAACACCTTCACTTATCCTTCCTCGGTATAATTCCAAATTAAAACATTTACAAATAGTTACAACCAAACTTACCTTGACTCTAGTAATTCTGTTAATTAGTCATACTTTCTTACAGGACGAGAAGATATATATATATTTATATATAAAGGGAATTTGGCATACTGGAAAAATTTACATTAGACTCAATGGACATGGGAGAAACTGTACAACAAAATAACGGTTGCAAAGAAACGAGACGAGGTGGGAAAAGATATATTTTATCAAAATGGATTATTGATAAGAAAAGTTTATTAATAAAATTAAGTGAAGCAGTCTCTTATATAGCATTAATATAAGTTTTGGATAAAATTACCGATTCAATTCCAAAGTATGAGGAAATTTCTGATAGTGATTTTAATAAAAAATGCAGCAGAAATTTCATAAATTAGTTAATTTCGTGGACATAGTTCAAAATTCGACTATTAATAAAAATAATAATTAAAAATGCACAATCTAGTGTTCACACTAATATAGTTCACAATAGTTTTCAATCTAATACAATGTTCATAAGGGATATATTAAATAAATAATATTGTTCGCTGGTTTATATTGCTTTGTAGGAAATATAACAAACAAATATGTAAATAATAAAACCGTACATAGGTACTATAAACCTCTTATAATTATGTAATCATTACTTAGAACAATTTATATAGAAATTCAGTCAAATACAATGAATAATTTTTTTCTTTTCTAAAAAAAAGATTTGAATGTATGCCTATTGGTTCTAATATAATAAAGTAGTTTATATATATATATATATATATGCGTGTGTGTGTGTGTGTGTGTGTGTGCGTGTGTGCGTGCGTGCGTGCGTGGGGTGCGTGCGTGCGTGCGTGGGGTGCGTGGGTGCGTGCGTGCGTGCGTGACCCATCGTCACTCCCTCTGGATGCTGCGGCCTAAGCAGTTCGTCGTAAATGACGTTCCAATGAATAGGTCCCAAGACCGAACCCTGTGGCACGCCTCCGGTGATGTTATAAGAGTGCGCGGCATCCTCGGTGTCATAGAGGTGGATCCGTTCTGTGAGGTAGCTCGGGATGACTATTCGTAAGTAGAGCGGCACATTTAATTATTCCAAGGACAACATAATATTGTCCCATCGCGCCGAGTTGAAGGCATTGCGGATATCCAGTGCGATGATAGCACATATGCGCCTAGAATTCCTGGTACCACTGATGGGATTGGTGGCCAACTCAACAACTCGACTTATAACGTCAATAGTTGAGCGCCCTTTTCGAAAACCGAACTGATTGTCGGACAGATCGCCTGCCTGTGCAATGGCTGCTTGTAGCCTGGCATAAATGACCCACTCGAAAAGCTTCCCAGCTATATCCAACAAACAGAGAGGACGGTATGAGAAAGGGTTCTCCGGTGGTTGGCTCCCCTTTGGAAGAAGCACCAGCCTCTGTACCTTCCACCGTGCTGGGAAGCATCATAATTGAAAACATGCACTAAATGTGTCCGCAAACATTTGTGGCACATTCAGCGCAACGGTCTTAATGGCCAGACCTGGTATTCCATCCGGCCCTGGAGCTTTAGGGATGAATATTCTCCTTGCAGCCATTTTTCAGCTCGGTTATGCTAATGTCTGACGGCGCGACTGTACTGTCGGTCCCTATTAGGCCAGTCTCGGCTACCCGTTCCTGATGTTGTGGGAATAGGAGGCGCATCGCTCTGTCAAGAAAATGTGGACACCATGGCATTAAGGCGCCCCTTGGTTTAATCTTATTCATCACCATTTTGTAGGGCTTACCCCAGGGATCGCGGTCCATTTCCTCGGAAAATTCGCGCCAACACTTGCGTTTAGCCGCTTTAATGGCAGCCTTGAGCTCTTTCCGTTTCTCCTCGTAGGCCGCGGTTAGTTCTTGGTACCACGGCTGGCTCCGAGCTCTCTGGTGTAGTCACCGAGTCCGCAGACACTCTTATTCATTATATCGCGCGTATTCGTTAAGAGCCCTGCTTGTTGCTCTCGCCATACTCTTCAGCTTTTTGTGGATGTTGTTCTTATTAAGAACAAACTCCACCAAGGTGTCTATATTCTCACGCAGACGGAGAGAAGCTCTGTCAGCGTCACTCGACATTCCTGTCGGGAGCAGGTCACACGTAGCATTTGATGCTACAGAGGCCGAATGACCAACCTCCGCAGCACTTACCATTTTAACGGTGTGAGTTTGGTCCTCCCCAAAATCCGTGGCTTCTACCCGATTGGAAACAGTGGCGGGATTTGACAAGACGTGCCCGCTTGGGGTAGTGTTGTTTTAACCTCACTATCCATAATTTGTTTAATTTCGGGGTGCCTTCCTCTATCTGGTTTTGGTTCACCCCGAATATTTGATTTTTTCGGTACCATCCATATCTGGAAAGCATTCCCCTATCCTCCACCTGGGGAGACGCCATGATGCGGGACCAGCAAATCCGGCACGGGTGTGATACAAGAAGAGATGCATGCTCAGAATAGGCTACAATATGTACATGCGTACAACTTCTTATAATAGCTTAAATATTTTCTAATCTCTTGTTTATGCCGAATATTTTGCAACGCACACGTTTTTGTTATTTTTCCGTAATATAATTTGCTAGATGGCCAGTTATTGTATACATCTACGAGTGTTCACCATATTTATAATATTAAGACGTTTAAGAAAACCTTAATAAAATAGGACTAAACCGATTTATTGTTTTATGATATATCGCCGGCTCACTTATGTAATTCATTTAATGGCAATTTTCTTAAGTATGAATCTGAAGTTAAATTGCTAGGGGTCTGGATAACATCTATTCCCAACGCGTTCATGGAGTCCTCCACTCCTTGAAATTCTTTGAACGTGCGCTCTCCCGTCATAACTGGAAATATCTCGTAGAGACTCTTATATTCCCTCACTTTGAATATGCGTGTGCGATTTACAATGATCTAGATGACACTAAGACCTTGAAATTACAACACTTATTAAACGCATGCGTACGATTCGTGGGGGGGGGGGGGGGGTCATTCCATGGCGCGAGCATGTGACGCCATATAGTCTCAAGCTGGGCTGGTTGTCGGGCGAACTGAGAAGATCTTTTCATCTCTTTTCATTGGATCCTGTGCATTTAATATCATCGCTCACAAATCCCCGTCTTATATCGCCCGCCACTTCATTCTACGCGTCGCATCTTCTACATCCCGATCCTCCTCCCGTCATCCGCCTATGTCCCTACACTATCTCCCCCCTAGAACGGAATCCTTTAACAATTCCTTCATTATTACTGCCTCTCACCTCAACCTTCCATGTGCACACTTTGACCCCTGGTTATCCTCTTTATTTAAATCCGCTTTCTCATCGTATCTTTATGAGCTCAACCTTTAGAATTGGACTGCAAGAGCCTACCGTGAGGGGTTTGCATGCCCTCCCTTGCCAGATCTCTAGTCATTTAAGATAAATGTATTTCATTAGTTTTTATTGCTTCGTATTTCCTGTAAAATTGTTCCGGCGTAACTACCCATTACGTACATCTATTGTCATTTGTTTTTATTTATTTATTTATTTGTATTATTTTATTTTTAATAACGATTGCGTTTCTTGTACATTGCCGCCTTACTGCGATACTTTTGCTATTGTTATTGTTTTACCTTATTTTATTTATTTAACGGTACATTATTATTTTATTTATTAGTTTTATTTTTAATCATCTTTTTGTAATGCTTAATGTGTATCTCTCTCTCTCTCTCTCATCTAAACATATTAAGTTGCCGCTTATCGCCTCCCAGATAGTTGAGATTCGTTCGTGATCGCTACTTTCAAAAAACTCTAATCCTACTTCTAACGAGACGACAGCCTCACTTTCAACGAAGGGGATAATATTTAAGGTATCTTCGTCTGCAGTTACACGTACACACAAAGAAATTTCGGCATTGGGAGATCCCAACTAAATAAAATATACGATTCCCAATACTCATTTGAATTATTGCTACAAAAATCGCAATATATAAATACCAAATTAAGAATACAGCGGTTCAAATAAAACCTAGCTTGTAGCATTATCAAAATAGGAATAAAGTATACCTAAGCTGGGCGTAACTGAACACCAAGAATCATTCAATTCTCATTCCCCCGTCCGTAGCACTGTATGCCAGAGTTGGGAGCGTGGCGTGCCCAAGTCAGCGTTAAAGAAATACCAGTTGTATTTGAAGTGTATACATCTTTTGTTTTGATTGCAGTATGGGAGCGCAGAGCTCCCATGATTGAAGCACCTTAATCCGGATAGTCTTGCAATTAACCGACCTCTTATTTGTTAATTCAGAATTACTATTATTTCGGAATACGGAATTGTAAGTTAGGTTGGGATCTCCCAATGCCGAAATTTCTTTGTGTGCAAGTTACAGTTCAAGTGATAACAACTTTAAGTTTTTCGCTGTGGCCGAAGACAATACGTGCTCCTTGTTCGAAAACTCTCCGCAAAGCTAAAGAATTAGGTTACTTGTGTCCAATTGCTCTAAATTCAGTTGTGTTTATTCGTAAAGAAAAGAAAGGGCCATTAATTCGTATTAACTCCGAAGCTGATCTCCTCTCCTTGTCTTCCAATCTTGAGCTTCCTACACAATGAGGTGGGACTGGTCAGGCGTCTACTGCTCATTTGCATGCTTTCTCTATTACGCACATAAATACTTATAGACATAAGACGCATTTCACCTCTTTAAAATCATTGATTTTCCCCGAAGTCTATGACGTGATTGCTCTTATTGAGACTTTCCTTACTGAATCGGGCTCTTCTGATATTGTCGAGCTACCGGATTATAAACTATATAGATTGGATCGAATGGGTGAAGAAGGTGAAGGAGTGGCTGCAAATATTAGAAGCGAGTATAAAGTTACTATTTTAGTGCACTCCGATAAATTTTAGTCTAACTCGCCTGAATTTCTTATATTACAGATTGTTGGTAATTTAACTTCGCTAATATTGAGCATTTTTTATAGAAGACCAACAGTAGCTTACCCCACCAAACAATTCAACTTATTATCTGAAATTCTACCATCTCATGGCCAAGCAGTTATCACCGGGGATTTTAATATGGATATGAAATCCTCGAGTTCTGCCCTAGATTTAACTCTTATTGAATCGTAACCAACTCATCACCAACCATGTGCAGTATATAACGATCTGGATCAGACAAGAAATCTAAAGCTTTAAAGTCTACTAAATGCCTGTGTCAGGTTTGTGTGGGACAATCTGAACACGTAACACCCTATAGGCTGAAACTACGCTGGCTGTCATTCGAATCGAGTCGTTTGTTCTTCATTGGTTCATTGGCATTTACTGTTTTGGCTCGAAATTCGTTTCATTATCTCTCAGATCATATCATTAGAACCGATAACTCAGAAAATCACCCATCTTACTATCTTCCTAAAACACTAACTTATTTACCATCACGCACTAAATCGCTTCATAGATCATTTGTCATCATTGCCTCTAAATTATTGAACTTACTCTCTTTCATCCCATTTAATTTATCTTATCTAAATTGACTGAAAGCATCCATATTTGATCATTTACTGGATCTCGACTGTGCAGCCTGCAATGAAAGGGTAGTTCTTGAAAACTTGATCCGTCTCTATATTAATGATATCCGGTAACTTTTTACGTAATAATTACTTAGTTGTTTGTTGTATTTTATTTGTATGTTATCTGCAATGTAATGACTTAAAGCGCTATCATAATCTGTTTACTTAATTATTTATTTATTTATTATATTATATTCTATTTAGCTATTTATATACATTTTATTAGTTATTGTTCATTGTTTATATATTTATTTTATTATTTTTATTATTTTTATTATTTTTGTAAATCTTTTGTATTCTGCGATTATTGTAAATTGCGTTTACGGGGTTTCTACCCCATGTAACCTATTAAAGAACTTTCTCTCTCCCTATGCTCAGTAAATAGCCTTAGCCACGTTTTCTGAAGGCTCTGATTTTATATGCCTGATACTGCCGCCTCCTGCCTTCGGGCGTTTTTGTTGTAAGTCCTTGCGGTAATGTTCTACTGATTTTCTGCCGTGCTTGGATAATTTGAGGTTTATCACGTCATTTACTATCTTACTCTATTCCCTGTTGTTGAGCACCGTGCAAAAGCGTGTCCACGCAGAAATTTACGCAAGAGACCACCAGATGGCACTTAAAGCTCCCTCAAATCAGAGCTCTAATTTATTGGTGGCAAATTTAAATTTTGTAACGAATTAATATAATATTCGATTATATTATATTGCTCGTTACATTCTCTCTCTCTGTCTAGCCTATGTATTAATAATTACAGCTGTTACAGGTCGACGTTCGATGATTTTCGACGATTCTCGCGGACCTTCGTAAAGGTAAAAGTAGGAAAAGAGTGAGAGAGTTTTCGGTTTGTAAATGCGAGAGCACTTAGACTAATTTCAACCCGCGAGAGACGAATATCAACTTCCGATAGACTCAGAGAACCATTTCGTTTTTTTCTTTGTTGTTGCCTCGTGTGTAACTGATGTTACTTCATTTATCGCCTCGTGTCTCTTGTGATCCTGGTGCTGTGCTGGTGACCCAGTGAACAAGTGGTGTTTTTGCTCAGCGATGACGCAGCCAAGGAAGCCTAGGAGAGAAGCGACTACGTAGACTTCGTTCAGTCCGTTGGTTTTCTATCGCAGCTCACGCACTGTAAGTGTCAGCTTAGTAGTTTCTCTCTTTCTTTCTCTCTTTATTATCCTCGCGTATCGACCTGCGATCTCGCAGCCGCACGCGTGTATTATTTATTGCTTCAATAATATATTATTGCATTTATTTTAAATTAAATATTGCGTTTTCACTTTTTTTATCTGCCTTTATTTTCCTTCGCGTTCGCTAAATAAAGGATACCGCCGCCTCTGCCTATACGTGTCTGATAAACCCGTATTAATACTGAGCAGCAGATCGCGTAATGAGACTATTGTTTTAACGGTAGTAAATTGTTATTATTGTATTTATTATTATTAAATATAGCAAATTCATTACAATTTAAATGTTATTAATCATTAAATTTATTTTATTTGTAAGGAAGCCTCGCGCACTAGAACAGGGCTGCTTCCATGCGCAGACTGCAACCGAATTTTTCACATGATTTGTAATAAAAAAATATCAAATAGTGCAACAAAACTTAAATAAAAACAAAAATAAAAATTCAAATACACAAATTTTCCATAGCAGCAGAGGGTGAAATAAGCGGAATACATCTTTGTATATAAACTCTCCCCCCTCGCTCTCTGCTTTCCTCAACGCCGGGTAATAATATAAAATCAAACAAAGTAGAAAGGGTATTACCGGTTGCGTATTCTCGAAGTTTTGACGAGTTGCCTGTATTATTCTCGGCACTGTCTGATTACGAAGCATATTTTCATACATTTCGGCATTCATATTTCCTTTGTAGAAAAAAGGGCCAATTATTTAGTTGTTCAATATTTCGGCCCAAGCATTCAACTTTTGATGATATTGGGTCTTATCTTCACGCATCCAATGGGGATTTACAGCAGCCCAATATATGCAGTTATGCCTATTCATAGTACTATTGAGTTGAAATTTTACTTCGACAGAAAAAACTATCTTCTGATGAAAGTTCGGATAATCATTAATCCGTTACATCATATCTTCGCAAAACTAAACTCAACAATCAAAATTGTCTTCGTTTAACTCATGGACGAGTGTAACCTTGAAGGGATGGAATTTATTTCTCTGTAAACTTTGTGAACAGATTTCGTACTCGTCTCTTGAGCACGTCTACAAAGACTGCAATGAGGACCCCCACAGCGGAGAGTAAAATATTCAACGTTTCCTTTTTTGTAGTAGTTATTTCTGGCCTTCCAGTTTGTGGACAATCTTTCATACTACCGATATCTTTAAAACGTTTCACAATACGTTCAACTGTTAATTTTGATATCGAAGGTAACCTTTGTCTGAAAGTTTCATTAAAAAGATTTTTTACCTGCGTGAAAGAACATTTTACATCCCCCCAACCTTGCATCATAAGAAGTAATGTGCTTTCTCTTTTAGAGAGTCGCAGCATTATAACTGCAAGGATACGGTATCGATAAATTGCAATTAACAATTAGTGAACTAGTTGGTGTGAAAAGGAACGATGACGCAAGCATCCAACAATACTAAGAGGTACTAGCGTATAATGTGACCGGTTGAAAGAGATGCGCATATCAAGCGCAAGAGGGTTAAGTATATTTAAATCCACATAAACATGAAAACCCAAACAATTTGACCATGATTAATGTTTTTGGGGTCACTGGCCCAAGGTCATTCCAAGGCCAAACTAGAAGAACTAGCGGAAGCTGATCGCGCACATGGCCCCATGGATTTTCGGGGTCGCGGAACCAGAATCTGAGGTTGGTTTGCACCGTCCTGCATCCTGTGACCAAGTATTAGACCTTCAAATGATCTTTGAATTACGTTTACCACTCTATTATGCATATCGTTGGATAGGGAATTTCACCACCTTTCCATTTCTGCGATAAAAAATGGGTGTTCCAATTTTATAAACTCGATATTTTGGCAATGCGGCTGTCTCCTCCTCCTTCTCCTCCTCTTCCTCCTCCGATGATGACAAATCTATGATATATTCGAGGAACCCATTATTTTCCTTTGCGGTCGTGGACAGCTCCACCACGGCCGCAAAATCCCACAATGACCAATTTAAAAGTAGAAGTGTGTCTACATCCAACGGAATACCCTCGCTTGTGCAGAGCACTTGCAAATTTTGAGCCGCGGTTATAAACCATTGCCGGGCTTCGAAAAGAGCTGGACTGAACTCCCTGTCTTTCTTCTGACGCAAAGCTCATTGCATAAGTAGTTATACATATGCATATTCCATTTTGGAAACAAATAAAAAAATATATAATTAATATTAAAGAAATTAGAAAAATAAATATTATGCAAACATAAATTTATTAAACATTAATAACAAAAGAAAACCATACCAATAAAATTTTGAAATAAACTAAAATAAAAATGCACATAAATAATATACTTTTTGAATAAATTTTTGTTTTTTTAACACTATTAAAAATATTAATCAATATTAAAAATAATAATAATACTAACAATAGTAATAAAAGAAAATATAGAATACTTACATAATACAGAAAAAAATCGACTCCTCGGAGAAACGAAATGAAACACTGTTTGACGAATAATGATGGAATAGGTAAGAGCTACCAATGATAATAAAACAGAAAATTAGGAGTAATAACCACAGTTAAACAAATTTTTTTACAGAAAACTCATTTAATAATAATTGTACAATATTTGGGAATGTCTAGAATAAACATTGTAAAAATAAAACTTTTTTTAAAATAATTATTTATTTTTATAGGTGAATTATATCATAATACTATTATACTGTTTATAATGAAGTATATAAAATAATAGTGACCGAACTTGAACGACGAAATAAATATTTACAGTATGGTTTATAAAATTCGCCGCAAGACATAAGGAAAATTAGTTGAAATAATGTTTACAATTAATAATTAATTATGATTAGCAACAATTCAACAGTCGAAATTACACTAAATATATATTTATTTTTTATATTTTTTTTAACTTTATAAATTTTATATATATAATATATAATTTTTATAATAGATAATTAAATAAAAATGTAAAATAAAATATAATAGGTAATTAATTAACCTAGTATTCAGTTATAAGCAATTTTTTTTAATCAATAAAATAAAAATAACAGTGTATTATATTTGCAACATTGTACATACTTATTTAATCTTAGACAGTTACTCAAGACTTTAAAGATACTGAACATATTACTACATAATACTAAATTATTTAAAAAAATTAAAAATAATCGACATGACAAAACTTACACTGGAGTAAGGAATTTTAATTTTTATTTTTAATACGTAATAACACATATATCATGTAACGGTGTGCTTGCCCAGGGGAAAAATCATCGAATTGCCCGTCTTATAACCACATAGTTCGTGACGTACAAACCTAACTAGTATCGCCGACTAGGTATCTCGTACTCGATGATTAAACAGAATATATATATATATATATATATATATGATGTTTAAAAATAATTCCCGTGTAGCGGCTGCGGTTACCTGTCCGCACACTTGCCGTTAAAGTTGTTTGGAAATCGTACTTCGATTTCCAACAACGACAGGTAAAATAAAGATCTTTCCTGAAATGGACCGCGGAAAGAAAATAATATGTGAGTTCACGTGAGCCCGTATACTTATGTACGGCTCCTAGGATAACGGAGGAATATCTATATGCGACGGTTTTAAATATATAAATCAACACGACTTAAGATGAAATTAAATGTAATCAGATTTATTATATCGAATGGAATATCTACTAAATACAAAACAATTATCGTTTGAGATCAACGCACGCACGAGAGTTGAGTCCTAAACGTCGGCTCAACACGAGAGGGGAAAAGGGGATACGCGAACTAACTCTCTTAAAAACACGAACGATCACGTTAAAATTAATTAATACGCGATAATTATCGCTCGCGCGAGAAGTGGTACCACTTACTTTTGATAATCGCAGAGAAACCGCCAAGAATAAACAGCTTTATTCTTTTCTCTCTCTTTCACTCGCTTATGATTGATATGTCGGTGGGACAGTTCCTCGACCGCCGATCAATCCGCGTCGTGCGTATATTAAAATAACACAGCTAAAAACCATACGGAAAATCTTTCGGAGAAATAACTATATCAACCGGAATATTAACCGTCACACGTGTCGTCGCGATCTCTCTCGTATACCGGTCGTCCTGCGCGCGCAAACGCTCTCTCCTCTATTGCCGATTTTCGTTGCGCGGGCATCGGCCGTTCGAGTCGTTGGCTATATCTATATCTATATATAGCGCTCGTGTTTACCTACCGAATTCGTATAATGGTGAGTGAATATCACTTACCATTACAATCATTACTTACAATATTTCCACACTTTTCCTGTAAGAAACTACATCAATCTAGCAACAACAAAACTTAAAATATAAAATTAATCTTTGACCATTTTACATAGATTTCATGCTTTTTCATGATGTTTCATGGAAAGAAGATGAAGAAGTTAAAATTTCATACAAAATTACCAAACTCAGCTAATGCATCGTATGTATTGAATTATTCTTTCAAACAAATACTTATACATAATAATTGAATTTATAAAAATCTTTTCAGATTAAAATTGTGGCTAAGAGATCTTTTATAAAAAAAGATTTTATTAATTGCAACCAAAAAATATAAATTTATTTATTATTTATTTATTTAACCAGAAAATATACATTATGCCGCTAACATTAGAATATACAATAATATTCAATATAACTGGCATCCTCTAGAGGTAGTTAAATATACCTGTACATAGGTCTGGTGCATAAACTTAACATTAATTAACTTAACTCTTGAAACTAAACTTAAACCTATTATAACTATTAATTTTAGCATGTGTGTGTAAAAACAGAAAAATAAAAAATAACATTAGTGTTGCACATACAACAAATAATACTTATATTTGACGATAGAAATTATAAATTTATAATAATAATTCAAATAAATTCCAGTTATCTTTTAAATAATCACTTATAATACCTTTTATACTTTTTTTCTTAAATTTACAATTTTTAGTTCATTAAATAGAATATTATAACACTTTATTGCATTATATTTACTGCTTTTGTAGCTTATTGATTTTTTAATGACAGGTAGTTTTAGGTTCTTGTTTCTCGCTCTACTAGTAGAATTTAAATATTGGTCCTTAAAGTCCTGATAATATTGCAAAATTGAATTAAGTATAAAAACGTGTTTAATCATTAATGGAGAGTTGCCCTCCTTTTTTCATAATTATTTTAATTAATCTTTTTGCAAAGAATTTAGCAGCGATAAAACATTATTATATGCTTCACCGCAAGAACTTCTGCTCTATAATACATGCAAATTTTTATAGTATAAAAAGTAAATATCTAATTCTATTTATAATATACATAATGTGATAATTCCATTTTAAATGGATATCTATAAAGACCCCTAAATAATTCGTACATTCAACATTCTTGATTGCTATTCCCATAATATTTATATTTAAATGATATTATACAATTACAATAATTAAAATTGAAAATTAATTATAAAAGTTACATTTGGTATTACATTAAAAATAATAAAAATAAAATAATATTTTAATTTTTTT
The DNA here is from genome assembly GCA_026168455.1 of Theocolax elegans. Taxonomy (NCBI): domain Eukaryota; kingdom Metazoa; phylum Arthropoda; class Insecta; order Hymenoptera; family Cerocephalidae; genus Theocolax; species Theocolax elegans. The sequence goes on from CM047429.1 coordinate 8,873,608, forward strand.
AACCACCTTCCTCGCGCATTTTACATCTTTGAAATAAGAGATAATGAAAAATGTTTGTAAAAAAATCTATTTAAATGTAATAAAAAAAAATAAAACGTATCGTCAAATAAAATATATATTACATTAAATTATATATATATTATTTTATATATGTTATCAAAAATTATTGAGGCCTGCGATGGCTCGGTCGGTAGGGCGTCGGGCTCGTAATCTGGAGGTCCCAGGTTCGATTCCCGGCCCCGGCCGATTGATACAAGCACCACTGGCGAATGTATTTTCACTAAGTGCTTTCTTCACCAAGACATCGCTGATTAGCATCGCTGACCTCCGTCGCTGATTAGCACCGGTTTGGGAGCATAAAAAGAGCGACGTTAAAATAATAATAAAAAAAAAATTTATTAGAGTAATAGTACTGTTTTTGTCAATGTTCGTATTAATGTGACCACTTTTTTTACCGAAAACCCCTATAAAATATTTTTGGAATTTTTTTACTAAATTACCCTCCTACCCCCTCCCCATCAATCATTACATGGGGGATAAATTAAGACTGGTTGTCATATTCAATGTTAACCCTTCCTCTCTCCTTCTTTCATCTTTAAAATGGGGGATAAAAAAGAATGATTGTCCTATTTTTATTCAACGTAAACGAAAATCCCCATTAAAATTTTTGTCAAAACTCTTATATTTTTAATCTCCCTTCTCCACAACTTCCTTCATCTTTATAATAGGGGAAAAAAAGAGTGGTTGTCGTATTGTTATTCACCCTTAGATTTTTTTAGAATTCTTATATTTTTAAACTCCTCTCTCCCCTTCTTCTTTTAATCTTTAAAATGGGGGATAAAAACGAATGGTTGTTATATAGTTATTTACCTGTGCTAAGAACCCCTATGAAATATTTTTAGAATTTTTCACAATTTTTCACTTCCCTGTCTATAATTAAATGGTGGATAAATAGAGACTGGTTGTCATATTGTTATTCTCCGTAACCGAAATTCCCCGGCATACCTCAGAAATTCCCGAAATATCCAGGAAATCCCGTAATTAGTGGAGTTATCCCGGGATACCTCAGAAATTCCCGAATTATAAAGGAAATCCCGTAATTAGTGGAGTTATCCCGGAATACCTCAGATTCCCGAAATATCTAAGAAATCTCGTAATAAGTGGAGTTATTCCGAAGTACCTCAGAAATTCCCGAATTATCCAGGAAATTCTGTAATTAGTGAAGTTATCCCGGCATACCTCAGAAATTACCGGAATATTTCGAAAATCCCGTAATTGGTGGAGTTATCCCGGAATACCTCAAAAATTCCCGAATTATCCAGGAAATCTCGTAATTAGTGAAGTTATCCCGAAATAACTCAGAAATTCCCGAAATATCAACGTTAACCCTTCCACTCTACGCACACTCTCAATTCTTACAACCGGACACCGGACCGGACGAATTTTAATATAATATAAATATAGACATCTCATGTTAAGATAAATATTAATATAATAATAATAGTGATCAACGACGAGGGCGTCGTTTTTAAAAAGGGGGAGAGTTGTCAGGTCCCGACGAAAATTATATTATCATTTTTCGTAAAAAATTGTGCGTAGTATAGAATAAAATTACGGCAAAGAAGACAAACGAAATATAGTTGATACAAAATGATTCTGAAGAAATGCAGTAATAAAAAACTTAATTTATAGAGCTAACGGGCAGAGTAATTTACAGACACTTTAAATGAAACAGATACCGATACAGAAAGATTAAAATATTATTTAACCTTTAGAGCGCCGGAAAACGCCTAGAGGCGTTAGAAAATTTGTACTCATTATTTTTTATCTAAATTGAGTGAAAATTCACGAATTGAGAGGAACTCAAATTTCGGTTGATGGCACCGTATATAATATTTTCCAAGCAATAATGATACAACGTGACTTTATTTTGCCAGATAATACATACAAAATGCTAAAAACAAAAAATAGTGCAATCGAGTGTTTTTTGAAATTTTGAAAATTTTAACATTAGCTACACCGTACCCGGCCGGGATACGCCTCTAGGCGTAAGGGGTCTGACTCGCCAACATCTTTACTTAGTTTGGCCTTAACTTAAGGACCTTAAACCACATTTTTACAGAAATATGCGATTTGCAGATTTTTCATATCCCCGACACTCTAAGGGTTAAAGCCAATACGCACATAAGCGGGATTGCCGGTAGTGATATCAAAACGAAGGTATTACGCAAGAGATTCTATAGATTGCGTTATAATATCGGTACTCGAAGAAGAATCGGTGATGAGCGACATATACTAGAACTGCGAGCATTAGAAGGAAGTAATAGTTTAAGTAGCCGAGATGAAGAAACCGCTGTTTGCGTAATATGGCAGTGATTAAAGGGGGTACCAAATTCTCCGTATTAACTACGAAACAATACAGAAAATGCATGGGATTCGATCATTTTATGATCTAATAGTCCGATCGGGTGCAAACACAGAAAAATCGAGAACTTAAATTATGCAATTTCCATTTAAAGTAAAGCGTAAGACAAGGACATGTGCATAAATTTTTAGGGTATATAAAGACGACTCAGGACGGACACAGTCACTCCTAGTTTTTCGTCTAAAGCTTCCGCAAAACGAAGCTCTGCTAGTCAATTATTTTACTTTTATCCGAGGGCGTAGCTCTGCTAATCAATTCTTTGATTTTTATCCGAGGGCGAAGCTCTGCTACTAGGACTTCAAACAAAATATACGTTACGAAGTCGAGAGAGATCTTGTATTCGGGAAGCAAGACGCATCGCCTGTATCTACTAGTCTTACTCAATGAACTACAACTTCGACATCTGCAATCATCGATCTCTGTAGGCATATGCATCTAACGTCGGTACCCGCAAGTCTAGCGTGATATCACCAAGCTACACTTAACGCCGCTATCTACGTTCGAGGTAACCCTTTGTCCATATATATATGGGAGGTTCTCTGTGACATCGAAGATGAAAAAAATAAATATTGCTATAACTGAGGGAATATGTTTTAGAGGTATACAGTAGTTCTCCTGAATTTTTTCAGATTTTTTCGTGGCCATTATTTTAAGTTACAGAGATACAAAGTTGACATTTTAGCACTTTTTTGTATTGTATGCCCATTTTCATGAATTTGTAGCTCCCAGGGGATGCATTTTTCACTAAAAACATAAATATGCCTTATTTTGTATTTTTTGGATTAAATAGTGAAAATCAGCAATTCTGCTCCGGACGCTGGAAACCTAATACTATCTAAAAGATGTCTTTTTACAATCAGAAACTGCCTATAAATTTTCAGAGTGGGTCTAAATCATTTAAATCACTGAAGGTCAAAATATTTGGGAAAAGTGCCCGAACTATTAATAGAAATGTATATTTGTACCTTATAACGACAAATCTATTAGCATGATCATTGCAAAAAAATGTATGTACTTACCTTGGAATGATAGAAAAGCATCTCCACTTTTTCAGTATCAATCTAATCTCCTGTAAGCTGTTAAAAACACAAATATTATTATACAATTATAAAAAATTAATTAACATTTATAATGCTGGATTTTCAATTTTACAACCACTATAAGAATTATGATACTAATCTGAAGAATTACTATAAAAGTATCAACATTTTTATTATTATAATTATTATTCAGCACTACATTGTTTGAATTTCACAAACTTGTCACTGTCACATAATCATATTACTCATTATAATCTCAGATCTGATTTGTTTAAATATTTTTTGTATTAAATACGTATATTCAGTTATTGTAATAATAATATTAGTATATTTATAGTAATCCTTCAGATTAGTATTATAATTCTTGTGAGGGTTGTAATCATCCAGCATTATAAATGTTTAAAAATTAATTTTTTATAATTGTATAATAATATTTGTATTTCTAGCAGCTTACAGGGGATTAGATGGATACTAAAACAAGTGGAGATACTTTTCTACCACTCCAAGGTGAGTGCATAAATTTTTTTGCAATCATCATGCTAATAGATTCATCGTTATAAGGAACAAATATACATTTCTATTAATATTTCGGGCACTTTTCCCAAATATTTTGACCTTCAGTGATCTAAATGATTTAGACCCACTCTGAAAATTTATAGGCAATTTCTGATTATAAAAAGACTTCTTTTAGATAGTATTAGGTTTCCAGCGTCCGGAGCAGAATTGCTGATATTCACTATTTAATATTTAAATAGCTTACAAGAGTGTGACAGCATACATTTATGTCATTTTTAATGAAAAGTTCAGAAAATTTTACAAAAAAAGGCATATTTATGTTTTTAGTGAAAAATGCATCCCCTGGGAGCTACAAATTCATGAAAATGGGCATACAATACAAAAAAGTGCTAAAATGTCAACTTTGACTCTCTGTAACATAAAATAATGGGCCCGAAAAAATCTGAAAGAATTCAGGAGAACTACTGTATACCACTAACACATATTCCCACAGGTATAGCAATATTTATTTTTTTCATTTTCGATGTCACAAAGAACCACCCATATGTATATATAATATATCAAATCATTGCACATGTCAATGTATAGAAGGCGCAGGGAAGCTAAGTGAATACTTATCTATCCACACAAGCTAATCGAGCACCTTTTCTAACATTACCTACCCTTATAACCTAAACCTTTCCCTACATCTACCTACCCGCACTGTACATAAACCGTGCCTACCCTCACAATGCTAGTAACCTTTTCCAAGTCACAGGAACACACACTGGTAATGGAATATACGTGGGTTGGAACGGCTACCGAGAAACCAGCACATAACCAGGACCATCCAGGCACCTGTTGAGGGCGGTTTTAGGAGCAGTCCAGCACAGGTATATCCAATGACCGACGAAGCATGGCGAGGCTAATCAGGAAGCTGTCTGCAGTTAAGTAGCCAGGGTGAAGAGTACTAGCCGCTAACCAGGGTGTTTGAAGACGGTGCAAGTATTCATCACGCTGTGAAAAAAGTATGATATATTTTAATTTATTTAATTTAGTGAAGTTATGTTTGTGTGCACAATAAAAGCACTATCACTCAAATAACAAGATTTAATGTGATTCTTTATTTAAATGAACGGAAACCCATTAGGGTATTATAGAAACTCGCCGTTTGCCAGTCGCGGCTTAAAAATTGACTCGCCGATTTTCGCGATCAAAGTTACGCGGTTTGACGCGATGAGCACACACACACATTTATACGGACAGGGAACTGGAGAACTTGAGGTGAACTCACCTAAACGCTGGGAGAATCGTATCCAAGAAAATCTCAGTTACCCTACCGGATTCTATATCGAGATCTTTTTCCTCTATGTCCCGGCACGGCCGTTAGCTTGCGCCGGTCGGACAGCTCTCTCGTTACACGGCACTCGTTTTCGTCTTCACGAGAGACCTTCGCGAAAACGCTGCGCACTCGTCGTTACTCTCGACTCAACGGTCATGTGTGAGCGATTGCTCGCATATACAGCGGACTACGCGCGGTCGGTAATTTTCACCGACCGATCGTTGCTAAATTTCCGTGTTGATATTCGCGGATCGTTCCTTAATAGTAATTCGTTAGGCTAACTAGGCCGTTTGTTTGAGACTTCTAGGTGCAGTTTCAACGGCGACCTGGGTGCCTGGGTAATTTCCTCTGGTTGGCTGAGATGCGGGTTCCATATGAATGCTTACGGAGGAGCATTTACCTCCAGGATATTGTAGGTAAGTGCGGCTGTTTCTGTAGCAGTAGTATTGTGATTTGAGGTGTTTCAAACCTGTAACTTAGTGTAAACAATAGGGTTAGATGTCTCCTGTGCCTTCTTATATTCCCAGGAAGAATTGCATATTATCGCAGCTTCTTTATCCTTCTTCTTACATCTTATATTAGGTAATTTACTAATTTACTAAGGCCACTCTATGTGTTACCTGGGAGCGCTATCGAACCTCATAGCCTCTGCTGCTGTTCCACGGTTTCTTCATGTGGTGTTGGATCCAAGGATCAGGGAGGATCAGTTTCAAGGAGTAGGACTGATGCTGGAGGTTTACCGGAAAGGATAGAGTGTGTGTGTCTCCTCTCTTCGAGTATCTTATGGTTTGCTCGGTTGGTGTTGTTTGTTATTACGTAGAGTAGAATATATAAGTGATATGTGATGTAAGCACATCGTCACAAGCTAATATAGAAATAACCTATACATAAGTAATTACCTGGAGCTGTAGATGAATAGATGTGGCGATCTTGGAGTACTGCGTCAACAAGGAAAAGAGGATCAAGGCGGCTCCGGGTAACGAGATAGGCGGCGCAGCAATGTAGTCGAGTTTGCGCCTGAAACTCGCGCCGTATTTATTAGTTTTCGGGCGGGCATTATAAACCAAAATATTATCTTAAGGAATCAGCGAATGCAACGTCCAGGCGAAGAGGATACCAGCTGTTGCAGGAGTCCAGCTGTGCCACATTTGGCCTCCGAGAGCGAGCTCTCTGCATGCGCGCATACCGAATCACGGCTCTCGCCAGCTACGAGAGCTAGAGCTCTTCGGTCCGCTGATAATGCCGGTAATCTAGCGACGAACTCACGCCTGCCAAATTTTTGTGCGTCCAAGCATCGTTATACAGAGGTTGTGATTTATTTATCTCCGCTGCTGACGGTACGGCCGTGTACCTAGAGTAGTGCGTGCGAAAATCTGGTTCCCTTCCTTTCCTTTCTATTTCCCTACAGCGAACCTAGGCTTATCGAACCGCGATATCGGTAACTTGTAACGATTAATAATAGTGTCGATAACCCGTGAGTTATGTAGATTTTTTGTCGCGTATAGGCGCGGCAGCCGCCCACTTCGGTACATTGTATTGTTTTGTTATTTTAATACTTATCTTTATTATTTTATACAAATAATAATTCAGCATCTACACCCTGTTCCCCAGTGCTGTGTGACAATACATATTGTTAAATAATAACCTAATTTTCTATTAAAAAAAAAAAAATAATTTACAAGAAACTGTTACAAAACAATAATAATTGCGCACAGCACGCACATTCTCGATCGGTAGTATTTCTTAATTTATCGTATAGAACTCTTCAGATATACACGTTATTTCGCTCCCGGTATCAATTAATGCGTCGATTTTAAAATTTTCTAATTTATTTTCATTTTGGGACATTTACTCAAATATACATTTTTATTCTTTTTTAGCTCGTGGTTTGTTTTGATATCAGCTATTATAATATTTCTCTTTCTTTATTTCCGATGAGTTACATTTACGTATTTAATATGGGATTCCGAGTGAGAAAATGCTACTATTGCTACTTTCCCGAAATTGAACTAACAAGGAGACCCTCATAACCCTCATAACCCTCATACGTTTTTTCAAATTTATACGCTATTAAATCAAAATTTCCAAAAAATAGAGACTCCAATTCAAACGCTTGTAACTTCTAACCTATCCAATAATGATATTCAAATCAAAGTTTAATGAAAATCTGAGATAAAATAGATATAATTTAAAAAAAAAGACGCTCGAATTCGTTGAAATGGAGCAAAGTTATAGCTGAATTAAGAATTTAAAAATAAAACTTTGCTCTATTTCAACCGATTTAAACGTCTTTTTTTAAATTATATCTATTTTATCTCAGATTTTCATTAAACTTTGATTTGAATATCATTATTTGATAGGTAAGAAGTTACAAGCGTTTGAAGTGAAGATTCTATTTATTGGAAATTTTACTTTAATAGCGTATAACTTTTGAAAAAACGATTGTTAGCGTCTGCGGCTCTGGCTTTCTATATAGTTTTATATCGGAAAACATATCCTACAAGCTGGGCACGATCCGTTTCCCAAGCATATGAAGGTCTCCTTGTAAGTTCTAGAATTTTATCTGCGTCTTCAAGTTGGCTATTTAATTGTCACGTTTTTTGGTATTTTTGATTTGCTCTTGTCACGTCCAGACTTGTACTAACTATTATAAAAATGTTACAAGACGGCAAATGGTTAATAAACCATTCGCGTTCCTTTCGCTCTTGTTTGACTACGACTAGCCTTACGTCTCCGGGAGTAGCAAGCGAAGTTATTTTGAGAGTAGAGATGTAGGATATAATGTGGGATAATAAAATAATATATTTTTATTCGTATTAATCATGCATTATTTATTTAAATTTGTTAACATAATAATATAATGTTTTCTTTAAATGAACATGTGCTACTTAATTCTTCTAGCTTTTTAATGGACAAAGACACACATGAAATTACACTATTTTATTAACAATTGCATAAAATTATTTAAGACAAATAATTTTAATTTTGATTATATAAACAATTGTACGGCGAACACGTTAACAAATTATAGAATGAAATATACACAAAGTGATTTTATTATATACATTAATATTTAATAATCGAGATAAGAATTATTATAAATAAGTGCAGTTTAAATTTAAAATTGTTGCCGTTGAAAACATGAATTACTGTCATGCACAATCATCTACAAACAATAAATATTGCAAATAAAATGCAATTCAAAGAAGAATTATTATAAATAAATTACAGTTCCAAATAATAATTGTAAGAGAAAACGGTTGGTTCAGTAATTGAAATAACATAAAATATCAGGTTTGCCTTTACGAATATTACAAGCGTATAGATAGCCGAAAAGAATATACCTTAAGTACCCAAATATATATATAGATATATATATATATATATATATATATATATATATATATATATTCGGTGAGGAACGAAGATCCGCCTCGAACGTGGATAGCGGTGTCATGGCTCGATAATGTCCTGCTAGACCTGCGGGCGTCGACGTTAGATGCGTATTATTTCGGAGTCCGACAATTGCCAGAAGTCAAAGTCGTAGTTCCTTGACCAAGGCTCGTAGATGCCAACGATGCGTCTCGATTCCCGAATACGAGATCTGTCTTGACTTTGAATGCGTATTTCTTTAAAGTCCGAGTAGCAGAGCCACGCCCTCGGATAATAATCAAAGAGTTGACTGGCAGAGCTTCGCCTTACGAAAGCTTTAGACGAGAAACTAGGAGTGGCTGTGTCTGTTCTGGGTCCTCTTTTTATATCCTAAAAATCTATGCATCTGTCCTTGTCTTACGCTTTGCTTTAGATGGAAATTGCGTAATTGAGTAATTGCGATAAAAAATGATCGAATCCCATGCATTTTCTGTATCGCTTCGTAGTTAATTCGCAGAATTTGCTGTCCCCCTTATATTACTGCGACATTACCCAAAAAACGGCTTAATTTATTACTTCCTTCTATTGCTCGAGTGATCCCGCTTATATGTGTATTGGCTTTGAATAATATCTTTAACTCTACTTATCAGTTTCTTTTTCGTTTGAGACACTCGTAAATTAATCTGTCCCTTAGCTCTATAAATTATATTTTATATTACTGCATTTACTTACAATCATTCCTTATCAACCTTATTTTGTTCGTCTTCTACGCCGTAATTTTATTCTATTCTACGCAGTACTTTTTACGAAAAATAATAATATAATTTTCGTCGGGACGCGACAACTCCCCCACTTTTTTAAAATGACGCCCTCGTCGTTGATCAATATTATTATTATATTATTATTTCTCTTAACATAAGATATCATACTTAATTTTTAATTATAAACATTATTTCGATTAATTTTTCTTTATTTCTTATGGTGAACTTTATAAACCATATAACAATTATTTATTACGTAGTTCAACTTCGTTTGTTAATATTTTACATATCACATTATTCTATTACATTACATTATTTACAACAGTTTAACAGTATTGATATAGTTCACCTTGTGACAAGGTGGATTTAATCCATTTGTCATAGATCTCAGCTATACCGACACGCTAGCTGGCGCGTGTTCGGTAACATATAAGAGCGATAAGAAGCGCTACGACCAATTGCGGGCGTAGCGCAGTGGTAGCGTGAACGCCTTCGGATCCGAAGGGGCTCGGGTTCAAGACCCGACGCCCGTTCCTTTTTTTAATTTGTAACAAATGAGTCTCATTGTTACATGGCGCCCAATGATAAAAACCCACATGTAAATAGTCCCCAAAAAGCAATTTTAACCTTTCCCGCAGCAAAGCAAAGCAAAGCATAGCAGTGCAAGCAAGCAGCAAGTCCTGTGCCTCCTCCTCAGTCTTACAATGCGTCTCGATGTCTTTACAGACGATGAGGTCTGGAAGACACTCGACGTTTAGGTGGGGGGGAATGTGACAAGGTGGATTTAATCCATTTGTCATAGATCTCAGTTATACCGACACGCTAGGTGGCGCGTGTTCGGTAACATATAAGAGCGATAAGAAGCGCTACGATCAATTGCGGGCGTAGCGCAGTGGTAGCGTGAACGCCTTCGCATCCGAAGGGGCTCGGATTCAAGACCCGACGCCCGTTCCTTTTTTTAATTTGTAGCAAATGAGTCTCATTGTTACAACCTATATAAGTAGAAACTAAAATAAAAATAGGTTTTATTATTACAATTTTTTTTCTAGACATTCCCAGAAATTGTATAATTATTATTAAATGTGTTTACTGTAGATAAAAAATTTATTTATCTTTAGTTTTTACTCCTAATTTAGTATACATCAAGTCATGTTAAAAATATATGTTATTATTATTTTTTTTTCTTGTAGTCACATTTTTTTCTTACAAATTTACAATTTTCTTTGATAATATTTGAATGTTTATATATATATATATATATATATAGAAATATATATATATATATATATTTCTGAAATACTGATTAAGGGGATGTCGGAGCTATAGCCTCCATCAAAAGCCGCTCGATCTCTCGGTTTCGAATGGCGCTGTAGTCAGGTGTCGATTTCTACGATAAACGTACTTAAAACATAAATTATAAATTTTACAGCTACATAGAGCTGTTGAAAGATACTTTCCCCCCTAGCTATGACTAAACTTAAGGTAATTATAATATTACTCTTGGAATCAAATGTTTATTTTTTTAAAGAAATGTGAAATACGTCTCATATTCAATGAATCTATATCTGCCGTAATGCTACACGCAACGTATTTCACATTTCTTTAAAAAAATAAACATTTACTGCCAAGAGTAATATTACAATTACCTTAATTTTAGTTATAGCTAGGGGGGAAAGTATCTTTCAACAGCTCTATGTAGCTGTAAAATTTATAATTTATGTTTTAAGTACGTTTATCGTAGAAATCGACACCTGACTACAGCGCCATTCGAAACCGAGAGATCGAGCGGCTTTTGATGGAGGCTATAGCTCCGACATCCCCTTAAGAGTTATACATTAGTATACGTATATGTTACTTAGTCTATTAATAATTGCAGCATTATGAACTGTTATAGCGAGAGAAAGAAAAAAGAAAGAAAAAAAATTATTCTTATGCAAGACAGACCCTCGCTTCAATGTAAACATTGTTAGTGCATCTTATAGTAACCTGCTTAGTAATCTTTTCTTAAAGTAAGGTTAGTAGGAGCGAAGAAAAATTTATTTTCTTCGCTCCCCCTCCCCCTTCTGAAATGCAATGAAAAGGTTGTATATAGCTATTCAAGGCTTTCGTTATGAGCTTTTCTTTCGGCTCTTATAAACAAAGAATCATTCTTTAACTTAATTATTACTCTCAAGTACCCCTCCTAGTTCTGTCAATAATAAACGTTTTCGTTGGTCGTTGGAATTTTCCAAGTAATCTTCTACACCCTAGTAAATTATTTTCCCTTAATGCGATAAGGTTTCCCTTAAATACGGGTGGCTCCTTGCATTTTTCGTCAGTATTCGTCAAGCAGTGTTTCGTCTCGTTTCTCCGAGGAGTATAGTCCTTATTTTTTTACTAAGTAAGTACTTTCATTATTATTATTATTATCTCTTTTTTTTATATTGGTTATTATTTTTTTACTTGTTTTAATAAAAAAATAATGTGTATAACTTAAATAAAAGAAAATTTATTATTTCTATGTATTTTTTTTTATAGAAAAAGAAAAATTTTTTATAGTTGCTTTTGTTATTTAAGTTTTTAGTATTTATTATATATTTTTTTTGTATGTGTGTGTGTTTGTATTTATTTTCCTAATTTATTTAATGCTAACAAGGAGAGTATCTCAGGTCCGGATCACTGATCTTGTCCTAACTCTAGAATAAGTTTTGTTATATAAAAATATGAAGAAAGCCAGAGTTATAGACCCTAACGCTCGATATTACGGAAGTTATACACTGTTAATGCTATTTTTAAATAAAAAGAACCTTTACTTCATATGCTTATAACTTTTAAACAATAAACTATCAGCCCTCAAATATAAATTCATTTAAAAGCTGAGATAAAATAGATACAGTTTAAAAAAAATAAGCTTAAATCCGTTGCAATGGAGCAAAGTTGTAGCAGAAATAAAAATTTGTAGAAATTTAGCTTAACAAATCACAGTGCTTAATTTTCGTCAAAATTTCTACAAATTTTTAGTTCTAGTTTAGGATGGAATTCGAAAAAGCTCAATTGCTTATGTAGTGGGCTTTGCGTCAACAAAATGATCGGGAGTTCAGTCCCGCTCTTTTCGAAGCACGGAGATGGTTTGTAGCCGCTGCCCAAGATTTGCACGCGCTGTACATCAGCGAAGGGGTCCCACTGGATGTGAACACCCTTCTGCTACTTCTGAACTGGTCCCTGTGGGATCTTGCGGCCATGGTGGAGTTGCCCGCGACCTCCGAGGCTCCGAATTTATTGTCGTCATCCGAGGAGGAGGAAGTGAGGAAGGAGGAGTTGGAGGCAATGGTGTAGGAGGAGGAGGACGCTTTTTGGCCGAGATCTCCCTCACCTGATCAGACGCATGGAATTCCGGCCGCATGTTACCGTCGTCCAACCGGGGAGGATCTCCCTGTTATTCGCCAGTGCCGCGTGTGATCGAGATTATTGATATCTCATTCGAGGACGATATATGAGATATCGAGATTATTGATATCTCATTCGAGGACGATATATGAGATATCGAGATTATTGATATCTCATTCGAGGACGATATATGAGATATCAAGATTATTGATATCTCATTCGAGGACGAAATAAGAGAAATGAATTAAGTGTGTAACTGTTTTTGTTTTTGTTATTAAAAATAGAGAGGAAATAAATCGTTTGTGCGTATAACAGTGTATTTTATTTATTCTTCCCTTTTCCTTATCCACCTAATAAGTTTTTAATTTACTGTTCTTCCCCCTTTTTTTTATCAATGTATAATATTTATTTATTAAAATTTTTTTGTTTCAATTGAATTATTTATTATGCAATGTTTTAAGTTTTGAATAATAAATTTAAGAGAGACAGAGAGAGAGAGATTGATTGATTGATTGATTGATTGATTGATCTTTATTTTGGCTTCTATGGGGTAAAAGCCCCGTAAGCACTATTAGCAGAAAATTAGAAAAAATACATTCTTAAAACTAAATAACAATAATTAAATGCTCACAAAATACAACGCTCGATTAAGATAAAATACAGAATAATAAAATACATTACAAAGATAAATAAACAAAGTTATAAAAGAAAGCATGTTAAATACTGTAACAATTAAACAATTAAAACGCATCTATGCTGCTTCATCTAGGTGAGGGATGGGCCGCGGCAACAAGCCCTCAGACATTACCCGCGAAGACCAGACTGTTTGGTCGAGCCCAAACGAGTGATTTAATAATGTGTTTTTGAAGCCGTCGACGCATGATGGATTGAAATTGATGGTAGGGAGCTAATTCAGAATGCGGGTGGAGGTGATGACAAATGATTTATTTAAAGCTTTTGTGCGTGGTGGAAGGTACATGAGTGACTTGGGTGGATGACGAGAGGAAGAGCGGGGATTTTGGCCAGGGGTGTTAAGTATGGTGAAGTGGTTTGCTAGATATGAGGGTGAGTTGTGAGCAATGATATTATACGCTAGGGAACCAATGAGATATGAGCGTCTGGACTCGACCGACAGCCATTTCAAACCCAGTCTAAACGGGGTGACGTGTTCACGTTTTGCTATGTTGCCCCATACAAATCTAACGCAAGCGTTCAACAGCCTCTAAAGTTTTAGATTTTTAGTTTGATCTACATCGTTATATACCGCACACGCATAATCGAAATGGGGAAAAATAAGTGTTTCAACAAGACTCTTGCGGAGCTTAACCGATAATGCTTTATTGTAATAGCGTAGAGAATGCAAAACTCCGTGGACACGCCTAGAGATTGACATGACTTGCTTAGACCAATTGAGGGTAGGGGTGATTAATAATCTCAGTGATTTTACCGCGTTCTCATAATCCAACAAGTCATTACAAAGTTTAACCTTCAGGGCAGTGTACAGGTTGATACGCGAAATAAACGCCTGACTGCCCAGGATCATGACCTTCGTCTTTTTAACATTCAATGAAAAGCCATTTTCCGATTCCCAATTTGCGATCGCGTTCGCATCATGAGATTGAATACGCGTTGAACACCAATGTCAAAGTCAGATGGAAAGTACGAATGATAGACCTGGGCATCATCGGCAAATAACATATAGTTGCTATACTTATGAACCTTCGGTAAGTCGTTGATGAAAATGGAAAATAAAATCGGACCTAAAACGCTGCCCTGAGGCACACCTGCATTCACCTCGAGCCAGTCAGACAGCATACCAACCTCGTCCACGACGGTTTGCGTGCGACCCGCAAGATATCTATAAAACCAGTTAAGTACCGTATCTGTGTAGCCGATATCACCCAACTTGCGGATAAGTTTATCGTGAGGAACTATATTAAAGGCCTTGAAGAAATCAAATTAAACTAAGATCGTGATCATTCTGGAGTCAATAGCTCTTCTAACATCATCAAGTACCCTCAGAAGAGCTGATTGAGTACTGTGGCCCTTTCTGAAACCCGCTTGCTTGTCGGTTAACAAATGATTAGATTCGAGGTACTCAACCAGCTGATCATGTACTAATCTCTCCAACACCTTTGAAATCTCGCAAAGCTTTGCAATTGATCTCGTATCCGAACACGACTCTAACCTACTCGACTTTGCCAACGGAAATAGTATGACTCTCTTCCAGCAATCTGGGAACCATCCAGCAGAGAGCATACCGTTATAAAGTTCTGTTAAGAGCAGGGTAATTTGCGGTTCCAACAATTTCAGCATATTGACTGATATGTCGTCAGTACCCGACGCCTTGGAAGAGGCTCTAACTATAGTCCGTTGAAATTTTTTGGCTGACACGGGTAGGAAAGCGAACGAAGGAGATGAGGGAAAATGACAAAGATCAGATAAGATAGAAGCGAATGAATAAATAGTGAGTGGTGGAGTACGATTGGATACAGATGCATAATAAATTTTGAGTTGATTAGTTGAAGAATGTTTTAATGGCGAAGGATTAGACTTCAAGCTTAGACCTTACTTGCAAGTAGTGGAATTTGCTAGAATTGATGGTATTTTTAGCCCTTTTCGTCAATAATTTATAGGCATTGTAGTCTGTATAAGAGCCAGAGTTACGAAACTGTTTAAAAGCATCATTCTTAGCCTTAATAATAATTGTTATCTCCTAATTAACCATGGCTTATGTTTGATTTTGACAGTTACTAGTTTAGATGGAGCAATGATATTAAACGTGGAAATAATCGAACTACAAAGGGAGGATAATGATGATGAAAGTATGTCGAAATGATTAGATGAAAGCGAACTTAAACGAGTGGGCTGGTCAGACCAAGCAGATGAAAGCGAATCAATAACTAATGAAGAAGGAAGTAATGAATTAAGCATTGATTGATCCATGCATGAAGTGAAGGTGGTGGCAAGATGATGAAGGTTGATCCTCTCCAAGTTCCTAACCCAGAACCTCTTGACACCATCCTGTGATTTATTAATCGTAAGGGAGATGATAATAGCATCATGCCCCGCCGTGAAGGGAGAAGTAGATTTATTGTAGACAAAATCAGGTACTGGTTCACGAACTAGGAAAAGAGCTAACCAGGTATGAGATGTTCCCGCCGATGTCACTGCATGGTGCGTAGGTTCGGACGAAATGAGGAAAAGGCCCAAAGTTGTCATACTCCCTCTGAACATATTCGCTGCAGCGCTAGATGATGTCATGTCAATGTTGAGATCACCAGTCATAATGACATGTTTATAGTTAGGGAAAATGTCAGCAAGAGTATCAAAGAACTCCGTAGGGTAAGCAGCAGAAGGCCAGAAGAGAGAAAGAGAGAGAGAGAGAGAGAGAGTAGGTTTATCAAAACCTCGACAGTGCAACGCATCGTCGGACCCGCCGAACACGCGAGGTCCGAGTCGGAGAGTGTCCCGAACATTGCGGTGTGCACCGAACCATTACGGGGCATCCCAACCTCGTTTCCCACAGTACTGCTCCGTCGTCATTGTACTCTTCTTTTTTTTCTCTTTAACATTTCTTCCTTTTTTTTCTCTTTTACTTTTTTCTCTATTTGTTTTCTATTTATTTCCTATTTATATTAACTCTACCCTTTTTATGGATACTTATTTACCTTTATTAGTATATCTATATATTACTCTTTATTCTTACTTTTCTTTTACGTTATTTAGATTTCTTAATCTGCTAACTACAATAAGTGTTTGTCTTGTTTTTTTTTTATTTCTACATATGTTAGTTTTTATTACTTTTCATTTTTTATACATATAATTTTTGGTTTGCATTTACTTTATCTAGTTAGTGTATATATTTGTATATAATGTGTGTTTGTTAATATGTTATACTCTTGTCTATACTTATTATAATATTTATTACAATTGTATAGTTCGCAATTTTTGCTTTTTTATAAATCATGCATTTCTTTGTTTCCATATAACAAGTTAAACAGCTTAAGGCATGTTTGCATGGAAGATATATTCCCTCTATTGGGTTACGTTTGCAAATTTTACACTTAAGATCTTTCGATAAAGTGGCATGTTCCGAACCTTTTATTATTTTGTTCAATTTTTCCATGTCATAGATTCCACAACAGTCTTCCGCTCGTTCTGTTTTTGTAATAAATTCACATTTCGACGACCATCTACGATGTTCTTGCATAGGCTTATCTGTTTTTACCGATTGTATTCCTACACCGCATATATAGCATTTAATTTGTCGTTCTCTGCTGTATAATAAAATCCGGCTTCTGCTACATCCTCGATTGAAATAAAGGCTGTAACGTGGTATTTCGTTCTAATACCAGTCACACGTTATTTATTAATTTAAAGAGGGACGACGGCCCCGAAGAACGCGTCTTTGTCGTCCCCGTGGGTTAATAAGTTAACCCATCGGGACAGGGTAGCGGAAATAGGACGATCTCCTCTATACCGACACACGTGGTGGGAAAATCGGGAATCGGAAGGTTGATTGCGGGTTATTTATAATCAAAATAATATCGCGACCGTTATATTAAAATAAAATAAATAAGTATTTATTTAATTATTTACACGGAGGTGCCCGACAATAATTAACGGGGCATTCTCCCGGTCGCGTGGTATATACGCGACAAGTAGGGGCTGCCCCCGTGCTCGACCCGCGCAATACCCAATCGGTTTCGGTAGCACCATATATATATATATATATATATTCCGATTCAGAAAATTAATTCGAGTATAACCCCGTCGGAATTTTAAAAAAATATTAATTAGGCGAGGCATAATTAATTTTTGAAATGGGCCAATCAGAGGCCGGATTAGGGAAGAAAGGTGAGCGGCGTTGCCGCGCGAGACTAATGCAACAGGTCAACGAGCGAAGCGGCCGAGACGCCTGAACATAGCTAATGCGTATAGCAGAAGCGAAGATCGCGAAAGCGAATGAATCGCAAAATATATTTTACGAGATTGATTGTATGAATAAAATGTACAATCAAGGAAATGATTTTTATTTAAGTTTGAATTAGACCGCAGACTAATAAATTCATTACTACTATTATTAATTTACTTACTAAATCTATAATACACGTGCGTTATAAATATGAGATTATTACAGTTTTTAATCTCATCGTATTTACATTAATTTATTGAAACCTTTATGACGAATTTTAAGACAATAAAATTTTGAATTGAATTAAGTTTTGTGTACAATATAGCCAATAAATACGTTTACCATAAATTAATGTAAATACGATGAGATTAAAAACTGTAATAATCTCATATTTATAACGCACGTGTATTATAGATTTAGTAAGTAAATTAATAATAGTAGTAATGAATTTATTAGTCTGCGGTCTAATTCAAACTTAAATAAAAATCATTTCCTTGATTGTACATTTTATTCATACAATCAATTTCGTAAAATATATTTTGCGATTCATTCGCTTTCGCGATCTTCGCTTCTGCTATACGCATTAGCTATGTTCAGGCGTCTCGGCCGCTTCGCTCGTTGACCTATTGCATTAGTCTCGCGCGGCAACGCCGCTCACCTTTCTTCCCTAATCCGGCCTCTGATTGGCCCATTTCAAAAATTAATTATGCCTCGCCTAATTAATATTTTTTAAAAATTCCGACGGGGTTATACTCGAATTAATTTTTTGAATCGGAATATATATATATGTTACCTATGTTTCTGGATCACCCTATATACCGACTGACGTCGGGTACTTACCGGGCTGGCTTGTCTATTGGCCCTGGAGTGAGTCGGGGCCCCGACGTCTGCTGGCCCGTGGAGTCGGCCCGGTGATCTGCAGGCGCGGCCTGATGCCGCGGCGATTTGCCTACCTCGGGGAATACTCAACCCGAGGTATGTGGTCCTTCGTACTGCACTGACACACTGATACACTTACACTTACGTACGGCTTCCCGGTGCACGGACGAACCGGTCCGGTACTTCCCGAGGCGCGCGTGACGATGTGTAAAAGGGTTGCTGTCACGATCAAGACCGGCAGCGTACTGAGCTTTTCGGGAATTGTCGTATTCCCGAAAAGTACCTAATACACACAAAAAGAAAAAAAAAAAAAAAAAAAAAAAAAAAACCGAGCTAGATCGATGTCTAACACATCGATCATTGCCGCCGTACCTCGCCTCTGGCATACCGGCGGTCGTCCTTGTCACGTCTCTTTTGCTATCTACTTGTCTTCCTTATCTTAGACTGTGACGGTTTTTGGACTACGGAACTTTCCAGAGTTCGCATTTGTCTTTTCCTTTTCTTGCGATTCAACTCTTTCTATGTTCTCTCTTGTGCTTCGGTTTTATTTTTTATTTTTTATTCCTTTTACTTTATTTTATCCTTTCTATTTTTGGGGAACTAGGGTCTAGGACTTTCTATTTTTCCTATTTCTTTCTTCTCTCTTCCTTTTCTTTCTTCTTCTACCCTACTTTGGTTTCTTGTTTTCTTCTGTCTATCTACTTTTATAAAAGAAGGAGTTCCTACCTAGCGTCCATTCATTCTCCCTAGCTTTCATACCCTTTCACACTATCTTTCAAACTTTATCTTTCATCTCCATTCTTTCTTCTTTCTCTCTATTGCCATTTTTCCTCTTTCATCGTCATTGATTCTCGTCAGTTATTCTATCTAATAGAATGTGTTAGTTTACCTATTGTCTAGTATGATAAGCTATCTTGATTACCTCTGTATCTATTTCCTTTCCTATTCCTCCATTTGTTAGTTACAATGGAAATCTTTCTAACCTAACTACTTTCATTCCCTTCTCACTTATGCTTTTCCTTTTTCTCTCTCTTTTTCTCTTGTCTATCTACTTTCTGGAATATTATCTATCCCTAACCTACTCACTCACTCTCTTCCCTTAACTCTTCTGTTTGCGTTTCTTCCTCAGTTTCCACTATGTCTACGACTAAATCTCTTTCTAGAATTTCCGTAGCATCCTTTGCGAGTAAGATTTGTTTTGTCATCCTTGTCAGCCTCTCGGTCCCTTCCTTTGTTTCCAATAAGGCTTTTGTGTTTCTCATTCCTGCCTCTGTCTCCTGCATGTGTTTAGTCTTATTTGTTCGTACTTCACGCATTTCCATATAACATGTTCCGGGGAGTCTGTCTCTCCGCAGCTGCATAGGTCTGATTCTACGAAGTTAAATCGCATTCTGAAAGTTTGAAAACTTCCATGTCCACTAAGAATTTGCATTAGATACTTGCTCGGTTTAAGCCACGTCTTTTTCCTTCTTTCTTCCACGTTTGGCATTATCTCATACGTATGTCTGCCCTTTATAGAGTTATCCCACCTCGACTGCCACACTTTCCTCAATTCCTTGTCCAATTCACACCTTGCATTATATTTTCTCTTCCATTCATTGCCTGGTAGAGGATTCTCCACCGTCTGGTATGTGTAGTCCATGTATTTAAATTCCTTGTTCTTCCTTATGTAATACATTCCGATTCTTTTTTCACATTCCAGATCTATCGGCAAGTGACCCGTTATCATTGTGATGGACTCAGCCGAAGTGGTTCTATATGCTCCTGTTGTTTTCATTAGAGCAAATCTTTGTGACATAATGAGCTTTTTCTTTTGGACATTATTTGCGAGTTTAAACTATCCTGCTGCTGCGTACGTTATAATTGGTATATATACCCCTTTATATATTATTTCCAGAGAACGATAGCCCAAGCCCCACTCGTCTCTAGCTAATCTCGCTAACCTTTGGAAGATTCCTCTGGTTTTCATTGAGATCTCCGTGACATGATGCTGCACACTTAGGCCTTTGCCAAATGAAACTCCCAGATATTTTACTGGTTCCTGTCTTTTAATTCTCTTGCCATTTATTTTAATTACTGGGTAACATTTTTCATGGAATGTTCCCTTGGCTAAGAGCATGCCACCTTTATCTGGTGCATGTTTCATTTTGACCTTTTTGCTCCATCTCTCTATCATGTCAATTGCAGCTTGTCCTCTTATTTCTAGTTCTCTCCTGGAGTCACCTTCCACTATTACTGCCTGGTCATCTGCATAGGCTATCGTCTCATGTCCTTCTCTCTCTAATGCGTGAAGTATTTCGTCGAACACTACGTTCCATAGGATCGGCCCCAGTAGTGAGCCCTGGGGACAACCTTTTGTCACATCTTTACTCGCAAAGTTGCCACCTTCGGAAATGATTACTTTCCTATTACAGAGGTAATCCCTAATTATTTCATACAGTCTCCAGGGGCATCTCATGTGTCTTAGCTTTTCCAGTACTCCCGGCCACCATACGTTATCAAATGCTCCCTTTATGTCAAGAAACATTATGATCACGTATTTCTTGTTGGATTGTTTCACTTTATTAACTACATAGACTATCGCATCTTCTGTGGATCTATTCTTCCTGAAGCCGTATTGTTTATCTGAAAGACTGGGATCCACTACTTTTTCCAGTTTTCTGATTATCAGTTCTTCCAGTATTTTGCCTAGTATAGATAAAAGGCATATTGGTCTATACGAGCTTAGGATACTTGGGTCTTTATCGATTCCTTTCTTTAGAGTAATGACCTTTCTAACTTTCCACATGTTCGGAAAGATGCCATACTTTAAACAGCTATTGTATATCTTTAACAGATCTTCGCCGACTACCTCTAGAGCACTTTTTACTATTGTCAGATCGAAACAGTCTATTCCTGGAGCTTTACCTGGCTTCATTTTCTTTACCACTTGTACTATCTCTCTTATTGTAAACTCCTCCGTTTCTCTGTATTCGTCTGTATATCTATTATTTTGCAGCCTTATATTCGCTTGCTCTTGTGTCTCTGAGTATATTTCATCGTCGGGGAACAGTCGGTCTAGTATCTGTTTTGCTGTTTCTTCCCAAGTCATCGTGAATCCACTATCTGTTAGAATGTTACTTGCGATGTCTCTAATCCTTGCCTTTTTGGCGGCCAGTTTGTACGGTAAGCTCCATGGATTGTCATTGCCTTGTTTAGTTACGAACTCTTCCCATTTATGGGTCTTTGTCGAGTCAATTTGTCTTGTATACTGTCTCTTGGCCGACTTATAAACCCTTTTCTTATATTCCCTTTGTTCTGGGTTTCTTTCCTTTTGAAATTGCCGTCTCAGTTTGTTTGTGTATTTTTTGACCTGAGTCAGTTCTTCGTTCCACCATGGGACTTTCCTATTTGAATTGTTCTTAGTTGGTATGGCTTTGTCACATGCCATCCTTATGCCATTGGTTATGTTTCTCAAGCCGGCGATCGTTGAGCCTGTATCGTGATAGTTCGGAATTGGTTTCCAGTTTTCTCTTAGAGTGTGTACAAATAAATCCCAGTTAGCCTTGCTGATCATGTAACGCCTCATATTTTCGCTGTTTCTGTATCTTCCGCTTACAGCTATTTCTCCTATCTCGAACGTTATAGTCCTGTGATCGCTGGAAGTCCAGTTCTTTTGAACTTTCCAGTTATGTATTCTGTCGATCATGTTAGGTGAGGCTATTGCTACATCTACGTGTCCTTCTCCGGCTTCACTTGCGACCGTTGCTATGCTATTAGGGTCATTTATCACACACAAATTATTCTGGATAATAAACTCTTCTAGCTTTTCTCCTTTTGCGTCTGTGTCTACTGGACCCCATAAGGCAGATCGGGCATTAGAATCGATACCAATAATAAAGTTCTTTCCTTCCAGTGCATTAATAATTGTTTGCAACCTGTTAAGATGCACTTCGATATCATCCTTCAGTTGGAAGTATCCACTTATAAGATATACCTTATATGGCATCGAGACTTCTGCAACCGCAAAGTGTGTCATGCAGAGATTTGATATTTGCAAAACTACTGCGTTCGGGTCTGTTATTGCTATAGCAGCCCATGGGTTTTCCTTTCCAGAGACAATTCTTATTCCCATTCCGTAATCCATCACTTTATTCGACCTTGTGTACGGCTCTTGTAACATTAAGGCTTGTATCCCATTTTCATACGCTTTTTGCCTGATTTCGGGTACTACCTTTCTCGATCGCCTGGCATTCAATTGAGCCACATATAACCGATTTTTATTCTCCGTAATCCGTGGTATTCACAAGTCTTTCCAGTGCTTTTATATAGCATGGACATTTAGTGTCTAAGACGTTGTGATCTGACTTTTTCTTGGCCTTCAAACAGTTGATACACTTCTTTTGGCTGTTCTTATTCGGGCATTTTTCAAAGGAGTGGCCTTTTTCAGCACAATGAGAACAGTGGACCTCATTATGGCATACTTAACTTATGTGTCCGTATCCTTGGCACTTGTACCACCTGGAGACTAATACGAAATTCTGCACTTTACACGATTCATAGTCTACAAAAATTCTCCTTTTTTCCAACAACCTACTTCTCATTTGCGGTGGTACTTCTATCACCCAATTTGTCCTAGTTCCCTCTTTCTTTCCTGTCCTGAATTTCGGGGTTACTTGTTTTTGGGCTTCCTCTTGTGTACATGGATTTTGCTCGGCTATTATTTCGATTATCTCTTTCTCATTTACGCTCTTTGGTAGGTCATAAATGATTAACCTCGGTCTCTGTTTTGTTGGTCTCGTCATTTCGAAGTTTTGCCTTAGTTCTTTCTTATTAAGAATCTTTTGTAGAGATTCTTCGTTTTCTGTTTCTATTATTAAGCCCTTATTTATTGTACGTAGGCTTCTTATTTGCACTTTTTCTGCTCTCGGTCTGAAGTCCGCCTGAAATTTCAATTTCATTTCCTCTTCCGACTTAAAAGATTCAGCAGTTTCCGGTCTTATTACGAGCTTGTAATTTTTCGGGTTCTTTATGTCGACTTGCTTTGCCGTTTCCTTCGGCGCTACAAGTTTTTTCGCGACCCCTGCGTACGACTCCTGCTTACTTTGATTTCTCTCATTTAGCGATTTTACCTGTCCTTCTAGGTATGCGCTTTTCGCTATTAATGTTGACATAATCGCATGAATGTTGTGAAGAGCCGTATGCGCGCTCTCGCTGTCTTTTTTGACGATATACTTCTTTATCGTCTCTATTTTTGCATTACATACTTTGGCGTTTCCAATATATGTCTTTCTTTCTTGCATTCAGGACGGACCTCAGTTTCTGTTTCTATGTCTGATTCCGAAGAGGAGCTCGGACTGTTCTTGGCCTTTCTACTTGTCCCTGGCCTATATCTCTTTTGGTCCTTCGACTCCCCCTCCGAGGAAGACGACAGGCCACGCTTACCCGTTTTCTTATGAGTACTTTTCTCCTTTGTTGTTGTTGCTGTTACTGTAGTTTCTGTGAGGTTGGGAACCCCTGTATTTTCTTGTCTCTGCACCATTGAGTGTTTTATTATTTTGCTCATTTATCATTTTAGTATTAGTGTATTCTTTGTGCATCCTCTAGATTACACGACGCAGTAAACTCTAGCAAGTTATTCGGTGATCACCCATTAGCAGTTGTCGTTTTGACGGGTTTGACCGTGAGCCTTAAACGTATCGTGGCCTCGTCAAATACAATTTAAACCTCCGAGTGCCGCTTCCCTTCCAGGTGCCACCTGGAGCAACCTCAGCAAGTTTAATTTTTACACACGCTGCTACAGGGCAGCCCGACTAACTGGCGAAGAAAGCCCGGGCCCTGGTACTATCGTGCGGTCCGGGCGTGCACGATCGGCGATCCGAGCGCCGACCTCCCGGTTTATATGATGTACCCTCTTTACATCCAGGTATTCATAGTACTTCCCGTCGAGCTATGGGTTTTCACTGCCTCCCTTGCTTGGCGCACTGCCTTCTCGTGTCGCAGATACATTTACCCTGAGTTTGCGTCCTAGCACCAGCCGGCCACCTCTCCAACCGACCAATGCCCATTGCTGCGATTTAGCCTACCGAGACGCTGAAGTTTACAATGTCAGCCTCGGCGTTTCCCCCTCTGGCGGCGTGGACGCACGCAGTTGGTTTTCCAGAGGAATACACACACACAATAACAATTGTATATACGGATGCTCGCACACATTCTCGGTCGTCGACATAAACACGCGTGTTTCGTGGCTTTGAAGAGGCAACGCACGAAACAATAACAACGTGCGAGATTTTAAGATACAATATTCTATATACATACGAAATAACATAATACATTAAGTATTATTTATTTCATTGCAACGACGTCTTGTCGCAAAGCCCCCCACTAAACTCCACATTAACTCCCTGATGTGAGAGTTGAAAAGAGGGCAATGAAATAAATAATGACACGCACGCAATCGAATTCCTCGCCTAGACGAACTAGGGTCGAGGAGTGGTGAGGTCCTTCTCCAGAGTGGTCATCACCAGTCGTAGGACGACGTCTCTCGCTGCGGGATTGTCTCCTGCCACCGTTTCCAACAACAAGCGACACTGCCGAAGAAGGTCAGCATCGTTGTTAGGTTGTCTCGATGGCCCGGTGATGACGTTATGTCCATCCTGGTTGGAACGGAGGGCGGTTCGACCAATGGAATCGGTAGTGCAGGGTACGGAGTTACTAACGACAACTCCGCTGGATAGCCGACTTGCCGAAACACGTTGTTGAGGCCCGCCTGCACCTTATTCAAGGGTCCAGAGTTTGGTACTCCTAAACCCAGCGCCAAGCGACGTAAGAACGTCTCATGCGGGGGTACATCCTCGATCCGCTCGACGTGGACTAGCTGAGCTACGCTCTCTTCTCATCCACGGGTCTCATCCTCTTCGGCCTCTTGCTGGCCAGATATCGTTGGAGGAGACGGTGTAGGAGGAAGGACCAGGGAGTCCTGGTATCCCCTACGGTGTCGATCGACCAGCCTTTGAGCATGCTCGCTCAAGGCGCGCCGCAACTCCTCAATCGGCCCGGTATGGTGCGGACCAAATTCTGCCGCCTGCCGGAGGTCTGCCTCCTCGATTCGTCGAGCAATGACTCCGGAAGCGAAGGAAGGTTGTTTTTCCTGGGGCTGTGCGTCCACAATACCCACCAAAGTTGCTCGGACCGATGCGCCGGTAGTCTCTTCCACCCGCCGCTTCTTCGCTTTACTGTGGCTCCCTCTCTGTCTGGCCCTCTTGGACACGGACTTCTCCTGTGTCCCAGACATTGAGGGTTGGGATGCCGCTGTTGGCGGGTCGGATAGTTCTCGATGCCTGCGATTAGCCAACCATGCGCGGTAGACATTCATGCAGCGAGGACATTTGGTTACAACCGCCCCTCGGCGGCCGCAGTTGATGCAGAATTCCTGTGTCTGCATGGCCGCACACTCCCGGCGGTTGTGTCCCAGACGCCAACAATTAAAGCAGGTGTTATCAGGGGGGTCGATGGTTGGATCCGTTTTGATAGGATCCAACTTCTTGAACATCGTCCCGCGACGCCTATACTTCTCCGCCTGGTCCATTTCTGACGGATTGGGTCGTGGAGAGGGTCGACACCTAACGGGCGACATCTCTCTCCAAAATTGCGTCGGTGGTTTGGACAATGGGAAGGGTCTGCTCTGACCTGGCGGGCGACATCTCTTCCTTTGGCGGAACCACTATTACCGACGCGATGGTACTCGGCAGGGCTTGTGTCAGATTCCCATCGTCTACTGCCGAATAGTAGTCGTCGACCGTCAACTGGCGCAAGGGATTATACTTCTTGCGCCTTCGACGGCGACTTCCCTGTGCCGCTCCCTCTCTTCTGGGCGGAGCTCCTCTGCATACCCGGCAGGTAGATAGTTAACACTACCCGTCGGGGTTTGCTAATCGACCTCCATTCGCTCTACTGTCGTCTTAGGATTTTGCCGAGATTAACCAGCCTGTGGCGGATTTGACATATCTTTAGGCCTTTCCAAGGGCAATTCAACCGCCTCTACCGCCGAAGCGGCCTGGAGGTTGTTGCCAAGACCCGATGTTTGGGCCGGCAGGGGTCTCCCCACCACTTCGACATAACTCCTCTTGACCGTCTCCCTCGCTTCCGGTGGCGAGCTTGCCAGAAAGGTGGACGTGGATTCCTTATTCTCTGCGTCCAGACAGTGGGAATCCCGGAAACGGTTATGGTCGCGGACTGCTTGCCGTTGGAATCGGCGGTAGCTTTCCGCGCTCCGTTCGGTCTCTCACTTACCGAGCATTTGCTCGGTCTGAGCGATCAACCGTTTGGTTTCGTCCTCGTCTAGGGTGCTGAAACAAAAGAAAGAAATTTGTTATTTAACTACAAACAAATCATAGTTACATTAATCATATACAATCACTCGTACTCAATCAATCACACACTCGGATACCCACTCTAAATTTTCCCGTGACGAGCCAATCATCACTGGCTTAGGATTTTCTCCGTGGCGGAACGTGTCTCTTTAAATCAAATACGTGTACTTCAGACCTTTTCCGTCCAGACTCTTCAAGTCTTAAGACTACTGGTGATAGTATCTCCTTGACTTCGAAGGGTCCGTCGTACTTAGGCGCCAATTTGGCCGAAATACCTTTGGCCCCGTGCGATAACGTTCTACACTTCCTCATGACTAAATCGCCTACTTGGAAGGAAGCCACGCGTCTATTTTTGTTATAGACTTTCTCCTGACGTCTCTGCTCTTCATCTATGTGTTTCCGCACTAGATCTCGAAGGGCATCAAGACGTTTGAATCGATCCATCCACATCTCAGGATCGATAGGAATTTTAAATTCCCTCTTGTCAACCTCTCTACGCAGACTCTTCACAGATTGAGGATGACGCCCAAAATTGAGGAAAGCTGGGGAAACCTTCGTACTTGATTGCGTTACTGTATTAATAGCATGATGGAATTCATGTAGATGTTCATCCCAGCTGCGATGATCGGAATCCACAAAGGCCGCGATCATCGTCTTTAATGTCTTATTTGTTCACTCGACGGGGTTGGCTTGTTGTCGGTAAGGAGAAGTCGTGATCTGTTTTATCCCGTAATCCTCAAGCATCTGTGTCAACTTATTATTGACGAACTCTGTACCATTATCCGTAAGGAAGAAATCGGGAGTTCCCCAACGAAACAGTATGAGTTCCTCAAATGCTTTCGTGACCGACTTACCGGTAGCAGCTGGTAACGGTTTTAACTCAACCCACCTCGTGAACAAATCTTCTAAGACCAGTATATATTTGTATTGGTTCTTTCTACGAGGCAGTTCCGTTATATCTGCTGCAACCACAGCCCACGGTCTCACAATATTACATTTGCCCATCAAACCTTGAGGGCCCGCCTGTGAGACTTTATATCGTTGGCAGTCTATACACTGCACAACGAATTGCCTGACGTCATGGTAGATACCTGGCCAATAATAGTTCCGTGCCACTCGGTCATAGGTCTTTTCCACTCCTAAATGACCACACGATGGAGGACAATGCGAATCCTTTAGTACGCGCGTCCTATGTTCAATGGGCACAACTAATCTCCAACCCTCTTCTTGACCCGTGATTGGGTCCAGCAGCTTATCGGTCGTGAATCGATAGAGCATTTCATCCTCAATTTTCCAATACGGAAACTTTTGAGGACTGGACCTCACATCATCCAATCGGGCGATGTACCATGGGTCGGTAATCACGCCAAAGAAGGCTATTTCGACTTCGTCCGAGTCCAGGTTGACTGCGCGAGAGAGTGCGTCGGGAACATAGTGTAGTGCACCTTTCTTGTGCTCAATCTCGAAGTCTCACTGTTGTATCTTAAGCGCTAGTCTGCCCGTGGGCTCTTTAAGAGATTTTAGCCATTTGAGCGCTGTGGTCCGTCATAGCTTTGAAACGATACGCTTCAATATATGGCCGAAGTTTCTTAATTGCCCAGATTAAGGCTAGACACTCTTTCTCCGACGTCATGTAACTACGCTCCGCCTTGTTCAACACTCGGCTGACGTAAACGATCGGATGCTCGAAACCATCTTCATCTTCTTGGGTTAACACAGCCCCAATAGCATAATCACTCGCGTCACTCTGGACCGAGAAAGGCTTAGAGAAGTCTGGTCGAGCGAGTACTGGCGCGCCGGCTAGAGCTAACCTGAGTTCACGGAACGCCGCGTCCTGCTCTGGTCCCCATTCCCATGGCTGGTCCTTACGGTGTAATCTCACGAGAGGGATCTTAATATCCGACTCTCGATTTATAAAGCGAGAATACCAACCGACCATGCCATGGAAGGAACGAAGATGTTTAACATTTCTGGGGGTCGGATAATTTAGGACAGGAGCCACTCGATCCACATCGGGACGAAGTCCATCACCATCCAGGCGGTACCCAAGGAACGTAACGCTAGAGCAACAGAACTGACACTTTTCTCTGTTCAATTCTAGCCCGGCGTCCACTAGTGTCCTTAAAACCATTTCCAACCATTTCAAATGTTCCTCGAAAGTTTCGGTTATAACGATTAGATCGTCCAGGTAACCAAATACATGAGGTTCAACTTCGGGACCAAATAGAGCATCGACCAACCGTGCAAATATCATGGGTACATTCATCAGTCCGAACGGCATCCGTGTGAACTGCCACAACCCAGACCCAGGCACAGCGAAGGCGGTATAATGTCGACTAATTTCTGACATTAACACTTGGAAATATGCCTTCTTAAGATCTTAGAGATGAATTTGGCATTATGTAACTTATCCAGAATCGAATCCATATTCGGTATTGGATATGAGTCACGTTTTGTTACCGCATTCAAATCTCGGAAGTCTATGCAAAAACGATAGCTACCTTCGTCTTTGCGGACTATCACTGGAGCGGTAGACCATTCACTTGCACTCGGTTAAATTATTCCTCTCTCAAACATTTTTCTGACTTCTTCCTGGGTGGTGCATTAGCCGTCGGAATTGCCGCTTCTGTGTCAATGCCTGCTGCATTATCAGAAAGCGGTCTCAATTCACCCGTCGGCGTCGGCACTCTACTATGTGTAGTCACATTTCCCTCTTCTTCCTAAATGGGGGTTATGTGCTCACTTATTGGTCTATCGTCTGACAACTCAGACTCTATAGACCTGTCGGTACCAGAAGGTATCACACTACCTCTTCTGGAACGCTTTTGGTGCTTCTGCCAGAACTGTAGACAAGCTAAAGGCTTGGTCGCTGGTTGGGCAGAAGTATCCTCATCCTAATTGGGATACCAAGGCACGTCGATTTGAGGATCATAACACTTAATCCTATGTCTTAGAAGGCGCTCTCTACACTCAAACTCTTCGCTATTTTTTCGTAATTTTTTTGATAAGGCAGAGACGGCGTTGTGCACCTGGGGATTTCTTCTCAGCTAGCATACCAACTGCGTCCCCGTATGCCCTGTAAAGTTTGGACGACTGAGGAGATAGCTCAGAGTCCAGATTCAAATATAGAGTACAAAACTACTATATTTGAAAAGGCATACCTTACATAAAACGAAAAGAACACAACAAAATTCCGATCCGAACTTGGCAAATTAATTAAATAATAAAAATCTAAATAAAACAACAAAGAAAATTGATGTAAATTAATATAATTTTTATAAACAAACTAATAAAAAATTTTGTTTTCCACCAGATTCGAAAGCTTAATCGAATCTGTATTCGGATCAAAGGAAAAAAATTTTTGTTGTCGATCTCCTCTTCGAAATATAAGTAAAATTGCAAATGATACTTGGACCAATCCAAGATCGAATTAATTCGACAAACAAATTAATGTGGTAACAATTTTAAAATAAATTGCTATCGATTGCAACTTAAAAAGAAAAATAATAAAAAAAATATATTTTAATTCGCTGACACGAGAAATTAAATATTAAAGGAAAGAAAAAAAATTCTCGAAGCCACAAATATAATTATTTTGACAAACAAAATAATTATAACTTCACACAAAGTGTAAATCTCACACAAAGAAAACAAAAAAAAATTTGTAAAATGTAGCTTCAAAAGAAAAGAATTTTTCTCAACAAGATCACACAAAAGAAAATTTCTAAATGATATTGAAACAACAAAAAAAATTTTTAAATTTGATTTAAAACACACAAAAAAAAATTAATTTTAATGTCAACCTCCAAAAAAATTTTATTTTATTTTTAAAAGAAATTAATTATTTTATTTATTATTAATTTTATATATATATTATTATACAAAAATCAATAATATAAATATGCAATTAATTTGACAAACAAATTAATTTCAATTTATTTCTTAATTTGGAGGAAAAGCAAAAAATAATTAAGAAAATAAATCAAAAGAGATTTTCCCGTCAGCAGAATTAATAATTAAGTGACAAACTCTTAATCAAAATAATATTAATATTAACAATAAATATAAATGTAACACCGATATCACGATGTGTCTCAACACTAATGCGAGCCAAAATCGCGACGGTAATACAAAAAGATTTATCAACTTTGACTTATCTGACTAACAGACAATGTCAAAATTAATTATAATAATATTAATAATTATTACCACACAACAAAAAAAATTATTTTATAATTTCAAAATTATGAATAAATTTAAGAGAGAATGTCTTGAGAATATTCATATATTTAAGACTCATAAGAATGTTAATTTAATGTTAGAGTCAAGTAAATTAAATAAGATTTATCATCCTATCTTAACTTAACTTAGTCTATTGGTGTGAATTTATTTAGGTGTGGGTCCTTGGATTGGGGAGGCTTTTTTGAGGGTATAAATATCGTGTGGAATAGTGTTTCATTTCAGTCCCTGATGAGGAGCAGCAGCGAGCTCGAAACGTCGGACAGCATATTTGGGGTTAGTAGATTTTTGGTGCAGAGGGACAATCAGATTGCTTTATTAATAATTTGTTTTTATTTTCAGTTAGTGTTTTTATTTTTTATTTTTTATTTTTATTATTTTTATAGATTCTTCGGGGGTGATTATAAGTAGGGACAATCTGACTGCCCATATAATTGACTGTAAGGCCGATAAAAATATTAATTAACTTAATAATAAGAATGATAATAATAAAATTAATAATTGTAAGCAATAAAAATATTATTGGTCGTGTCGAACTGATACAAAATCAGTG
The DNA here is from genome assembly GCA_026168455.1 of Theocolax elegans. Taxonomy (NCBI): domain Eukaryota; kingdom Metazoa; phylum Arthropoda; class Insecta; order Hymenoptera; family Cerocephalidae; genus Theocolax; species Theocolax elegans. Next base: position 8,905,349 of record CM047429.1, read on the forward strand.
AGCCGAACTCAAAAATATTTCACACACACACAAATTGTTAAACTCGCTTTTAAAGCGAGTTAACAAAATTCACGCAATGAAATTAAAAATGAAATTACGGTGGCGCAGAGGGGAAAATTTTCCCTCTCTGTCTGGCCCTCTTGGACACGGACTTTTCCTGTGTCTCAGACATTGAGGGTTGGGATGCCGCTGTTGGCGTGTCGGATAGTTCTCGATGCCTGCGATTAGCCAACCATGCGCGGTAGGCATTCATGCAGCGAGGACATTTGGTTACAACCACCCCTCGGCGGCCGCAGTTGATGCAGAATTCCTGTGTCTGCATGGCCGCACACTCCCGGCGGTTGTGTCCCAGACGCCAACAATTAAAGCAGGTGTTATCAGGGGGGTCGATGGTTGGATCCGTCTTGATAGGATCCAACTTCTTGAACATCGCCCCGCGACGCCTATACTTCTCCGCCTGGTCCATTCCTGACGGATTGAGTCGTGGAGAGGGTCGACACCTAACGGGCGACATCTCTCTCCAAAATTGCGTCGGTGGTTTGGACAATGGGAAGGGTCTGCTCTGACCTGGCGGGCGACATCTCTTCCTTTGGCGGAACCACTACCCGGACCGTCAACTGGCGCAAGGGATTATACTTCTTGCGCCTTCGACGGCGACTTCCCTGTGCCGCTCCCTCTCTTCTGGGCGGAGCTCCTCTGCATACCCGGCAGGTAGATAGTTAACACTACCCGTCGGGGTCTGCTGGTCGACCTCCATTCGCTCTACCGTCGTCTTAGGATTTTGCCGTGATTCACCAGCCTGTGGCGGATTTGACACACCTTTAGGCCTTTCCAAGGGCAAGTCAACCGCCTCTACCGCCGAAGCGGCCTGGAGGTTGTTGCCAAGACCCGATGTTTGGGCCGGCACGACGTCGGGCCCCGACGTCTGCTGGCCGGTGGAGTCGGCCCGGTTTCCCGTCGTCATCGACGGTGATCTGCAGGCGCGGCCTGATGCCGCGGCGATTCGCCTACCTCGGGGAATACTCAACCCGAGGTATATGGTCCTTCGCACTGCACTGACACACTGATACACTTACACTCACGTACGGCTTCCCGGTGCACGGACGAACCGGTCCGGTACTTCCCGTGGCGCGCGTGACGATGTGTAAATGGGTTACTGTCACGGTCAAGACCGGCAGCGTACTGAGCTTTTCGGGAATTGTCGTATTCCCGAAAAGTACCTAACACACACTCGCAATAACAATTGTATATACGGATGCTCGCACACATTCTCGGTCGTCGATATAAACACGCGTGTTTCGTGGCCTTGAAGAGGCAACGCACGAAACAATAACAACGTGCGAGATTTTAAGATACAATATTCTATATACATACGGAATAATATAATAGGTTAAGTATTATTTATTTCATTGCAACGATGTCTCGTCGCAAGGCATGCGGCCAATATTTAAATGTATCCATCCGATTTTTCTTAATCGACTAATTTACTCCGCAATCAGTTTCATCAAAGTCCTGTTGTAGGTCCATAATTATTTCTTTTAGTTTCTCTTCTGTATTGTTATTGTCTACCTCGTCTAGTTGAGTTTCCAAGGATGCTAATATCTCTAATATTTCTGGTAACTCTTCTTGTGTTATCATTGGCACGGGGGCTTTATTATCCTCGTCCTGCATTGAGGGAAAAATATCACTGGTCGCATAGTGTAATAATTCCATAACTTCTTGTTCACTTAGAAAGGATTCCAATTCAGGCCAACTTATTTCGTTAACGTTTTGTGAATCTGCGATATCCTCTGGTCTTTCGTCTTTTTTATTTCCATAGGTTCCGTTTGCTTCATTTTTTAACTTGAAGTTCCCATTTCTTCTGGTTTTTCGATGTCTGTTTCGTTTTTAACAACATAAACGGGCGTTTCTCGTTGTATTCGTTCCAACGGAATAATTTGATGGTTATCTCTCTGTAATTCGAATTCATTTTTTATAGTAACAATCTCGATTTCTCTCTTTTGTTTTGTTCTATTATTGCTCTAATGTGAGTGGATATTTTATTGTCATTTTTTTTTTATTTTTCGCTCCTCGATATTTTTTTTTACAGTTATAACATTTTTGCCTTTCGGGATCCATATTTATGTTTCTAAACTTTATGTGTTGTATAATCGGCTTTCCTGTCTTTGTTTTTATTGCAAGTTCCACATAAACGAGTGTTCAGGTTTTTGCTGTAAAACATCTTTTTACAGTAATACATTTCGTGTATTTTTCTATTGATCGTACCGACGTAAGAGGATAAGTTTTTCCTTTCTTTAACTTCTTGCATAATCCTCATTGACTAACTCTCCTATTTTGAGTGTAAGCAAAAAAAGAAATTGAGAGTTATTTTTACATTGAATTTGCTCTGTTCTCATTATTTATTTTTAACATTGGATATAAACATGATTATCTCTCTAAAATTTTTGTATCTACAGTTTTAAACTCAGAAGTGATAAATTGGCTCTTTTCATTTTTCTCTATCTCAACCTCCATTTTTTTGTTTTCCTACTTATACGTATTTAACTTTTGCGTTCCCAAATAAAGTAATAGTTGAGTGATTGAATTCCATATTGCCCCAATTAAATGTAAAAAGAAACCGTAAATTCCGTGCAATATGAAACCATGCATAATCGTATCGATAGTTAGCTTGATGAGGCGACATATCATAAAAAATCCTATGAAGCCGGCAGAGATGTTACTAAACGTTAAAAATTCCGACCATAGTTTGTTGAATGTCGATTCAGCCAGGTTATTCAAGGCTTCTTGGTTGAACAAAATTCCTATAGTAATTCCTTTGGGGTTTATCTTCCTTCCCAAAGCTCCTAATGCCATTTTATTTAATACCGTAGATTTTTCTAATGGGAATAATATCATATCGCGAAGTTTGCGGGTATCTTTTTGTCCATATATTCCGCTAGTAGCGAGTGTCTCGGGTGAAACCTATCTCCATAGTTTTATTTGAGGCGTCAATATCTCGGGATCTTTTACTTCGACTGGATTTGATAACATTTTAAACCAAATTTGATGCACTTTCGATTGACACACATTAGGGGTTTTCCAGTTCTTACTAATATACGCGTTCTAGGTGTTAGAAAATATGGTTCATTGTCCCGAAACACGGGTAGCTGTTGGAAACACCCCGTCGTTTCTCTCCCGACTACTTTTACGTTTAAGCATTTTAATAGATGAATAACTTCTCCCGCTGTTACGGCTAGATACCCGGGTTGATTCGTGATACGATAACCCACTTCCGCCAGGGAAACTGAGGCGAGCGCAAGGGCTTGAGTGAGAATATGTCTTTCGATTTCGCACCTTTGTTTTAATATGTCGTAATATATTCTATTTAACTGTCGGCTTACATATTTTTCAACGTATAAGAATTTTGAGTTTATGTATGCAAATATATCAAGATTGTTTCCCTCAACTGTTTTTTTGCTTATAAAACTGTTAAACTTGGCGTCTTCAATTATGAAAATCCTGGGATGTTCGGTGCGCGCGAACCTAAAACCGCATACATTCTGCTCTCCTTTTTTCCATAGTGCGAATGTAATATCATTAGTTTCAAGCGAGTACATTATACGGTTTTCTTGCGCTTCATATATTTTATCTAAATTTCCTTTATACAACACAGAATATTTGTTAACTCCGCATGAATCATCCGGAAGCGCTTCCCAGAAAACTTGTGAGGCATCGATATCTGTATATTCTAAATCCGCGAGTGTGCATGTAACCTCGGAAGTCTAATTTTACTTTATTATATTCCAAATGTACAGCCGCATAGTAATCGTATATTGTTATTTCAACATGACCTGCAACATAGGCGTCTTTATAGCAACCGTATGAATCCGAAAATGAACCTCCAATACTATTTCCGCTATTATCATTCCCTCCCGCGAACACAATTGGTTTATTAGTGGTACCGTTTCTTGGTAGATTTATAATTTGTGTGCCGCTTATAGAAATATAACCCGAACGATGGATTCCATAACATTCCTCCCAACTTATTTCTTTATAATAACTAATTTCTCCGTTTAGGACGCGAGATGCATGTCCGTGCATACCGCAATGTGTAACTGTACTGTTTTTTATTATGCATTTATATGCATGCATGTTACTGTAATCGTTCAATTGTAGTAATTGCGCGTAGATTTTTGTTACATTAATATATGGTTCGTATATATCACATTCTTTAATATCTACTAAGGATATTGTTGTCAAATTTGAAAGTTGTTCCCCGCAGTCATATCCGTAAAGTCCCGACGAGTAATTAATTACACTTATGAGTGAAAGCAGGAGGAATAATTTCTTTGCCATCTGTAAATAAGATAATTTTTCTATGCTTTTCATTGTCCTTGAACGAAGTTACCAAATTATTTCCTGTTTGTTTATTCGAAATGGATTTCTATTTCTTCCGGAATGGTGTCTCATATTTCTTTAAAATAACACAAAGGTATGAAGATTCCCGCGATAAATAAAAATATAACTACTCCTGTGATTGAACAGATGAGAAACAATGTGGTGAATACAACGGTTTTTTCCGTATTAATTAATTTATCCCTACAGTAATTTTCCATATCCCAAAAATTCCCCGAGTGTTTCTGCTTAAGTAATTTATGGAATAAATCTTTAGTGTTTGTATCGTTAAAGATATTTTATAGTTTGCTAATATTTAACGACGTCTGAGGAAATAGTAAGTGATTTAAATATTCCGTTGGTACCTCATGCATTTTTATAACTTCCCCGTTTATTTTAAACGTACAATTCATTTTTGTGTGTATTATACCGACTCCACGTAACGGTATGATTTCTCTGTTAATCCGTCACAGCCAATCGACACTCTCGTAGTCATGGGCGCTGAGTATAATATTTTATTTAATTTTTCAAGTTTTATTATCGTTGGTTTGGCATTGGTTTTATATTTTATATTGCAATTACGGTAATTAAATTTAGTCGGTTGAGACATTAATTCCGTTTCGCATTTATCTATTGCTTTTAAATGCAGTCTTTCTTTTTTGCAAATTAATTTTCCTTGAAACTTTTTACATTTCTTAAGGTCGGTGCTTGAGAAACCGTAATAATTTGCCTCTTGTTGCAGTATATAGTTATTTTCGGGTTCAACATAGGCGATGTTTGATTCATTTGTATATACGTTTTGAGGAATTGGAAGAGGAGATACCCTATACAATGAGCAAGTAGATTTTTCAACCAAGGGAACCTCTATTTGAATAAATAGTTTATTATTGATGTATCCAGTATGTAGGCTTGTTATGTTAGCTAGTCTTCTTAAATCTCCCTCTCCCCTTTTCAACGGGAATTCATTGGTTTTCTCATATTTTTCGATATAATTAACAACCTGTTTGAGTCTATTAGATGATAATAAAGTAGTGTACATTTGATTTTCTTTTATTCCTTCTAAATTAACATGGGTACCTACGCTGTAGCTTATCTGGTTGTTCAACATTCTTCCAAACGTAGTCTTTATATTGTTTATTATTTGTGTGTATCGTTCAAGATAAATTTTCCCTTTCATTTGCTTCATTTTTTGCATAATGTTGAATTCATCATACAATCTTGCTTTGTCTATGTATATATTAATTCCCATCATATTACTTTCTATTAATACTATTTTAGTCCTAACCCCTACTAGTACCCTATCTATGTAATTGTTAATTAATTTACTTTTTAAGTCATAACGTACTAACTAGTTTTTATGCAAATCTGATTTTACGTCCATGCAAGTACTTTTCGTAGATTTTAAGAAAATTTTCATACAGTTCTTTACATTTTTCGCGACCTAATGGGCAATCGTTTTTCAACTTGCTAAACGTAATCCAAATATCCGTTAGATTCATATCTTTATATGTGCAAGTCATAATAATAATAATTTTCCATGCGACTAGAGTTAGTTTTACACCTTCCTGTCGTTCGAAGAATATACCCGCTGGAGGTAATAACTTCAACATAATGTATAAAAACATTATGTTGAAGTTCCTCATTTTTTTGTTTTGAAAAAAGTAAAACAGATATCGATAAATCTTTCCGCTCCTTTTCCTCTCTTTTTTTTCCTTCTCTTTTTTTTTATTTTCTATATGGATCCTTCTGGTTTATCGAATGCCCTGCCATTAATTTCTTATTTGCGTAATTATATTTTTTTATATGTGCCGATTCTAGGTGTGTTTTTTTGTAACTTAAACCAAAAACAATGATTTGTAGTTATGTCGGGTGCAATATAAATTAAACTAAAAGATAGGCGTAAACTATGTACATATTTTTTTTATTGTTGTACAATTGACTGAGGCAGTATGGTTAGTACGCAGGTTGGTTAGAGAGTGTCGTCCATCTCTTAAGGTATAGGCTTACGAACTTAGAATCCCCTTCTTTTATTTATTTTGTTTTATTTTATTTTTTATTTTCATTGGTATATAGGTAAAAAAAATTTATTTAACACGCTTGTATTTATTTTATGGTTATATTGAGGCATGCAATCGTCAAACCCTACAGCGCTAAGGTGGGCATCTTTAATGGCCAACCTAAACCTTAAACTGTGATTGTGTATAACAGATGTAAGAAACTCTGTTTCATTTGCTAGTCTTCGGGAGTAAGCGGGTATTGTTCCCTTGGCCTCATCTTGGAAACATTTGACTCCGTATTTAATAATATTTTCTAATGAGTCCTTTTCCCCTTCTTTCTTCTTTCTCTCCTCCTGTCTTTTCTTGCGTTGCTGTCGCGTGGTAAGTGCAACTTCCATCTTTAGGCAGCCTACAGCAATTTCTTTACTTATTCGTGGTTGATACTAATTAAAGGATTGAGTCTATGTATTGAAGGAGGATCAGTTTTCATTGTTTATTTTCTTTTACTATAGCTCTTTGAACTATGTGCATATACGCAATATACATACATATATCATATACAAATTAAATTTTATACCATAATCAAACCAATGGGCACACATTCATTTTTTTTTTCTTCAATTTCTTCCAACTAGTGATTAAACAATTGTACAAAGTTTACAGTATCAATTGTAGAATCATATTATTTGCACATCTTTTTGTTTGCTGTATTTTCTACAAAACAATATAAACTCGTGAATATTATTTATTTAATATCTCCCTTATTGTCTTAAAAAGGTTTTAATTTTAATTTTTATTAATAATCAAATTTTGAACTTTCTCCGCAAAATTAATTAATTTATCGAATTTCTGCTGCATTTGTTTATTAAAATCAATATCCGGAATTTCTTTATACTTTAAATTTGAATCCACGGTCTTATCCGACATATATATTGAAGCTATCTGTGAGTTTACTTTACTTAATTTTCTTAATAAGTTCTCTTTTCAATAATTAGCTTTGATAAATCCTTCTTTTCCCGCCTTTTCTCGTTTCTTTGCAATCGTTATTTGGTTGTACAGATTTTCCCATGTCCATTGAGCCTAGTGTTAGACTATATTTTTTTCTATTGTGCCCAGCTCTCCTTATATATTTATATCTGCTTGTCCTGTAAGAAAGTATGACTAATTAACAGAGTTACTAGAGTAAAGGTGAGTTTGGTTGTAATTATTTATATAGGTATACATTTTGAATAATATGTAGGAAGGATAAGTGACGGTGTTGCTGGACTATTTACCGCAATGAGGAGGAAAGGGTGCAATTAAGCACTCCTTAGGAAGGATAAGTGATGGTGTTGCTGGACTATTTACCGTAACGAGGAGGAAAGGGTTCAATTAAGCACGCCTTAGGAAGGATAGGATATAGGTTTTAGGTTTAGTGATGTGTTAGACTCCAATGATTCTATTTTATTGTAAATAATCTTTATTTTTATCTGAAATATATTTTTATAGATGGTAAAAGAATTTATTGTTCGTCAAAAAATAGTTTAATGAAATAAAACTTCGATTGATCTCTGCGAACTCAGCTTTTTATTTTGTGCCTACGTTTCGGACGTTTCTTTTACCGTCCCTTTTCAAGGCTATACAAAAAATATACTCGTTAAAATTTACAATTTCGCACAAATTGATAAAGCAACAATTATAAAACACATTTAGTACACTCTTACCAATAAAAAAGGCGCAGAGATGTTAAGTTTTCATATTAATAACACCACAATCCTCCATCGATATCGCACAACTATCAAATTAATTAAATTAAAATTAATATTAAAAACTTTAAGCCGAATACAAACTAAAGAAGAAGAAATATTATACAATTAAAATTAAAAGGTCTTATTACCTTCGCACAACCCTCCACTCTACATGCTAAGAAGAAAAAACGAGGACCTCCCCGAAGGGAGTCCTGTACAGTAGTGAGACTTATATACTAATTATAGCATCGTCTAACCGCTTACAATACATTTCAGCATATACATATACCAATTTGTACATATACACATATAGTATATGTATAACGTGTATACTAGTAAGTACACACCTGCAAACCGTATCAAAATAATAAAAGAGCTCATATATTGCGGGCCAAACGAACTGAAACTTCTCTCATGTACTAGGCGATCACGCGCCGCGAAGAAGTAACACACTCGGCCTGTTAAACCCAAGCTTGCTAGGATTCCCCCTAGCGGCTCATAAGATGTGCCACCTCCATGCGCCGCGTAATCCCCCCATACCCAGAGACTGAACACATCAAGTGGACGGCTAAGCGAAAGAGTTAACAAATATCGATGAATAAATACCGCCTACGCACATAACATTTTCACACTGTCAAGCGTAACTTTATGTATGTTTTTTAGAAAATTCACGTCTTCAATACGGTTTAATGTTTCGTCATGTATATAAATATTCATCATTTCAGAGAACATACGTTTTTTAAAATTATTTTCGATGTCCATAATACAAGTTTTATTAAAATCAATGCTATGTCCTGTTTTGATAGTGTGGACCGCTAATGCGGATCTGTCATTTTTATTTTTTACGTCATATTTATGTTCTCTTATGCGGGTTTTGAGTTTACGCTTACTCGTGCCTATGTATAACGCTGGGCAATTACCACATGGTATCTTATATACTATATTACAAATTTCATTTTTTACTGTTATATCTTTACCTAATTTTATAATCTTGTTTGAACTTATTTATAGTGCGATTAATCAATAGAAAATCATGCTTTTTTATAAATACGTTTAGTTTCGGAGTCAGTCCCTTTATGAATGGTAAAACAACCCTTGGTCTCCGGATTTGATTTCTATTTAATAGATTCTCGTTAATATTAGTGTTTACATTATTATTTAAGAATAACATTCTTTTATTAATATATTTTTTAATAAATGCAAGCGGATAATTATTATTCAATAAAAAATTCGTTATCATTTTAACATTTTCTTTGTGAAAAGTAGAATCTGATAGTGAAATCGCCTTATCCACTAAGTTGTAAACCATAGCTATTTTTTGAGATTGTGGGTGGTGTGAATGAAAATTAAGATAACGGCCTGAAGCTGTGTTTTTTCTGTACCAATTGGTTATAGGTGTAGTGTTATCATATCTGTAAATATGTAGGTCAAGAAAAGGCAATCTACCATCCAGTTCTAGCTCCAATGTAAATTTTAGAGGATCACAAAAGTTATTAAACTTGTTTAGAACCTCATCAATTTTATTTTCCTTTATAATTAATAGAGTGTCATCTACATATCTTTTATATAGTAATATGTCGTTCTTAAAGCTATCAAGACATGAAATTTCCAAAGTTTCTAATACCATGTCTGCGAACCATGGACTGGTACAAAAACCCATAAAAGCTCCCATTACTTGTTTATATACTTTATTATTAAACTGCAAAAAGGTTGAGTCCAAGAGCTGCTCTATCCCCTCCATAAATTCAATCTTAACCAGGGGAATGTTATTTTTCAAAAAACTCCATTTTTTTGATATTGCTTGTAATATTAAATTTTTTGGTAAATTTGAGAAAAGAGAAACCACATCAAAAGAAACCAATCTGTAATTGGAGGGAACACTCAAATTGTCTAATATTTTTTTCAGTTCTGTACTATTTTTTAAGTTTGATGCTGGTTTGGGAATATATTTATTAAATAATATACTTAACGCTTTATCAAATAATAAATTAAAGAAAGAACTTGTACAGTGTGTTAATAAATTTGTTACAACAAAAAAACACACAAGTTATATAGATAGAATTATTGCAGAAAACTATGAAAAAACAGTTAAATTTCTGAAAAACAACCAAGACATTGTGTTCACAAAGGCGGATAAGGGGGCGGTATGCGTTATTATGGAAAGGTCTATGTATATTAAGAAGATGGAGGATTCACTTAATGACAGAAAATATTATACGGAAATTAAAAAATGCCCCCTTAAAAAATTGCAAACTAAAACTCAGTCTATTATAAAAGAGTGGTATAATAAAGGCATTTTTAATAATGAAAACAGTTTTGATAATATTAAATTAAATTTAGACAACACTAACATTCCTAAGGCTTATGGTTTACTTAAGATTCACAAAGAAAATTTTCCCATCCGTATTATAGTATCTGCTCTGAATAGTCCTACTTATGCTTTTGATAAAGCGTTAAGTATATTATTTAATAAATATATTCCCAAACCAGCATCAAACTTAAAAAATAGTACAGAACTGAAAAAAATATTAGACAATTTGAGTGTTCCCTCCAATTACAGATTGGTTTCTTTTGATGTGGTTTCTCTTTTCTCAAATTTACCAAAATATTTAATATTAAAAGCAATATCAAAAAAATGGAGATTTTTGAAAAATAACATTCCCCTGGTTAAGTTTGAATTTATGGAGGGGATAGAGCAGCTCTTGGACTCAACCTTTTTGCAGTTTAATAATAAAGTATATAAACAAGTAATGGGAGCTTTTATGGGTTTTTGTACCAGTCCATGGTTCGCAGACATGGTATTAGAAACTTTGGAAATTTCATGTCTTGATAGCTTTAAGAACGACATATTACTATATAAAAGATATGTAGATGACACTCTATTAATTATAAAGGAAAATAAAATTGATGAGGTTCTAAACAAGTTTAATAACTTTTGTGATCCTCTAAAATTTACATTGGAGCTAGAACTGGATGGTAGATTGCCTTTTCTTGACCTACATATTTACAGATATGATAACACTACACCTATAACCAATTGGTACAGAAAAAACACAGCTTCAGGCCGTTATCTTAATTTTCATTCACACCACCCACAATCTCAAAAAATAGCTATGGTTTACAACTTAGTGGATAAGGCGATTTCACTATCAGATTCTACTTTTCACAAAGAAAATGTTAAAATAATAACGAATTTTTTATTGAATAATAATTATCCGCTTGCATTTATTAAAAAATATATTAATAAAAGAATGTTATTCTTAAATAATAATGTAAATACTAATATTAACGAGAATCTATTAAATAGAAATCAAATCCGGAGACCAAGGGTTGTTTTACCATTCATAAAGGGACTGACTCCGAAACTAAACGTATTTATAAAAAAGCATGATTTTCTATTGATTAATCGCACTATAAATAAGTTTAACAAGATTATAAAATTAGGTAAAGATATAACAGTAAAAAATGAAATTTGTAATATAGTATATAAGATACCATGTGGTAATTGCCCAGCGTTATACATAGGCACGAGTAAGCGTAAACTCAAAACCCGCATAAGAGAACATAAATATGACGTAAAAAATAAAAATGACAGATCCGCATTAGCGGTCCACACTATCAAAACAGGACATAGCATTGATTTTAATAAAACTTGTATTATGGACATCGAAAATAATTTTAAAAAACGTATGTTCTCTGAAATGATGAATATTTATATACATGACGAAACATTAAACCGTATTGAAGACGTGAATTTTCTAAAAAACATACATAAAGTTACGCTTGACAGTGTGAAAATGTTATGTGCGTAGGCGGTATTTATTCATCGATATTTGTTAACTCTTTCGCTTGGCCGTCCACTTGATGTGTTCAGTCTCTGGGTATGGGGGGATTACGCGGCGCATGGAGGTGGCACATCTTATGAGCCGCTGGGGGGAATCCTAGCAAGCTTGGGTTTAACAGGCCGAGTGTGTTACTTCTTCGCGGCGCGTGATCGCCTAGTACATGAGAGAAGTTTCAGTTCGTTTGGCCCGCAATATATGAGCTCTTTTATTATTTTGATACGGTTTGCAGGTGTGTACTTACTAGTATACACGTTATACATATACTATATGTGTATATGTACAAATTGGTATATGTATATGCTGAAATGTATTGTAAGCGGTTAGACGATGCTATAATTAGTATATAAGTCTCACTACTGTACAGGACTCCCTTCGGGGAGGTCCTCGTTTTTTCTTCTTAGCATGTAGAGTGGAGGGTTGTGCGAAGGTAATAAGACCTTTTAATTTTAATTGTATAATATTTCTTCTTCTTTAGTTTGTATTCGGCTTAAAGTTTTTAATATTAATTTTAATTTAATTAATTTGATAGTTGTGCGATATCGATGGAGGATTGTGGTGTTATTAATATGAAAACTTAACATTTCTGCGCCTTTTTTATTGGTAAGAGTGTACTAAATGTGTTTTATAATTGTTGCTTTATCAATTTGTGCGAAATCGTAAATTTTAACGAGTATATTTTTTGTATAGCCTTGAAAAGGGACGGTAAAAGAAACGTCCGAAACGTAGGTACAAAATAAAAAGCTGAGTTCGCAGAGATCAATCGAAGTTTTATTTCATTGAAATATATTTTTGTAGCAATTAAATTTAAATTTGGCCAAGCTCAACTGACATCGAAAAATTTAAACTTTTTCCTTTTTTTCCTTTGTTTAATGACGTCAATGTTATTTTAAGCGAGAAGAGTAAGAGAAAAAAGACCTTATTTTTTATTTACCTTACTCGTTTCCAATTTAATAATCGCGTATTTATTTAATTTAAATAATTATATGCTTTTCTTGTAATGATCTTTCTGTATAATAAAAATATTATTTCCTTGTAGTTTATTTCCGCCTTTAATTTAGATATATTTATTATTTTTATATCGTTTTTTTGTATAAAAGTCAGATAGATTGAAATAATTTTGCTTTAAGTAGTATGTATGCCAATTGTGATTAAAGGTAATAAATATTATTCTATTGACAACCTTTTAGAACTGTAAAATATATATATATTTATACGTACATACTCACAAACACATGGGGCTATTATATACATATGTTTAGGCACTACAAAGGCTCCATATATGAATATCTTAACCTATTGACCTGTACTATTTTCATTTTATTATGAGCTAGCTCTATTTTTACATTTCCCTTGTTATTAATTATTTCTAAAATCCGATGTGGTCCAGTATATTGATCGCCTAGCTTGTATTTCTCCCTCCTTTTAATAACCAGACATCATCCCCTGCCTGAATTTCTTGATGGGTGACTTTTCTGTCGTAATAGAATTTCGACCTATGTTTAGAGGCTATCAATTTTTCTCGTGCAATTCTCTCTATTTCATTTAAACGTTGTCGTAAATTTATAATGTAATCATCATACGTTGAACTTGTTTCGCGGGTCTAAAGGTTCGTTTGATGGTAGTCGCGCTTTTCGTGCAATAACAATTTCAAAGGGTGTGTAGAGATGACCCTCTTTCCATTCTTTTTAAATAATCTGCTAAGCTGCTATGATAACGCTCAACGGAGTTGGACTGAGGGTGATAAGCCGTGGTTTTAACTTGCTTAATCTTAAAAATTTTCGCTACTTCTCTAATCAGACTACTTAAAAACGACGTACCTTGGTCGGAGATAATTAACAATGGGGCGCTAAAAATTGAAAAGTGTCAACGAACTATCGTTTCGGCGATCGTTGCCGCGGTCGCGTCTGGTATGGGTATTGCCATACAGTATTTTGAAAGGTTACATTGAATGGTTAATATGTTATTATTATTATTATTTCGGGATCTGGGGAATGGTCCCACAAGATCGACCGATATGGATTCCATAGCCGAGTACGGAGTATCTGTTATTATCATACGTTGTTTAGTTTTAGCACGAACCAATTTTTTTAGTTGGCAAGTTAAACAATGTCTAATGTAGTTTTCCACGTCTTTCTTAATATCTGGCCAATAGAAACGTTGTTTTATACGTTTATAGGTTTTTGTTACCCCTCTATGCCCTGCACAAGTAGACTCATGCATTTCGCGAATAATATTTTCCCTATTACTCTCTTCCACACATTTATGAATCCTAAATAAATAATTATTTTTACATTAATTTTTCGTAGAGTTATACTTATTTGTTTCAAAATTTCATTCCATGAAACGTTTTTAATAAATTCGCTCTTCGCGATACTTATTGAAGGTAACTTTTCTTTTAATATAATACTTTTCAAATTAAATAGATTCATTTTTAGATTATTAATAATTTCTGAAATACTATTATACTTCTATTGGATTTCTTGATAACGCGTCAGCATTAACGTTACTTTTTCCGGCTTTGTATACGATGTCAAAGTCGTATGCATTCAGTTTTATTCTCCATCTACTAACTCTAGATGTCGGATCTACTGAGTTTTTAAACCAAACAAGTGGTTTATGATATGTTATAATGAGGAAACGACGGCCTCTTAGATAGCAATCGAACTGAGTAACGGCATACAGTATGGCTAAAGCTTCCCTTGAGTAAGTATCATATTTTGGTCGGCTTTGTTTAATACTCTTGAAACATAAGCAACTGGTAGGTCGGTTCCCACCTCTCCTTGTGATAATATTGCTCCTATTGCTGTACCACTAGAGTCACAAGTCACTATAAATGGTTTATTAAAATCTGCGATTTGTAGTATTGGTTGTTTACACAATGCCTTTTGAACCTCGCTGGACCATAGGAAAGGTGCGTCTTTCTTTAATAAATTACTTAATGGTCTAGCAATACCCGAAAAATTCGCAATGAATCGTCTATAATAAACTGCTAATCCTAAAAATTGACGTATATTTTTCACTGTTTTTGGAGTTGGAAAAATTTTTACTGCTTCTAATTTTTTTGGATCCGACAAAACACCTGATGATAATACGTGTCCCAGATATACTACTTCTTTTTTTAAAAATTCACATTTGTCTGGCTATATTTTCAGATTTGCGGCGCGTACTCTTTGCAAAAATTTTTCAAACTATTGATTATGCTCCTGAATATTTTTAGCGTATATAACTGCGTCGTCAAGGAATAAAAATATTTCTTTGCCTTGCATGCCCTCAAAAACACGATCAATCATTCTTTGAAAAGTGGCTGGAGAATTGCACAATCCCGTAGGCATTGTTTTAGATTGAAATAAACCGAATGAAGAGGCGAAAGCTGTTTTATGTCGATCTTCTTGATCTAACGGAACTTGTAAAGATCCTTGACATAAATCTAAGAAGGTGAATACACGATTTTCTGATCCGATTTAATCGATAATACTCCTCCACCATGTCGGTTTTATATATATATATATATATATATATATATATATAACATATACAGGGTGTTCTGAAATTCAGTCCGTTAATTTCGCACACATAAAGCTCGAAATTCTAAGCAACTTTTCTATCTGACAAATTTCGATTTGAAGCTTATTTATTAAGTTATTGTTAGTTAAACATTATTAATTCGAGCCAATCAGAGCGCGCCAGTCGGCGATGGCCGGTGCAGAGAGACCGAAAGCGGTGTGTGGAGGTAGCGCCCGGAGAGGGGAAGCATATTGGTTGATTCATTTGTTATTCAACACGTTAATATGCGACAAAATTAAGAGAATCGGGAAATTAAAAAATGGCCGATAAGGAAAAGTCAAGCCTTATTATTTCATTATTTAATTATTGAATTGCTTCACGCATTTTAAATAAATTTATTATTTAATAAATTAATACCAAGGATATCTTAGAAACCACTTCATTGAATAAACTGACATTTTAACAATAATGATTTTAATCCAATTGAATGTAACAGAATTTTGTAATTAAATTCGAAATGTTGATGTTAATTATTATATTAAAAAACTAATTATTTAGCAGTTTATTAAACAATTTTTTAATTTTTCTGAATAATTTGACAAGTATAATTTTTTTTACTATATTATAACACAGACTATTTCATTTAAGTGGATTAAAAATGTTGAAAATTAGTCTATTCGATGAAATTGTTCCTGGGATATCCTATCTATTATGGAAAAAAACTCAGGGTATAGAGTCTCTTATAATTAATTAAAATAGTACCCTAGTAGAAATCTGACAATAAATGTAACAATTTTAAGTAATAAAATGGCCAATTGTCATATAATACTCAATAAATGCCCAATTAATGGCAACATTAGAGTTTTTTTAACCTTAAATGTTACATTTTTAGTAGGGTTATGCTACATATAAACAGGCTAAACAAATTAAATTAAAAGTTAATAATAAGTAAATTTGTTTAAAAAATTAAGAAATGCTTTCACTTGTTATGAAATCAATTAGTTGAAATTAGTTAATAATATTGAATTGCTTTTCCAGTTTTAACCCAGGCTTATCCCCTTAATCAAATAGATATTGGTCATCTCACGACGAGTGTACATAAATTTTAAAATGGCTCATGTTTTTTAGATACTAAAAATATAATCTATAATCTGCAAGAAATTTTATTTCAAAATATTAATTTGTATCAGAGTTATGCAAATTGTAACAACAGTTTTTTCCTTTTTTCCAATTTTCACCATATTGGAAATATACCTTAAAATGCCTCAAAATAGGTCAACTTTTTGTATTACATAAGGTAAAAGTACCAGTGCCGGAACGATTTTTTACTAGGTATGTAAATTTTAATTATTTTTAAGCAAAATAAAGAGCTATACCATTACTGTTAGGTAGCTTATGATAAAATATTAGCGTTCAATACATATTTTTTCGAAGTTAATAATTAATATTTTTTCATATTAATTCTATTTTTTATGCTTATGTTGACTCTAATTAGTAAATATGAGATAAAAAAACTGTCAATATGAATTTGTACATAAGTTGGAACATTCAAAATAATTTTGTTGATTAGAATTGTGTTTATTAAATAATTTATTTACTACACATAGTTGACTTATCGAAGATGATGTAATATATTAAAATAATTATTAGTTAACGATTGCTAACAATTAAACATTTCAAAAATGTAAATAAATATTAAATATCTTAATGTTAAAAGTGTTCCACGAAACGGACGAAATATAGAATTATATACTGTAACAGGGTTGGTTTATACGTCAGGAGGGTTATACTCGTCCTGTGCATATATTCGATGCACAGGAAATCACCGCAATACCGAGATCAGCTGTCTCATCATACAGCTGGCAAATCGGTAAAATCACCTTTCTGGATGACCGGAGCTAGCCTCAAGCTCCGAGTGACGATGTGGGCCCTGTGTACAATGTATGCACTTACCTAGTACACACTTATTCTTCCTCGATACTCGTGCTCGGCTCCTCAGATATGTGTCGTGCGAAGCAATGCACGACACCCGCGGGGCATGGCAGTATTCGCCTTCGGGAATAGGGAGTAATCACCGGTTAATTAATAATTACTCGGAGTTGAAGATAATTGATTAATTTATTAAAAAGAAAGTAAAGTTGAAAGTATTACAGTAGGACAAGCCAAGGTAAGGTTAAACCTTGGCTCAAAACAAACAAAACTATTCACGAAATCTATAAAAGCGTACAATACACGGTTACTTGTGTGTGTGTGCGCCCGCCGCAATATACGTGTCGAGACTCGCGGTCTCGATCTACTCGGGAAAGAGGTTAAGTTCGCCAGGTACGGGTTACCTGGCTACGCAGTAAATATTGCCGACTGGCGGTCGTGCCGGAGTGTGAAGCACTCCGGTTTGCCGTAAGCGTGATTTACGGGGCGAGAGAGAGCGTCGCGACGAGAGCGGCTAACCTCTCGTATGGTCTGCGCGTCGGGATACCGCGCGTATCCCGTCGCCGATTTCGCTCGCGTTTCGACGGTGGTGAACGCGGTATTGCCTGGCCAGGACTTACTTTGTATCCGAAGAGGATCCTGGGGGACGGCGCGTGTCTGACGTCCTTCGGTCTCGTACTCTCTCCCTTCCTCTCTCGTACCCGTGTTCTGCTGCGTGTCTCACTCGCGCGGGAATCCGTCTCTCCTATGGTCTCCGCGCGCGATTCTCCTTGCCTCTCTCGTAGGCGGGACGATACTGCCGGTGTATCGTGCACACCGGCTCTCCGACGCGCTCGCGCATGCGCCTTACGCGTCTTCAACGGTAGACTCACGCGATCGGTACGATTTTTGTCTTGCGTGAACCGTTTACCGTTACAGTACCAATTATGAAACATTTTTTCTTGCTGTTCCAATACTTATGGACATGAGAGAATGATGTACATATTTTGGAACAGTATAATTTATGAAGCAATTAGATATAAATTTGAATTTTGGTGTACATCATATGAAAGTATAGCTTCTATACATAATATTATGTTTGTAAAGCATAATGAATTATGTTTAAATAGCTTTAAACAAGGCATCGGAAATCAGCACTATTTGTCATCATAACCTTCCAAATTATTTGACTTTTGAACCTTTTATATTTTTTTCTTGATTATATATATTCTATGTTCTTATATTTATAAATCTACATTTCTTAACTTATTTGAAATATAATTTATTTTTTTCATTTATAAAAGACTCAAAGTTTTGTTAAAATATAATAATTTAATACTATATGTTCCACAATACGGCCCTGTTTCGCAATTGGTACTTTTACCTTATTAAATGGGAAAAAGTTTAAAGCGCTCAATATAGTTTTTAAAGAGTAATACGCTCGTGAATTTTATGTTATATTAATTTTTAACGGTCTGTACGAGCCAGAATATTTAAATATTCTTAATTATTAGTCCATGGTGTGCTACAAATTTGTAGCTCCAACACCATGTTCGATGAGTATAGATATTTTAATTCTGGAGACTAAAAATATAGATGTGGAAATAAAAATTATTATTAAGATAACTTTAAATATAAATATAAAGAAAGTGTATGATAAAGTTATATATGTAATGAATGTTTCGACCACAATTGCCAGTTGGTCTCATTTAGAAGACTTTATAACTTACAATGTATATATATATACCCCGTTCAATAGTATTGTTCTTGGTCTATTTCGATATAATTTCTATATTCAATGTCTAAGGTAGATTGCCAGTCCTTACTGATGAGACCAACTGGCAATATGGCAATATTACATATATAACTTTATCATACACTTTCTTTATATTTATATTTAAAGTTATCTTAATAATAATTTTTATTTCCACATCTATATTTTTAGTCTCCAGAATTAAAATATCTATACTCATCGAACATGGTGTTGGAGCTACAAATTTGTAGCACACCATGGACTAATGATTAAGAAGATTTAAATATTCTGGCTCATACAGACCGTTAAAAATTAATATAACGCTCAATATAGATGTTTATCATTTTTACAAATACCTAATTTGCAGTAATAAAATTGGCTATCTAGTAGTTGTTATTTTGGACTGTACGACAGAATCAATATAGCTCTGATTAAAACAGGTTATTCTTTGAAACAATAGCTTTTCAAAAAATTTGTTTTAAGGGGGTGCCATACTCAACATTTATCCTCCCTACCTTACCGCCCGAGAAAATCTAATAATCCATTAATTATTTATAAGCAAAACCACCAGTTGCAAAAATATGAGAACGGGCGCCTGCATTTACAAAAGATGCATCTCGGTGCAAAGTTTCAGACTGAAATTCCATTGCTTTTTCGAGAAAAGTCTTACCAAAAATATGAAGTAAACGTGACCAATTCAATATTTTTTGGTCGGGGTTTTCTCGAAAACGTGAGAATATTTATGACAGAAATTTTGCATTACAATAGTCTACGGCAATTCCAAGGCGCCCGCTCTCTCTAAATTAATTGGATTAACAATAATTATTATTGTAGATTATATTATCATAAATAACATTAAAAACATAATTTCGATATTCTACTTCAAATAAATACTTCAGGTGGCGCTAGGTACGGTGCAGCTCAAAGACCACATTGCTTCTAATTTTAAATTGTTATCGTTAAAATTTATTATAAAAACCATAATTTTCATGATGATATTTTAAAAGAAAGCATTGATAATTTATTCTTGACTACGAAGGTAGAATTGTACCGATACAAAACATAAATTTAAAAATCGTTTAGATTATTGAAACATCACAAGCGTTGATCATCGTAGTACGTTCCCGCGCACCTTCAATATATTGGACGTACCACCATGTACAAACAGGTAACTTAACCTCAACCAGGCGGAAAGTCTTTATATTTTTGGTCAGACTTTTCTAGAAACTCATTGATTTTTATCTGAATTTCAGCATATAGTTAGGATATTAAAAAACCAAGGCGTCTCTACTCTTATTTTTTCGCATCCAACTTCATATTTTTATTAATTAACAATCACAGGTTGCGTGTGGATCTCGCAGCGCGTTGACATCGTGATACGTTCGCGCGCAGCTTCTATGTCTCGGACGTACCACCATGTACAAGTGGTAACCTAACCTCAACGAGGTGAAAATTTTGCGTATTTTTGGTAAGACACTGCTAAAACGCAATAAGATTTTAATTTACAATTCAGAACATAGTTTGGTTATTAATAAATAGAGGCGCCTCTTCTCTTATTTTTGTGCGGTTTTTTTAATAATAAATTATCAAATAATGCGTCTAGGACGCACTACGCGTTGACATCGTGGTACGTTCGCGCGCAGCTGCGATGTCTCGGACGTACCACCATGTGTTAATGTAATACTATATTCTCAACGACGTGGATAACATTTATATTTTTGGTCAGACTTTTCTCGAAAACGCAATGACATTTTTATCTCAAATACAACACATAGTTAGGTTATTAATAAACCAAGGCACCTCTTCCATTACTTTTTCGCACTCAGCTTTATATTTTTACTAATTAATTATCATAAATAGCGTGTGCAACTCGCAGCGCGTTGACATCATGGATGTACCACCATGTACAAGTGGTAACCTATCCTCAACGAGGTGGAAATTTTGCGTATTTTGGGTAAGACATTGCTAAAACGCAATAAGATTTTAATTTAGAATTCAGAACATAGTTTGGTTATTAATAAATAGAGGCGCCTCTTCTCTTATTTTTGTTTATATAGGTTTTTTTATTAATAAATTATTAAATAATGCGTATAGGACGCACTACGCGTTGACATCGTGGTACGTTCGCGCGCATCT
Source organism: Theocolax elegans (assembly GCA_026168455.1). Lineage (NCBI taxonomy): Eukaryota > Metazoa > Arthropoda > Insecta > Hymenoptera > Cerocephalidae > Theocolax > Theocolax elegans. The sequence goes on from CM047429.1 coordinate 8,926,593, forward strand.
TCGATGTCTCGGGCGTACCACCATGTGTAAGTGTAGTCCTATATTCTCTACGAAGTGGATAACATTTATATTTTTGGTCAGACTTTTCTCGAAAAGACAATGACATTTTTATCTGAAATTCAACACACAGCTAGTTTATTAATAAACCAGGGCGCCTCTTCTCTTACTTTTCCGCTTTCAGCTTTATATTTTTATTAATTAATTATCATTAATAGCGTGTGCAACTCGCAGCCCGTTGACATCGTGGTACGTTCGCGCGCAGCTTCGATGACTCGGACGTACCACCATGTGTTAATGTAATACTTTATTATCAACGACGTGGATAACATTTATATTTTTGGTCACACTTTTCTCGAAATTGCAATGACATTTTTATCTGAAATTCAACACATAGTTAGTTTATAATAAACCAAGACGCCTCTTCTCTTACTTTTTCGTATTGAGCTTTATATTTTTATTAATTAATTATAATAAATAGCGTGTGTAACTCGCAGCGCTCTGACATCGTGATACGTTCGCGCGCAGCTTCGATGTCTCGGACGTACCACCATGTGTAAGTGTAGTCCTATATTCTCAACGACGTGGATAAAATTTTTATTTTTGGTCAGACTTTTCTCGAAAACGCAATAACATATTTATCTGAAATTCAACACATAGTTAGGTTATTCATAAACCAAGGCGCCTCTTCTCTTACTTTTTCGCATTCAGCTTTATATTTTTATTAATTAATTATAATAAATAGTGTGTGCAACTCGCAGCGCTCTGACATCGTGGTACGTTCGCGCGCAGCTTCTATGTCTCGGACGTACCACCATGTGTAAGTGTAGTTCTATATTCTCAACGACGTGGATACAAATTTTTTTTTGGTCAGAATTTTCTCGAAAACGCAATGACTTTTTTATCTGAAACTCAACACATCGTATAAATAGCGTGTGCAACTCGCAGCGCGTTGACATCGTGGTAAGTTCGCGCGCATCTTCGATGTCTCGGACGTACCACCATGTGTTAATGTAATACTATATTCTCAACGACGTGGATAACATTTATATTTTTGGTCAGACTTTTCTCGAAATGCAATGACATTTTTATCTGAAATTCAACACATAGTTAGTTTATTAATAAACCAAGGCGCCTCTTCCATTACTTTTTCGCACTCAGCTTTATATTTTTATTAATTAATTATCATAAATAGCGTGTGCAACTCGCAGCGCATTGACATCGTGGTAAGTTCGCGCGCAGCTTCCATGTCTCGAACGTACCACCATGGGTTTATGTAATACTATATTCTCAAGGACGTGGATAACATTTATATTTTTGGTCAGACTTTTCTCGAAATGCAATGACATGTTTATCTGAAATTCAACACATAGTTAGGTTATTAATAAACCAAGGCGCCTCTTCTCTTATTTTTTCGCATCCAGCTTTATATTTTTATTAATTAATTATCACAGATTGTGTGTGCAACTCGCAGCGCGCTGACATCGTAGTGCGTTCGTGCGCAGCTTCGATGTCTCGGACGTACCACCATGTGCAAGTAGTAACCTAACCTCAACGAGGTGGATAGAACAGATATCGTATCGGAGTCACTACTCGTTGACATCGCGGTACGTTCACGGACACCGTCGAGATTTCGGACATACAACCACCTATAAGTGGTAACCTAACTCCAACGTTTTGGAAATTTTGCATATTTTGGGTAAGACAGTGCTAAAACGCAATAATATTTTAATTTATAATTCAGCATATAGTTTGGTTATTAATAAACAGAGGTGCCTCTTCTCTTATTTTTGTTCATACAGGTTTTTTTATTAATTAATTATCAAATATTGCGTATAGGACGCACTACGCGTTGAGATCGTGGTACGTTTGCGCGCAGTTTCTATGTCTCGGACGTACCACCATGTACAAGTGGTAATCTAACCTCAACGAGGTGAATATTTTGCATTTTTTTGGTTTGACTTTTCTCGAAAACACAATAATAATTTTGTCTGAATTTTAACACATATTTACATTATCGATAAATGAAGGCGTCTCTTTTATTATTTTCTCGCGTTCAGCTTTTTTTAAATAAATAATTAGCAAATTTTGCGTGTGTAACATACTGAGATCGTGGTACATTCACGCGCACCTTTGATATTTTTGACGTATCATAATGTGCAATGGATATGAAATTATTTAGTTATAGATTTATTTTACGTAAACAAATATTTGCGAATAAGCTACTATGTAATCAGCTCAGATTTAGTCGATAAAGAAAATGCTATTAATTTTGGGTAAATAATTAAACTAATTATTAAAAATAAATTTTTGTATTATTAAAAATTTATTCATCATTATTGATAATTTTTAATTGTCTGCCAAGATCGCGTTCTAGTGATTCAGAAAAGATTAATTTAAAAATTGTTCAAACGTCAAGACTTTTACAAATGTCATGTTTGTTGACATCATGGTATCGAATTATTTCAACTATGCATTTCAGTCGTTATTGTGAATAAATAATTAAATATTAATATTGCACAAAAAAATTTTGTTAATCACTTTCATATCAGTATTGTCGGTCACAGCATTTAATGTGTCAGTTGCTATCTGTTCACGCTGCACTGCGGAGCCACTCCTTATGGTTCCCGATTGCTGCTAATCTTCATGTGCGCATGCGCATAGCTCGGTCTCGATTGCGCGTCTCTTTGTGGCTCAGCTGGTATCCTGCTGCATGCTTATATCCTTTTCGCCCGGACATCGCTGCTGCTACTTCCTTCAGGTAATAATCTTGTGTATAATCTTTGCCCGTCAACTAATGAGTACTACGCTTAATAAGTTTCAGGCGCTATGTCGACCGCGCTGCGCCGCCAACGTCGTTACCCGGAGCCGCCTCTATCCTGCTTAATGACGTCGACCACCAAAGTTGCCATAGCTATCCCATGTATTGCTTCAGGTAATTACTTACTTTTTGGGCCTGCGCTAGTATGCCTCTTCATAAATATATTATTTGCATATCTGTTGTACATAAAGTTTGTAAACACTAACATAACCTCACTTCAGCCTTGTCTCTCCTACCATACAGCTGTAATATTAAGATACGGCAGTAGTATTAAGATACATCTGCATGTGCTTCTGTTATCCTTGTTTTCACATAGTACTAGCATACGCTAAAATAGATGGTAATATTTCTACAGTAAACTGGCTACATGCATGCTGACTCCGGATACCCTAAATCGAGGGTAGCTCTCTTCACCCTGGCTATGAACTGCTGACAGCTTCCAGATCAACCTCTCCGTGCATATCAGGCTATTGGGAACCCCTGTGTTCACTGTTTTATCAACCTTCCTCAACAGGTGCCTAGATGGACCTGAAGATAAGTTAAGTTCTGCTAGGTTCATTCCAACCTTCCGGATAACGTGTATTGGCCAGTGCCAGTGTGTTTTAGTGCGACTTGGGATGGGCTATTAGAATTGTAAGGGTAGGTAATATAATCATAAAACTTTTTTATAAATTCAGTTACGTACTGAAATATTTTTAATGCCTTAATCCGATAAATTCAGGATTGATTACTCATTATAGAGTGGGCAATTAAACTTACAATTCTGCACTTGCACAATTACAAGCAATTGATACTTTTACTCACTATGGAATGACAACAATTTTAATGAATGGTTCAATTTTTTAATAACTAAAATTAAATATAATAATTACGAACAGTTATTAACAATCATTTGGCATGCATGAAAAATCCTATTTTATAACTCAAATTATAGAATATCTTAATCCAATAAATGTTTTTTAATAGCGTGTAAGATATTTATAAATACTAATTGTGTACTGCTATTTATAATTAACTCATTTAAAACATTTTTCTTTTCATCATTTTTTTTATAATCATAAAAATTTTTTATTAATTCAGTTACGTACTGAAATATTTTTAATGCCTTAATCCGATAAATTCAGGATTGATTACTCTTATTGAGTGGGCAATTAGGCTTACAGTTCTGAACTTGCATAGATACAAATAATTGAAACTTTTACTCACTATGGAATGACAACAATTTTAATGAATGGTTCAATTTTTTAATAACTAAAATTAAATATAATAATTACGAACAGTTATTAACAATCATTTGGCATGCGTGAAAAATCCTATTTTATAACTCAAATTATAGAATATCTTAATCCAATAAATGTTTTTTAATAGCGTGTAAGATATTTATAAATACTAATTGTGTACTGCTATTTATAATTAACTCATTTAAAACATTTTTCTTTTCATCATTTTTTTTATAATCATAAAAATTTTTTATTAATTCAGTTACGTACTGAAATCTTTTTAATGCCTTAATCCGATAAATTCAGGATTGATTACTCATTATAGAGTGGGCAATTAAACTTACATTTCTGCACTTGCACAAATACAAGCAATTGATACTTTTACTCACTGTGGAGTACCAACAATTTTAATGAATTGTTCAATTTTTTAATAACTAAAATTAAATATAATAATTACTAACAGTTATTAGGAATCCTTGCACATGTTCAGAAAAGCACATATGATTAGTCTCTTTGACTAGGAACGGGCAGTGTTACCAGATAGAGGTATTTTTTCTTTGTTGCACTCACACAGTATGACCTCATTTACATTAGAAAATAGAGGACGGAAAACCTTAAATGGTAACCCTGGGAACGGGCCCAAGAAACCAGGATGAGCACCATCATTAGCACACTGAGTAGCCCAGGAGTTGAAGGGTAGTATATCGTCGGCTGAGTGGAAGCAGGGTTGCCAGATGGCGATTTTTTTTCCTTGTTGCTCTTGCTTAATAAACATCTATATACGTAAGACAGAAAAGGAAAAAAAATCGCCAACTGGTCACTCTGAGTGGAAGAACAGTCTATCTCGGAACTTGCTTGGAAAACGCCCTATCTCACGATTTGCTTGGAAAACGCCCTATCTCGGAACTTGCTTGAAAAACGCCCTATCTCGAAACTCGCTTGGAAAACGCCCTATCTCGCGATCCTCTTGGAAAACGCCCTATCTCGCGCCTCGGTTGATGAACGCCCTATCCCAAATGAAATTTTTCGCTTTCAAATTTTGTAGTGTCACCACTGCGCAACTTAAAAATTCTAAGCTTGAAAATCTCATCCGTTCTCTCAACTTTTTTTTTTAACCTTTATTAACTTAAAACATTATTTAAATTGCACAGAGGTCGACTGATATAATAAGTACTCGAAACATCGCCCTGATAGACAGATAAAGTCAGAGAAGTCTCTCTTTCTCTCAGGAGTCCGATGACGTCTAAACAATTTTTTTCCGAATTTTAAACACTTTTCTAATTAATTTATTTTAATAAGAAAGTCCGTATTTTTAAGTTGCGCAGTGCAGGTGCCACTACAAAATTTGAAAGCGATTAATTTCATTTGAGATAGGGCGTTCTTCAACCGAGGCGCGAGATAGGGCTTTTTCCAAGCGAGTTCCGAGATAGGGCGTTTTTCAAGCAACCGAGATAGGACGTTTTCCAAGCAAGTTCCGACATAGGGCGTTTTCCAAGCAAGTTCCGAGATAGACTGTTCTTCCACTCAGCCGACGATATCTTCTAGGAGCTGCACCACGTCCAAGTTTGAGGAACAGCAACACGTACTCAGATTGACTCCGATGATTGTTGACGCCCAGTGCAGGGTATTCTGCGAATATATTAAAAAATCAGACAAAGCAAACTACTAAATAATGATATTCTGGGAAACAGGAAGAAAGGACGCATAATAAGGTATATAATTGCCTGTTGATATCAATTGAGAGGTTAGGGGAACACCAACCTTCTCACCTGTAATATAACTATATAAATAACGAAGTGCTCCTACGGCTAAGCAACTTACCTGTAAATAAAACCCGGAACTCCACGTTAATCCTATAGCGAGCCGGTGTTGAATAAAGTGCACCATGTCATCAGCAATACAATGAAGAACCCATTCACAGATCGGCAAGAAGCGCGAACGTACGCGTATACCGATAAACGACCGTACGGGCGTACGTCGTCCGCGCGCATCATGTCGATTCCAACGCAATGCGCATGCGCGCTCGGACTAGACGGGTCGTATCTCGACGGAGATGAGACCTACGTCGACTTCGTTCAGAAATGTTTTAACGTTATAGATATTATTAGTCTATAACGGTAATATTTGTCTATTCCAAATCTTATAAACGTAGCAGAGATATTTTTAATTTTACTAGTATGACGTGACACACGCGAATTGAACAGCAAATGCAGGATCGTGGTGCGTGTACACAGGCGATCGACGGAGCTCACGCACCACGAAGTCCCCGCATTCCAACTAATAATAGACATTCAGTATTCTGGTTTTTCCCTTCGGACTAAAATGCGCCTGTTAATTAATTTGCATAAATGTTTAACTGAATCAGAAAATATGACGACATTGAATCCGGAAAGATTTTTTTTTTTTAATAATCATATGGGTTGAAGCGAGCGGTAAAAATGACTTCGTGGTGCGTGTACGCAGGCGATCGACGGAGCGCACGCACCACGAAGTCCCCACATTCCAACTAATAATAGACATTCAGTATTCTGGTTATTCCCTACGTACTAATATGCGCCTGTTAATTAATTTGCATAAATGTTTAACTAAATCAGAAAATAAGACGACATTGAATCCGGAAAGATTTTTTTTTTTTATAATAATCATACGGGTTGAAGCGAGCGGTAAATATGACTTCGTGGTGCGTGCACGCAGGCGATCGACGAAGCGCACGCACCACGAAGTCCCCACATTCCAACTAATAATAGACATTCAGTATTCTGGTTATTCCCTTCGCACAAATATGCGCCTATTAATTAATTTGCATAAATTTTTAAGTGAATCAGAAAATAAGAAGACATTGAATCCGGAAAGATTTTTTTTTTATAATAATCATACGGGTGGAAGCGAGCGGTAAATATGACTTCGTGGTGCGTGCACGCAGGCGATCGACGGAGCGCACGCACCACGAATTCCCCACATTCCAACTAATAATAGACATTTAGTATTCTGGTTATTCCCTTCGCACTAATATGCGCCTATTAATTAATTTGCATAAATGTTTAAGTGAATCAGAAAATAAGACGACATTGAATCCGGAAAGATTTTTTTTTTATAATAATCATACGGGTGGAAGCGAGCGGTAAATATGACTTCGTGGTGCGTGCACGCAGGCGATCGACGGAGCGCACGCACCACGAATTCCCCACATTCCAACTAATAATAGACATTCAGTATTCTGGTTATTCCCTTCGTACTATTATGCGCCTGTTAATTAATTTGCATAAATGTTTAAATGAATCAGAAAATAAGACGACATTGAATCCGGAAAGATTTTTTTTTTTATAAAAATCATACGGGTGGAAGCGAGCGGTAAATATGACTTCATGGTGCGTGCACGCAGGCGATCGACGGAGCGCACGCACCACGAAGTCCCCACATTCCAACTAATAATAGACATTCAGTATTCTATGTATACCCTTCATACTAATATACGCCTGTTATTTATTCGCATTAATGTTTAACTAAATCAGAAAATAAGACGACATTGAATGCGGAAAGATTTTTTTTTTATAATAATCAAACGGGTTGAATCGAGCGGTAAATATGACTTCGTGGTGCGTGCACGCAGGCGAACGACGGAGCGCACGCACCACGAAGTACCCACATTCCAACTAATAATAGACATTCAGTATTGTGTATATTCCCCTCATACTAATATGCGCCTGTTAATTAATTCGCATTAATGTTTAACTGAATCAGAAAATAAGACGCCATTGAATGCGGAAAGATTTTTTTTTATAATAATCAAACGGGTTGAATCGAGCGGTAAATATGACTTCGTGGTGCGTGTACGCAGGCGATCGACGGAGCGCACGCACCACGAAGTCCCCACATTCCAACTAATAATAGACATTCAGTATTCTGGTTATTCCCTTCGTCACTAATATGCGCCTAGTTAATTAATTTGCATAAATGTTTAACTGAATCAGAAAATAAGACGACATTGAATCCGGAAAGATTTTTTTTTTTATAATAATCATACGGGTTGAAGCGAGCGGTAAATATGACTTCATGGTGCGTGCACGCAGGCGATCGACGGAGCGCACGCACCACGAAGTCCCCACATTCCAACTAATAATAGACATTCAGTATTCTAGGTATATCCCTTCGTACTAACATAGCGCCTGTTATTATTTGCATAAATGTTTAACTAAATCAGAAAATAAGACGACATTGAATGCGGAAAGATTTTTTTTTTATAATAATCAAACGGGTTGAATCGAGCGGTAAATATGACTTCAGTGGTGCGTGCACGCAGGCGAACGACGGAGCGCACGCACCACGAAGTACCCACATTCCAACTAATAATAGACATTCAGTATTGTGTATATTCCCCTCATACTAATATGCGCCTGTTAATTAATTCGCATTAATGTTTAACTGAATCAGAAAATAAGACGCCATTGAATGCGGAAAGATTTTTTTTTTATAATAATCAAACGGGTTGAATCGAGCGGTAAAAATGACTTCGTGGTGCGTGTACGCAGGCGATCGACGGAGCGCACGCACCACGAAGTCCCCACATTCCAACTAATAATAGACATTTAGTATTCTGGTTATTCCCTTCTCACTAATATGCGCCTATTAATTAATTTGCATAAATGTTTAACTAAATCAGAAAATAAGACGACATTGAATCCGGAAAGATTTTTTTTTTTATAATAATCATACGGGTTGAAGCGAGCGGTAAATATGACTTCGTGGTGCGTGCACGCAGGCGATCGACGGAGCGCACGCACCACGAAGTCCCCACATTCCAACTAATAATAGACATTCAGTATTCTGGTTATTCCCTTCGTACTAACATGCGCCTGTTTATTAATTTGCATAAATGTTTAACTAAATCAGAAAATAAGACGACATTGAATGCGGAAAGATTTTTTTTTTATAATAATCAAACGGGTTGAATCGAGCGGTAAATATGACTTCATGGTGCGTGCACGCAGGCGATCGACGGAACGCACGCACCACGAAGTCCCCATATTCCAACTAATAATAGACATTCAGTATTCTATATATACTCGTCATACTAATATGCGCCTGTTATTTATTCGCATAAATGTTTAAATGAATGAGAAAATGAGACGACATTGAATCCGGAAAGATTTTTTTTTTTTATAATAATCATACGGGTGGAAGCGAGCGGTAAATATGACTTCGTGGTGCGTGCACGCAGGCGATCGACGGAGCGCACGCACCACGAAGTCCCCACATTCCAACTAATAATAGACATTCAGTATTCTGGTTATTCCCTTCGTACTAACATGCGCCTGTTTATTAATTTGCATTAATGTTTAACTAAATCAGAAAATAAGACGACATTGAATCCGGAAAGATTTTTTTTTTATAATAATCATACGGGTTGAAGCGAGCGGTAAATATGACTTCGTGGTGCGTGCACGCAGGCGATCGACGGAGCGCACGCACCACGAAGTCCCCACATTCCAACTAATAATAGACATTCAGTAATCTGTATATTCCCTTCATACTAATATGCGCCTGTTAATTAATTTGCATTAATGTTTAACTAAATCAGAAAATAAGACGACATTGAATCCGGAAAGATTTTTTTTTTATAATAATCATACGGGTTGAAGCGATCGGTAAATATGACTTCGTGGTGCGTGCACGCAGGCGATCGACGGAGCGCACGCACCACGAAGTACCCACATTCCAACTAATAATAGACATTCAGTATTCTGTATAATCCCTTCATACTAATATGCGCCTGTTAATTAATTCGCATTAATGTTTAACTGCATCAGAAAATAAGACGACATTGAATCCGGAAAGATTTTTTTTCTTATAAAAATCATACGGGTGGAAGCGTGCGGTAAATATGACTTCATGGTGCGTGCACGCAGGCGATCGACGGAGCGCACGCACCACGAAGTCCCCACATTCCAACTAATAATAGACATTCAGTATTCTGGTTATTCCCTTCGTACTAACATGCGCCTGTTTATTAATTTGCATAAATGTTTAACTTTAACAGAAAATAAGACGACATTGAATCCGGAAAGATTTATTTTTTATAATAATCAAACCGGTTGAATCGAGCGGTAAATATGACTTCGTGGTGCGTGCACGCAGGCGATCGACGAAGCGCACGCACCACGAAGTCCCCACATTCCAACTAATAATAAACATTCAGTATTCTGGTTATTCCCTTCGTACTAATATGCGCCTGTTAATTAATTCGCATTAATGTTTAACTGCATCAGAAAATAAGACGACATTGAATCCGGAAAGATTTTTTTTCTTATAAAAATCATACGGGTGGAAGCGAGCGGTAAATATGACTTCATGGTGCGTGCACGCAGGCGATCGACGGAGCGCACGCACCACGAAGTCCCCACATTCCAACTAATAATAGACATTCAGTATTCTATATATACCCTTCATACTAATATTCGCCTGTTATTTATTCGCATTAATGTTTAACTAAATCAGAAAATAAGACGACATTGAATGCGGAAAGATTTTTTTTTTATAATAATCAAACGGGTTGAATCGAGCGGTAAATATGACTTCGTGGTGCGTGCACGCAGGCGATCGACGAAGCGCACGCACCACGAAGATCCCACATTCCAACTAATAATAAACATTCAGTTTTCTGGTTATTCCCTTCGTACTAATATGCGCCTGTCGCACGCACCACGAAGATCCCACATTCCAACTAATAATAAACATTCAGTTTTCTGGTTATTCCCTTCGTACTAATATGCGCCTGTTAATTAATTTGCATAAATGTTTAACTTTATCAGAAAATAAGACGACATTGAATCCGGAAAGATTTTTTTTTTTATAAAAATCATACGGGTGGAAGCGAGCGGTAAATATGACTTCATGGTGCGTGCACGCATGCTATCGATGGAGCGCACGCACCACGAAGTCCCCACATTCCAACTAATAATAGACATTCAGTATTCTATATATACTCGTCATACTAATATGCGCCTGTTATTTATTCGCATAAATGTTTAAATGAATGAGAAAATAAGACGACATTGAATCCGGAAAGATTTTTTTTCTTATAAAAATCATACGGGTGGAAGCGAGCGGTAAATATGACTTCGTGTTGCGTGCACGCAGGCGATCGACGAAGCGCACGCACCACGAAGTCCCCACATTCCAACTAATAATAAACATTCAGTATTCTGGTTATTCCCTTCGTACTAATATGCGCCTGTTAATTAATTTGCATGAATGTTTAACTGAATCAGAAAATAAGACGACATTGAATCCGGAAAGTTTTTTTTTTTTATAATAATCATACGGGTGGAAGCGAGCGGTAAATATGACTTCGTGGTGCGTGCACGCAGGCGATCGACGGAGCGCACGCATCACGAAGTCCCCACATTCCAACTAATAATAGACATTCAGTATTCTGGTTATTCCCTTCGTACTAACATGCGCCTGTTTATTAATTTGCATAAATGTTTAACTAAATCAGAAAATAAGACGACATTGAATCCGGAAAGATTTTTTTTTTTATAATAATCATACGGGTTGAAGCGAGCGGTAAATATGACTTCGTGGTGCGTGCACGCAGGCGATCGACGGAGCGCACGCACCACGAATCCCCACATTCCAACTAATAATAGACATTCAGTATTCTGTATATTCCCTTCATACTAATATGCGCCTGTTAATTAATTTGCATTAATGTTTAACTAAATCAGAAAATAAGACGACATTGAATCCGGAAAGATTTTTTTTTTATAATAATCATACGGGTTGAAGCGAGCGGTAAATATGACTTCGTGGTGCGTGCACGCAGGCGATCGACGGAGCGCACGCACCACGAAGTACCCACATTCCAACTAATAATAGACATTCAGTATTCTGTATATTCCCTTCATACTAATATGCGCCTGTTAACTAATTCGCATTAATGTTTAACTGCATCAGAAAATAAGACGACATTGAATCCGGAAAGATTTTTTTTCTTATAAAAATCATACGGGTGGAAGCGAGCGGTAAATATGACTTCATGGTGCGTGCACGCAGGTGATCGACGGAGCGCACGCACCACGAAGTCCCCACATTCCAACTAATAATAGACATTCAGTATTCTATATATACCCTTCATACTAATATGCGCCTGTTATTTATTCGCATTAATGTTTAACTAAATCAGAAAATAAGACGACATTGAATGCGGAAAGATTTTTTTTTTATAATAATCAAACGGGTTGAATCGAGCGGTAAATATGACTTCGTGGTGCGTGCACGCAGGCGATCGACGAAGCGCACGCACCACGAAGTCCCCACATTCCAACTAATAATAAACATTCAGTATTCTGGTTATTCCGTTCGTACTAATATGCGCCTGTTATTTAATTTGCATAAATGTTTAACTTTATCAGAAAATAAGACGACGTTGATTCCGGAAAGATTTTTTTTTTTATAAAAATCATACGGGTTGAATCAAGCGGTAAATATGACTTCGTGGTGCGTGCACGCAGGCGATCGTCGGAGCGCACGCACCACGAAGTCCCCACATTCCATCTAATAACAGACATTCAGTATTCTGGTTATTCCCTTCGTATTAACATGCGCCTGTTAATTAATTTGCATAAATGTTTAACTTTAACAGAAAATAAGACGACATTGAATCCGGAAAGATTTTTTTTTTTATAATAATTATACGGGTGGAAGCGAGCGGTAAATATGACTTCGTGGTGCGTGCACGCAGGCGATCGACGGAGCGCACGCACCACGAAGTACCCACATTCCAACTAATAATAGACATTCAGTATTCTGTATATTCCCTTCATACTAATATGCGCCTGTTAATTAATTCGCATTAATGTTTAACTGCATCAGAAAATAAGACGACATTGAATCTGGAAAGATTTTTTTTTTATAATAATCATACGGGTTGAAGCGAGCGGTAAATATGACTTCGTGGTGCGTGCACGCAGGCGATCGACGAAGCGCACGCACCACGAAGTCCCCACATTCCAACTAATAATAAACATTTAGTATTCTGTATATTCCCTTCATACTAATATGCGCCTGTTAATTAATTTGCATTAATGTTTAACTAAATCAGAAAATAAGACGACATTGAATCCGGAAAGATTTTTTTTTTATAATAATCATACGGGTTGAAGCGAGCGGTAAATATGACTTCGTGGTGCGTGCACGCAGGCGATCGACGGAGCGCACGCACCACGAAGTACCCACATTCCAACTAATAATAGACATTCAGTATTCTGTATATTCCCTTCATACTAATATGCGCCTGTTATTTATTCACATTAATGTTTAACTAAATCAGAAAATAAGACGATATTGAATGCGGAAAGATTTTTTTTTTATAATAATCAAACGGGTTGAATCGAGCGGCAAATATGACTTCGTGGTGCGTGCACGCAGGCGATCGACGAAGCGCACGCACCACGAAGTCCCCACATTCCAACTAATAATAGACTTTCAGTATTCAGGTTATTCCCTTCGTACTAACATGCGCCTGTTAATTAATTTGCATAAATGTTTAACTTTATCAGAATATAAGACGACATTGAATGTGGAAAGATTTTTTTTTTATAATAATCAAACGGGTTGAATCGAGCGGTAAATATGACTTCGTGGTGCGTGCACGCAGGCGATCGACGAAGCGCACGCACCACGAAGTCCCCACATTCCAACTAATAATAGACATTCAGTATTCTGTATATTCCCTTCATACTAATATGCGCCTGTTATTTATTCACATTAATGTTTAACTAAATCAGAAAATAAGACGACATTGAATGCGGAAAGATTTTTTTTTTATAATAATCAAACGGGTTGAATCGAGCGGTAAATATGACTTCGTGGTGCGTGCACGCAGGCGATCGACGAAGCGCACGCACCACGTAGTCCCCACATTCCAACTAATAATAGACATTCAGTATTCAGGTTATTCCCTTCGTACTAACATGCGCCTGTTAATTAATTTGCATAAATGTTTAACTTTATCAGAATATAAGACGACATTGAATGCGGAAAGATTTTTTTTTTATAATAATCATACGGGTTGAATCAAGCGGTAAATATGACTTCGTGGTGCGTGCACGCAGGCGATCGTCGGAGCGCACGCACCACGAAGTCCCCACATTCCATCTAATAACAGACATTCAGTATTCTGGTTATTCCCTTCGTATTAACATGCGCCTGTTAATTAATTTGCATAAATGTTTATCTTAATCAGAAAATAAGACAACGTAGAATGCGAAAAAAAATTTTTTATAACAATCAGACGGGTTGAAACGAGCGGTAAAAATGACTTCGTGGTGCGTGTACGCAGGCGATTGACGGAGCGCACGCACCACGATGTCCCCACATTCCAACTAATAATAGACATTCAGTATTCTGTATATTCCCTTCATACTAATATGCGCCTGTTAATTAATTCGCATTAATGTTTAACTAAATCAGAAAATAAGACGACATTGAATCTGGAAAGATTTTTTTTTTATAATAATCATACGGGTTGAAGCGAGCGGTAAATATGACTTCGTGGTGCGTGCACGCAGGCGATCGACGAAGCGCACGCACCACGAAGTCCCCACATTCCAACTAATAATAAACATTCAGTATTCTGGTTATTCCCTTCGTACTAATATGCGCCTGTTAATTAATTTGCATAAATGTTTAACTGAATCAGAAAATAAGACGACATTGAATCCGGAAAGATTTTTTTTTTTATAATAATCATACGGGTGGAAGCGAGCGGTAAATATGACTTCGTGGTGCGTGCACGCAGGCGATCGACGGAGCGCACGCACCACGAAGTCCCCACATTCCAACTAATAATAGACATTCAGTATTCTGTATATTCCCTTCATACTAATATGCGCCTGTTAATTAATTCGCATTAATGTTTAACTGCATCAGAAAATAAGACGACATTGAATGCGGAAAGATTTTTTTTTTATAATAATCATACGGGTTAAAGCGAGCGGTAAATATGACTTCGTGGTGCGTGCACGCAGGCGATCGACGAAGCGCACGCACCACGAAGTCCCCACATTCCAACTAATAATAAACATTCAGTATTCTGGTTATTCCCTTCGTACTAATATGCGCCTGTTAATTAATTTGCATAAATGTTTAACTGAATCAGAAAATAAGACGACATTGAATCCGGAAAGATTTTTTTTTTTATAATAATCATACGGGTGGAAGCGAGCGGTAAATATGACTTCGTGGTGCGTGCACGCAGGCGATCGACGGAGCGCACGCACCACGAAGTCCCCACATTCCAACTTATAATAGACATTCAGTATTCTATATATACCCTTCATACTAATATGCGCCTGTTATTTATTCGCATTAATGTTTAACTAAATCAGAAAATAAGACGACATTGAATGCGGAAAGATTTTTTTTTTATAATAATCAAACGGGTTGAATCGAGCGGTAAATATGACTTCATGGTGCGTGCACGCAGGCGATCGACGAAGCGCACGCACCACGAAGTCCCCACAGTCCAACTAATAATAAACATTCAGTATTCTGGTTATTCCCTTCGTACTAATATGCGCCTGTTAATTAATTTGCATAAATGTTTAACTTTATCAGAAAATAAGACGACATTGAATCCGGAAAGATTTTTTTTTTTATAAAAATCATACGGGTGGAAGCGAGCGGTAAATATGACTTCATGGTGCGTGCACGCATGCTATCGACGGAGCGCACGTACCACGAAGTCCCCACATTCCAACTAATAATAGACATTCAGTATTCTGTATATTCCCTTCATACTAATATGCGCCTGTTATTTATTCACATTAATGTTTAACTAAATCAGAAAATAAGACGACATTGAATGCGGAAAGATTTTTTTTTTATAATAATCAAACGGGTTGAATCGAGCGGCAAATATGACTTCGTGGTGCGTGCACGCAGGCGATCGACGAAGCGCACGCACCACGAAGTCCCCACATTCCAACTAATAATAGACTTTCAGTATTCAGGTTATTCCCTTCGTACTAACATGCGCCTGTTAATTAATTTGCATAAATGTTTAACTTTATCAGAATATAAGACGACATTGAATGTGGAAAGATTTTTTTTTTATAATAATCATACGGGTTGAATCAAGCGGTAAATATGACTTCGTGGTGCGTGCACACAGGCGATCGTCGGAGCGCACGCACAACGAAGTCCCCACATTCCATCTAATAACAGACATTCAGTATTCTGGTTATTCCCTTCGTACTAACATGCGCCTGTTAATTAATTTGCATAAATGTTTATCTTAATCAGAAAATAAGACAACGTAGAATGCGAAAAAAAATTTTTTATAACAATCAGACGGGTTGAAACGAGCGGTAAAAATGACTTCGTGGTGCGTGTACGCAGGCGATTGACGGAGCGCACGCACCACGATGTCCCCACATTCCAACTAATAATAGACATTCAGTATTCTGTATATTCCCTTCATACTAATATGCGCCTGTTAATTAATTCGCATTAATGTTTAACTAAATCAGAAAATAAGACGACATTGAATCTGGAAAGATTTTTTTTTTATAATAATCATACGGGTTGAAGTGAGCGGTAAAAATGACTTCGTGGTGCGTGCACGCAGGCGATCGACGGAGCGCACGCACCACGAAGAACCCACATTCCAACTAATAATAGACATTCAGTATTCTGTATAATCCCCTCATACTAATATGCGCCTGTTAATTAATTCGCATAAATGTTTAACTGAATCAGAAAATAAGACGACATTGAATGCGGAAAGATTTTTTTTTTATAATAATCATACGGGTGGAAGCGAGCGGTAAATATGACTTCGTAATGCGTGCACGCAGGCGATCGACGGAGCGCACGCACCACGAAGTCCCCACATTCCAACTAATAATAGACATTCAGTATTCTGGTTATTCCCTTCGTACTAACATGCGCCTGTTTATTAATTTGCATAAATGTTTAACTTTAACAGAAAATAAGACGACATTGAATCCGGAAAGATTTTTTTTTTATAATAATTATACGGGTGGAAGCGAGCGGTAAATATGACTTCGTGGTGCGTGCACGCAGGCGATGGACGGAGCGCACGCACCTCGAAGTCCCCACGTTCCAACTAATAATAGACATTGAGTATTCTGGTTATTCCCTTCGTACTAACATGCGCCTGTTTATTAATTCGCATAAATGTTTAACTGAATCAGAAAATAAGACGACATTGAATGCGGAAAGATTTTTTTTTATAATAATCATACGGGTGGAAGCAAGCGGTAAATATGACTTCGTGGTGCGTGCACGCAGGCGATCGACGGAGCGCACGCACCACGAAGTCCCCATATTCCAACTAATAATAGACATTCAGTATTCTGGTTATTCCCTTCGTACTAACATGCGCCTGTTTATTAATTTGCATAAATGTTTAACTTTAACAGAAAATAAGACGACATTGAATCCGGAAAGATTTTTTTTTTTATAATAATTATACGGGTGGAAGCGAGCGGTAAATATGACTTCGTGGTGCGTGCACGCAGGCGATGGACGGAGCGCACGCACCTCGAAGTCCCCACGTTCCAACTAATAATAGACATTCAGTATTCTGGTTATTCCCTTCGTACTAACATGCGCCTGTTTATTAATTTGCATAAATGTTTAACTAAATCAGAAAATAAGACGACAATAAATGCGGAAAGATTTTTTTTTATAATAATCAAACGGGTTGAATTGAGCGGTAAATATGACTTCGTGGGGCGTGCACGCGGGCGATCGACGGAGCGCACGCACCTCGAAGTCCCCACATTCCAACAAATAATAGACATTCAGTATTCAGGTCATTCTCTTCGTACTAACATGCGCCTGTTAATTAATTTGCATAAATGTTTAACTTTATCAGAATATAAGACGACATTGAATGCGGAAAGATTTTTTTTTTTATAATAATCATACGGGTTGAATTGAGCGGTAAATATGACTTCGTGGTGCGTGCACGCAGGCGATCGACGAAGCGCACGCACCACGAAGTCCCCACATTCCAACTAATAATAGACATTCAGTATTCTGGTTATTCCCTTCGTACTAATATGCGCCTGTTATTTATTCGCATTAATGTTTAACTAAATCAGAAAATAAGACGACATTGAATGCGGAAAGATTTTTTTTTTATAATAATCAAACGGGTTGAATCGAGCGGTAAATATGAATTCGTGGTGCGTACACGCAGGCGATCGACGAAGCGCACGCACCACGAAGTCCCCACATTCCAACTAATAATAGACCTTCAGAATTCAGTTTATTCCCTTCGTACTAACATGCGCCTGTTAATTAATTTGCATAAATGTTTAACTTTACCAGAATATAAGACGACATTGAATGCGGAAATATTTTTTTTTTATAATAATCATACGGGTTGAATCAAGCTGTAAATATGACTTCGTGGTGCGTGCACGCAGGCGATCGACGGAGCGCACGCACCACGAAGTCCCCACATTCCAACTAATAACAGACATTCAGTATTCTGGTTATTCCCTTCGTACTAACATGCGCCTTTCAATTAATTTGCATAAATGTTTATATTAATCAGAAAATAAGACAACATAGAATGCGAAAAAAAATTTTTTATAACAATCAAACGGGTTGAAGCGAGCGGTAAAAATGACATCGTGGTGCGTGTACGCAGGCGATTGACGGAGCGCAGGCACCACGAAGTCCCCACTTTCCAACTAATAATAGACATTCAGTATTCTGGTTATTCCCTTCGTACTAACATGCGCCTGTTTATTAATTTGCATAAATGTTTAACTTTAACAGAAAATAAGACGAAATTGAATCCGGAAAGATTTTTTTTTTATAATAATCATACGGGTGGAAGCGAGCGGTAAATATGACTTCGTGGTGCGTGCACGCAGGCGATGGACGGAGCGCACGCACCTCGAAGTCCCCACGTTCCAACTAATAATAGACATTCAGTATTCTGGTTATTCCCTTGGTACTAACATGCGCCTGTTTATTAATTTGCATAACTGTTTAACTTTATCAGAAAATAAGACGACATTGAATGCGGAAAGATTTTTTTTTTAAAAATCAAACGGGTTGCATTGAACGGTAAATATGACTTCGTGGGGCGTGCACGCGGGCGATCGACGGAGCGCACGCACCTCGAAGTCCCCACATTCCAACTAATAATAGACATTCAGTATTCAGGTTATTCTCTTCGTACTAACATGCGCCTGTTATTTATTCGCATTAATGTTTATCTAAATCAGAAAATAAGACGTCATTGAATGCGGAAAGATTTTTTTTTTATAATAATCAAACGGGTTGAATCGAGCGGTAAATATGACTTCGTGGTGCGTACACGCAGGCGATCGACGAAGCGCACGCACCACGAAGTCCCCACATTCCAACTAATAATAGACATTCAGAATTCAGTTTATTCCCTTCGTACTAACATGCGCCTGTTAATTAATTTGCATAAATGTTTAACTTTATCAGAATATAAGACGACATTGAATGCGGAAATATTTTTTTTTTATAATAATCATACGGGTTGAATCAAGCTGTAAATATGACTTCGTGGTGCGTGCACGCAGGCGATCGACGGAGCGCACGCACCACGAAGTCCCCACATTCCAACTAATAACAGACATTCAGTATTCTGGTTATTGCCTTCGTACTAACATGCGCCTTTCAATTACTTTGCATAAATGTTTATCTTAATCAGAAAATAAGACAACATAGAATGCGAAAGAAAATTTTTTATAACAATCAAACGGGTTGAAGCGAGCGGTAAAAATGACTTCGTGGTGCGTGCACGCAGGCGAACGACGGAGCGCACGCACCACGAAGTACCCACATTCCAACTAATAATAGACATTCAGTATTCTGGTTATTCCCTTCGTACTAATATGCGCCTGTTAAGTAATTTGCATAAATGTTTAACTTTATCAGAAAATAAGACGACATTGAATGCGGAAAGATTTTTTTTTTATAATAATCAAACGGGTTGAATCGAGCGGTAAATATGACTTCATGGTGCGTGCACGCAGGCGAACGACGGAGCGCACGCACCACGAAGTACCCACATTCCAACTAATAATAGACATTCAGTATTGTGTATATTCCCCTCATACTAATATGCGCCTGTTAATTAATTCGCATTAATGTTTAACTGAATCAGAAAATAAGACGCCATTGAATGCGGAAAAAAATTTTTTATAACAATCAAACGGGTTGAAACGAGCGGTAAAAATGACTTCGTGGTGCGTGTACGCAGTCGATTGACGGAGCGCAGGCACCACGAAGTCCCCACATTCCAACTAATAATAGACATTCAGTATTCTGGTTATTCCCTTCGCACTAATATGCGCCTATTAATTAATTTGCATACATGTTTAACTGAATCAGAAAATAAGACGACATTGAATCCTGAAAGATTTTTTTTTTTATAATAATCATACGGGTGGAAGCGAGCGGTAAATATGACTTCGTGGTGCGTGCACGCAGGCGATGGACGGAGCGCACGCACCACGAAGTCCCCACGTTCCAACTAATAATAGACATTCAGTTTTCTGGTTATTCCCTTCGTACTAACATGCGCCTGTTTATTAATTTGCATAAATGTTTAACTTTATCAGAAAATAAGACGACATTGAATGCGGAAAGATTTTTTTTTTAATATTCAAACGGGTTGCATTGAGCGGTAAATATGACTTCGTGGGGCGTGCACGCGGGCGATCGACGGAGCGCACGCACCTCGAAGTCCCCACATTCCAACTAATAATAGACATTCAGTATTCTGTATATTCCCTTCATACTAATATGCGCCTGTTAATTAATTCGCATTAATGTTTAACTAAATCAGAAAATAAGACGACATTGAATCCGGAAAGATTTTTTTTTTTATAATAATCATACGGGTGGAAGCGAGCGGTAAATATGACTTCGTGGTGCGTGTACGCAGGCGATGGACGGAGCGCACGCACCACGAAGTCCCCACATTCCAACTAATAATAGACATTCAGTATTCTGGTTATTCCCTTCGTACTAACATGCGCCTGTTTATTAATTTGCATAAATGTTTAACTTTATCAGAATATAAGACGACATTGAATGCGGAAATATTTTTTTTTATAATAATCATACGGGTTGAATCAAGCTGTAAATATGACTTCGTGGTGCGTGCACGCAGGCGATCGACGGAGCGCACGCACCACGAAGTCCCCACATCATAACTAATAACAGACATTCAGTATTCTGGTTATTCCCTTCGTACTAACATGCGCCTTTCAATTAATTTGCATAAATGTTTATCTTAATCAGAAAATAAGACAACATAGAATGCGAAAAAAAATTTTTTATAACAATCAAACGGGTTGATGCGAGCGGTAAAAATGACTTCGTGGTGCGTGCACGCGGGCGATCGACGGAGCGCACGCACCACGAAGTCCCCACATTCCAACTAATAACTGACATTCAGTATTCTGGTTATTCCCTTCGTACTAACATGCGCCTGTTAATTAATTTGCATAAATGTTTATCTTAATCAGAAAAATAAGACAACATAGAATGCGAAAAAAAATTTTTTATAACACTCAAACGGGTTGAAACGAGCGGTAAAAATGACTTCGTGGTGCGTGTACGCAGGCGATTGACGGAGCGCAGGCACCACCGAAGTCCCCACATTCCAACTAATAAGAGACATTCAGTATTCTGGTTATTCCCTTCGTACTAATATGCGCCTGTTAATTAATTTGCATAAATGTTTAACTTAATCAGAAAATAAGACGACATTGAATGCCGGAAAGATTTTTTTTTTTATAATAATCATACGGGTTGAAGCGAGCGGTAAATATGACTTCGTGGTGCGTGCACGCAGGCGATGACGGAGCGCACGCACCACGAAGTCCCCACATTCCAACTAATAATAGACATTCAGTATTCTGGTTATTCCCTTCGTACTAATATGCGCCTGTTATTAATTTCGCATTAAATGTTTAACTTAATCAGAAAATAAGACGACATTGAATGCGGAAAGATTTTTTTTTATAATAATCAAACGGGTTGAATCGAGCGGTAAATATGACTTCGTGGTGCGTGCACGCAGGCGATCGACGGAGCGCACGCACCACGAAGTCCCCACATTCCAACTAATATAGACATTCAGTATTGCTGTATATTCCCTCATACTAATATGCGCCTGTTAATTAATTCGCATTAATGTTTAACTGAATCAGAAATAAGACGCCATTGAATGCGGAAAGATTTTTTTTTATAATAATCATAACGGGTTGAATCGAGCGGTAAAAATGACTTCGTGGTGCGTGTACGCAGGCGATCGACGGAGCGCACGCACCACGAAGTCCCCACATTCCAACTAATAATAGACATTCAGTATTCTGGTTATTCCCTTCGTCACTAATATGCGCCTATTAATTAATTTGCATAAATGTTTAACTTAATCAGAAAATAAGACGACATTGAATCCGGAAAGATTTTTTTTTTTATAATAATCATACGGGTTGAAGCGAGCGGTAAATATGACTTCGTGGTGCGTGCACGCAGGCGATGGACGGAGCGCACGCACCACGAAGTCCCCACAGTTCCAACTAATAATAGACATTCAGTATTCTGGTTATTCCCTTCGTACTAACATGCGCCTGTTATTAATTTGCATAAATGTTTAACTTAATCAGAAAATAAGACGACATTGAATGCGGAAAGATTTTTTTTTTATAATATCAAACGGGTTGCATCGAGCGGTAAATATGACTTCGTGGGGCGTGCACGCAGGCGATCGACGGAGCGCACGCACCACGAAGTCCCCACATTCCAACTAATAATAGACATTCAGTATTCTGTATATTCCCTTCATACTAATATGCGCCTGTTAATTATTCGCATAAATGTTTAACTGAATCAGAAAATAAGACGACATTGAATCCGGAAAGATTTTTTTTTTATAATAATCATACGGGTTGGAAGCGAGCGGTAAATATGACTTCGTGGTGCGTGCACGCAGGCGATCGACGGAGCGCACGCACCACGAAGTCCCCACATTCCAACTAATAATAGACATTCAGTATTCTGGTTATTCCCTTCGTACTAACATGCGCCTGTTATTAATTTGCATAATGGTTTAACTTAATCAGAAAATAAGACGACATTGTTTGCGGAAAGATTTATTTTTTTATAATAATCATACGGGTTGAATCGAGCGGTAAATATGACTTCGTGGTGCGTGCACGCAGGCGATCGACGGAGCGCACGCACCACGAAGTCCCCACATTCCAACTAATAATAGACATTCAGTATTCTGTATATTCCCTTCGTACTAATATGCGCCTATTAATTAATTTGCATAAATGTTTAACTGAATCAGAAAATAAGACGACATTGAATGCGGAAAGATTTTTTTTTATAATAATCATACGGGTTGAATCGAGCGGTAAATATCACTTCGTGTGCGTGTACGCAGGCGATCGACGGAGTGCCCGCACCACGAAGTCCCCACATTCCAACTAATAATAGACATTCGGTATTCTGTATATTCCCTTCATACTAATATGCGCCTGTTTAATTAATTCGCATTAATGTTTAACTATATCAGAAAATAAGACGACATTGAATCCGGAAAGATTTTTTTTTTATAATAATCATACGGGTTGAAGCGAGCGGTAATATGACTTCGTGGTGCGTGCACGCAGGCGATCGGACGGAGCGCACGCACTACGAAGTACCCACATCCAACTAATAATAGACATTCAGTATTCTGGTTATTCCCTTCGCTACTAATATGCGCCTAGTTATTAATTTGCATAAATGTTTAACTTAATCAGAAAATAAGACGACATTGAATCCCGGAAAGATTTTTTTTTATAATAATCATACGGGGTGAAGCGAGCGGTAAATATGACTTTCGTGGTGCGTGCACGCAGGCGATCGACGGAGCGCACGCACCACGAAGTCCCCACATTCCAACTAATAATAGACATTCAGTATTCTGGTTATTCCCTTCGTACTAATATGCGCCTGTTAATTAATTTGCATAAATGTTTAACTTGATCAGAAAATAAGACGACATTGAATGCGGAAAGATTTTTTTTTATAATAATCATACGGGTTGAAGCGAGCGGTAAATATGACTTCGTGGTGCGTGCACGCAGGCGATCGACGGAGCGCACGCACCACGAAGTCCCCACATTCCAACTAATAATAGACATTCAGTATTCTGTATATTCCCTTCGTACTAATATGCGCCTGTTATTATTCGCATTAATGTTTAACTAAATCAGAAAATAAGACGACATTGAATGCGGAAAGATTTTTTTTTTATAATAATCAATACGGGTTGAATCGAGCGGTAAATATGACTTCGTGGTGCGTGCACGCAGGCGATCGACGGAGCGCACGCACCACGAAGATCCCACATTCCAACTAATAATAGACATTCAGTATTCTGGTTATTCCCTTCGTACTAATATGCGCCTGTTAATTAATTTGCATAAATGTTTAACTTATCAGAAAATAAGACGACATTGAATACGGAAAGATTTTTTTTTTATAATAATCAACGGGTTGAATCGAGCGGTAAATATGACTTCGTGGTGCGTGCACGCAGGCGATCGACGGAGCGCACGCACCACGAAGTCCCCACATTCCAACTAATAATAGACATTCAGTATTCTGTATATTCCTTCGTACTAACATGCGCCTGTTATTAATTGCATAAATGTTTAACTTAATCAGAAAATAAGACGACATTGAATACTGAAAGATTTTTTTTATAATAATCATACGGGTTGAAGCGAGCGGTAAATATGACTTCGTGGTGCGTGTCACGCAGGCGATCGACGGAGCGCACGCACCACGAAGTCCCCACATTCCACTAATAATAGACATTCAGTATTCTGGTATTCCCTTCGTACTAATATGCGCCTGTTAATTAATTTGTATAAATGTTTAACTGATCAGAAAATAAGACGACATTGAATACGGAAAGGATTTTTTTTTTATAATAATCATACGGGTGAAGCGAGCGGTAAATATGACTTCGTGGTGCGTGCACGCAGGCGATCGACGGAGCGCACGCATCACGAAGTCCCACATTCCAAACTAATAATAGACATTCAGTATCTGGTTATTCCCTTCGTACTAAATGCGCCTGTTTACTTAATTTGCATAAATGTTTAACTAAATCAGAAATAAGACGACATTGAATCCTGAAAGATTTATTTTTTATAATAATCATACGGGTTGAAGCGAGCGGTAAATATGACTTCGTGGTGCGTGCACGCAGGCGATCGACGGAGCGCACGCACCACGAAGTCCCCACATTCCAAACTAATAATAGACATTCAGTATTCTGTATATTCCCTTCATACTAATATGCGCCTGTTAATTAATTTGCATTAATGTTTACTAAATCAGAAAATAAGACGACATTGAATCCGGAAAGATTTTTTTTTATAATAATCATACGGGTTGAAGCGAGCGGTAAATATGACTTCGTGGTGCGTGCACGCAGGCGATCGACGGAGCGCACGCACCACGAAGTCCCCACATTCCAACTAATAATAGACATTCAGTATTCTGTATATTCCCTTCGTACTAAATGCGCCTGTTAATTAATTTGCATAAATGTTTAACTGAATCAGAAAATAAGACGACATTGAATGCGGAAAGATTTTTTTTTTATAATAATCATACGGGTTGAATCGAGCGGTAAATATGACTTCGTGGTGCGTGTACGCAGGCGATCGACGGAGCGCACGCACCACGAAGTCCCCACATTCCAACTAATAATAGACATTCAGTATTCTGTATATTCCCTTCATACTAATATGCGCCTGTTACTTAATTTGCATTAATGTTAACTGAATCAGAAAATAAGACGACATTGAATGCGGAAAGATTTTTTTTTTATAATAATCATACGGGTTGAATCGAGCGGTAAATATGACTTCGTGGTGCGTGCACGCAGGCGATCGACGGAGCGCACGCACCACGAAGTCCCCACATTCCAACTAATAATAGACATTCAGTATTTTGGTTATTCCCTTCGTACTAAAATGCGCCTGTTACTTAATTTGCATAAATGTTTAACTGAATCAGAAAATAAGACGACATTGAATGCGGAAAGATTTTTTTTTATAATAATCATACGGGTTGAATCGAGCGGTAAATATGACTTCGTGGTGCGTGCACGAAGGCGATCGACGGAGCGCACGCACCACGAAGTCCCCACATTCCATACTAATAATAGACATTCAGTATTGTGTATATTCCCTTCGTACTAAAATGCGCCTGTTACTTAATTTGCATAAATGTTTAACTGAATCAGAAAATAAGACGACATTGAATACTGAAAGATTTTTTTTTATAATAATCATACGGGTTGAATCGAGCGGTAAATATGACTTCGTGGTGCGTGCACGCAGGCGATCGACGGAGCGCACGCACCACGAAGTCCCCACATTCCAACTAATAATAGACATTCAGTATTCTGTATATTCCCTTCGTACTAATATGCGCCTGTTAATTAATTTGCATAATGTTTAACTGAATCAGAAAATAAGACGACATTGAATCTGGAAAGATTTTTTTTTATAATAATCATACGGGTTGAAGCGAGCGGTAAAATGACTTCGTGGTGCGTGCACGCAGGCGATCGACGGAGCGCACGCACCACGAAGTCCCCACATTCCAACTAATAATAGACATTCAGTATTCTGTTATTCCCTTCGTACTAAAATGCGCCTGTTACTTAATTTGCATAATGTTTAACTGAATCAGAAAATAAGACGACATTGTTTGCGTAAAGATTTATTTTTTTATAATAATCATACGGGTTGAATCGAGCGGTAAATATGACTTCGTGGTGCGTGCACGAAGGCGATCGACGGAGCGCACGCTCCACGAATTCCCCACATTCAACTAATAATAGACATTCAGTATTCTGTATATTCCTTCGTACTAATATGCGCCTGTTACTTAATTGCATAAATGTTTAACTGAATCAGAAAATAGACGACATTGAATACTGAAAGATTTTTTTTATAATAATCATACGGGTTGAATCGAGCGGGTAAATATGACTTCGTGGTGCGTGTACGCAGGCGATCGACGGAGCGCACGCACCACGAAGTCCCCACATTCCAACTAATAATAGACATTCGGTATTCTGTATATTCCCTTCGTACTAAAATGCGCCTGTTAATTAATTTGCATAAATGTTTAACTGAATAAGAAAAGAAGACGACATTTGAATACTGAAAGATTTTTTTTATAATAATCATACGGGTTGAATCGAGCGGTAAATATGACTTCGTGGTGCGTGTACGCAGGCGATCGACGGAGCGCACGCTACACGAAGTCCCCACATTCCATAACTAATAATAGACATTCAGTATTATGTATATTCCCTTCGTACTAAATGCGCCTGTTACTTAATTTGTATAAATGTTTAACTGAATCAGAAATAAGACGACATTGAATACTGAAAGGATTTTTTTTATAATAATCATACGGGTTGAATCGAGCGGTAAAAATGACTTCGTGGTGCGTGTACGCAGGCGATCGACGGAGCGCACGCTCCACGAAGTCCCCACATCCATACTAACTAATAGACATTCAGTATTGTATATTCCCTTCGTACTAAAATGCGCCTGTTACTGAATTTGCATAAATGTTTAACTGATCAGAAAATAGACGACATTGAATACTGAAAGATTTATTTTTATAATAATCATAACGGGTTGAATCGAGCGGTAAAAATGACTTCGTGGTGCGTGTACGCAGGCGATCGACGGAGCGCACGCTCCACGAAGTCCCCACACTCCATAACTAACAATAGACATTCAGTATTATGTATATTCCCTTCGTACTAAAATGCGCCTGTTACTTAATTTGCATAAATGTTAACTGAATCAGAAAATAAGACGACATTGAATACTGAAAGATTATTTTTATAATAATCAAACGGGTTGAATCGAGAGGTAAAAATGACTTCGTGGTGCGTGTACGCAGGCGATCGACGGAGCGCACGCTACCACGAAGTCCCCACATTCCATACTATAATAGACATTCAGTATTGTGTATATTCCCTTCGTACTAAAATGCGCCTGTTACTTAATTTGCATAAATGTTAACTGAATCAGAAAATAAGACGACAATTGAATACTGAAAGATTTTTTTTATAATAATCATACGGGTTGAATCGAGCGGTAAATATGACTTCGTGGTGCGTGTACGCAGGCGATCGACGGAGCGCACGCTCCACGAAGTCCCCACATTCCAAACTAATAATAGACATTCAGTATTCTGTATATTCCCTTCGTACTAAATGCGCCTGTTAATTAATTTGCATAAATGTTTAACTGAATCAGAAAATAAGACGACATTGAATACTGAAAGATTTTTTTTATAATAATCATACGGGTTGAATCGAGCGGTAAAATGACTTCGTGGTGCGTGCTACGCAGGCGATCGACGGAGCGCACGCACCACGAAGTCCCCACATTCCAACTAATAATAGACATTCAGTATTCTGTATATTCCCTTCGTACTAATATGCGCCTGTTACTTAATTTGCATAATGTTTAACTGAATCAGAAAATAAGACGACATTGAATGCGGAAAGATTTTTTTTTATAATAATCATACGGGTTGAATCGAGCAGGTAAAATGACTTCGTGGTGCGTGTACGCAGGCGATCGACGGAGCGCACGCACCACGAAGTCCCCACATTCCATAACTAACAATAGACATTCAGTATTGGTATATTCCCTTCGTACTAAATGCGCCTGTTACTTAATTTGCATAAATGTTTAACTGAATCAGAAAATAAGACGACATTGAATACTGAAAGATTTTTTTTTTATAATAATCATACGGGTTGAATCGAGCGGTAAAAATGACTTCGTGGTGCGTGTACGCAGGCGATCGACGGAGCGCACGCACCACGAAGTCCCCACATTCCATAACTAATAATAGACATTCAGTATTCTGTATATTCCCTTCGTACTAATATGCGCCTGTTACTTAATTTGCATAAATGTTTAACTGAATCAGAAAATAAGACGACATTGAATGCGGAAAGATTTTTTTTTTTATAATAATCATACGGGTTGAATCGAGCGGTAAATATGACTTCGTGGTGCGTGTACGCAGGCGATCGACGGAGCGCACGCTCCACGAAGTCCCCACATTCCAACTAATAATAGACATTCAGTATTCTGTATATTCCCTTCGTACTAAAATGCGCCTGTTAATTAATTTGCATAAATGTTTAACTGAATCAGAAAATAAGACGACATTGAATACTGAAAGATTCTTTTTATAATAATCATACGGGTTGAATCGAGCGGTAAAAATGACTTCGTGGTGCGTGTACGCAGGCGATCGACGGAGCGCACGCTCCACGAAGTCCCCACATTCCATAACTAACAATAGACATTCAGTATTGTGTATATTCCCTTCGTACTAAAATGCGCCTGTTACTTAATTTGCATAAATGTTTAACTGAATCAGAAAATAAGACGACATTGAATACTGAAGATTATTTTTATAATAATCAAACGGGTTGAATCGAGCGGTAAATATGACTTCGTGGTGCGTGTACGCAGGCGATCGACGGAGCGCACGCACCACGAAGTCCCCACATTCCAACTAATAATAGACATTCGGTATTCTGTATATTCCCTTCGTACTAAATGCGCCTGTTACTTAATTTGCATAAATGTTTAACTGAATCAGAAAATAAGACGACATTGAATACTGAAAGATTTTTTTTTATAATAATCATACGGGTTGAATCGAGCGGTAAAAATGACTTCGTGGTGCGTGTACGCAGGCGATCGACGGAGCGCACGCTCCACGAAGTCCCCCACATCCAAACTAATAATAGACATTCAGTATTCTGTATATTCCCTTCGTACTAAAATGCGCCTGTTACTTAATTTGCATAAATGTTTAACTGAATCAGAAAATAAGACGACATTGAATACTGAAAGATTTATTTTTATAATAATCATACGGGTTGAATCGAGCGGTAAAAATGACTTCGTGGTGCGTGTACGCAGGCGATCGACGGAGCGCACGCTACCACGAAGTCCCCACACTCCATAACTAACAATAGACATTCAGTATTGTGTATATTCCCTTCGTACTAATATGCGCCTGTTACTTAATTTGCATAAATGTTTAACTGAATCAGAAAATAAGACGACATTGAATACTGAAAGATTTTTTTTATATAATCATACGGGTTGAATCGAGCGGTAAAATGACTTCGTGGTGCGTGTACGCAGGCGATCGACGGAGCGCACGCATCCACGAAGTCCCCACATTCCAACTAATAATAGACATTCAGTATTCTGTATATTCCCTTCGTACTAAAATGCGCCTGTTAATTAATTTGCATAAATGTTTAACTGAATCAGAAAATAAGACGACATTGAATACTGAAAGATTTTTTTTTATAATAATCATACGGGTTGAATCGAGCGGTAAAATGACTTCGTGGTGCGTGTACGCAGGCGATCGACGGAGCGCACGCTCCACGAAGTCCCCACATTCCATAACTAACAATAGACATTCAGTATTCTGTATATTCCCTTCGTACTAAAATGCGCCTGTTACTTAATTTGCATAAATGTTTAACTGAATCAGAAAATAAGACGACATTGAATACTGAAAGATTTTTTTTATAATAATCATACGGGTTGAATCGAGCGGTAAAATGACTTCGTGGTGCGTGTACGCAGGCGATCGACGGAGCGCACGCATCCACGAAGTCCCCACATTCCATACTAATAATAGACATTCAGTATTGTGTATATTCCCTTCGTACTAAAATGCGCCTGTTACTTAATTTGCATAAATGTTTAACTGAATCAGAAAATAAGACGACATTGAATACTGAAAGATTATTTTTATAATAATCATACGGGTTGAATCGAGCGGTAAAAATGACTTCGTGGTGCGTGTACGCAGGCGATCGACGGAGCGCACGCTCCACGAAGTCCCCACACTTCCATACTAACAATAGACATTCAGTATTGTGTATATTCCCTTCGTACTAAAATGCGCCTGTTACTGAATTTGCATAAATGTTTAACTGAATCAGAAAATAAGACGACATTGAATACTGAAAGATTATTTTTATAATAATCAAACGGGTTGAATCGAGCGGTAAAAATGACTTCGTGGTGCGTGTACGCAGGCGATCGACGGAGCGCACGCTCCACGAAGTCCCCACATTCCATAACTAACAATAGACATTCAGTATTGTGTATATTCCCTTCGTACTAAAATGCGCCTGTTACTTAATTTGCATAAATGTTTAACTGAATCAGAAAATAAGACGACAATGAATACTGAAAGATTTTTTTTATAATAATCAAACGGGTTGAATTGAGCGGTAAAATGACTTCGTGGTGCGTGTACGCAGGCGATCGACGGAGCGCACGCTCCACGAAGTCCCCACATTCCATAACTAACAATAGACATTCAGTATTTGTATATTCCCTTCGTACTAAAATGCGCCTGTTAATTAATTTGCATAAATGTTTAACTGAATCAGAAAATAAGACGACATTGAATACTGAAAGATTTTTTTTATAATAATCATACGGGTTGAATCGAGCGGTAAAAATGACTTCGTGGTGCGTGTACGCAGGCGATCGACGGAGCGCACGCTCCACGAAGTCCCCACACACCATAACTAACAATAGACATTCGGTATTGTGTATATTCCCTTCGTACTAAAATGCACATGTTACTGAATTTGCATAAATGTTTAACTGAATCAGAAAATAAGACGACATTGAATACTGAAAGATTATTTTATAATAATCATACGGGTTGAATCGAGCGGTAAAAATGACTTCGTGGTGCGTGTACGCAGGCGATCGACGGAGCGCACGCTCCACGAAGTCCCCACCCTCCATAACTAACAATAGACATTCGGTATTGTGTATATTCCCTTCGTACTAAAATGCGCCTGTTACTTAATTTGCATAAATGTTTAACTGAATCAGAAAATAAGACGACATTGAATACTGAAAGATTATTTTTATAATAATCAAACGGGTTGAATCGAGCGGTAAAATGACTTCGTGGTGCGTGTACGCAGGCGATCGACGGAGCGCACGCTCCACGAAGTCCCCACATTCCATAACTAACTAATAGACATTCAGTATTCTGTATATTTCCCTTCGTACTAAAATGCGCCTGTTACTTAATTTGCATAAATGTTTAACTGAATCAGAAAATAAGACGACATTGAATGCGGAAAGATTTTTTTTTATAATAATCAAACGGGTTGAATCGAGCAGTAAAAATGACTTCGTGGTGCGTGTACGCAGGCGATCGACGGAGCGCACGCACCACGAAGTCCCCACATTCCAACTAATAATAGACATTCAGTATTTTGGTTATTCTCTTCGTACTAATATGCGCCTTTAAATTAAGTTGCATAATTGTTTAACTGAATCAGAAAATAAGACGACATTGAATACTGAAAGATTTTTTTATAATAATCATACGGGTTGAATCGAGCGGTAAAAATGACTTCGTGGTGCGTGTACGCAGGCGATCGACGGAGCGCACGCTCCACGAAGTCCCCACATTCCAACTAACAATAGACATTCAGTATTTGTATATTCCCTTCGTACTAAAATGCGCCTGTTAATTAATTTGCATAAATGTTTAACTGAATCAGAAAATAAGACGACATTGAATACTGAAAGATTTTTTTTATAATAATCAATACGGGTTGAATCGAGCGGTAAATATGACTTCGTGGTGCGTGTACGCAGGCGATCGACGGAGCGCACGCATCCACGAAGTCCCCACATTCCAACTAATAATAGACATTCAGTATTCTGTATATTCCCTTCGTACTAAATGCGCCTGTTAATTAATTTGTATAAATGTTTAACTGAATCAGAAAATAAGACGACATTGAATACTGAAAGATTATTTTTTATAATAATCATACGGGTTGAATCGAGCGGTAAAAATGACTTCGTGGTGCGTGTACGCAGGCGATCGACGGAGCGCACGCACCACGAAGTCCCCACATTCCAACTAATAATAGACATTCAGTATTCTGTATATTCCCCTCGTACTAATATGCGCCTGTTAATTAATTTGCATAAATGTTTAACTGAATCAGAAAATAAGACGACATTGAATGACTGAAAGATTTT
Organism: Theocolax elegans; assembly: GCA_026168455.1. NCBI lineage: Eukaryota > Metazoa > Arthropoda > Insecta > Hymenoptera > Cerocephalidae > Theocolax > Theocolax elegans. The sequence continues at coordinate 8,959,853 of CM047429.1, forward strand.
TTTTTATAATAATCATACGGGTTGAATCGAGCGGTAAATATGACTTCGTGGTGCGTGTACGCAGGCGATCGACGGAGCGCACGCACCACGAAGTCCCCACATTCCATAACTAACATAGACATTCAGTATTGTGTATATTCCCTTCGTACTAATATGCGCCTGTTACTTAATTTGCATAAATGTTTAACTGAATCAGAAAATAAGACGACATTGAATACTGAAAGATTTTTTTTATAATAATCATACGGGTTGAATCGAGCGGTAAAAATGACTTCGTGGTGCGTGTACGCAGGCGATCGACGGAGCGCACGCCCACGAAGTCCCCACATTCCAACTAATAATAGACATTCAGTATTCTGTATATTCCCTTCGTACTAAATGCGCCTGTTAATTAATTTGCATAAATGTTTAACTGAATCAGAAAATAAGACGACATTGAATACTGAAAGATTTCTTTTATAATAATCATACTGGTTGAATCGAGCGGTAAAAATGACTTCGTGGTGCGTGTACGCAGGCGATCGACGGAGCGCACGCACCACGAAGTCCCCACATTCCACTAACTAAATAGACATTCAGTATTGTGTATATTCCCTTCGTACTAATATGCGCCTGTTACTTAATTTGCATAAATGTTTAACTGAATCAGAAAATAAGACGACATTGAATACTGAAAGATTATTTTTATACTAATCAAACGGGTTGAATCGAGCGGTAAATATGACTTCGTGGTGCGTGTACGCAGGCGATCGACGGAGCGCCCGCACCACGAAGTCCCCACATTCCAACTAATAATAGACATTCGGTATTCTGTATATTCCCTTCGTACTAAAATGCGCCTGTTACTTAATTTGCATAAATGTTTAACTGAATCAGAAATAAGACGACATTGAATACTGAAAGATTTTTTTTATAATAATCATACGGGTTGAATCGAGCGGTAAAATGACTTCGTGGTGCGTGTACGCAGGCGATCGACGGAGCGCACGCACCACGAAGTCCCCACATTCCAACTAATAATAGACATTCAGTATTGCTGTATATTCCCTTCGTACTAAAATGCGCCTGTTAATTAATTTGCATAAATGTTTAACTGAATCAGAAAATAAGACGACATTGAATACTGAAAGATTTTTTTTATAATAATCATACGGGTTGAATCGAGCGGTAAATATGACTTCGTGGTGCGTGTACGCAGGCGATCGACGGAGCGCACGCACCACGAAGTCCCCACATTCCAACTAACTAATAGACATTCAGTATTGTGTATATTCCCTTCGTACTAAAATGCGCCTGTTACTTAATTTGCATAAATGTTTAACTGAATCAGAAAATAAGACGACATTGAATACTGAAAGATTTTTTTTATAATAATCAAACGGGTTGAATCGAGCGGTAAAGATGACTTCGTGGTGCGTGTACGCAGGCGATCGACGGAGCGCACGCTCCACGAAGTCCCCACATTCCATAACTAACTAATAGACATTCAGTATTGTGTATATTCCCTTCGTACTAAAATGCGCCTGTTAATTAATTTGCATAAATGTTTAACTGAATCAGAAAAGAAGACGACATTGAATACTGAAAGATTTTTTTTTATAATAATCATACGGGTTGAATCGAGCGGTAAAAATGACTTCGTGGTGCGTGTACGCAGGCGATCGACGGAGCGCACGCTCCACGAAGTCCCCACATTCCATAACTAACAATAGACATTCAGTATTTGTATATTCCCTTCGTACTAAAATGCGCCTGTTACTTAATTTGCATAAATGTTTAACTGAATCAGAAAAGAAGACGACATTGAATACTGAAAGATTTTTTTTTATAATAATCATACGGGTTGAATCGAGCGGTAAATATGACTTCGTGGTGCGTGTACGCAGGCGATCGACGGAGCGCACGCACCACGAAGTCCCCACATTCCAACTAATAATAGACATTCAGTATTCTGTATATTCCCTTCGTACTAATATGCGCCTGTTACTTAATTTGCATAAATGTTTAACTGAATCAGAAAATAAGACGACATTGAATGCGGAAAGATTTTTTTTTATAATAATCATACGGGTTGAATCGAGCAGTAAAAATGACTTCGTGGTGCGTGTACGCAGGCGATCGACGGAGCGCACGCACCACGAAGTCCCCACATTCCATAACTAATAATAGACATTCAGTATTCTGTATATTCCCTTCGTACTAAAATGCGCCTGTTAATTAATTTGCATAAATGTTAACTGAATCAGAAAATAAGACGACATTGAATACTGAAAGATTTTTTTCATAATAATCAACGGGTTGAATCGAGCGGTAAAATGACTTCGTGGTGCGTGTACGCAGGCGATCGACGGAGCGCACGCTCCACGAAGTCCCCACATTCCATAACTAACAATAGACATTCAGTATTGTGTATATTCCCTTCGTACTAAAATGCGCCTGTTACTTAATTTGCATAAATGTTTAACTGAATCAGAAAAGAAGACGACATTGAATACTGAAAGATTTATTTTTATAATAATCATACGGGTTGAATCGAGCGGTAAAATGACTTCGTGGTGCGTGTACGCAGGCGATCGACGGAGCGCACGCTCCACGAAGTCCCCACATTCCATAACTAACAATAGACATTCAGTATTTGTATATTCCCTTCGTACTAAAATGCGCCTGTTACTTAATTTGCATAAATGTTTAACTGAATCAGAAAATAAGACGACATTGAATACTGAAAGATTATTTTTATAATAATCAAACGGGTTGAATCGAGCGGTAAAAATGACTTCGTGGTGCGTGTACGCAGGCGATCGACGGAGCGCACGCTCCACGAAGTCCCCACATTCCATACTAATAATAGACATTCAGTATTCTGTATATTCCCTTCGTACTAAATGCGCCTGTTACTTAATTTGCATAAATGTTTAACTGAATCAGAAAATAAGACGACATTGAATACTGAAAGATTTTTTTATAATAATCATACGGGTTGAATCGAGCGGTAAAATGACTTCGTGGTGCGTGTACGCAGGCGATCGACGGAGCGCACGCTCCACGAAGTCCCCACACTCCATAACTAACAATAGACATTCAGTATTGTGTATATTCCCTTCGTACTAAAATGCGCCTGTTACTTAATTTGCATAAATGTTTAACTGAATCAGAAAATAAGACGACATTGAATACTGAAAGATTTTTTTTATAATAATCAAACGGGTTGAATCGAGCGGCAAAATGACTTCGTGGTGCGTGCACGAAGGCGATCGACGGAGCGCACGCTACCACGAAGTCCCACATTCCAACTAACAATAGACATTCAGTATTGTGTATATTCCCTTCGTACTAAAATGCGCCTGTTACTTAATTTGCATAAATGTTTAACTGAATCAGAAAATAAGACGACATTGAATACTGAAAGATTTATTTTTATAATAATCATACGGGTTGAATCGAGCGGTAAAATGACTTCGTGGTGCGTGTACGCAGGCGATCGACGGAGCGCACGCTCCACGAAGTCCCCACATCCATAACTAACATAGACATTCAGTATTTGTATATTCCCTTCGTACTAAATGCGCCTGTTACTTAATTTGCATAAATGTTTAACTGAATCAGAAAATAAGACGACATTGAATACTGAAAGATTATTTTTATAATAATCATACGGGTTGAATCGAGCGGTAAAAATGACTTCGTGGTGCGTGTACGCAGGCGATCGGACGGAGCGCACGCTCCACGAAGTCCCCACACTTCCATAACTAACAATAGACATTCAGTATTCTGTATATTCCCTTCGTACTAAATGCGCCTGTTAATTAATTTGCATAAATGTTTAACTGAATCAGAAAATAAGACGACATTGAATACTGAAAGATTTTTTTTATAATAATCATACGGGTTGAATCGAGCGGTAAAAATGACTTCGTGGTGCGTGTACGCAGGCGATCGACGGAGCGCACGCTCCACGAAGTCCCCACACTCCATAACTAACAATAGACATTCAGTATTCTGTATATTCCCTTCGTACTAGAATGCGCCTGTTACTTAATTTGCATAAATGTTTAACTGAATCAGAAATAAGACGACATTGAATACTGAAAGATTTTTTTTATAATAATCATACGGGTTGAATCGAGCGGTAAAAATGACTTCGTGGTGCGTGTACGCAGGCGATCGACGGAGCGCACGCTCCACGAAGTCCCCACATTCCAAACTAACAATAGACATTCAGTATTCTGTATATTCCCTTCGTACTAAAATGCGCCTGTTACTTAATTTGCATAAATGTTTAACTGAATCAGAAAAGAAGACGACATTGAATACTGAAAGATTTTTTTTATAATAATCATACGGGTTGAATCGAGCGGTAAAAATGACTTCGTGGTGCGTGTACGCAGGCGATCGACGGAGCGCACGCTCCACGAAGTCCCCACACTCCATAACTAACAATAGACATTCAGTATTCTTGGTTATTCCCTTCGTACTAAAATGCACCTGTTAATTAATTTGTATAAATGTTTAACTGAATCAGTGAATAAGACGACATTGAATACTGAAAGATTTTTTTTTATAATAATCATACGGGTTGAATCGAGCGGTAAAAATGACTTCGTGGTGCGTGTACGCAGGCGATCGACGGAGCGCACGCTCCACGAAGTCCCCACACTCCATAACTAACAATAGACATTCAGTATTGTGTATATTCCCTTCGTACTAAAATGCGCCTGTTACTTAATTTGCATAAATGTTTAACTGAATCAGAAAATAAGACGACATTGAATACTGAAAGATTTTTTTTATAATAATCAAACGGGTTGAATCGAGCGGTAAAAATGACTTCGTGGTGCGTGTACGCAGGCGATCGACGGAGCGCACGCTCCACGAAGTCCCCACATTCCATACTAACAATAGACATTCAGTATTCTGTATATTCCCTTCGTACTAAAATGCGCCTGTTACTTAATTTGCATAAATGTTTAACTGAATCAGAAAATAAGACGACATTGAATACTGAAAGATTTTTTTTATAATAATCATACGGGTTGAATCGAGCGGTAAATATGACTTCGTGGTGCGTGTACGCAGGCGATCGACGGAGCGCACGCACCACGAAGTCCCCACATTCCAACTAATAATAGACATTCGGTATTCTGTATATTCCCTTCGTACTAAAATGCGCCTGTTAATTAATTTGCATAAATGTTTAACTGAATCAGAAAATAAGACGACATTGAATACTGAAAGATTTCTTTTATAATAATCAAACGGGTTGAATCGAGCGGCAAAATGACTTCGTGGTGCGTGCACGAAGGCGATCGACGGAGCGCACGCTACCACGAAGTCCCCACATTCCTAACTAACAATAGACATTCAGTATTGTGTATATTCCCTTCGTACTAAAATGCGCCTGTTACTTAATTTGCATAAATGTTTAACTGAATCAGAAAATAAGACGACATTGAATACTGAAAGATTTTTTTTATAATAATCATACGGGTTGAATCGAGCGGTAAAAATGACTTCGTGGTGCGTGTACGCAGGCGATCGACGGAGCGCACGCTCCACGAAGTCCCCACATTCCATAACTAACAATAGACATTCAGTATTGTGTATATTCCCTTCGTACTAAAATGCGCCTGTTACTTAATTTGCATAAATGTTTAACTGAATCAGAAAATAAGACGACATTGAATACTGAAAGATTTTTTTTATAATAATCATACGGGTTGAATCGAGCGGTAAAATGACTTCGTGGTGCGTGTACGCAGGCGATCGACGGAGCGCACGCTCCACGAAGTCCCCACATTCCATAACTAACAATAGACATTCAGTATTGTGTATATTCCCTTCGTACTAAAATGCGCCTGTTACTTAATTTGCATAAATGTTTAACTGAATCAGAAAAGAAGACGACATTGAATACTGAAAGATTTTTTTTTTATAATAATCATACGGGTTGAATCGAGCGGTAAATATCACTTCGTGGTGCGTGTACGCAGGCGATCCACGGAGCGCACGCTCCACGAAATCTCCACATTCAAACTAATAATAGACATTCAGTATTCTGTATATTCCCTTCGTACTAAAATGCGCCTGTTAATTAATTTGCATAAATGTTTAACTGAATCAGAAAATAAGACGACATTGAATACTGAAAGATTTTTTTTTATAATAATCATACGGGTTGAATCGAGCGGTAAATATGACTTCGTGGTGCGTGTACGCAGGCGATCGACGGAGCGCACGCTCCACGAAGTCCCACATTCCAAACTAATAATAGACATTCAGTATTGTGTATATTCCCTTCGTACTAAAATGCGCCTGTTACTTAATTTGCATAAATGTTTAACTGAATCAGAAAAGAAGACGACATTGAATACTGAAAGATTTTTTTATAATAATCATACGGGTTGAATCGAGCGGTAAAAATGACTTCGTGGTGCGTGTACGCAGGCGATCGACGGAGCGCACGCATCCACGAAGTCCCCACATTCCATAACTAACAATAGACATTCAGTATTTGTATATTCCCTTCGTACTAAATGCGCCTGTTAATTAATTTGCATAAATGTTTAACTGAATCAGAAAATAAGACGACATTGAATACTGAAAGATTTATTTTATAATAATCATACGGGTTGAATCGAGCGGTAAAAATGACTTCGTGGTGCGTGTACGCAGGCGATCGACGGAGCGCACGCTCCACGAAGTCCCCACATTCCATAACTAACAATAGACATTCAGTATTCTGTATATTCCCTTCGTACTAAATGCGCCTGTTACTTAATTTGCATAAATGTTTAACTGAATCAGAAAAGAAGACGACATTGAATACTGAAAGATTTTTTTTATAATAATCATACGGGTTGAATCGAGCGGTAAAAATGACTTCGTGGTGCGTGTACGCAGGCGATCGACGGAGCGCACGCTCCACGAAGTCCCCACACTCCATAACTAACAATAGACATTCAGTATTGTGTATATTCCCTTCGTACTAAAATGCGCCTGTTACTGAATTTGCATAAATGTTTAACTGAATCAGAAAATAAGACGACATTGAATACTGAAAGATTTATTTTTATAATAATCATACGGGTTGAATCGAGCGGTAAAAATGACTTCGTGGTGCGTGTACGCAGGCGATCGACGGAGCGCACGCTCCACGAAGTCCCCACATTCCATAACTAACAATAGACATTCAGTATTGTGTATATTCCCTTCGTACTAAAATGCGCCTGTTACTTAATTTGCATAAATGTTTAACTGAATCAGAAAATAAGACGACATTGAATACTGAAAGATTTTTTTATAATAATCAAACGGGTTGAATCGAGCGGTAAAAATGACTTCGTGGTGCGTGTACGCAGGCGATCGACGGAGCGCACGCTCCACGAAGTCCCCACATTCCAACTAATAATAGACATTCAGTATTCTGTATATTCCCTTCGTACTAAATGCGCCTGTTAATTAATTTGCATAAATGTTTAACTGAATCAGTAAATAAGACGACATTGAATACTGAAAGATTTTTTTTTATAATAATCATACGGGTTGAATCGAGCGGTAAAAATGACTTCGTGGTGCGTGTACGCAGGCGATCGACGGAGCGCACGCTCCACGAAGTCCCCACATTCCATAACTAATAATAGACATTCAGTATTGCTGTATATTCCCTTCGTACTAAAATGCGCCTGTTACTTAATTTGCATAAATGTTTAACTGAATCAGAAAATAAGACGACATTGAATACTGAAAGATTTATTTTTATAATAATCATACGGGTTGAATCGAGCGGTAAATATGACTTCGTGGTGCGTGTACGCAGGCGATCGACGGAGCGCACGCTACCACGAAGTCCCCACATTCCAACTAATAATAGACATTCAGTATTCTGTATATTCCCTTCGTACTAAATGCGCCTGTTAATTAATTTGCATAAATGTTTAACTGAATCAGAAAATAAGACGACATTGAATACTGAAAGATTTTTTTTATAATAATCAAACGGGTTGAATCGAGCGGTAAAAATGACTTCGTGGTGCGTGTACGCAGGCGATCGACGGAGCGCACGCTCCACGAAGTCCCCACATTCCATAACTAACAATAGACATTCAGTATTCTGTATATTCCCTTCGTACTAAAATGCGCCTGTTAATTAATTTGCATAAATGTTTAACTGAATCAGAAAATAAGACGACATTGAATACTGAAAGATTTATTTTTATAATAATCAAACGGGTTGAATCGAGCGGTAAAATGACTTCGTGGTGCGTGTACGCAGGCGATCGACGGAGCGCACGCTACCACGAAGTCCCCACATTCCAACTAATAATAGACATTCAGTATTCTGTATATTCCCTTCGTACTAAATGCGCCTGTTAATTAATTTGCATAAATGTTTAACTGAATCAGAAAATAAGACGACATTGAATACTGAAAGATTATTTTTTATAATAATCAAACGGGTTGAATCGAGCGGCAAAATGACTTCGTGGTGCGTGCACGCAGGCGATCGACGGAGCGCACGCACCACGAAGTCCCCACATTCCAACTAATAATAGACATTCAGTATTCTGTATATTCCCTTCGTACTAATATGCGCCTGTTACTTAATTTGCATAAATGTTTAACTGAATCAGAAAATAAGACGACATTGAATGCGGAAAGATTTTTTTTTTATAATAATCATACGGGTTGAATCGAGCGGTAAATATGACTTCGTGGTGCGTGTACGCAGGCGATCGACGGAGCGCACGCTCCACGAAGTCCCCACATTCCAACTAATAATAGACATTCAGTATTCTGTATATTCCCTTCGTACTAATATGCGCCTGTTACTTAATTTGCATAAATGTTTAACTGAATCAGAAAATAAGACGACATTGAATACGGAAAGATTTTTTTTTATAATAATCATACGGGTTGAATCGAGCGGTAAAAATGACTTCGTGGTGCGTGTACGCAGGCGATCGACGGAGCGCACGCTCCACGAAGTCCCACATTCCATACTAATAATAGACATTCAGTATTCTGTATATTCCCTTCGTACTAATATGCGCCTGTTACTTAATTTGCATAAATGTTTAACTGAATCAGAAAAGAAGACGACATTGAATACTGAAAGATTTTTTTTTATAATAATCATACGGGTTGAATCGAGCGGTAAAAATGACTTCGTGGTGCGTGTACGCAGGCGATCGACGGAGCGCACGCTCCACGAAGTCCCCACATTCCAACTAATAATAGACATTCAGTATTCTGTATATTCCCTTCGTACTAAAATGCGCCTGTTAATTAATTTGCATAAATGTTTAACTGAATCAGAAAATAAGACGACATTGAATACTGAAAGATTTATTTTTATAATAATCATACGGGTTGAATCGAGCGGTAAATATGACTTCGTGGTGCGTGTACGCAGGCGATCGACGGAGCGCACGCTCCACGAAGTCCCCACATTCCATAACTAATAATAGACATTCAGTATTCTGTATATTCCCTTCGTACTAAAATGCGCCTGTTACTTAATTTGCATAAATGTTTAACTGAATCAGAAAATAAGACGACATTGAATACTGAAAGATTTTTTTATAATAATCATACGGGTTGAATCGAGCGGTAAAAATGACTTCGTGGTGCGTGTACGCAGGCGATCGACGGAGCGTGCGCTCCGCGAAGTCCCCACATTCCATAACTAACAATAGACATTCAGTATTGTGTATATTCACTTCGTACTAAAATGCGCCTGTTACTTAATTTGCATAAATGTTTAACTGAATCAGAAAATAAGACGACATTGAATACTGAAAGATTTTTTTTATAATAATCATACGGGTTGAATCGAGCGGTAAATATGACTTCGTGGTGCGTGTACGCAGGCGATCGACGGAGCGCACGCTACCACGAAGTCCCCACATTCCAACTAATAATAGACATTCAGGTATTCTGTATATTCCCTTCGTACTAAAATGCGCCTGTTAATTAATTTGCATAAATGTTTAACTGAATCAGAAAATAAGACGACATTGAATACTGAAAGATTTTATTTTATAATAATCATACGGGTTGAATCGAGCGGTAAAATGACTTCGTGGTGCGTGTACGCAGGCGATCGACGGAGCGCACGCTCCACGAAGTCCCCCACATTCCATAACTAACAATAGACATTCAGTATTGTGTATATTCCCTTCGTACTAAAATGCGCCTGTTACTTAATTTGCATAAATGTTTAACTGAATCAGAAAATAAGACGACATTGAATACTGAAAGATTTTTTTTATAATAATCATACGGGTTGAATCGAGCGGTAAAAATGACTTCGTGGTGCGTGTACGCAGGCGATCGACGGAGCGCCCGCACCACGAAGTCCCCACATTCCAACTAATAATAGACATTCAGGTATTCTGTATATTCCCTTCGTACTAAATGCGCCTGTTAATTAATTTGTATAAATGTTTAACTGAATCAGAAAAGAAGACGACATTGAATACTGAAAGATTTTTTTGTAATAATCATACGGGTTGAATCGAGCGGTAAAAATGACTTCGTGGTGCGTGTACGCAGGCGATCGACGGAGCGCACGCTACCACGAAGTCCCCACATTCCATACTAACAATAGACATTCAGTATTGTGTATATTCCCTTCGTACTAAATATGCGCCTGTTACTTAATTTGCATAAATGTTTAACTGAATCAGAAAATAAGACGACATTGAATACTGAAAGATTATTTTTATAATAATCATACGGGTTGAATCGAGCGGTAAAAATGACTTCGTGGTGCGTGTACGCAGGCGATCGACGGAGCGCACGCTCCACGAAGTCCCCACATTCCAACTAATAATAGATATTCAGTATTCTGTATATTCCCTTCGTACTAAAATGCGCCTGTTAATTAATTTGCATAAATGTTTAACTGAATCAGAAAATAAGACGACATTGAATACTGAAAGATTTCTTTTATAATAATCATACGGGTTGAATCGAGCGGTAAAAATGACTTCGTGGTGCGTGTACGCAGGCGATCGACGGAGCGCACGCTCCACGAAGTCCCCACCTTCCATAACTAACAATAGACATTCAGTATTGTGTATATTCCCTTCGTACTAAAATGCGCCTGTTACTTAATTTGCATAAATGTTTAACTGAATCAGAAAATAAGACGACATTGAATACTGAAAGATTATTTTTATAATAATCAAACGGGTTGAATCGAGCGGTAAATATGACTTCGTGGTGCGTGTACGCAGGCGATCGACGGAGCGCACGCTCCACGAAGTCCCCACATTCCATAACTAACAATAGACATTCAGTATTGTGTATATTCCCTTCGTACTAATATGCGCCTGTTACTTAATTTGCATAAATGTTTAACTGAATCAGAAAATAAGACGACATTGAATGCGGAAAGATTTTTTTTTTTATAATAATCAAACGGGTTGAATCGAGCAGTAAAAATGACTTCGTGGTGCGTGTACGCAGGCGATCGACGGAGCGCCCGCACCACGAAGTCCCCACATTCCAACTAATAATAGACATTCAGTATTCTGTATATTCCCTTCGTACTAATATGCGCCTGTTAATTAATTTGCATAAATGTTTAACTGAATCAGAAAATAAGACGACATTGAATACTGAAAGATTTTTTTTTATAATAATCATACGGGTTGAATCGAGCGGTAAATATGACTTCGTGGTGCGTGTACGCAGGCGATCGACGGAGCGCACGCACCACGAAGTCCCCACATTCCAACTAATAATAGACATTCAGTATTCTGTATATTCCCTTCGTACTAAATGCGCCTGTTACTGAATTTGTATAAATGTTTAACTGAATCAGAAAATAAGACGACATTGAATACTGAAAGGTTATTTTTATAATAATCGTACGGTTAGAATCGAGCGGTAAAAATGACTTCGTGGTGCGTGTACGCAGGCGATCGACGGAGCGCACGCTCCACGAAGTCCCCACCCCCCATAACTAACAATAGACATTCAGTATTGTGTATATTCCCTTCGTACTACAATGCGCCTGTTACTTAATTTGCATAAATGTTCAACTGAATCAGAAAAGAAGACGACATTGAATACTGAAAGATTTTTTTATAATAATCATACGGGTTGAATCGAGCGGTAAAAATGACTTCGTGGTGCGTGTACGCAGGCGATCGACGGAGCGCACGCTCCACGAAGTCCCCACACTCCATAACTAACAATAGACATTCAGTATTGTGTATATTCCCTTCGTACTAAAATGCGCCTGTTACTTAATTTGCATAAATGTTTAACTGAATCAGAAAAGAAGACGACATTGAATACTGAAAGATTTTTTTTTATAATAATCATACGGGTTGAATCGAGCGGTAAAAATGACTTCGTGGTGCGTGTACGCAGGCGATCGACGGAGCGCACGCTCCACGAAGTCCCCACACTCCATAACTAACAATAGACATTCAGTATTCTGTATATTCCCTTCGTACTAGAATGCGCCTGTTACTTAATTTGCATAAATGTTTAACTGAATCAGAAAATAAGACGACATTGAATACTGAAAGATTTTTTTTATAATAATCATACGGGTTGAATCGAGCGGTAAAAATGACTTCGTGGTGCGTGTACGCAGGCGATCGACGGAGCGCACGCTCCACGAAGTCCCCACCTCCATAACTAACAATAGACATTCAGTATTGTGTATATTCCCTTCGTACTAAAATGCGCCTGTTACTGAATTTGCATAAATGTTTAACTGAATCAGAAAATAAGACGACATTGTTTGCGTAAAGATTTATTTTTTCATAATAATCATACGGGTTGAATCGAGCGGTAAAAATGACTTCGTGGTGCGTGTACGCAGGCGATCGACGGAGCGTGCGCTCCACGAAGTCCCCACACTTCCATAACTAACAATAGACATTCAGTATTGTGTATATTCCCTTCGTACTAAAATGCGCCTGTTACTTAATTTGCATAAATGTTTAACTGAATCAGAAAATAAGACGACATTGAATACTGAAAGATTTTTTTATAATAATCATACGGGTTGAATCGAGCGGTAAAAATGACTTCGTGGTGCGTGTACGCAGGCGATCGACGGAGCGCACGCTCCACGAAGTCCCCACATCCATACTAACTAATAGACATTCAGTATTCTGTATATTCCCTTCGTACTAAAATGCGCCTGTTACTTAATTTGCATAAATGTTTAACTGAATCAGAAAATAAGACGACATTGAATACTGAAAGATTTTTTTTATAATAATCATACGGGTTGAATCGAGCGGTAAAAATGACTTCGTGGTGCGTGTACGCAGGCGATCGACGGAGCGCACGCTCCACGAAGTCCCCACATTCCATAACTAACAATAGACATTCAGTATTGTGTATATTCCCTTCGTACTAAAATGCGCCTGTTACTTAATTTGCATAAATGTTTAACTGAATCAGAAAATAAGACGACATTGAATACTGAAAGATTTTTTTTATAATAATCATACGGGTTGAATCGAGCGGTAAAAATGACTTCGTGGTGCGTGTACGCAGGCGATCGACGGAGCGCACGCTCCACGAAGTCCCCACATTCCAAACTAATAATAGACATTCAGTATTCTGTATATTCCCTTCGTACTAAAATGCGCCTGTTAATTAATTTGCATAAATGTTTAACTGAATCAGAAAATAAGACGACATTGTTTGCGTAAAGATTTATTTTTTCATAATAATCATACGGGTTGAATCGAGCGGTAAAAATGACTTCGTGGTGCGTGTACGCAGGCGATCGACGGAGCGCACGCTCCACGAAGTCCCCACATCCATAACTAACAATAGACATTCAGTATTGTGTATATTCCCTTCGTACTAAAATGCGCCTGTTACTTAATTTGCATAAATGTTTAACTGAATCAGAAAATAAGACGACATTGAATACTGAAAGATTTTTTTTATAATAATCATACGGGTTGAATCGAGCGGTAAAATGACTTCGTGGTGCGTGTACGCAGGCGATCGACGGAGCGCACGCTCCACGAAGTCCCCACACTCCATAACTAACAATAGACATTCAGTATTGTGTATATTCCCTTCGTACTAAAATGCGCCTGTTACTTAATTTGCATAAATGTTTAACTGAATCAGAAAATAAGACGACATTGAATACTGAAAGATTTTTTTATAATAATCATACGGGTTGAATCGAGCGGTAAAATGACTTCGTGGTGCGTGTACGCAGGCGATCGACGGAGCGCACGCTCCACGAAGTCCTCACATTCCATAACTAACAATAGACATTCAGTATTGTGTATATTCCCTTCGTACTAAAATGCGCCTGTTACTGAATTTGCATAAATGTTTAACTGAATCAGAAAATAAGACGACATTGAATACTGAAAGATTATTTTTATAATAATCAAACGGGTTGAATCGAGCGGTAAAAATGACTTCGTGGTGCGTGTACGCAGGCGATCGACGGAGCGCACGCTCCACGAAGTCCCCACATTCCATAACTAACAATAGACATTCAGTATTGTGTATATTCCCTTCGTACTAAATGCGCCTGTTACTTAATTTGCATAAATGTTTAACTGAATCAGAAAATAAGACGACATTGAATACTGAAAGATTATTTTTTATAATAATCATACGGGTTGAATCGAGCGGTAAAAATGACTTCGTGGTGCGTGTACGCAGGCGATCGACGGAGCGCACGCTCCACGAAGTCCCCACATTCCATAACTAACAATAGACATTCAGTATTGCTGTATATTCCCTTCGTACTAAAATGCGCCTGTTACTTAATTTGCATAAATGTTTAACTGAATCAGAAAATAAGACGACAATGAATACTGAAAGATTTTTATTATAATAATCAAACGTGTTGAATTGAGCGGTAAAGATGACTACGTGGTGCGTGTACGCAGGCGATCCACGGAGCGCACGCTCCACGAAATCTCCACATTCCATAACTAATAATAGACATTCAGTATTCTGTATATTCCCTTCGTACTAAATGCGCCTGTTACTTAATTTGCATAAATGTTTAACTGAATCAGAAAATAAGACGACATTGAATACTGAAAGATTTTATTTTATAATAATCATACGGGTTGAATCGAGCGGTAAAAATGACTTCGTGGTGCGTGTACGCAGGCGATCGACGGAGCGCACGCTCCACGAAGTCCCCACATTCCATAACTAACAATAGACATTCAGTATTGTGTATATTCCCTTCGTACTAAATGCGCCTGTTACTTAATTTGCATAAATGTTTAACTGAATCAGAAAATAAGACGACATTGAATACTGAAAGATTTTTTTTATAATAATCATACGGGTTGAATCGAGCGGTAAAAATGACTTCGTGGTGCGTGTACGCAGGCGATCGACGGAGCGCACGCTCCACGAAATCCCCACATTCCAACTAATAATAGACATTCAGTATTCTGTATATTCCCTTCGTACTAAAATGCGCCTGTTAATTAATTTGCATAAATGTTTAACTGAATCAGAAAATAAGACGACATTGAATACTGAAAGATTTCTTTTATAATAATCATACTGGTTGAATCGAGCGGTAAAAATGACTTCGTGGTGCGTGTACGCAGGCGATCGACGGAGCGCACGCTCCACGAAGTCCCCACATTCCATAACTAACAATAGACATTCAGTATTCTGTATATTCCCTTCGTACTAAAATGCGCCTGTTACTTAATTTGCATAAATGTTTAACTGAATCAGAAAATAAGACGACATTGAATACTGAAAGATTTTTTTATAATAATCATACGGGTTGAATCGAGCGGTAAAAATGACTTCGTGGTGCGTGTACGCAGGCGATCGACGGAGCGCACGCATCCACGAAGTCCCCACATTCCATAACTAACAATAGACATTCAGTATTGTGTATATTCCCTTCGTACTAAAATGCGCCTGTTACTTAATTTGCATAAATGTTTAACTGAATCAGAAAATAAGACGACATTGAATACTGAAAGATTTTTTTTATAATAATCATACGGGTTGAATCGAGCGGTAAATATGACTTCGTGGTGCGTGTACGCAGGCGATCGACGGAGCGCACGCACCACGAAGTCCCCACATTCCAACTAATAATAGACATTCAGTATTCTGTATATTCCCTTCGTACTAAAATGCGCCTGTTAATTAATTTGTATAAATGTTTAACTGAATAAGAAAAGAAGACGACATTGAATACTGAAAGATTTTTTTTTAATAATCATACGGGTTGAATCGAGCGGTAAAAATGACTTCGTGGTGCGTGTACGCAGGCGATCGACGGAGCGCACGCTCCACGAAGTCCCCACACTCCATAACTAACAATAGACATTCAGTATTGTGTATATTCCCTTCGTACTAAAATGCGCCTGTTAATTAATTTGCATAAATGTTTAACTGAATCAGAAAATAAGACGACATTGAATACTGAAAGATTTCTTTTATAATAATCATACGGGTTGAATCGAGCGGCAAAATGACTTCGTGGTGCGTGTACGCAGGCGATCGACGGAGCGCACGCTACCACGAAGTCCCCACATTCCATAACTAATAATAGACATTCAGTATTCTGTATATTCCCTTCGTACTAATATGCGCCTGTTACTTAATTTGCATAAATGTTTAACTGAATCAGAAAATAAGACGACATTGAATACTGAAAGATTTATTTTTTCATAATAATCATACGGGTTGAATCGAGAGGTAAAAATGACTTCGTGGTGCGTGTACGCAGGCGATCGACGGAGCGTGCGCTCCGCGAAGTCCCCACATTCCATAACTAACAATAGACATTCAGTATTTGTATATTCCCTTCGTACTAAAATGCGCCTGTTACTTAATTTGCATAAATGTTTAACTGAATCAGAAAATAAGACGACATTGAATACTGAAAGATTATTTTTATAATAATCATACGGGTTGAATCGAGCGGTAAAATGACTTCGTGGTGCGTGTACGCAGGCGATCGACGGAGCGCACGCTCCACGAAGTCCCCACATTCCATAACTAACAATAGACATTCAGTATTCTGTATATTCCCTTCGTACTAAAATGCGCCTGTTACTTAATTTGCATAAATGTTTAACTGAATCAGAAAAGAAGACGACATTGAATACTGAAAGATTTTTTTTATAATAATCATACGGGTTGAATCGAGCGGTAAAAATGACTTCGTGGTGCGTGTACGCAGGCGATCGACGGAGCGCACGCTCCACGAAGTCCCCACATTCCATAACTAACAATAGACATTCAGTATTCTGTATATTCCCTTCGTACTAAATGCGCCTGTTACTTAATTTGCATAAATGTTTAACTGAATCAGAAAATAAGACGACATTGAATACTGAAAGATTATTTTTATAATAATCATACGGGTTGAATCGAGCGGTAAAAATGACTTCGTGGTGCGTGTACGCAGGCGATCGACGGAGCGCACGCACCACGAAGTCCCCACATTCCAACTAATAATAGACATTCAGTATTCTGTATATTCCCTTCGTACTAATATGCGCCTGTTACTTAATTTGCATAAATGTTTAACTGAATCAGAAAATAAGACGACATTGAATAGCGGAAAGATTTATTTTTTATAATAATCATACGGGTTGAATCGAGCGGTAAATATGACTTCGTGGTGCGTGTACGCAGGCGATCGACGGAGCGCACGCACCACGAAGTCCCCACATTCCAACTAATAATAGACATTCAGTATTCTGTATATTCCCTTCGTACTAAATGCGCCTGTTACTTAATTTGCATAAATGTTTAACTGAATCAGAAAATAAGACGACATTGAATACTGAAAGATTTTTTTTATAATAATCATACGGGTTGAATCGAGCGGTAAAAATGACTTCGTGGTGCGTGTACGCAGGCGATCGACGGAGCGCACGCTCCACGAAGTCCCCACATTCCAACTAATAATAGACATTCAGTATTGCTGTATATTCCCTTCGTACTAAAATGCGCCTGTTACTTAATTTGCATAAATGTTTAACTGAATCAGAAAATAAGACGACATTGAATACTGAAAGATTTATTTTTATAATAATCATACGGGTTGAATCGAGCGGTAAATATGACTTCGTGGTGCGTGTACGCAGGCGATCGACGGAGCGCACGCACCACGAAGTCCCCACATTCCAACTAATAATAGACATTCAGTATTCTGTATATTCCCTTCGTACTAAAATGCGCCTGTTACTTAATTTGCATAAATGTTTAACTGAATCAGAAAATAAGACGACATTGAATGCGGAAAGATTTTTTTTTTTATAATAATCATACGGGTTGAATCGAGCAGTAAAAATGACTTCGTGGTGCGTGTACGCAGGCGATCGACGGAGCGCACGCTACCACGAAGTCCCCACATTCCAACTAATAATAGACATTCAGTATTCTGTATATTCCCTTCGTACTAAAATGCGCCTGTTAATTAATTTGCATAAATGTTTAACTGAATCAGAAAATAAGACGACATTGAATACTGAAAGATTTTTTTTATAATAATCATACGGGTTGAATCGAGCG
The DNA here is from genome assembly GCA_026168455.1 of Theocolax elegans. Lineage (NCBI taxonomy): Eukaryota > Metazoa > Arthropoda > Insecta > Hymenoptera > Cerocephalidae > Theocolax > Theocolax elegans. The sequence goes on from CM047429.1 coordinate 8,978,381, forward strand.
GTAAATATGACTTCGTGGTGCGTGTACGCAGGCGATCGACGGAGCGCACGCTCCACGAAGTCCCCACATTCCAACTAATAATAGACATTCAGTATTCTGTATATTCCCTTCGTACTAAAATGCGCCTGTTACTTAATTTGCATAAATGTTTAACTGAATCAGAAAATAAGACGACATTGAATACTGAAAGATTTTATTTTATAATAATCATAACGGGTTGAATCGAGCGGTAAATATGACTTCGTGGTGCGTGTACGCAGGCGATCGACGGAGCGCCCGCACCACGAAGTCCCCACATTCCAACTAATAATAGACATTCAGTATTGTGTATATTCCCTTCGTACTAAAATGCGCCTGTTAATTAATTTGTATAAATGTTTAACTGAATCAGTAAATAAGACGACATTGAATACTGAAAGATTTTTTTTTATAATAATCATACGGGTTGAATCGAGCGGTAAATATGACTTCGTGGTGCGTGTACGCAGGCGATCGACGGAGCGCACGCTCCACGAAGTCCCCACATTCCATAACTAACAATAGACATTCAGTATTCTGTATATTCCCTTCGTACTAAAATGCGCCTGTTACTTAATTTGCATAAATGTTTAACTGAATCAGAAAAGAAGACGACATTGAATACTGAAAGATTTTTTTATAATAATCATACGGGTTGAATCGAGCGGTAAAAATGACTTCGTGGTGCGTGTACGCAGGCGATCGACGGAGCGCACGCTCCACGAAGTCCCCACATTCCATAACTAACAATAGACATTCAGTATTGTGTATATTCCCTTCGTACTAAAATGCGCCTGTTACTTAATTTGCATAAATGTTTAACTGAATCAGAAAATAAGACGACATTGAATACTGAAAGATTTTTTTATAATAATCATACGGGTTGAATCGAGCGGTAAAAATGACTTCGTGGTGCGTGTACGCAGGCGATCGACGGAGCGCACGCTCCACGAAGTCCCCACATTCCATAACTAACAATAGACATTCAGTATTGTGTATATTCCCTTCGTACTAAAATGCGCCTGTTACTTAATTTGCATAAATGTTTAACTGAATCAGAAAAGAAGACGACATTGAATACTGAAAGATTTTTTTTATAATAATCATACGGGTTGAATCGAGCGGTAAAAATGACTTCGTGGTGCGTGTACGCAGGCGATCGACGGAGCGCACGCTCCACGAAGTCCCCACACTCCATAACTAACAATAGACATTCAGTATTGTGTATATTCCCTTCGTACTAAAATGCGCCTGTTACTTAATTTGCATAAATGTTTAACTGAATCAGAAAATAAGACGACATTGAATACTGAAAGATTTATTTTTATAATAATCATACGGGTTGAATCGAGCGGTAAAAATGACTTCGTGGTGCGTGTACGCAGGCGATCGACGGAGCGCACGCTCCACGAAGTCCCCACATTCCATAACTAACAATAGACATTCAGTATTGTATATATTCCCTTCGTACTAAAATGCGCCTGTTACTTAATTTGCATAAATGTTTAACTGAATCAGAAAATAAGACGACATTGAATACTGAAAGATTATTTTTATAATAATCAAACGGGTTGAATCGAGCGGTAAATATGACTTCGTGGTGCGTGTACGCAGGCGATCGACGGAGCGCACGCTCCACGAAGTCCCCACATTCCAAACTAATAATAGACATTCAGTATTGTGTATATTCCCTTCGTACTAAAATGCGCCTGTTACTTAATTTGCATAAATGTTTAACTGAATCAGAAAATAAGACGACATTGAATACTGAAAGATTTTTTTATAATAATCATACGGGTTGAATCGAGCGGTAAAAATGACTTCGTGGTGCGTGTACGCAGGCGATCGACGGAGCGCACGCTCCACGAAGTCCCCACACTCCATAACTAACAATAGACATTCAGTATTCTGTATATTCCCTTCGTACTAAAATGCGCCTGTTACTTAATTTGCATAAATGTTTAACTGAATCAGAAAATAAGACGACATTGAATACTGAAAGATTTTTTTTATAATAATCAAACGGGTTGAATCGAGCGGTAAAAATGACTTCGTGGTGCGTGTACGCAGGCGATCGACGGAGCGCACGCTCCACGAAGTCCCCACACTCCATAACTAACAATAGACATTCAGTATTCTGTATATTCCCTTCGTACTAAAATGCGCCTGTTACTTAATTTGTATAAATGTTTAACTGAATCAGAAAAGAAGACGACATTGAATACTGAAAGATTTTTTTATAATAATCATACGGGTTGAATCGAGCGGTAAAATGACTTCGTGGTGCGTGTACGCAGGCGATCGACGGAGCGCACGCTCCACGAAGTCCCCACATTCCAACTAATAATAGACATTCAGTATTCTGTATATTCCCCTCGTACTAATATGCGCCTGTTAATTAATTTGCATAAATGTTTAACTGAATCAGAAAATAAGACGACATTGAATACTGAAAGATTTTTTTTTATAATAATCATACGGGTTGAATCGAGCGGTAAAAATGACTTCGTGGTGCGTGTACGCAGGCGATCGACGGAGCGCACGCTCCACGAAGTCCCCACACTCCATAACTAACAATAGACATTCAGTATTATGTATATTCCCTTCGTACTAAAATGCGCCTGTTACTGAATTTGTATAAATGTTTAACTGAATCAGAAAATAAGACGACATTGAATACTGAAAGATTATTTTTTATAATAATCATACGGGTTGAATCGAGCGGTAAAAATGACTTCGTGGTGCGTGTACGCAGGCGATCGACGGAGCGCACGCTCCACGAAGTCCCCACATTCCATAACTAACAATAGACATTCAGTATTGTGTATATTCCCTTCGTACTAAAATGCGCCTGTTAATTAATTTGCATAAATGTTTAACTGAATCAGAAAATAAGACGACATTGAATACTGAAAGATTTTTTTTATAATAATCATACGGGTTGAATCGAGCGGTAAAATGACTTCGTGGTGCGTGTACGCAGGCGATCGACGGAGCGCACGCTCCACGAAGTCCCCACATTCCATAACTAATAATAGACATTCAGTATTCTGTATATTCCCTTCGTACTAAAATGCGCCTGTTACTTAATTTGCATAAATGTTTAACTGAATCAGAAAATAAGACGACATTGAATACTGAAAGATTTTTTTTTATAATAATCATACGGGTTGAATCGAGCGGTAAATATGACTTCGTGGTGCGTGTACGCAGGCGATCGACGGAGCGCACGCATCCACGAAGTCCCCACATTCCAACTAATAATAGACATTCAGTATTCTGTATATTCCCTTCGTACTAAAATGCGCCTGTTAATTAATTTGCATAAATGTTTAACTGAATCAGAAAATAAGACGACATTGAATACTGAAAGATTTTTTTTATAATAATCATACGGGTTGAATCGAGCGGTAAAAATGACTTCGTGGTGCGTGTACGCAGGCGATCGACGGAGCGCACGCTCCACGAAGTCCCCACATTCCATAACTAACAATAGACATTCAGTATTGTGTATATTCCCTTCGTACTAAAATGCGCCTGTTACTTAATTTGCATAAATGTTTAACTGAATCAGAAAATAAGACGACATTGAATACTGAAAGATTTTTTTTATAATAATCAAACGGGTTGAATCGAGCGGCAAAATGACTTCGTGGTGCGTGTACGCAGGCGATCGACGGAGCGCACGCTCCACGAAGTCCCCACATTCCAACTAATAATAGACATTCAGTATTCTGTATATTCCCTTCGTACTAAAATGCGCCTGTTAATTAATTTGCATAAATGTTTAACTGAATCAGAAAATAAGACGACATTGAATACTGAAAGATTTATTTTTATAATAATCATACGGGTTGAATCGAGCGGTAAAAATGACTTCGTGGTGCGTGTACGCAGGCGATCGACGGAGCGCACGCTCCACGAAGTCCCCACACTCCATAACTAACAATAGACATTCAGTATTCTGTATATTCCCTTCGTACTAAAATGCGCCTGTTACTTAATTTGCATAAATGTTTAACTGAATCAGAAAATAAGACGACATTGTATACGTAAAGATTTATTTTTTCATAATAATCATACGGGTTGAATCGAGCGGTAAAAATGACTTCGTGGTGCGTGTACGCAGGCGATCGACGGAGCGCACGCTCCACGAAGTCCCCACATTCCATAACTAACAATAGACATTCAGTATTGTGTATATTCCCTTCGTACTAAATGCGCCTGTTACTTAATTTGCATAAATGTTTAACTGAATCAGAAAATAAGACGACATTGAATACTGAAAGATTTTTTTTATAATAATCATACGGGTTGAATCGAGCGGTAAAAATGACTTCGTGGTGCGTGTACGCAGGCGATCGACGGAGCGCACGCTCCACGAAGTCCCCACACTCCATAACTAACAATAGACATTCAGTATTGTGTATATTCCCTTCGTACTAAAATGCGCCTGTTACTTAATTTGCATAAATGTTTAACTGAATCAGAAAATAAGACGACATTGAATACTGAAAGATTATTTTTATAATAATCAAACGGGTTGAATCGAGCGGTAAAAATGACTTCGTGGTGCGTGTACGCAGGCGATCGACGGAGCGCACGCTCCACGAAGTCCCCACATTCCATAACTAATAATAGACATTCAGTATTCTGTATATTCCCTTCGTACTAAAATGCGCCTGTTACTTAATTTGCATAAATGTTTAACTGAATCAGAAAATAAGACGACATTGAATACTGAAAGATTTATTTTTATAATAATCATACGGGTTGAATCGAGCGGTAAAAATGACTTCGTGGTGCGTGTACGCAGGCGATCGACGGAGCGCACGCTCCACGAAATCCCCACATTCCAACTAATAATAGACATTCAGTATTGTGTATATTCCCTTCGTACTAAATGCGCCTGTTACTTAATTTGCATAAATGTTTAACTGAATCAGAAAATAAGACGACATTGAATGCGGAAAGATTTTTTTTTATAATAATCAAACGGTTGAATCGAGCGGTAAATATGACTTCGTGGTGCGTGTACGCAGGCGATCGACGGAGCGCACGCACCACGAAGTCCCCACATTCCAACTAATAATAGACATTCAGTATTCTGTATATTCCCTTCGTACTAAATGCGCCTGTTAATTAATTTGCATAAATGTTTAACTGAATCAGAAAATAAGACGACATTGAATACTGAAAGATTTTTTTTTATAATAATCATACGGGTTGAATCGAGCGGTAAAAATGACTTCGTGGTGCGTGTACGCAGGCGATCGACGGAGCGCACGCACCACGAAGTCCCCACATTCCAACTAATAATAGACATTCAGTATTCTGTATATTCCCTTCGTACTAAAATGCGCCTGTTACTTAATTTGCATAAATGTTTAACTGAATCAGAAAATAAGACGACATTGAATACTGAAAGATTATTTTTATAATAATCAAACGGGTTGAATCGAGAGGTAAAAATGACTTCGTGGTGCGTGTACGCAGGCGATCGACGGAGCGCACGCTCCACGAAGTCCCCACATTCCATAACTAATAATAGACATTCAGTATTCTGTATATTCCCTTCGTACTAAAATGCGCCTGTTACTTAATTTGCATAAATGTTTAACTGAATCAGAAAATAAGACGACATTGAATACTGAAAGATTTTTTTTATAATAATCATACGGGTTGAATCGAGCGGTAAATATGACTTCGTGGTGCGTGTACGCAGGCGATCGACGGAGCGCACGCATCCACGAAGTCCCCACATTCCAACTAATAATAGACATTCAGTATTCTGTATATTCCCTTCGTACTAAAATGCGCCTGTTACTTAATTTGCATAAATGTTTAACTGAATCAGAAAATAAGACGACATTGAATGCGGAAAGATTTTTTTTTTAATAATCATACGGGTTGAATCGAGCGGTAAATATCACTTCGTGGTGCGTGTACGCAGGCGATCGACGGAGCGCACGCATCCACGAAGTCCCCACATTCAAACTAATAATAGATATTCAGTATTCTGTATATTCCCTTCGTACTAAAATGCGCCTGTTAATTAATTTGCATAAATGTTTAACTGAATCAGAAAATAAGACGACATTGAATACTGAAAGATTTTTTTTATAATAATCATACGGGTTGAATCGAGCGGTAAATATGACTTCGTGGTGCGTGTACGCAGGCGATCGACGGAGCGCACGCACCACGAAGTCCCCACACTTCCATAACTAATAATAGACATTCAGTATTCTGTATATTCCCTTCGTACTAAAATGCGCCTGTTAATTAATTTGCATAAATGTTTAACTGAATCAGAAAATAAGACGACATTGTTTGCGTAAAGATTTATTTTTTCATAATAATCATACGGGTTGAATCGAGCGGTAAAAATGACTTCGTGGTGCGTGTACGCAGGCGATCGACGGAGCGCACGCTCCACGAAGTCCCCACATTCCATAACTAACAATAGACATTCAGTATTGTGTATATTCCCTTCGTACTAAAATGCGCCTGTTACTTAATTTGCATAAATGTTTAACTGAATCAGAAAATAAGACGACATTGAATACTGAAAGATTTATTTTTATAATAATCATACGGGTTGAATCGAGCGGTAAAAATGACTTCGTGGTGCGTGTACGCAGGCGATCGACGGAGCGCACGCTCCACGAAGTCCCCACATTCCATAACTAACAATAGACATTCAGTATTGTGTATATTCACTTCGTACTAAAATGCGCCTGTTACTTAATTTGCATAAATGTTTAACTGAATCAGAAAAGAAGACGACATTGAATGCGGAAAGATTTTTTTTTTAATAATCATACGGGTTGAATCGAGCGGTAAATATGACTTCGTGGTGCGTGTACGCAGGCGATCGACGGAGCGCACGCTCCACGAAATCCCCACATTCAAACTAATAATAGACATTCAGTATTCTGTATATTCCCTTCGTACTAAAATGCGCCTGTTAATTAATTTGCATAAATGTTTAACTGAATCAGAAAATAAGACGACATTGAATACTGAAAGATTTTTTTTTATAATAATCATACGGGTTGAATCGAGCGGCAAAATGACTTCGTGGTGCGTGTACGCAGGCGATCGACGGAGCGCACGCTCCACGAAATCCCCACATTCCAACTAATAATAGACATTCAGTATTCTGTATATTCCCTTCGTACTAAAATGCGCCTGTTACTTAATTTGCATAAATGTTTAACTGAATCAGAAAATAAGACGACATTGAATACTGAAAGATTTTTTTTATAATAATCATACGGGTTGAATCGAGCGGTAAATATGACTTCGTGGTGCGTGTACGCAGGCGATCGACGGAGCGCACGCACCACGAAGTCCCCACATTCCAACTAATAATAGACATTCAGTATTCTGTATATTCCCTTCGTACTAAAATGCGCCTGTTACTTAATTTGCATAAATGTTTAACTGAATCAGAAAATAAGACGACATTGAATACTGAAAGATTTTTTTATAATAATCATACGGGTTGAATCGAGCGGTAAAAATGACTTCGTGGTGCGTGTACGCAGGCGATCGACGGAGCGCACGCTCCACGAAGTCCCCACACTCCATAACTAACAATAGACATTCAGTATTGTGTATATTCCCTTCGTACTAAAATGCGCCTGTTACTGAATTTGCATAAATGTTTAACTGAATCAGAAAATAAGACGACATTGAATACTGAAAGATTATTTTTATAATAATCAAACGGGTTGAATCGAGCGGTAAAATGACTTCGTGGTGCGTGTACGCAGGCGATCGACGGAGCGCACGCTCCACGAAGTCCCCACATTCCATAACTAACAATAGACATTCAGTATTGTGTATATTCCCTTCGTACTAAATGCGCCTGTTAATTAATTTGCATAAATGTTTAACTGAATCAGAAAATAAGACGACATTGAATACTGAAAGATTTTTTTTATAATAATCATACGGGTTGAATCGAGCGGTAAATATGACTTCGTGGTGCGTGTACGCAGGCGATCGACGGAGCGCACGCTACCACGAAGTCCCCACATTCCAACTAATAATAGACATTCAGTATTCTGTATATTCCCTTCGTACTAATATGCGCCTGTTAATTAATTTGCATAAATGTTTAACTGAATCAGAAAATAAGACGACATTGAATACTGAAAGATTTTTTTTTATAATAATCATACGGGTTGAATCGAGCGGTAAATATGACTTCGTGGTGCGTGTACGCAGGCGATCGACGGAGCGCACGCTACCACGAAGTCCCCACATTCCAACTAATAATAGACATTCAGTATTCTGTATATTCCCTTCGTACTAAATGCGCCTGTTACTTAATTTGCATAAATGTTTAACTGAATCAGAAAATAAGACGACATTGAATACTGAAAGATTTTTTTTATAATAATCATACGGGTTGAATCGAGCGGTAAATATGACTTCGTGGTGCGTGTACGCAGGCGATCGACGGAGCGCACGCACCACGAAGTCCCCACATTCCAACTAATAATAGACATTCAGTATTCTGTATATTCCCTTCGTACTAAATGCGCCTGTTAATTAATTTGCATAAATGTTTAACTGAATCAGAAAATAAGACGACATTGAATACTGAAAGATTTTTATTTGTAATAATCATACGGGTTGAATCGAGCGGTAAAAATGACTTCGTGGTGCGTGTACGCAGGCGATCGACGGAGCGCACGCACCACGAAGTCCCCACATTCCAACTAATAATAGACATTCAGTATTCTGTATATTCCCTTCGTACTAATATGCGCCTGTTACTTAATTTGCATAAATGTTTAACTGAATCAGAAAATAAGACGACATTGAATGCGGAAAGATTTTTTTTTTTATAATAATCATACGGGTTGAATCGAGCGGTAAATATCACTTCGTGGTGCGTGTACGCAGGCGATCGACGGAGTGCCCGCACCACGAAGTCCCCACATTCCAACTAATAATAGACATTCAGTATTCTGTATATTCCCTTCGTACTAAATGCGCCTGTTAATTAATTTGCATAAATGTTTAACTGAATCAGAAAAGAAGACGACATTGAATACTGAAAGATTTTTTTTTATAATAATCATACGGGTTGAATCGAGCGGTAAATATGACTTCGTGGTGCGTGTACGCAGGCGATCGACGGAGCGCCCGCACCACGAAGTCCCCACATTCCAACTAATAATAGACATTCGGTATTCTGTATATTCCCTTCGTACTAAAATGCGCCTGTTAATTAATTTGCATAAATGTTTAACTGAATAAGAAAAGAAGACGACATTGAATACTGAAAGATTTTTTTTTATAATAATCATACGGGTTGAATCGAGCGGTAAATATGACTTCGTGGTGCGTGCACGCAGGCGATCGACGGAGCGCACGCACCACGAAGTCCCCACATTCCATAACTAACAATAGACATTCAGTATTGTGTATATTCCCTTCGTACTAAAATGCGCCTGTTACTTAATTTGCATAAATGTTTAACTGAATCAGAAAATAAGACGACATTGAATACTGAAAGATTTTTTTTATAATAATCAAACGGGTTGAATCGAGCGGTAAATATGACTTCGTGGTGCGTGTACGCAGGCGATCGACGGAGCGCACGCTCCACGAAGTCCCCACATTCCATAACTAATAATAGACATTCAGTATTCTGTATATTCCCTTCGTACTAAAATGCGCCTGTTACTTAATTTGCATAAATGTTTAACTGAATCAGAAAATAAGACGACATTGAATACTGAAAGATTTTTTTTATAATAATCATACGGGTTGAATCGAGCGGTAAAAATGACTTCGTGGTGCGTGTACGCAGGCGATCGACGGAGCGCACGCTCCACGAAGTCCCCACATTCCAACTAATAATAGACATTCAGTATTCTGTATATTCCCTTCGTACTAAAATGCGCCTGTTACTTAATTTGCATAAATGTTTAACTGAATCAGAAAATAAGACGACATTGAATACTGAAAGATTTCTTTTATAATAATCAAACGGGTTGAATCGAGCGGCAAAATGACTTCGTGGTGCGTGTACGCAGGCGATCGACGGAGCGCACGCTCCACGAAGTCCCCACATTCCAACTAATAATAGACATTCAGTATTCTGTATATTCCCTTCGTACTAATATGCGCCTGTTACTTAATTTGCATAAATGTTTAACTGAATCAGAAAATAAGACGACATTGAATACTGAAAGATTTTTTTTATAATAATCATACGGGTTGAATCGAGCGGTAAAAATGACTTCGTGGTGCGTGTACGCAGGCGATCGACGGAGCGCACGCTCCACGAAGTCCCCACATTCCATAACTAACAATAGACATTCAGTATTCTGTATATTCCCTTCGTACTAAAATGCGCCTGTTACTTAATTTGCATAAATGTTTAACTGAATCAGAAAAGAAGACGACATTGAATACTGAAAGATTTTTTTTATAATAATCATACGGGTTGAATCGAGCGGCAAAATGACTTCGTGGTGCGTGTACGCAGGCGATCGACGGAGCGCACGCTCCACGAAGTCCCCACATTCCAACTAATAATAGACATTCAGTATTGCTGTATATTCCCTTCGTACTAAAATGCGCCTGTTACTTAATTTGCATAAATGTTTAACTGAATCAGAAAAGAAGACGACATTGAATACTGAAAGATTTTTTTTATAATAATCATACGGGTTGAATCGAGCGGTAAAAATGACTTCGTGGTGCGTGTACGCAGGCGATCGACGGAGCGCACGCTCCACGAAGTCCCCACATTCCAACTAACTAATAGACATTCAGTATTCTGTATATTCCCTTCGTACTAAATGCGCCTGTTACTTAATTTGCATAAATGTTTAACTGAATCAGAAAATAAGACGACATTGAATACTGAAAGATTTTTTTTTATAATAATCATACGGGTTGAATCGAGCGGTAAAAATGACTTCGTGGTGCGTGTACGCAGGCGATCGACGGAGCGCACGCTCCACGAAGTCCCCACATTCCATAACTAACAATAGACATTCAGTATTGTGTATATTCCCTTCGTACTAAAATGCGCCTGTTACTTAATTTGCATAAATGTTTAACTTAATCAGAAAATAAGACGACAATGAATACTGAAAGATTTTTTTTATAATAATCATACGGGTTGAATCGAGCGGTAAAAATGACTTCGTGGTGCGTGTACGCAGGCGATCGACGGAGCGCACGCTCCACGAAGTCCCCACACTTCCATAACTAACAATAGACATTCAGTATTCTGTATATTCCCTTCGTACTAAAATGCGCCTGTTACTTAATTTGCATAAATGTTTAACTGAATCAGAAAATAAGACGACATTGAATACTGAAAGATTTTTTTTATAATAATCATACGGGTTGAATCGAGCGGTAAAAATGACTTCGTGGTGCGTGTACGCAGGCGATCGACGGAGCGCACGCACCACGAAGAACCCACATTCCAACTAATAATAGACATTCAGTATTCTGTATAATCCCCTCATACTAATATGCGCCTGTTAATTAATTCGCATAAATGTTTAACTGAATCAGAAAATAAGACGACATTGAATGCGGAAAGATTTTTTTTTTATAATAATCATACGGGTTGAAGCGAGCGGTAAATATGACTTCGTAATGCGTGCACGCAGGCGATCGACGGAGCGCACGCACCACGAAGTCCCCACATTCCAACTAATAATAGACATTCAGTATTCTGGTTATTCCCTTCGTACTAACATGCGCCTGTTATTAATTTGCATAAATGTTTAACTTAACAGAAAATAAGACGACATTGAATCCGGAAAGATTTTTTTTTTTATAATAATTATACGGGTGGAAGCGAGCGGTAAATATGACTTCGTGGTGCGTGCACGCAGGCGATGGACGGAGCGCACGCACCTCGAAGTCCCCACGTTCCAACTAATAATAGACATTGCAGTATTCTGGTTATTCCCTTCGTACTAACATGCGCCTGTTTATTAATTCGCATAAATGTTTAACTGAATCAGAAAATAAGACGACATTGAATGCGGAAAGATTTTTTTTTTATAATAATCATACGGGTGGAAGCAAGCGGTAAATATGACTTCGTGGTGCGTGCACGCAGGCGATCGACGGAGCGCACGCACCACGAAGTCCCCACTATTCCAACTAATAATAGACATTCAGTATTCTGGTTATTCCCTTCGTACTAACATGCGCCTGTTTATTAATTTGCATAAATGTTTAACTTTAACAGAAAATAAGACGACATTGAATCCGGAAAGATTTTTTTTTTTATAATAATTATACGGGTGGAAGCGAGCGGTAAATATGACTTCGTGGTGCGTGCACGCAGGCGATGGACGGAGCGCACGCACCTCGAAGTCCCCACGTTCCAACTAATAATAGACATTCAGTATTCTGGTTATTCCCTTCGTACTAACATGCGCCTGTTATTAATTTGCATAAATGTTTAACTGAATCAGAAAATAAGACGACATTGAATACTGAAAGATTTTTTTTTATAATAATCATACGGGTTGAATCGAGCGGTAAATATGACTTCGTGGTGCGTGTACGCAGGCGATCGACGGAGCGCACGCACCACGAAGTCCCCACATTCCAACTAATAATAGACATTCAGTATTCTGGTATATTCCCTTCGTACTAACATGCGCCTGTTACTTAATTTGCATAAATGTTTAACTGAATCAGAAAATAAGACGACATTGAATGCGGAAAGATTTTTTTTTATAATAATCATACGGGTTGAATCGAGCGGTAAATATGACTTCGTGGTGCGTGCACGCAGGCGATCGACGGAGCGCACGCACCACGAAGTCCCCACATTCCAACTAATAATAGACATTCAGTATTTTGGTTATTCTCTTCGTACTAATATGCGCCTGTTATTAATTTGCATAATGTTTAACTGAATCAGAAAATAAGACGACATTGAATACTGAAAGATTTTTTTATAATAATCATACGGGTTGAATCGAGCGGTAAAAATGACTTCGTGGTGCGTGTACGCAGGCGATCGACGGAGCGCACGCATCCACGAAGTCCCCACATTCCAACTAATAATAGACATTCAGTATTCTGTATATTCCCTTCGTACTAAATGCGCCTGTTAATTAATTTGCATAAATTTTAACTGAATCAGAAAATAAGACGACATTGAATACTGAAAGATTTTTTTATAATAATCATACGGGTTGAATCGAGCGGTAAAATATGACTTTCGTGGTGCGTGTACGCAGGCGATCGACGGAGCGCACGCACCACGAGTCCCCACATTCCAACTATAATAGACATTCAGGTATTCTGTATATTCCCTTCGTACTAAATGCGCCTGTTAATTAATTTGCATAAATGTTTAACTGAATCAGAAAATAAGACGACATTGAATACGGAAAGGATTTTTTTATAATAATCATACGGGTTGAATCGAGCGGTAAATATGACTTCGTGGGGCGTGCACGCAGGCGATCGACGGAGCGCACGCACCACGAAGTCCCCACATTCCAACTAATAATAGACATTCAGTATTCTGTATATTCCCTTCGTACTAATATGCGCCTGTTAATTAATTTGCATAAATGTTTAACTAATCAGAAAATAAGACGACATTGAATCCGGAAAGATTTTTTTTATAATAATCATACGGGTGAAGCGAGCGGTAAATATGACTTCGTGGTGCGTGCACGCAGGCGATCGACGGAGCGCACGCACCACGAAGTCCCCACATTCCAACTAATAATAGACATTCAGTATTCTGTATATTCCCTTCGTACTAATATGCGCCTGTTAATTAATTTGCATAAATGTTTAACTTAATCAGAAAATAAGACGATATTGAACCCGGAAAGATTTTTTTTTATAATAATCAAACGGGTTGAATCGAGCGGTAAATATGACTTCGTGGTGCGTGTACGCAGGCGATCGACGGAGCGCAGGCACCACGAAGTCCCCACTTTCCAACTAATAATAGACATTCAGTATTCTGGTTATTCCCTTCGTACTAACATGCGCCTGTTTATTAATTTGCATAAATGTTTAACTTTAACAGAAAATAAGACGAAATTGAATCCGGAAAGATTTTTTTTTTTATAATAATCATACGGGTGGAAGCGAGCGGTAAATATGACTTCGTGGTGCGTGCACGCAGGCGATGGACGGAGCGCACGCACCTCGAAGTCCCCACGTTCCAACTAATAATAGACATTCAGTATTCTGGTTATTCCCTTGGTACTAACATGCGCCTGTTTATTAATTTGCATAACTGTTTAACTTTATCAGAAAATAAGACGACATTGAATGCGGAAAGATTTTTTTTTTTAAAAATCAAACGGGTTGCATTGAACGGTAAATATGACTTCGTGGGGCGTGCACGCGGGCGATCGACGGAGCGCACGCACCTCGAAGTCCCCACATTCCAACTAATAATAGACATTCAGTATTCAGGTTATTCTCTTCGTACTAACATGCGCCTGTTATTTATTCGCATTAATGTTTATCTAAATCAGAAAATAAGACGTCATTGAATGCGGAAAGATTTTTTTTTTATAATAATCAAACGGGTTGAATCGAGCGGTAAATATGACTTCGTGGTGCGTACACGCAGGCGATCGACGAAGCGCACGCACCACGAAGTCCCCACATTCCAACTAATAATAGACATTCAGAATTCAGTTTATTCCCTTCGTACTAACATGCGCCTGTTAATTAATTTGCATAAATGTTTAACTTTATCAGAATATAAGACGACATTGAATGCGGAAATATTTTTTTTTTATAATAATCATACGGGTTGAATCAAGCTGTAAATATGACTTCGTGGTGCGTGCACGCAGGCGATCGACGGAGCGCACGCACCACGAAGTCCCCACATTCCAACTAATAACAGACATTCAGTATTCTGGTTATTGCCTTCGTACTAACATGCGCCTTTCAATTACTTTGCATAAATGTTTATCTTAATCAGAAAATAAGACAACATAGAATGCGAAAGAAAATTTTTTATAACAATCAAACGGGTTGAAGCGAGCGGTAAAAATGACTTCGTGGTGCGTGCACGCAGGCGAACGACGGAGCGCACGCACCACGAAGTACCCACATTCCAACTAATAATAGACATTCAGTATTCTGGTTATTCCCTTCGTACTAATATGCGCCTGTTAAGTAATTTGCATAAATGTTTAACTTTATCAGAAAATAAGACGACATTGAATGCGGAAAGATTTTTTTTTTATAATAATCAAACGGGTTGAATCGAGCGGTAAATATGACTTCATGGTGCGTGCACGCAGGCGAACGACGGAGCGCACGCACCACGAAGTACCCACATTCCAACTAATAATAGACATTCAGTATTGTGTATATTCCCCTCATACTAATATGCGCCTGTTAATTAATTCGCATTAATGTTTAACTGAATCAGAAAATAAGACGCCATTGAATGCGGAAAAAAATTTTTTATAACAATCAAACGGGTTGAAACGAGCGGTAAAAATGACTTCGTGGTGCGTGTACGCAGTCGATTGACGGAGCGCAGGCACCACGAAGTCCCCACATTCCAACTAATAATAGACATTCAGTATTCTGGTTATTCCCTTCGCACTAATATGCGCCTATTAATTAATTTGCATACATGTTTAACTGAATCAGAAAATAAGACGACATTGAATCCTGAAAGATTTTTTTTTTTATAATAATCATACGGGTGGAAGCGAGCGGTAAATATGACTTCGTGGTGCGTGCACGCAGGCGATGGACGGAGCGCACGCACCACGAAGTCCCCACGTTCCAACTAATAATAGACATTCAGTTTTCTGGTTATTCCCTTCGTACTAACATGCGCCTGTTTATTAATTTGCATAAATGTTTAACTTTATCAGAAAATAAGACGACATTGAATGCGGAAAGATTTTTTTTTTTAATATTCAAACGGGTTGCATTGAGCGGTAAATATGACTTCGTGGGGCGTGCACGCGGGCGATCGACGGAGCGCACGCACCTCGAAGTCCCCACATTCCAACTAATAATAGACATTCAGTATTCTGTATATTCCCTTCATACTAATATGCGCCTGTTAATTAATTCGCATTAATGTTTAACTAAATCAGAAAATAAGACGACATTGAATCCGGAAAGATTTTTTTTTTTATAATAATCATACGGGTGGAAGCGAGCGGTAAATATGACTTCGTGGTGCGTGTACGCAGGCGATGGACGGAGCGCACGCACCACGAAGTCCCCACATTCCAACTAATAATAGACATTCAGTATTCTGGTTATTCCCTTCGTACTAACATGCGCCTGTTTATTAATTTGCATAAATGTTTAACTTTATCAGAATATAAGACGACATTGAATGCGGAAATATTTTTTTTTTATAATAATCATACGGGTTGAATCAAGCTGTAAATATGACTTCGTGGTGCGTGCACGCAGGCGATCGACGGAGCGCACGCACCACGAAGTCCCCACATCATAACTAATAACAGACATTCAGTATTCTGGTTATTCCCTTCGTACTAACATGCGCCTTTCAATTAATTTGCATAAATGTTTATCTTAATCAGAAAATAAGACAACATAGAATGCGAAAAAATTTTTTTATAACTAATCAAACGGGTTGAATGCGAGCGGTAAAATGACTTCGTGGTGCGTGCACGCGGGCGATCGACGGAGCGCACGCACCACGAAGTCCCCACATTCCAACTAATAATAGACATTCAGTATTCTGGTTATTCCCTTCGTACTAACATGCGCCTGTTAATTAATTTGCATAAATGTTATCTTAATCAGAAAATAAGACAACATTGAATGCGAAAAAAATTTTTTTATAACTACTCAAACGGGTTGAATCGAGCGGTAAAAATGACTCGTGGTGCGTGCACGCAGGCGATACGACGGAGCGCACGCACCACGAAGTACCCACATTCCAACTAATAATAGACATTCAGTATTCTGGTTATTCCCTTCGTACTAATATGCGCCTGTTAAGTAATTTGCATAAATGTTTAACTTTATCAGAAAATAAGACGACATTGAATGCGGAAAGATTTTTTTTTTATAATAATCAAACGGGTTGAATCGAGCGGTAAATATGACTTCGTGGTGCGTGCACGCAGGCGAACGACGGAGCGCACGCACCACGAAGTACCCACATTCCAACTAATAATAGACATTCAGTATTGTGTATATTCCCCTCATACTAATATGCGCCTGTTAATTAATTCGCATTAATGTTTAACTGAATCAGAAAATAAGACGCCATTGAATGCGGAAAAAAATTTTTTATAACAATCAAACGGGTTGAAACGAGCGGTAAAAATGACTTCGTGGTGCGTGTACGCAGGCGATTGACGGAGCGCAGGCACCACCAAGTCCCCACATTCCAACTAATAATAGACATTCAGTATTCTGGTTATTCCCTTCGCACTAATATGCGCCTATTAATTAATTTGCATACATGTTTAACTGAATCAGAAAATAAGACGACATTGAATCCTGAAAGATTTTTTTTTTTATAATAATCATACGGGTGGAAGCGAGCGGTAAATATGACTTCGTGGTGCGTGCACGCAGGCGATGGACGGAGCGCACGCACCACGAAGTCCCCACGTTCCAACTAATAATAGACATTCAGTTTTCTGGTTATTCCCTTCGTACTAACATGCGCCTGTTTATTAATTTGCATAAATGTTTAACTTTATCAGAAAATAAGACGACATTGAATGCGGAAAGATTTTTTTTTTTTAATATTCAAACGGGTTGCATTGAGCGGTAAATATGACTTCGTGGGGCGTGCACGCGGGCGATCGACGGAGCGCACGCACCTCGAAGTCCCCACATTCCAACTAATAATAGACATTCAGTATTCTGTATATTCCCTTCATACTAATATGCGCCTGTTAATTAATTCGCATTAATGTTTAACTAAATCAGAAAATAAGACGACATTGAATCCGGAAAGATTTTTTTTTTTATAATAATCATACGGGTGGAAGCGAGCGGTAAATATGACTTCGTGGTGCGTGCACGCAGGCGATGGACGGAGCGCACGCACCACGAAGTCCCCACGTTCCAACTAATAATAGACATTCAGTTTTCTGGTTATTCCCTTCGTACTAACATGCGCCTGTTTATTAATTTGCATAAATGTTTAACTTTATCAGAAAATAAGACGACATTGAATGCGGAAAGATTTTTTTTTTTAATATTCAAACGGGTTGCATTGAGCGGTAAATATGACTTCGTGGGGCGTGCACGCGGGCGATGGACGGAGCGCACGCACCACGAAGTCCCCACGTTCCAACTAATAATAGACATTCAGTATTCTGGTTATTCCCTTCGCACTAATATGCGCCTATTAATTAATTTGCATACATGTTTAACTGAATCAGAAAATAAGACGACATTGAATCCTGAAAGATTTTATTTTTTATTACAATCAAACGGGTTGAAACGAGCGGTAAAAATGACTTCGTGGTGCGTGTACGCAGGCGATTGACGGAGCGCAGGCACCACGAAGTCCCCACATTCCAACTAATAATAGACATTCAGTATTCTGTATATTCCCTTCATACTAATATGCGCCTGTTAATTAATTCGCATTAATGTTTAACTATATCAGAAAATAAGACGACATTGAATCCGGAAAGATTTTTTTTTTTATAATAATCATACGGGTTGAAGCGAGCGGTAAATATGACTTCGTGGTGCGTGCACGCAGGCGATCGACGGAGCGCACGCACTACGAAGTACCCACATTCCAACTAATAATAGACATTCAGTATTCTGGTTATTCCCTTCGCGCTAATATGCGCCTATTAATTAATTTGCATAAATGTTTAACTGAATCAGAAAATAAGACGACATTGAATCCGGAAAGATTTTTTTTTTATAATAATCATACGGGTGGAAGCGAGCGGTAAATATGACTTCGTGGTGCGTGCACGCAGGCGATCGACGGAGCGCACGCACCACGAAGTCCCCACATTCCAACTAATAATAGACATTCAGTATTCTGGTTATTCCCTTCGTACTAACATGCGCCTGTTTATTAATTTGCATAAATGTTTAACTTTAACAGAAAATAAGACGACATTGAATCCGGAAAGATTTATTTTTTATAATTATCATACGGGTGGAAGCGAGCGGTAAATATGACTTCGTGGTGCGTGCACGCAGGCGATGGACGGAGCGCACGCACCTCGAAGTCCCCACGTTCCAACTAATAATAGACATTCAGTATTCTGGTTATTCCCTTCGTACTAACATGCGCCTGTTTATTAATTTGCATAGATGTTTAACTTTAACAGAAAATAAGACGACATTGAATCCGGGAAGATTTTTTTTTTTATAATAATCATACGGGTGGAAGCGAGCGGTAAATATGACTTCGTGGTGCGTGCACGCAGGCGATGGACGGAGCGCACGCACCTCGAAGTCCCCACGTTCCAACTAATAATAGACATTCAGTATTCTGGTTATTCCCTTCGTACTAACATGCGCCTGATTATTAATTTGCATAAATGTTTAACTTTATCAGAAAATAAGACGACATTGAATGCGGAAAGATTTTTTTTTTTTAATAATAAAACGGGTTGCATTGAGCGGTAAATATGACTTCATGGGGCGTGCACGCGGGCGATCGACGGAGCGCACACACCTCGAAGTCCCCACATTCCAACTAATAATAGACATTCAGTATTCAGGTTATTCTCTTCGTACTAACGTGCGCCTGTTATTTATTCGCATTAATGTTTAACTAAATCAGAAAATAAGACGGCATTGAATGCGGAAAGATTTTTTTTTTTATAATAATCATACGGGTTGAAGCGAGCGGTAAATATGACTTCGTGGTGCGTGCACGCAGGCGATCGACGGAGCGCACGCACTACGAAGTACCCACATTCCAACTAATAATAGACATTCAGTATTCTGGTTATTCCCTTCGCGCTAATATGCGCCTATTAATTAATTTGCATAAATGTTTAACTGAATCAGAAAATAAGACGACATTGAATCCGGAAA
The DNA here is from genome assembly GCA_026168455.1 of Theocolax elegans. NCBI lineage: Eukaryota > Metazoa > Arthropoda > Insecta > Hymenoptera > Cerocephalidae > Theocolax > Theocolax elegans. Next base: position 8,998,439 of record CM047429.1, read on the forward strand.
GATTTTTTTTTTATAATAATCATACGGGTGGAAGCGAGCGGTAAATATGACTTCGTGGTGCGTGCACGCAGGCGATCGACGGAGCGCACGCACCACGAAGTCCCCACATTCCAACTAATAATAGACATTCAGTATTCTGGTTATTCCCTTCGTACTAACATGCGCCTGTTTATTAATTTGCATAAATGTTTAACTTTAACAGAAAATAAGACGACATTGAATCCGGAAAGATTTATTTTTTATAATTATCATACGGGTGGAAGCGAGCGGTAAATATGACTTCGTGGGGCGTGCACGCGGGCGATCGACGGAGCGCACGCACCTCGAAGTCCCCACATTCCAACTAATAATAGACATTCAGTATTCTGTATATTCCCTTCATACTAATATGCGCCTGTTAATTAATTCGCATTAATGTTTAACTAAATCAGAAAATAAGACGACATTGAATCCGGAAAGATTTTTTTTTTTATAATAATCATACGGGTGGAAGCGAGCGGTAAATATGACTTCGTGGTGCGTGCACGCAGGCGATGGACGGAGCGCACGCACCACGAAGTCCCCACGTTCCAACTAATAATAGACATTCAGTTTTCTCGTTATTCCCTTCGTACTAACATGCGCCTGTTTATTAATTTGCATAAATGTTTAACTTTATCAGAAAATAAGACGACATTGAATGCGGAAAGATTTTTTTTTTATAATAATCAAACGGGTTGAATCGAGCGGTAAATATGACTTCGTGGTGCGTGTACGCAGGCGATTGACGGAGCGCAGGCACCACGAAGTCCCCACATTCCAACTAATAATAGACATTCAGTATTCTGTATATTCCCTTCATACTAATATGCGCCTGTTAATTAATTCGCATTAATGTTTAACTATATCAGAAAATAAGACGACATTGAATCCGGAAAGATTTTTTTTTTTATAATAATCATACGGGTTGAAGCGAGCGGTAAATATGACTTCGTGGTGCGTGCACGCAGGCGATCGACGGAGCGCACGCACTACGAAGTACCCACATTCCAACTAATAATAGACATTCAGTATTCTGGTTATTGCCTTCGCGCTAATATGCGCCTATTAATTAATTTGCATAAATGTTTAACTGAATCAGAAAATAAGACGACATTGAATCCGGAAAGATTTTTTTTTTATAATAATCATACGGGTGGAAGCGAGCGGTAAATATGACTTCGTGGTGCGTGCACGCAGGCGATCGACGGAGCGCACGCACCACGAAGTCCCCACATTCCAACTAATAATAGACATTCAGTATTCTGGTTATTCCCTTCGTACTAACATGCGCCTGTTTATTAATTTGCATAAATGTTTAACTTTAACAGAAAATAAGACGACATTGAATCCGGAAAGATTTATTTTTTATAATTATCATACGGGTGGAAGCGAGCGGTAAATATGACTTCGTGGTGCGTGCACGCAGGCGATGGACGGAGCGCACGCACCTCGAAGTCCCCACGTTCCAACTAATAATAGACATTCAGTATTCTGGTTATTCCCTTCGTACTAACATGCGCCTGTTTATTAATTTGCATAGATGTTTAACTTTAACAGAAAATAAGACGACATTGAATCCGGAAAGATTTTTTTTTTATAATAATCATACGGGTGGAAGCGAGCGGTAAATATGACTTCGTGGTGCGTGCACGCAGGCGATGGACGGAGCGCACGCACCTCGAAGTCCCCACGTTCCAACTAATAATAGACATTCAGTATTCTGGTTATTCCCTTCGTACTAACATGCGCCTGTTTATTAATTTGCATAAATGTTTAACTTTATTAGAAAATACGACGACATTGAATGCGGAAAGATTTTTTTTTTTAATAATAAAACGGGTTGCATTGAGCGGTAAATATGACTTCATGGGGCGTGCACGCGGGCGATCGACGGAGCGCACACACCTCGAAGTCCCCAGATTCCAACTAATAATAGACATTCAGTATTCAGGTTATTCTCTTCGTACTAACGTGCGCCTGTTATTTATTCGCATTAATGTTTAACTAAATCAGAAAATAAGACGGCATTGAATGCGGAAAGATTTTTTTTTTATAATAATCAAACGGGTTGAATCGAGCGGTAAATATGACTTCGTGGTGCGTGTACGCAGGCGATCGACGAAGCGCACGCACCACGAAGTCCCCACATTCCAACTAATAATAGACATTCAGTATTCAGGTTATTCCCTTCGTACTAACATGCGCCTGTTAATTAATTTGCATAAATGTTTAACTTTATCAGAATATAAGACGACATTGAATGCGGAAAGATTTTTTTTTATAATAATCATACGGGTTGAATCGAGCGGTAAATATGATTTCGTGGTGCGTGCACACAGGCGATCGACGGAGCGCACGCACCACGAAGTCCCCACATTCCAACTAATAATAGACATTCAGTATTCTGGTTATTCCCTTCGTACTAACATGCGCCTGTTTATTAATTTGCATAAATGTTTAACTTTATCAGAATATAAGACGACATTGAATGCGGAAATATTTTTTTTTATAATAATCATACGGATTGAATCAAGCTGTAAATATGACTTCGTGGTGCGTGCACGCAGGCGATCGACGGAGCGCACGCACCACGAAGTCCCCACATTCCAACTAATAACAGACATTCAGTATTCTGGTTATTCCCTTTGTACTAACATGCGCCGTTCAATTAATTTGCATAAATGTTTATCTTAATCAGAAAATAAGACAACATAGAATGCGAAAAAAAATTTTTTATAACAATCAAACGGGTTGAAACGAGCGGTAAAAATGACTTCGTGGTGCGTGTTCGCAGGCGATTGACGGAGCGCAGGCACCACGAAGTCCCCACATTCCAACTAATAATAGACTTTCAGTATTCTGTATATTCCCTTCATACTAATATGCGCCTGTTAATTAATTCGCATTAATGTTTAACTATATCAGAAAATAAGACGACATTGAATCCGGAAAGATTTTTTTTTTTATAATAATCATACGGGTGGAAGCGAGCGGTAAATATGACTTCGTGGTGCGTGCACGCAGGCGATGGACGGAGCGCACGCACCTCGAAGTCCCCACGTTCCAACTAATAATAGACATTCAGTATTCTGGTTATTCCCTTCGCGCTAATATGCGCCTATTAATTAATTTGCATAAATGTTTAACTGAATCAGAAAATAAGACGACATTGAATCCGGAAAGATTTTTTTTTTTATAATAATCATACGGGTGGAAGCGAGCGGTAAATATGACTTCGTGGTGCGTGCACGCAGGCGATCGACGGAGCGCACGCACCACGAAGTCCCCACATTCCAACTAATAATAGACATTCAGTATTCTGGTTATTCCCTTCGTACTAACATGCGCCTGTTTATTAATTTGCATAAATGTTTAACTTTAACAGAAAATAAGACGACATTGAATCCGGAAAGATTTATTTTTTATAATTATCATACGGGTGGAAGCGAGCGGTAAATATGACTTCGTGGTGCGTGCACGCAGGCGATGGACGGAGCGCACGCACCTCGAAGTCCCCACGTTCCAACTAATAATAGACATTCAGTATTCTGGTTATTCCCTTCGTACTAACATGCGCCTGTTTATTAATTTGCATAAATGTTTAACTTTAACAGAAAATTAGACGACATTGAATCCGGAAAGATTTTTTTTTTTATAATAATCATACGGGTGGAAGCGAGCGGTAAATATGACTTCGTGGTGCGTGCACGCAGGCGATGGACGGAGCGCACGCACCTCGAAGTCCCCACGTTCCAACTAATAATAGACATTCAGTATTCTGGTTATTCCCTTCGTACTAACATGCGCCTGTTTATTAATTCATTATTATTAATGTTTATTAATTAATTAAGCGAGCGGTAAATATGACTTCGTGGTGCGTGCACGCAGGCGATGGACGGAGCGCACGCACCTCGAAGTCCCCACGTTCCAACTAATAATAGACATTCAGTATTCTGGTTATTCCCTTCGTACTAACATGCGCCTGTTTATTAATTTGCATAAATGTTTAACTTTATCAGAAAATAAGACGACATTGAATGCGGAAAGATTTTTTTTTTTAATAATCAAACGGGTTGCATTGAGCGGTAAATATGACTTCATGGGGCGTGCACGCGGGCGATCGACGGAGCGCACGCACCTCGAAGTCCCCACATTCCAACTAATAATAGACATTCAGTATTCAGGTTATTCTCTTCGTACTAACGTGCGCCTGTTATTTATTCGCATTAATGTTTAACTAAATCAGAAAATAAGACGGCATTGAATGCGGAAAGATTTTTTTTTTATAATAATCAAACGGGTTGAATCGAGCGGTAAATATGACTTCGTGGTGCGTGCACGCAGGCGATCGACGGAGCGCACGCACCACGAAGTCCCCACATTCCAACGAATAATAGACATTCAGTATTCTGGTTATTCCCTTCGTAGTAAAATGCGCTTATTAATTTGCTTAAATGTTTATCAATATGTTTGCACGTCTAATTGAGAACTTTGAAAAAAGTTGACTGTTTTCCGTGCAGCCGACAGTCTAAAATAGCGGCTGCTACGTTCGCGTAACCTTCGTATCATTCTACCGCTAGCGCCTCCTAACGGTAATTTATGGCGTCCGATTTTATTTCGTTACTGTTGCGGTATTAAAGTCTACTATTTTTTTTAATATACTGAGTATATTTATGAGTACACTTCCCTTCGTATATGAGTAAGTTTCCTATGTACAAAGTTTGAGACAAAAATATTATCTTGTTTTTATTTAATCCCTTACCAAAAATGTGAGTCGGGCGAAGCATACTCAAAATTTTTGGTAAGGGTTTAAATAAAAACGTGATAATTTTACTGTCCCAAATTTTGCACACACTTAAATAATCCATATACGAAGGGCAATGAACTCTTATTTCTCCGCATAATAATATAATTATTTAATTATAATCGATTATTTGATTTACTCAGTCGATAAGGTAGGGAGGATAAAAATTGACTTTGGAACCCCCTTAACTTATTGAACTTATATTAAATGTGTATGAATATGTAGCCAATGAAACTTGTGAATTAGATTTTTATAATTTTTTCACTAAATAGTGTTTTTTAGGATTTTATTAATTCGGACGGATCTCAGAATATCTAAATTTAATTAATTATAATTAATATTACTTATCAATAATACTAGAAAAGACAATTTAGTGAAAAAGATATTAAAACCCAATTAACAAGTTATATTGGTTACATTAAACTTATCTTCACTTAATAATTTACTTAAATTTTCTTAAAATTAATTTTTGTTAGGTATATGATAGTTTTGTAAAATATCATTAATGACATTAAATAAACATTGTATAATTCAATTATTTAGGTGATAAAAAGTTTATTCAGGACAATAATTTTTGAATAAACATCTTGGTTCTATGAAATGGGTACTCAAGTACTAAAACGGTCTATTTTCAATTTTTTCATTTATACAATATTTATACAATATCTTTATTTTATTATATCTTTGGTTTGAATCAAGATCCCATATTAAATCAAATTTTGTTGATAAGCTTGTTTCAAAGAATAACCTTTTTTTTTATTTTAACGTCGCTCTTTTTATGCTCCCAAATTGGTGCTGATCAGCGACGGAGGTTATACGATGTCTTTGTTAAGAAAGCACTTGTTGAAAATACATTCCCCAGTGGTGCTTGTATCAATCGGCCGGGGCTGGGAATCCAACCTGGGACCTCCAGATTACGAACCCGATGCCCTACCAATCGAGCCATCGTAAGCCTCACAAAGAATAACATTTCTTCATTTTTTAAACAAATTTACTTATTATTAACTTTTAATTTAATTTGTTTAGCCAATTTATATGTAGCATAACCCTAGTAAAAATGTAACATTTAAGGTTAAAAAAACTCTAATGTTGCCATTAATTGGGCATTTATTGAGTATTATATGATAATAGGCCATTTTATGACTTAAAATTGTTACATTTATTGTCAGATTTCTACTAGGGTACTATTTTAATTAATTATAAGTGACTCTATACCCTGAGTTTTTTTTTCATAATAGATAGGATATCCCAGGAACAATTTCATCGAATAGACTAATTTTCAACATTTTTAATCCACTTAAATGAAATAGACCGTGTTATAATATAGTAAAAAAAATTATACTTGTCAAATTATTCAGAAAAATTAAAAAATTGTTTAATAAACAGCTAAATAATTATTTTTTTAATATAATAATTAACATCAACATTTCGAATTTAATTACAAAATTCTGTTTCATTTAATTTGATTAAAATCATTATTGTTAAAATGTCAGTTTATTCGCAGAAGTGGTTTCTAAGATATCCTTGATATTAATTTATTAAATAATAAATTATTTAAAATGCGTAAAGCAATTAAATAATTAAATAATGAAATAATAAGGCTTGACATTTCCTTATCGGCCATTTTTTAATTTCCCGATTCTCTTAATTTTGTCGCATATTAACGTGTTGAATAACAAATGAATCAACCAATATGCTTCCCCTCTCTGGGCGCTACCTCCACGCACCGCTTTCGGTCTCTCTGCACCGTCCATCGCCGACTGGCGCGCTCTGATTGGCTCGAATTAATAATGTTTAACTAACAATAACTTAATAAATAAGCTTCAAATCGAAATTTCGAGCTTTATATGTGTGGGAAATTAACGGACTGAATTTCAGAACACCTTGTATATGACATATATATATATATAACATATATATATAAAACATATATGTATAATTTTAAATATCGGGGTTTATGACGCTCATGACAGAGAGGGAAGATCAGACTTTAGTACGATAAAAAGAGACAGAAAAGATTATGGAGCCCCGGCTCCATAAACCTGCCATATTAACAATGAGTGGGAAAGGGATAGGGTTATTGGGATTTAACACATGAGGCTCCATAACCCCCTGTTTAGAAATGTATATATATGTTGAATTCTGAATTCTTAGACACGGCGGCGGCGGCGGCGAAATTTTTATATATTATAGATATATATATATATATAAACATCAGTATCGGTACTTATGGTGACACTACGTTATATTTTGGTGTTTTGAGGTTATAAAACATATGTAACGACTCAGATATAAGAGGGAGAATATTAATTGATAGAATAATGCCTAAAAAACCAATAACCCAAATACCTAAATACCCCTCACGGGTAAAAAAGCACACTTTGACCTTATAATATTAATAAAGGAGTGAAGTTATAACCTCATTCGAAGTGCCTCCGGCCTCCGGCACCTCGAAAGACGTTATGACTTCAACCCTTCATTAATATTATAACGTCAAAGCGGGGCTTACAAAGCTAATTTTCCGATTTTTTTGTGTGTCTGCATAAGTACCGATACATGGTTAATTTTCGGTGGAATTATGTTGACGTCGGCTTAATTCCCCCAAAGTAAGCACAATTCCCATTTCTCGTAAGAATTTGTCGGCATAAGTACCGATTCATCAATTTATATGTATATATAGATACGATGAGGAACGAAGGTCGCGTTCACATATGCGTATTGGCTTTGAATAATATCTTTAACTCTACTTATCATTCTCTTTTTCGTTCGAAACACTCGTAAATTAATGTGTCCTTTAGCTCTATAAATTATATTTTATATTACTGCATTTACTTATAATCATTTTTTTAACAACCTTATTTTGTTCGTCTTCTAAATCGTAATTTTATTCTAAACTACGCAGTACTTTTTACGAAAAATAATAATATAATTTTCGTCGGGACGCGACAGTATACTATTTTATTATTAATTAACTTGTTGATAAAAGACGGGTTCTTATGTCTCGATTGTAGTTCAGGTTTCTGGCCCTTATCTCTTGATGAATAGCATATGTAGTTTAGTGAGTATGAACAAGGAATGTGGTATTAACAAGGATTGCTGCCCTAGCATATACCTCCACCCTTAATGTGTATATTGCTATCTCGTTCAAGTGTAATTTGTTTAGGTAACTACCCTCCATGTCACAATTGATGGTGGCGTGAATTCGAGCTGTGTATGTGTTTTTGACTTTGGCATATAGATGATGCCTCAGTCGATTGAATTGACTTTAAATAATAAAACTTGAGAAAATACATTTTTTAATTATTTTATTAAAAATAAATTAGAATAAATACAAGAAAAAATATAAGAAGAAAATTGTTGGTGTAAAAATCAAAGTTATCGGGCATCACAGCCCAAGCATTGAGATAGACCCATTATGCACGGAATCTAAATTAATACTGCGAAGTTGCGTGTGGAATTTTTTTATTTTGTTTTTTATTTGCCGTGTAATTTCGTTTTTGGATCGTCGGCAAATTTTAGTTAGTTAATTATATGATCTTTGATAAGTTTGAATTAACTAAGAAAGAAATTGTTTAAATAATTGAATTGTTAATTTTGATCATTATTAAAAATTGTAATTGCATTGAGTGCATGAACGTTTAAGTAAACAAGTCTGACGTCACTCAGTTCCTTATATCTGATTATATACGAATATCGAAATTAAAATAAGTCTAGAGGTCCAGGAATTAGTGGTACCTTGAAGCTAAATAAAACGTTTAGATATTAAGTGATTTTTTGTCGTCCATGCAGTGTATTTAGGAGTAGTTTAAGTTTTCCTCGATATTGATGAACAAACCATATTTATTTATTTGGCGACGTTTCGATGGATATCCTCCATCCTCATCAGGCTATACCTTTTTATTAAAAAATGATTTCATTTTACAACATCTTTTAAACACAATTTTTACATATATAAATCTAAGTTACTTACTATTTCGCAAATATATAGGTATACAATATTATTAACAGCATCTCTAATGCATCGCTCTATAATTGAAAACAATGATTAAAATAACAAACGTTTAACAATTTTTGCTCAGAGATTGAGGTTATATATAACATACCTTTCCCCTATTGTTTGTGTATTGTATACACAAAAAATTGAAAATTAAATAAATACTTGAAGAAGATTTTTGCTGATATTGTTATGACAGATTTGGACCAATACTGTCTCAAAAAATTAGATTTTATTCCACCGTTCTATTACAGATATGTGCATGATACAATTATGTGTATTCCCGAAAATAAATTAACAAATGTAATTGAAGTTTTCAATAAGTACCATGTGAAATTGCAGTTCACTCATGAAAAAGAGAATAATGGTTATATAAGTTTTTTTAGAGGTATCACTAATAAGAAATGAAAATAGAAAAATTATTACTAATTGGTATAGGAAAGATACCTTTTCAGGACGATTTTTACATTTTGAATCTAGTCATACAATACAGCAGAAGCGGGCTATGGTATATACATTGGTGGACAAGGCAATTTTGTTAGCACATGAAAAATTTCATGGAACCAATATTAAACTAGTCAAAGAATTTTAAAAAAATAATTGTTACCCAAAAAAGTTTATAAATTATAATGTAAGAAAAAGATTAGAGAAAATAAAATATAGTTCTAGTCATAACAATGATCAAGTTAATAATAGAGTAGTAACTAATTATAAAGCAACTTTAAATATTCCTTTTATTCCTAAATTTTATGAAAAAATATCTGGTTCTATGAAGGGCAAAGCTATCAAAGTTATACCTAAAATTTATAATAAAATTGATGGTGTTATTGTGAGGGGCAAAGATAAAATAGACAAATTAACTAAAACTAATGTAGTGTATAAAATAGTTTGTACAGATTGTAATGCTAGTTATGTGGGTGAAACAAAGAGACAAGTAAAATGTCGTATTAAAGAACATAAAGCTAATATAAACAAAACTGAGTCGCACTATGTAATCAATGAACATATGCTTGCATATGATCATTCGTTAGATTTTGACAACGTCAAAATACTTGATACTGAAAAGAATTGGAAAAAACGAGTATTATCAGAAATGATCCACATAAATCTGCAACATAATGCGATCAATTGCAAAGACGATACTAGACATCTTAGCCAACATTACAGTGACATTATCAATAGTATTAAATTAAAATCTAAATTATAATGTGTATCTCTCCCCTATGACATAACCTCAAATCAATGTATATCGATCAGATGTTGGATAAGGTGAGTGATTGACTTGCGTGTTGATCGATTCTTACTGCGCGTATTGTGTTTTGCACGATGCGCGGCGCGGTAAATTCAAATATATATTTTTGGTTTTTTTAATTTCTTCTCATTTAGGTTCATAATTAAAAGATTCTTCATAATTATAAAAATTGTTTAGTTAATCTACTATATTTTAAATTTAATAAAATACTTAACTACTTAAATTTAATTTTTTTAAAATTTTTATTACCAATTATTATTTGTTTCAACGGGGAAAAAAAAAAAAAAAAATTTTTTTATTGAAATGGTAAATTTTCATTTAGTCTTATAAAAAAAATTTTTGAGTTCTCTTGTAAATAATCATAAATAATTTATTAATTTTTATTACTTATCAGTACACATAATGTACTTAATTTGAAGTTTCGCGCCTGTGGTGGGGATGACTGTGTTGTCGAACTGATTAAGATTGATCGCATAGGTGTCTCTGAAAAACGGGGGACGTGAGATTTCAAATTTTTCAGTATTAACCGTCTGTGATATACATTGTTAGCTTCATTTTAATATTTGACTGCTTTTTGCTTAATATGTGTGATTATGTGTTAATTTATTTTGTAATGTTCTTCAAGTATTTATTTAATTTTCAATTTTTTGTGTTGATTATGGACACAACAATAGGGGAAAGGTATGTTATATATAACCTCAATCTCTGTGCAAAAATTGTTAAACGTTTGTTATTTTAATCATTGTTTTCAATTATAGAGCGACGCATCAGAGATGCTGTTAATAATATTGTATACCTATATATTGACGAAATAGTAAGTAACTTAGTATATGTAAAAATAATTTATATATGTAAAAATTGTGTTTAAAAGATGTTGTAAAATGAAATCATTTTTTAATAAAAAGGTATAGCCTGATAAGGATGGAGGATATCCATCGAAACGTCGTCAAATAAATAAATATGGTTTGTTCATCAATATCGAGGAAAACCTAAACTACTCCTAAAACGTTTAGATGCTCGCTTTGATGTAACGTCTATGTGTTGTATATAATTGAGTCTGTTTACTTGTTTTGTCTATCCGTGAGTCTCAGGTATATTTACCTCTGTTATATCGATTAATGGCGTATATCATTTGTCGATAATGAATCAATTAATAATCAAGTGACTTTCTATGTTATCTACTGATTTCACGTTAAATAAAGTTTTTATTTAAAATATTTATTATATAAAAATATAAAGAAAGATATGACCGTGTGTAAGAGGTCACAATTTATAATTGAAATATTATAAAATGAACAGAAATTCCTAGTTTTTAAGTTTACATTTTTATTAGTGTTTATATACATGACTGAAATATGGTTGATTTTGTTTATAGAATAGTTAGTATTAATAAATAATGTAAAAAAGATAAATATATTTTTTTTTATCTTTTGAGTGGAAAATACTTTCCTCTTTAAATTATTAAAAAAAAATCTCCTTCACGATGGCTGTCTTTTGTTGACTGCGGTTGGAGCCCAAAAGTATCACCTCTCGACCTTCAGACGGAGACGTGAGCACGTTGTTTAGGGGTGCCACCACTTCGTCCCTCGTTGTGAGAGGTCTCTGATCTCCAGGGTGATCCTTCGATCTCGAACTCGAACGTCTCTCATACCTTGAGTAACAGTGCAGACTTTTTCCGCGAATACTGCTGTATCCGTCTTTTTTCCCAACCGGAGCAGGACGTCACCCCGCCCTGTTGACCGAACGCTCAGAACTTGCGCGCCGCTGTCGTCCGGATTAACTTCCTTTCGGAGCTTCCCCAGAACTTCAGCAAATGCACGCTCCTATGCGATGGTGACCACCAGGGTGGATACCGGCGTCTTCTACCGCTTTCTCCTATCAAGAGGCGCCTGTCCTGACTTGGCACTCGGCTTTTTTTCCTGCCACAGACTTGGACTTGGATTGCTCCTTGTCCATGCCAGTTGGTGGTCCCTCCTTTCGAGGCTTCTTCTTCTGTCGGCTTTTAGAGGCTTCGGGGGAGCTTTGAGGGCCCTCCCTTCTCCTCTTTTGAGCCTGCATCTTAGCTGCAGCCGCTATGACGGCTTTAGCTATTATGCCTCTTCTCTTAGGTCGCAGACGATTCTCGTGACCAACTTGATAATTCTCGACTTGATACTTGTAATCGTCGACTGCCGAAAACGTCTTGTACAAGGGTGTGTACGGTCTTCAGCCCTGTCTTGACGACCATGGATATGTTAGGCTGCATTGCGCAAGCTGCCAACATTGCCTGAAGTTCGTTTTTCAGATGGTCGTAAGTAGAGTCGATCTCCTCTTGCGCGTCTTCTATCTTCTCGTATTCATTGCGGAATATTTATATCTCTTCTTGAGATTCCTTACTATAGGCAGAGATGCTGCTGATGGCACTGCCTAGGCTGGTAACGCTGTCGCTTCGCAACTTGCTTGCAGAAGCAAGACGTAACATCTGTAATGACGGCTGCAGTTGGGTGATTTCTTTCGAGGACTCCACCTCTGACTTGTTCATAGAACTAAGCGGTTTGTGGCCTCCCCCAAAATCCATGAGGCCAGCGCCGGCCACCGGGGCTTTCACCCGATCGGAACCGACGGCGGGATTTTCTCCTAGTTTGGAGCTGTCTGCTTCGGGTAGTAGGTGTTCAACTCGCTTGCTCATAATGCTTCTTGAACTGTTTCGGCCACGGAGGTTTTTTTATTTCACCTCTACCCTCCACGCAAGTGTTACGGGCATTCCCCCATCCACCAGCCGGGAGACGCGCCGCACTTGATCAAAATATCTGGGCAAAATGCCCGAAACATTAATAGAAATGTATATTTGTTGCCTTAAAACGATGAATCTGTTAGCATGATCATTGCAAAAAAGTTACCTTCGAGTGGTAGAAAAGCATCTTCACATTTTTCAGTATCAGTCTAATCTCCTGTAAGCTGTTACAAATAAAAAAAATTTCATACAATTATAAAAATTTAATTTAATCAAATTGGACGAGCCCCTTCACTGGCCTTTGCAGGCACACCTAACCATAATCTTTAATCCATATTTTAATCTCATATGCTATACAACGTAATGTACATAAATCAATTACTTATGAGTTTTCTCTTTTAGTTTCTCTGATTTTATATTTTGAAGCTCGCATATTATGATTGGTTATGATTGGTTGTATCTTAGACCGGAGCCTCCCAGGTGGTTCGCTATTTTCCTGTTCGTTTCTCCTGAGTTTCTTAGTAAGGATATCGATAGGTAGGGTTTAGCATATGATAAGATTCAATATTTACTATTATTTAGTAGAGTTGCTTAGAGCTTTGATTCGCTCCCTTACATATAGTTAGGCATAAAGTACCTTATCACAATACACTTTTACAATGTGACTGCATTTTGATTATAAATAGCTACAACTTCTTATTAAAGTTTGTCTTTTAATCACAATACTTTTTCCGTTGTAGTTCCACTATATGAGTTCCTAACTAAATTATCAATTGATGAGTATTAAATTGATCTTCTTTAAAGTTCTAAAAAATATCACAAATTGCTGTGTTTTTCTTACTAAATAAATATTACAATCCAGTTAGTTTGTAGTAAAAACTTTATTACATTTCTGTAATGATTCTACTTTTTTGTAATGGTAAATGGAAGCCGCCATGATTATTATAAATCGTATGCTCAATTCTTTTATATTTTAGAATGAAATTGTTTATTGAAAAATGTTTTTGTCAAAAAATGTATACAACGATTAAGATTTGTAAAAAAGCTCTAAAAGTATAGCTTGAAATATCATTAACAATTACAATTACAAAAATTATTATAGAAATGAAAAAAATTAAGTATATTATATATTATAAGTATAAGTATTCAAATTCAAATTTATACTTGAATAGATTATCACTTTGTATACAGAATAAAAAAGATTTTGATTATGAATTTTAGAAGCTGCAAAAGAACGAGCTCCTTGTGTGATATTTATTGATGAAATAGATTCGATTGGTGCTAAGCGCATAAATTCTGCTCTTCATCCATATGCAAATCAAACTATCAATCAACTTTTATCAGAAATGGATGGGTACGTAAAATATTTTTAAAAGTATACTAGCAAAGATCTTCTGTCGCAATGCTCCCTCGATACAAAATATTATATAAATAATTAATATATTATGTAAATATATTCTGGTATAATTTGATATTCTCCAAAATTCGACGAAGGGAAGAAAAGCGGAGTGTGCATTTCTTTACACTTTTTTAAGAATATATCCGTAATTTTAATTGATTGCAATTATTTATTAATTGGCGATGAAGGCCGTCTATATATTTATGGGTACATGCTACGAATTCTTATGGTCTAATAATGATCCTTGAATCGAAATTCGCTGCCTTTGAATACAAAATTCGCTTCTCGTATGTTTCATAGTTTTTTCCTTATTACTCAGAGACTATGTTATTGTTTTACATTTAAAAATCAATGTTAGATTTAATTTAATTAAAATTAGATCGATATGCATTTAAGAACCTTCTGCAGTCTTTTGAAAATGCCTCTATTGAATTCGTTTTCTCTTTATTTCAAAGTTTCACAATTATTTTAATTTTTTGATTTAACAAAAATATATAATAAAAGAATGTTCTATTTTTATTCACAATTTAAATTTGTATTGTTAACAACATTAACGTTAATAAATTTTTAAGTACTATTTTAACCTTAAAATATACAATTACAGCTATAATGTACATACATTTTTATAAATGTTTGAAACTTTGAATACTTAATTAATATTAACAAATAATTAAATTTGTTTATTGACGCATATCATTCGAAGCATTATTGATTATCCACCTTTTTTATTCCAACAAACTTTACCTAATTAGTAAATGTAGCCTACAAATAAATTACTAAATCTATGAAAACAATATATAACGTCGATGACAACTTAAATGGTTTATTCAAGTAAACGGACATTTGACTATATATATGAGCTATTTCATGTTAAGTGATATGATAAAAATTTTAAATCGCACCAAATTTTGAGAACATGCTGGAAATATCTTCCAGAAAATAGAAAAAAATTTTTAGATGTTAAAAATAATTGGGCTAAGAGTTATTCCACCACGAAAAATGAAAATTTTTCACTTTTTTTAAAAAATTGATATTTTTAAAGTTATTTATCTCAAAATCTATTGAGTTTTCGAAAAAACATTATATACAACTTTGGTTCAATATAATCACGAAGAGATGGGACACCCGGAAATATTGATTATCAAAAGAAGGCGACCACGCCACAATTGATTTTGATCTAACACCGTTCAAAAGATCACATTTTTCAAGAGCTTTTAAATGGCGGTGGTTAGATTAGTGGTCCAGACCGCTGGTGAAAGTTATGCCATAAAATACACGAAATATAGTAATTTTATGAGGTATATGAGGCATAATTTTCACCAGCGGTCTTACCCAATAATCTAACCACCACCATTCGAAAGCTCTTAAAAAATGTGATCTTTTGAGCAATGTTAGATCAAATTCAATTGTGGTGTGGTCGCCGTTTATTGATAATCAATTTTTTTTAATTTACGGGTGTCCTATCATTTGGAGATTTTAAAATTAAGAATTGTAATTCGCTTAGTTATGTTCTAAATATTATTTTAAACAAAAGTTGTATGTAATGTTTTTTCAAAGAAATCAATAGATTTTCAGATAAATGGCTTTAAAAGAGCAATTTTTTTAAAAAAAATGAAAAATTTTCATTTTTCATGGTGGAATAATACTTAATTAAATTATTTTTATCATCTAAAATTTTTTTCCTATTTTTTGGAAGATATTTCCAGTGAGTTCTCAAAATTTGGTGCGATTAAAAATTTTCATCATACCACTTGGCCTGAAATAACCCATATATATATATATATATGGTTGGTTCTCTGTGACATCGAAGATGAAAAAAATGAATATTGCTATAACTATGGGAATTTGTTTTAGAGGTGTCCAGTAGTTCTCCTGAATTTTTTCAGATTTTTTCGGGACCATTATTTTAAGTTACAGATAGTCAAAGTTGACATTTTAGCACTTTTTACATTATATGGCCATTTTCATGAATTTGTAACTCCCGGGGGATGTATTTTTCACTAAAAACATAAATATGACTTTTTTTTGTAAAATTTTCTGAATTTTTCATTAAAAATACTTTTAAAGTCATAAATGTATGCTGTCACACTCTTATAAGCCATTTAACCCTTAAATAGTGAAAATCAGCAATTCTGCTCCGGACTCTGGAAAGCTAATGCTGGCTAAAAGATGTCTTTTTACAGTCAAAAACTGCCTATAAATTTCCAGAGTGGGTGTCACGTCCAGACTTGTACCAACTACTATAAAAATGTTACAAGAAGGCAAATGGTTAATAAACCATTCGCGTTCCTTTCGCTCTTGTTTGACTAGGACTAGCCTTACGTCTCCGGGAGGAGCGAGCGAAGTTATTTTGAGAGTAGAGATGTAGGATATAATGTAGGATAATAAAACAATATATTTTTTTATTTGCAATTAATCATGCAGTATTTATTTAAATTTGTTAATATAATTATATAATGTCTTCTTTTTAAATGAATATATGTACTAAATTCTTCTAGTCGGCTTAATTAATTACTTCCTTCTAATGTTTGAGTTTTCTAGTCCATGTTTCCTATCGCCGGCTCTTCTCCGAGCATTGATTTTATAGTGCAGTACAAAAAAACCCTTGCGCAACCCTTCGTTTCGATCTCACTATCGGCGATCCCCCTTATATGCGTATTGGCTTTGAATAATATCTTCAACTCTACTTATCAGTCTCTTTTTCGTTTGAAACACTCGCAAATTAATCTGTCCCTTAGCTCTATAAATTATGTTTTATATTACTGCATTTACTTAGAATCATTCTTTATTAACCTTATTTTGTTTGTCTTCTACGCCGTAATTTTATTCTAAACTACGCAGTACTTTCTACGAAAAATAATAATATAATTGTCGTCGGGACGCGACAGTGGGTCTAAATCATTAAGATCAGTTATGGTCAAAATATCTGGGAAAAGTGCCCGAAATATTAATAGAAATGTATACTTGTTGCCTTATAACGATTAATCTATTAGCGTGATCATTGCAAAAACATTTATGCACTTACCTTGGAGTGCTAGAAAAGTATCTCCACTTTTTTCAATATCCATCTAATCTCCTGTAAGCTGCTAAAAATACAAATATTATGATACTAGATATTATGGCACATTGCGAAGGACTGCAATAGCGCGATCGACCGATCGACGCAATGCTACCGGTGCGGCCGAGAGGGCCACAAAGCAGTGAATTGCGCGGACGTAATAAAGGCCCCGTAGGAGGCTGGGATACCGATCAGAAATGATTAAGGTACTCCAAATTAACCTCAGCCACTGTGTGGTGGTCCAAGACCTTCTACCCCAATTGGTCAGAAAGAGAATGCAGAGATCGTCATCGACAGCGAAGAGTATAGCGACCGCGAGAGCCCAAGCTGGGTGAGGACACTACCAGCAAAACGGCTATCTGGGTGTGTGAAAATCTACATATATCCCGCAAGATGACCGCCCCTCTCCCCGGCTTCACCTGGGTGAAATTGGCGGATCTGCGTATTTACAGCTGCTACCTTCCGCCCAGTGACAACATCGAGAATTTTGCGAAGTCCATGGATGCCATCGTCGACAGCGCACAATCCTTCCGTTTGCCCGAGGTAATCGGTGGGGACTTTAACGCCTGGGCAACTGAGTGGGGCAGTGGAAGGACGAATGTCCGTGGACGTCTTCTTCTCGACGCCTTCTCTACACTAGAGTTGGAGATCTCTAACAAGGGGACGAATTCCACGTATGCCAGAGAGGGCAAGTCGTCCATAGTCGACCTAACCTTCATCGATTCGATTATGGTGGGGGAAAGGCACGACAGGTGGGTTAGCGATCGATGCACGGGTAGCGACCACCAGGCTATTGTGTAGTGGCTCCCCCTGACCAACATGAGATTTGGGGCTAAACTGCAGCCGATGAAGAAGAGGTGGGTACAAGCTTTCCTTGATCAAGAGGTGTTTCTTTGCTTCTTGGAGTGGGCAGTGGTGGAAGGAACACCCAACGAGAAAGTCCGAAACCTTGCGATGACTATAACGGGGCGGTCTCAAATTTCCAAATAAATATTTTTATGAAAGATTACACACACATATTTTTAAATTGCAATTGATAAAGTTAAAAAAATCATTGGTGCCAAAAATATATTGAATGCAACAAAATGGGTTTGGAAAACGTCAAAGTCTAGTTAATAATATCTAGAATTATTATTGTCAGAAACTGATTTATTTTATTAGTAATATAACATAAATTAATAATATCCAAATAATATTGAAATTGATTAATATGTAATGTAACAGGGTTATTCTCGTACGTCAGGAGGGTTTTAATTGTCCTGTGCATATCCTCAATGCACAGGAAATATTCTCCGTGTACCGATCAGCTGTATTACCAGACAGCTAACCGATCGTCATAACCGTCCTTGGAGTGGTGCGAGCTAACCTCAAGCTCCGCACGACGACGTCTTCCCTGTGTACAATGTGTGCACTTACCTAGTGTACACTTATCCTCCGTCGATGCTCGTACTCGGCTACTCAGTTATGTGTCGTGCGCAGTACAATGCACGACACCCGCGGGGCATGGCGGTATTCGCCTTCGGGGACAGGGAGTAATCGCCGGTTAATTAAGATAACTCGGAATTAGAAGTGATTAATTAATTTATTAATACGAAATAAGAATAAAAGAAACGTTACAATAAGGTGAGCCAAGGCAAGGTCGAACCTTGGCTCAAAACAAATAAGGCTATTCGCGTAACCTATAAAAGATACAAAATACACGATGACGTGTGTGTGTGTGCGCCCGCCGCGATATACGCGTCGAGACTCGCGGTCTCGATCTACTCGGGAAGGAGGTTATATTCGCCAGGTATCGGTTACCTGGCTCTGCGGTGTTTACCGCTGGGTTGCGTTCGCGCCGGAGTGTGTAGCACTCCGGTTTGCCGTAATCGGGATTTACGGGGCGAGAGAGAGCGTCGCGACGAGAGCGGCTGACCTCTCGTATACTTATGCGTCGGGATACCGCGCGTATCCCGTCGCCGGTTCCGCTCGCGGCACGTCGGTAATAAATACGCTATTGCCTGGCCAGGACTTACGTTTCTCTGGAGACGATCCTAGGGGACGGTGCGTGCCTCGCTTCCTTCGGTCTCGTACCCTCTCTCTCTCTCTCTAATACTCTCGTCCTACAGCACACCTCACTCGCGGGGTACGCCTTATCCTTCCTTCCGCACGATTCCCGATCCGTGTTAGTTCGAGGCTCGAACGATACTGCCGGTGTGTCGTGCACTCGGTGTGGGTTACCCCTACCCACGCTACCTCCGTGCATTATTCGATGCTGGTTTTAATTCAAATAACGAAAATTATTATTTAAATAAAATTATCCGGATCCCAACATCATCGAAAAAGAAAAAAGAAACAATATTAATTTATTAGTCCTGATTACCCGGTGGACTCACCCAGAGGAAGTTCCGTTGAATAAAATAATAGTTCCGGATAACTATTAAACCGCGTAACGAATATTAACACCCTTAACAAAATTTAAATATAGATAATTATATTACGGGATCTAATAATAGATCCCGTGGCACCACTAACCACGAGAGAGAAAACGTTACTTTATAATTAATCAAATAAATGATTTAATTTATTCAGAAAAACGCGCACAGAATTTATCCTTATTGTCCCCACTAAATAAATCAATTATTATTTTAATAATTAAAATAACTCACCAATTCGATGTAAATAAATCAATAAAATATATCCAATATAATAATAATAATACTATCCCCAAAACTATTCCGTTTGGATAATTATATCTATAGGTATATCGTTGTACTACATATTTCTCCTTATTAACGGGATAAATCTATGTACACTCCTCAATCCTTATTATGGAAAAATAAATCCTCCTTTATAATAAGATAATCACCATAAATCTCAGCAATCAAAACTACAGAAAAATAATACTGTTTGTGCGATCGATAAGATCAGAATATACAGAACACTACTGCTATTTTGCGATCGATAGAATCAGAATACTGAAGCAATACTCTACTTTTCGGTAGGTAGAATCAGAATGGCGATGATCCGTTTTTCCGAGTCACGCCAAACTTCTTCCCCGATTTTCTATCTCCCTCAATCTCCTAATATCCCTATCTGTTTTCTCTCTCGTTACCTGCGAGGGATACGGCAATATTATAATTCTCCAACCCTTCCGTATCCGTCACAGGTGTAACAAAGCTACCCGTATTTTCCCTACTATAAATAAAAATGACAACTAATTTGCATAAGTTATCATTGTCCCAACTAGTATTTCGATTTTCCGTATTTAAGGTAACTACAGTCATATAACGTAATATGCTGTTATATTTACCCATACGGAAGTCTTATTCTCTAATAAAATCATCTATTGATTGGTTCAATAGATCACTAAATTATTCTCTAGTTAACAGCGCGAAATTCAAATATAAATTTATCTCCGTACTCTTATACACATGTTCCCCCACTATAAGATGGCGACAACTGAGTGCGGGCCGGCACGTAAACAACGTGCCTCGCGAACGTTTCCCCGGGTGTGCGCGATTCCCACCGTCGGGAATAGTACCCGGTACTACCGCGGAGTGGTGCGTGCACGTGCACGCACTAACAACGACTCTCCAGGCGACGCCCAGTGATGTTACTACATCACAAAATCTAAAAAAATTCATACAGGTAGCTCAAAACAAAAGCAAGGACATAACATTTCGATTTTTTAAGAAATAATAATTTTTTTAATAATAATAAATAAACAATTTTTAGACGCTAATTATTAGTAAATAAGTGATAAACTCTCAACGAAAAATTGTAATTTTAAATAATCAAATAAAAAATGTGGAAAATTTTGGGTATATTGCTTAAACATTCAGACTAAGACATTCATTGCTAAGACATTTTTAAGTTTTAATAATCACAAGATATAAATTAAAAATAGATGGATTTCATTAAACCATAGATAAAGTAGACAATTTTTTTAATAGTTTATAAGAACAATACGAAAAAAATATCTCACTTCTGTGCCGAAGCGTACAAATTTTTTGGCGATTTTACAATTCAATGGTTTTTGTTATTGGCATTGAAAAAAATTTGCTTCCACATACTCTAATGTAGAATTTTGTGCTCTTTCAGAATCCCTGGTCAAATATTTGGCCAGATTTAAAGGAGAAATTTAAAGGAGCATGTTATTACAAATATAATCTATGCTCAAAATATGAAAGGTGAAGAGAATAGTTGCTGTTTAAATCAGTATTTTTTGAATAATACACGTTTTTATAAATTATTGTTAATTTATCAAATAAGTAACCTTGAATAATCAAAATAACTTATATATTATTATAGCTTCTATGATAAACATAAATGTCTTACCATATAGTTCATGGATGGCGGGATCTATATGTCCATCGTAAATGTATCAAAAAAGTAACAAATTGTAAATTTTCGTATATTTCAGGCGTTATTTGCAGATTATAAGGTAGATAAAAATTTTTTTCACTAAAAAATTACAGGTTTAAAGTGCAACTATTCTCTTCGCTTTTCTTCACATTTTGAGTGTACATTATATTTTTTGAGTATACATTATATTAGCGATAAAATTCTGAAAAAACTCGAGAACAAATTTTTTTCTCAAATTTCAGTGTTTTTTTTTACATTGGTCTTATTTTTTTTTTTCTTTAAATCTGGCCAAAATTTTGACAAGGGATTCTGACAGCATAAAATCTTACGTCAGAATGTCTCGAAGCAAAATTTTGTTTGTAACTCGTACGAATTTTGCGTTTTTGCGCCCTAAGAATAGTGTCTAAAGTATCCCTTTAGCAACGGACGGGCGCAAAAGTACTTTAGTGCTGCCGAGATTCAAAAACAACAAAAACTCATAATCCTATCTGCTACCTAGATTTAGCGCAATGGTGCGTACCATAAATTTATATTTTAAATAAACATTTTTATATATATTACTTAAACTTCATAAAAAGTTTCTGCAATTGAAAGCACTGAAATCAAACTGTAATCGACAAGTATTTTGAACCATGCCAAAATTTCTGCCA
This sequence comes from Theocolax elegans, assembly GCA_026168455.1. Lineage (NCBI taxonomy): Eukaryota > Metazoa > Arthropoda > Insecta > Hymenoptera > Cerocephalidae > Theocolax > Theocolax elegans. The sequence goes on from CM047429.1 coordinate 9,020,677, forward strand.
ATCTGAATTCAGATTTTTTTTATGAAAAGTATCTAAGACTATTATTTTTCATTTTTGGCCCTCTCATGTCTTACAGTATTAAATAAATAATATTCTAATGATATTAATTTGTGCAAAATTAATGTCTGCAATACTAATAAAATGGACATTTCTTTTTTATTCTTTTAAATAATGAAATAATACTTGCACCACCGTTGGTTAATTTATTATTTAAAAGAATAAAAAAGAAATGTCCATTTTATTAGTATTGTTGAAATTAATTTTGCACAGATTAATATCATTAGAATATTATTTATTTACTACTGTAAGACTTGAGAGGACCAGAAATGAAAAATAATAGTGTAAGATACTTTTCACAAAAAAAAAATCTGTATTGAGATTGGTAGAAATTTTTGCATGGTTCAAAATACTTGTCAATTATAGTTTGATTCCAGTGCTTCCAATTGCAGATATTTTCAAAGAACAATTTTCAAAGTTTGATTAGAATAACACAGTACTTGCGGGTTTTGACACCTTCTTGGAAGGTGTTTTTGTTTTCAGTACTTTCAATTGCAGAAAACTATTATGGAAAATAGGTTACATATAAAAAAGGTGTAATTAAAATATAAATAAGTAGAGAAAATATGGGAATTAAAATCAAAAATATTTTTATCTTATACTTTATAATTTATCAGACAGATAACAATTTTAAAAGTGTGATTAGAAAAACATCATAAAGAGAAATATTTGTCACTTCTATTTTGATTTCAGTGCTTCCAATTGCAGAAATGTTTTATGAAGTTAAACTAATAAATATATGTATAAAAATATTTATTTAAAATGTATTTAAAATATATCTATGGCATGGTTCAAAATACTTGTCGATTCCAGCTTGATTTCAGTCTTTTCAATTGCAGATAAAGAGAAATACTTGTCGCTTCTACTTTGATTGTAGCGCTTTCAATTGTGGAATGTTTTTACACAGTTTAATTAATAATATATCGGAAATACATCTTACAAGGAGAGGTCACACCCTCTGGAAAATGGATCCTTACCAAACTTTAGGATATAATTTCTACTAGAAAATCATGCAGAAAGCCGGAGTTTTAGTTTCCAGTGCCCATTTTTACGATAGATATAAGCAAATAATGAAAAATCTCGCAAAAAATCATTGAGCTTGATCGCTTATAATTCGGAAACAATTGAAGATGTAAATTTAAACTAAATTTTAAAAGAAAGCTGAGATCGAGTAGATACGTTTTGAAAAAAGGAAGCTCAAATATCTTAATATGGTCAAAAGTTATGGGAAAAATAAGAATTAGCCAAAATTTTATCGAAAATTTAGAGTTGCAATTTAATAATTTTTTTAGGCCAAAATTTCGTCTTATTATTTTTCAGATTATTTCAGAAATGTTACACATTAATTATTTCAGAAATGTTACACATTAATTATTTCAGAAATGTTACACATTAATTATTATAATTCGACTATCAATAGAAAACAAGACGTACAATATTTAAACCGACAATATAAAAGTATTATGATGTGATTTAAAGAGACTATTTATATCCGAGTATTTCTAAGAAATTGACTTTTAATTTGTAAACATACATACACATATACTCGCAGACACTTGTTTTGTTTTGTATAAATTCGCTCGATTTCGCATACTCTTGTTATTCGACGACGCCTTTCTGGGCTTATTACATCTACGTTTCAGTGTATCAATGGTAATATTTTCTTCCGTTAATTTATTCAATATTTCGTCCGTTAATTTGTAATTATTAAAATTGTTATTTTGTGCTCAATGAATTTATAGTACCTGAAGAGGTCTGCAAACCACGCAGACGAAACGTTGTACAACTAAATTTAAATAAATAGTGTTTATTTATTTAAAAAACTGACCCTCGACATCGATTCCTTTTAATAATTAACAATGGAGGGTGAAATCAACAAGATGAATTATTATTATTCTATAAAATTGTTTATCTATTTACCTTATACAGGTAAAGCGAAAAGGTATCCGATTTTGTTCGTATACAGGGTGATCTAGAAACATAGGTAATATATATTTATCGATCTTTCCGAACTAAAGGTTTATTTTTGACATAAAGCAGGCTCATTTTTCTCTTCGTTCGCTATGGTTGGTGGAATTTCTCAGTGAATGGCCTTTTCAAAAATTAAACAAAATTTAAAGTTGTTAAGTCTACCTCATCTCATTAATAGCTTTCAAAAAACTTCCACAAATATTATCTCTATTAGCAACAGTGAGAAAATTACGAGTATCGTGATATTATTGAATTCGACTAACTGTATTCAAGTAATTTTAGCACATCTGGCAAGCTAGCTAGAGAAACACTAGATCAAGTAATAAGGACTAATTTTTCAAGACGAATATAATGCAAGTTAATTTCTTTTAATCGGTTTATTATACAGTATTCTGCAGATGCTTTGTTTAATTAATTTAATTAAAGTTACTGTATGCAGCATATGCCACATCTTTATTCTTTGTTTGACTGAACTCATTAATGGTGAAGTAAGTAAATAATCATAGACGTCGATCTTCCAAATAGTTGCGTTAAAAGTTGGGTGAAGATCATTTTCCTGGAAATGTGACACTCTCCTTGTCAATTAATGAAATACACAATTCAAGCAAAAATATTTTCAGTCATCCATATAAATTGAAAAAGCCGTAATACCAACAATAACATTTTTACCATTAAAAGAATAAGTACCATTCCGTATGTCAAGAAAAAAATTAAAAAATTTCAAATGTCGTTTAAAAATTTCATCCTTTCTAACTACAATAAGAATAATTAAATAAGAAATAAGAGCCGCGGTGGCTCATGGGTAGAGCTCCCGACTCTCACACCAAGGGTCGTGGGTTCGATCCCAGACATGTACCTCTGAAAATTTTTTCATGTGCATTTTTCGAACACCGCGACTCAGTGGCTCGGCGTGTCACTATAATGTGACGCCAGTTTAGGTGCGCGTGCGTTTCGTGCATTTGTCAGTGCATCAGAGGCACGGGCATCTGAACTATAGGGAACGTTAGGGACGCGAAGATGTAAAGAGGATCGCGGTGGTTCCATCGGGAGGACAGGAAACTGTAATTATTAGACTAATTACAGTGACCGATGACATCTTCCGATGGACACAAGCACCACTGTTTCAACTACATGTGCTTTGTTTACAGACACACCGTTCACCTCCGTCGCTGATTAGCCCTGGCAGCATAAATAGAGCGACGTTAAATAACATAAAAAAAAAAAAAATAAGAAATAAAGATGAATCATATGATTTCACGGAATAAATAAATTATTAGCAATGATCAATGTGTTCACATGGATATAATAAGTCGTTTCTTGATCCTGCATTATTTGGAAAAGATATTTTACTGTCATTTATATACATAGACACTAAAGTCATGCACCAACCTCTCAAGCTAATTAGAATTCAACACAACTTAAATGATTTATATTCTCTGTTTACTGAATGACGCAAATCGACAGCAAAATATAGATCAATATGATTACCAAAATATTGCCAATATACTCCCAATATATTGCTAACATATTCCAATATTTTTTCTAAATTTGTTACCAATATTTTATGAAAATATGATAACCTATTAGTCGTTCTGTACATAACATCTTCAGAATATTTGGAATGATAATTGCAAAAGGCTGGCGAAAATATGGTTGCTGTTTGGAAGAAATATTCCTAATGACTACAAAAGGTTTGACGAAAGTATTAACTACAGTGTAGAGAAAGTAGCTGAAATTTGGCAGAAATTTTGCCAACCACTGCAAATAGCTCGGCAGAGATATTACTAAAGTATAGAGAAAATTTATTCAAAGGTCATTAGAAGTAACGCTACTAACTGCTAAATATTTAGCAGAGGAATTAATAAAGTCTGGAGAAAGTATGGTTAAAGTTTGGGAGAAATATTGCTAACGGCTGCAAAAGAAAACAATATTTGCTAGTAATCTGCCAAAAGAATGGCAGGAGTTTGGATCTAGTATTGCTAAGTTCTGGTAAATTTTAGGTATTCGCATTTATTAATAGTAAACTACATAATGTAACTTTAGCTTGACGTTCGTCAGATTTTTCGAAAACTTCAACCACACTATCGTCAGAATAAGCATCAGTAAAGACCATTATGTAATTCTAGTTTATATTATAAATAAATATAATTTTCTAAAAATTTATAGTATAAACAAAAATTAAAAGAATATTAAAAAATACTACAAAGTACCAATAACGCTTTTCTTAATATAAACTGCTATTATACAATATAAAAAGAGCAGATAATCAAAATTAATGTATGCACAATAATATAAGTTGTATTTCTTAAAATTCCAATAACGGAACACAAGAACAATTATTTAACTTCTTATTTAAAAAATTTGTCGCCGCGACAAATACTACTAATACTACTAATAGACAAAACGAGTTAAATATTTTTTATAATATGAAAAAAAATTAGTTAAAAAAAAACAACTAACTTCGAAAAGAAGAAGTAAAAATTTAATAATAATTAAAAATCACTAAAAAGTATAAAATAAAATACTTCACAAAAATTTATTTTATTTTTAGCTGTATTATATTTAGTGTTAATTTTATTAATTTTATTATGGATTTAAGATTTGTATTATTATTCGAGTATATCTGCTAATATTAGATATTTTGGGAGTGGCTGAGAGGTAAAAATCAGTTATTGACAATGTTATGACATTGTTGAGACAACCCCATCATCCAATGTCATCGTGTGTTGGGTTCCTACAACACTATACCCTTAATTATTGAAACTTTTTAATTTAAATAAATTAATAGAAACACAATGTAAATAAAACAATTTCCATTAAGAAAAAGAGTGTATAAATTATAATATTTTTGTAATCGTTATATACTTCGCAATATCTTTACGGCCGATTTTTAATTATAGTAGCGATATATTTTTGCAGCCGATAATTTGTGTTTTAAATGCAATTATTTTGAAACATATTCTGAAGACTAGTAGTAATTATATGATATAAGAATTCAATGTAATACATTTACAGCGCAACGTCTGCATCCGATTTTTGAATCGAATATTTTATTGTAACTGTATGATTATTGTAGCAGCGCTATGTATTTGCAGCCGACTTATTTTTTAGTTATTACAAAAACAAGATATATTTAAATTAATTAATTTTAGATTTGTTTAATTTTTTGCAATCGATATATAAATATATATAATGTGTAACGGTAAACGGACCACGGTGGATGAAATAATACCGATCGTGTGAGTTTACGTATCGTTCCGCCCACGGCGAATTATAGACCGGGGAAATTATACCAAGTCAATAGGACTGCTCAAGAGAGGCGAGAGAGAGAAAGAGAGAGCGAGGAAACAAGACAGCGACGACATCGTAGTATGACACGGGTATTTCAAGTAAGTCCTGGCCACGCAATTGGACACGTGTATATATGTGACACGCGAGCGGCGTCGGGGTACGCGCGGTACTCCGATGCGACTCACGTGCGCGCGCGAGAAATTAGAATCTCTCATCGCGTGTCTCTCTCGATCAAGATTATATTATTGACGGGCCAGAGCGTCGTTCACTCTGGCATATAGTTACCCATATTACGGTGACATGAGAAATCAGGTAACCTGTACCTGGTGAACCCGGCGCGTTCCCCGATTAGACCGAGATAGCTAGTCTCGGTACGCGTATGACAGCAGGCGCACACACATACACGCATTCGTACATTTGTTATTGTTTAGATTATTAGTGCTGTTTACTTTGAGCCAAGGATTAGCATTGCCTTGGCTCAATATAATTATTTATATTATATTTTCAACCTTTCTTTTTTTTTACTAATAAACTCTGCTTTTAATTATGTCGCGCGTACTAGTTAATCAAGCCCGCGATTAATCCCTATCCTAAAGGCGGATACCGCCATGTCCTGCGGGTGTCGTGCATTGCACTTCGCATGACACACATCTGAGTAACCAAGCATGGGTATCGGCGAAGATTAATTTTATACGAGGAGAGTGTGTACCCAGTACAAACATTGTACTCAAGGTGGACGACATTATACGAAGTTTGAGGCTAGCTCCTACCGTGCCGACAGGCGATCATGTTGACCGATTAGCTGCTTGATAACGCAGCCGATCGTAATTGCGAGAGTTTTTCCTGTGCATTGATGATATGCACAGGATAACTAGAACCCAGCTACGAGTAGAAGCCACCCTGTTACAAATGAATATTTTTCATGAATATTTTTATTAATGAAAACTTCACTAAAAACTATATTTTTCTATCAATTTTATTATCATTTTTATCATAATATTTAGCAACCTTGGAAAGAAAAACTCTTAAATAGTGCTCACTTATAACTCTTGATAATGCTACGTATAATTGTCTATGCGTAAAAACAGGTGAACAAAAATGTAATCCAACATTTTTAAATGATTACTCTTGAGATTTATTAATAGTCATTGCACACTTTTAATTGGTAATTCTTCATTTCTTGGTGACAAATTAATTTTTGGTATTAATACTGTATTCCGTGATTTGCTAACACTAATTATTTCAGCGTAAATTGAGTAATCAAACATTTTCTTCATTATTAATCTACTTCCATTGAATAATCCATTCATTACGTTACTATTTCTTAATAACATTATTATTGCACTCTTTTTGAGTTTTAATTTGAGTGGTAAGTCCATTAGGTGTCAAATAATTTAAAATTTCAATTGATGCTACTGTATTTAAATCATTATTACTTTCTGTTGGAATTGCAATCGGCCCTTCTGTCGATTTCCCCCCACCACCTTAAGACAATAGAAGAGCACGGTGTCCGTCGGAGAACTTACTCTCTGCTTGGCTACCGATCCGTACAGATCTCATACACGGTGCACCCGCGAATTGCTTATTTACAGTTTATATTTTATATATTAATAAATAACGATAAAGTGAAGTGTAGTGAGGCGTGTTTTTATTGCTGCCACCACCCAATAATCCATCAGGTTATCGGCCCACCACCGCTTCCATTTGCGCGGGGAATTCAGTGAAGGTTCTGCTTTTTGGTAAGAGTCGTGCATAACGAGGATGTCGGAAGAAGGAGAGAAGACGACGAGCAGCATCGCCAAGGGTAGGTGGAAATATTAATTAAGTGAAGCGGAAATCGATTTGATAGCGACGCGGTGATTTGTGTTTAAAACGATATCGTTGTGCGATGCGATCTTAGACAGACAAGTTATGCAAATTCACCGGCCGGTATTCATGGTTTATTAATTTTATTAATTTATGTATTAATCTATTATTAATCTTGTGTGGATGCGATGATAAAAGCCTAGATGCGAAAAATTGTGAGTGGGATGAGAAAAAATGTTCATAGACACGTTTTGTCTTTTGTTCGAAAAATTCGTGGAACAGGACCTTGGAAAGGTTAGAGCGCGGCATTTGTTTGTACCGGGTATTGCATGCGGCGGGAACACGTGAGCGACGAAGTAGGAATAGCAGAACGAGAGTGCGAGTGAGAAGGAGAGCGAGAGTGCGAGTGAGAAAGAGAGCGAGAGCGCGAGTGAGAAGGAGAGCGTGAGTGCGAGTGAGAAGGAGAGTGTGATTGCGAGTTAGAAGGAGAGCGCAAGGCGGGAGCGGCCGAACGAGCTCGGGAACACTCGAGAAAGAGAGAGAAGGGCGAGTACGGGAGAAGGGCGTGTACGGGAGAAGTGCGAGTTCGGGCGCGCGCGAAGTAAGGAAGAGAGCGGAGACGCGTACTTACGTAGTAGGGAAACGAGCGAGACTAGGTGAGCGCGGAGCGGGGCGTTCTCGAGGCAAAGAAGCGCGAAGTGTGGTAGACGAAAGGCTAGATAGGCAGGATTTTGCGCGCTAAATTCGGATCAGCTGATCTTCCTTTTCTTTTCTTTTCTTTTTCCTCTTTCTCGTACCGCATGCGATACAATATCGGTCCAACAAATGTCTAAGCAACTTTAAAAGGATATTAAGTAAAAGTTAACGTTAACAAAGTGATGCGCTTTTTAAAAAATGAGAATTGACATGAGAAGAGTTTCCCCGGGCAGAAGGTTGGTCTAGACCTTCTGGAAAATAAATAATTTTCACAACAGAATCCGGATTCACATATACCCTGAGTACATAATAAATAATAATTATTAAAGTTTTAAAAAAAAAAAAAGTTGCATTCATCGGCACAGCTGGTCTGCTGATGTGCTGCAGGCGTCGTACGTTCTTGCAGTGCATTAGTGGGGATGTGGTTGGCTACACTTTGTGTTCAAGTGTTAGTTGGCTACATTCGCTGATGGTTTAACAGCTTTGTGTACGAGAGGTTGAACCATCAGCTGATTGCGATACATGTTTTCAGATATGGATCACCTATCAGGAGATCAGATTCGAGTGGTATCTGAAACAATCAAGGCTAGGCGCAATAAAAGGGAAGTACTAACCATTCCGGTCAAAAACCAGTTAATTACTTACCCCTCTACCGAATTAGGCAATTTAGTAAAATCTGAAATGATTAAATGGGATTTGAATGATGCGAAAGAGATGGGTATTACAAGCGATGAGTTGAACGATGATGCGTTTAAGGTCGACCTGAGAGACGTGGGCGTGAAGGGTAAAGATATGGGCAGAGATATTGAATGCGAAACGGACTCTGAGATGAGCGATAAACGAGATTCGATAATAAACGAGAAGCGAAATTTCAGAGAAGCGAATGTGTTGAATAAAAATGCGCCGTTGATTATTGCTGATGAAAAATGCATCATAAGCATGCGAATTAAAAACAAAACTAAATTGCCTAATATTAAAAGAGATGATTTTTCAGATGAGATGGATGAGACGAGAAATGTGATGGAAAGAGTCACTCAAGTTATTGAGGAGAAAATGCAACCTGTTGCGAATTTGATGATCCGGGTAGACATGGTGGTCACGGACATAAACAATTTCTTTGATTCAATGACGGGACGCGACATATCACAACAAAAGAACTTGAGAGAAAATATTGATGAGAAGCGCAACCTCAACGATGAGATGAGACGAATGTGTTCGGGGATGAGAGGATGCATTCGTAAAGGACAAGAGGTGTTAAGGGAAATGAAAGAGGTAAGAGATGAGTTTTATGATAAGAATGAAAATGATTTTAAAGAAATTGCACATAACTCGACCGAAAATTCGGAGCATGACGTTATATCGAAAGCGGATATAATAAAATTAATTAGATCAGAAGTAGAGAAAGAAAATAATTCAGAAACTAAAATTTTTAACAAATCGAATGGCATGAGTGAGTTTAAAGACGCGATTAAATTACTGAATGTGAAAGATTCGAGTACAAAGAGAGATTATAACTTATCGGTACAAATGAAATACGAACTGTTTATTGATTACTTTACTTCGGAATTAATTGCCTTGGATTTAATGTACATTATTGATGAAGACTCTGAAAAACGAGACGCGAAGGAAAGAGAAATGTTAACGCGAGATCAGTTTAAAGTCAGAGACATTTTAATAAATCATATCGATCAAAATTATCATGCCAAATTAATTGATATTAAAGACCCGAAAGAGATGCTGGAAAAAATTAAGGAAATTAAGAGATGTGAATGTAGTTTATCGTCTGTTAACTTGAGGAAACAGTTGTATTCTTTGGTGTTCAAACGTAAAGAGAGAGTGTCAGTTTTCGTTGACAAATTTGATGAGATAATAAGAACACATAATAATATTCCTCATACTCAGCCGTTTGCTGAATCTGAGATTCGTGATGCCTTTTATAATGCAATAGTACGAGAAGTGCCACAGATTCACGAACTTAATTTTGTCAACAAAAACGCGACGGGTAAGGATCTAAATTATAATCAATTAAAAACATTTCTTTTACAGCATGAAGCGATGAGGAAGGGAAGCGGAGGTGCGACAGTGAGCACTAGTGTGGAGCCTAGAGTAGCTCTGGCTGCCGCACAAATAGAAGGGATGCGTTGCTACGAGTGTCACGCATATGGGCATATTAGTCGTGAATGTCCCATGAAAAACTCGGGAGAAAAATTATGCTACAATTGCCGGCAATTATCACGGGACCGTAAGGCCGAGAATTGCCCAAATCCCAGCACAAGTGATGCGAGCAACGAGAGACGTGGAAGAGGACGCGGTATTATAAGGTATGCGAGATTTAACCAAGAGAAACGAACTCTTGGTTACAAAAGACAATTTGGAAGTGATGAGAGAAATGTGAGAGATGCGCAAACAAAATTCCAGAGGCAAGCTTAAAATCGGAGGGAGCGGGATGCGTAGATATTAAAACGGGAAAGAATAGAATTTTAACCTTAAATAATGTGATGTGCGCGGAATCATTGTCGGAAAATTTGCTATCCTTAGGAAAATTTGTAGACAAGGGACTAGGCATTTATTTGGATAATAAGAGAGTAGAGATATTTGATCCCATTTCGAATTAAACTTTTCTGACTGGAATATACGAGAAACCATACTGGTTGGTTGAAGTCGAAATAGAAAAGCGAAGCGATAGTTTAAAATCAAGTTCGGAAAAATTCAATTGTATACCAATTGCGTACCTTCTAACCAGAAGCAAAATTAAACACACTCCTGATGTAAAATTAAATGAAATCCAAGAAATCGAATCCCAGTTAGAAATTAAGAATAAAAGTGACGTGCTGAAAAGTCGGTTTAAGCTTTGAAACAACAGTGACAGATAGAAAACTGCATAACCTTAACAAAATAACTATAAACCCTGATGAAAAAAAAAAATGAGATGTGAAAAAGAAATTGATAGCGACACAGAATTTACCTGTCCAATCGAATAAGTCAATGTTATGGCATGTGAAAATGGGTCATGCCTTTTTAAATTATCTGAGAAACTTGCAGAAGAGATTTCCTGATTTTAAGAAATTGAGTGATGTGAAATTTGATAGTTCCGTGTTTGAATGCGAAGTGTGTAGAATGACTAAAATAAACAGATTGCCTTTCAATGAGACGAGGATGAGAGCATCTGTTCAATTACAAATAATTCATTCGGACATAATGGGCCCGATAAGTCCGAAATCACACCCAAAGGGATATCGCTTTATTTTTGTATTTGTAGATGATTATTCCCGATTAGCTCAGGCATATTCCATGAAATTTAAAATAATACAAGATCGTGTCTTGATCAGTTTGTTAAAACTTTGAGAAATTTACTTGGACGAGACGCGAAAGTCTGTTATTTAAGATCAGATCAGAGCACAGAATTTACGGGAGGCGATACAATTAAAGTACTCGAAACACTCGGAGCTGAATTGTAGTTGGTATGTTCTGATACTCCTCAGCACAATGGAGTGGCTGAGAGATTCAATCAGACTATTCAGAAGAAAGTAAGAGCGCTAATGTTTGATTCTAAATTTCCAGAAAATATGAGGGACTTGGTTTTGGGTGCTGCTGTTTATGCTTACAATAGAACTCCGCACAAGTCAAATGAGATAGTTTCTCCTTTGGAAAAGTTCAACCCAAATTATACCGTGAATTTAAAAACAATTTAGGCGTTTTGGTTGCATGGCTTATGTAAAGATTCAGAGAAAAATAGGTCCTAAGCTTACTATTAGACAGACTGCAATCCCAAGTTTTCTTGTTGGATGCAAAGCCACCGGTTATGTCTTGTTCAAACCAGATGAGAATAGATTTTATGAAAGTCGAGATGTGAGATTCAATGAAAAAAAAAAATAAATAAAAAAAAATAAAAAAAATAAAAAAAAAAAGTTGTTTTTGGTGACAGATTTACAAATAATCAAATACAAGACTGGGACAATAATTTTGAAAAGGTAAACAACGAGAAGTGGTTCTTGAATTATGAGAAAGATGCGTCGAGAGAATCTGAGGAAATAATAAGAAAGGAGGGAGTAGAAAAGAAAAAGAGAGGTTGCCCGAGGAAATTACAAGCGAAAGAAAGCGAAATAGAAAAAGAACAAATATTAAGTGATCCGAAATATAATGCATTGTTAGCAAAAATCAACTGTGTCCCGTAATCGTATAGAGAGGCGATGAGTTCAAATGACAAAGAAAATTGGTTGTCTGCAATTCAGAGTGAATTGGACTCAATGAACAAAATTGAAGTATGGGAACTGGTAGAACGATCTGAAATTATGAGAGGCGAAAATAAACCGAATATAATAGATTCTAGGTAGATCTTAAAGAAAAAGATGGAAAAAGAAGGGACGTGTAAATATAAAGCGAGACTTGTTATAAGAGGCTTCAAGGATAGAAATGAATATGATTTGGTTGAAACATACGCACCTGTTTCGAGATTAACCTTGATAAGATCGGTTCTAGCTATCATTAATAAATATGATTTGGACGTATATCGAATGGACGTGAAAACCGCTTTCTTGAACGGAACTATAAGCGAAGAGATATACATGGAATTGCCAGAAGGCATGAATGTGACGAGCAAAGAGAAGCGAGAGAAGGTCTGTAAATTGAAGAAAGCGCTGTATGGTTTAAAAATCAGTCCGAAACGTTGCAATGAAAGGTTTACGGAAGCCGCTAATAAAATAGGTTTACATACTCATGATAGCGAACCATGTTTATTTACTTGGCGAGAGGCGAATAAAATTTTGTTTTTCAGTTTTTGTATGTTGATGACATGTTAATTGCTAGCAACGATCAAGTCCGACTAAGCGAGGTGAAAACTAAATTGAAATCAGAATTTGAAATGACTGATCTGGAAGAACCGAAGTGCTTTCTGGGAATTAAGATTATACGGGATAGAGTGAATAAAACGTTGACATTGTCACAAGAAAGCTATATATTAAAATTGTTACAGAGATTTGGGTTTGGTGAGATGCATCTGCAAAGGACTCCGACGATTACAAACCAGGTAGCAAATCGTAAGAGACGCGATCGCGAAGAGAATGAGACAGAATCGGAATACAAAAGTGACGAATTCAAACTGAATGTTCCCTATAGAGAAGCCGTGGGTTCATTATTATATCTAGCAAATGTGACGCGTCCTGATATCACTTATGCAGTGAATATTGTCAGTAGGCATCAAATAAATCTGAATGAGGACGATTGGGAAATGATAAAAAGGATTTTTTGGTATTTAAAGGGAAGTGTGTCCTTGGGTCTAAAATGTACTGGTAATACTGATGATATTCAGACTTATTCAGATGCAAGTTTGGCCGATTGTAGAAATAGTTGAGAACTAGTGGTTTTGTAATTAAATTGTTTTGAGATGCGGTGTCTTGAAAGACACACAAACAATTAAATGTCGCATTATCTAACTGTCAAGCTGAGTATATAGCAATGAGCGAGGCGTGTCAATATAAAATTTCGTTGTCAAATGCTCTCAAATTGATTCTAATTGATGACTTCAAACCTATGATTCTGTGGTGCGACAATTTGGCGGCTAGTGCAGCCACCCAAATAACACGTAGCAATAAGTTGCTACAGATGATTGAAATTAAAGGACATTATGTGAGAGAATATGTTAAAATGGGTTTTGTTAAAGTGATGTGGGTTAAGTCAAAAGAACAGCTTGCTGATATATTTACGAAGCCATTGGCTTTTGGGTTTACATAATAAACTAACCTTCAAGATAATGAATGGATAAAGAGATGCGTATATATTATGCTTAATATGTGTGATTTGTATTTCTTTTAGGAAACAGTAAGTGATTGCAGGCCCGATCGGGAGGGAGTGTTGGAATTGCGATCGGCCCTTCTGTCGATTTCCCCCCCACCACCTTAAGACAATAGAAGAGCACGGTGTCCGTCGGAGGACTTACTCTCTGCTCGGCTACCGATCCGTACAGATCTCATACACGGTGCACCCGCGAATTGCCTATTTACAGTTTATATTTTATATATCAATAAATAACGATAAAGTGAAGTGTAGTGAGGCGTGTTTTTATTGCTGCCACCACACAATAATCCATCACTTTCACTTTATGCATCTATACCCTTTAGTAATATTCGTAAAGGCAAACCTGATACTTTGTATTATTTCAATTACTGAACCAACTGCTTTTTTACAATAATTATTATTTCGAACTGTAATTTATTTATAATAATTCTTCTTTTGCATCGTCTTTTGTTTACAATATTTATTGTTTGAATTGCATTTTATTGACAATAATTCATATTCACACTACAACAATTTTTAATTTAAACTGCATTTACTTATAATAATTCTTATTTTGTATATTAATTAGTATGTGATGTAGTATCCCGCGCATTACACCACTTGGAATATACTTCTACCTTGTACAATTTCCTCAATAATTAATATTAAATATATATATTGAAGTATCCGCTCTCCTTCCTGCTGTAGCTGGCTCGGTCTCGGGTTCGTAGTGTCGTCGTTGCGGGAACACGTTGTTTATCTACGTGCGCGTATACCCGTATGCAGTTTTCTTAATCGTGAATTTCATCGGTGTTCAACGGGATCAATCTTTTCGCCGGGGGAACTCCGTACCTGGACAGGATCACCGCAACGTTGGCTCCCGTGGACGAGGACAGGTGCAGACGGCATCGATGGACACAGGTAGAGTTTGCCTGTACGGTAGGTGGTATCGTTTCGTATGTTGCCTTCCATTTCTTTCCATCTCCTCTCTTTCCTTACATTTTCCTCAAACATACATATATAAAACATGATTATTTCCTATCCTATCCTTCGGTGAACGTCGGTGACGAGAATGGCTCGGGCCCATATTCTTAAACCAATGTTTACCTATTCCTAACCTCAAACTTCCCATACAAACTATATATTTCCTTATATTCCATATATCTATTATATTTATCCTAACCTATCCTACATTCATTAATATTATTTTACTTATGATTATTTTATTTACAGGAGGACCAGGAACCACCCATGTACTCCAACGAACACTCAGGATCACCAGCGAGGGCTACCCAAGGAGTCCCCCAGAGTACGAGTGGTCATCGGTGGACCACTATTGGACCCAGGATTCCAGTACTTAGTAAGGTAAAACACTATACATATATTCCTTTCTTTCTCATATTTATTCCCATCTATTATTTTAATTTATATTTATAAGTTATTATTTACTTATTACTAATATATATGTTTTTGTTTTAGGTGTGCCCCGCTCTATCAATCTCCCCCCTGATAATATACATTTGTATGTGGGCTAGTGAGGCTCGCCTCACAAGTAATGTTTGTAATAAAATAATATTACGTATATTTTATTTGTTAAACAAGATAATTTGTTAACGTGTTTACCGTGCAATTGTTTATATTCTCAAAATTAAAATTGTTTATAAACTTAAATAATTTTATGCAATTGTTTATAAAATATTGTAATTTTATATGTATTTTTATTCATTAAAAGCTAGAAGAATTGAATTATATATATTTGTTTAAAAAGAAGACATTGTATAATTATATTAACAAATTTATATACTAATGTATGTAAACTATGTAATAATATAACATTGTCTTTAATATCATATATATTATTAAAATTTATTGAATTTTCAAATATTTCAGTTACTATATCTTCTTTACAAAGTAATTCATCGTGAATTATTTCATTTTCTTTTTCAAAAGTTTTTGGAAAAGAACCTTTACCCACTTTTAATAACCATTTTTTAAATTCTAGTTCTGCATTATTTACACGCATCTTCTTACTTAAAGACATGCAATGGAAATTGGATTATAAATAACTATTTTTAATACAATTTTCAACAATAAGTGTTTTATTACCGTGTTTAACAATGGGTAAAGTTTGTCGAAAGTCACCTGATACAATTGCAACTTTGCCACCAATAACTTTATCGTTTTTATACAGATCTTCAAATAATCTATTAACAACTCAAATTATTACTTGCACATCTTTTTGCAACATTTAACCTTTAAAGGGCCGAAAAGCCGTTATATCGGCTCAAAAACATAATGCTAGGATACCTCTTTATCCTTAAATAAATTGATGCACTAAGTTCGTATTTGAAGTTGGTTTGACCTTATCATTTTAGAGTAAAGGTCAATGAAGGTCATTTGAAGGTCAAACCTAGCAATATGGTTTGCATCATTGCAATAGATATATTTTTATGTTTTTGAAGTCACTGAATTCGGGTTTTACGTCATTTTAACCTCAAATAAAGAGATGAAGATTTTTCCAAAGTCAGGTTGAGAATATACCCAGGGAAATATTTAAAATTGGTTTTTATGTTTTGAGAACGCTTGACACTGAATTTTCTTATTCAATCAATCGCATTTCTGTTATTATCATTATTCAGATATTATAAAACCAATATGTATAGTGGACTGCAATAAAAATATGGGAGGGATTAACAACATAGACAGACAACTTTTATTTGCAGGAACGATTAGAAAATCTACTAAATCGTATTGAAAACTTTTTTTTCACTCACTTGATTTTGTTCTGGTAAATTCTCATGTATTACATAAAATGAAAAGTACCACTAACAAAAAGATTTCTTATCCTGATTTAGAAGTGGTGAGAGGCTTACTGGGGATAAATTCTAAAGACTTACGTCATTCATGTCAGTTGAATGACTGTTGACTTGCTGGGAAACACTTTTCTAAGGAAATTAATCAACGGAAAAAGAAAGAAGGCAATTGCTGCTTATGTCTCATGAATAAAACCAGACATCGAAACACTTATGAATGTAAAACTTGTCAAGTTATTCTTTGTATAGATCCGTGTTTTGAAACTTATCACACCAAAGAAATCTTACCTTCATCAAGTTAGAAAAAATTACAAAAAATAAAAAAAAGTCATTTTTTTTTGTTATTTAACGTCGCTCTATTTATGCTGCCAGGGCTAATCAGCGACGGATGTGAACGGTGTGTCTGTAAACAAAGAACATGTAGTTGAAACAGTGGTGCTTGTTTCCATCGGAAGATATCATCGGTCACTGTAATTAGTCTAATAATTACAGTTTCCTGTCCTCCCGATGGAACCACCGCGATCCTCTTTACATCTTCGCGTCCCTAACGTTCCCTATAGTTCAGATGCCCGTGCCTCTCATGCACTGACAAGTGCACGAAACGCACGCGCACCTGAACTGGCGTCACATTATAGTGACACGCCGAACCACTGAGTTGCGGTGTTCGAAAAATGCACATGAAAAACTTTTCAGAGGTACACATCTGGGATCGAACCCACGACCCTCGGTGTGAGAGTCGCGAGCTCTACCCATGAGCCACCGCGGTTCTAAAGAAAGTCATAAAGTCAAATGTTATTGATACATTCATATAGATCTTAGAAGAGCAACGTGATAAAAATACAATATAGTTTTTGACAAAATGGAAAAATGTATAAAAAAATAGGATAATATAAAAAATAAAAAAAAATGAACAAAGGAGCTATATACCCAGAAGAATGAGTATAATTATGTCTATACATAATCAAACAGGTGTCAGATTCAGATGTGGCACCTCGGGATACTCTTAGATATAAATTTTGTTTGAGTATATATGATACTTTCTGCATTTGACCTTGAAGTGACCTTGTTTAACCTCGAATGACCGTGATTATGAGCAGTTATAATCGGTCACAATCCAGATTTGGACTCAGCGCCCCACAAGACATTTGGATATCATTTTATTTTGAATATCTATATTATTTCCTGAATTTGACCTTGAATTGACCTTGTTTGCTCTTGAATGACCGGGACCATGACCAGTTATGACCCATTAAACTCCAGATTTGGATGTAGCACATGTCAAAACCTGAGAATATGATTTTATTCCTATTTTACCGAACTAAAGAATTTTCATGACCCTCCAGAGCCGGAGAGCCGATATATTGGCTCGGTCCATGATAGGAACATTGTACATAGTTGATGAGTGATACAAGATATAAATTTGGGCACATTCAAAGGAGGTTTTAAAACTACAAAACCCGGCCCTTTAAAGGTTAAACCTTGTATATACTTACAATGAATTTATTATTACCGATAAATTGCCACCTAGTTTTTTTCAAGTTTTTTTCGATACCAACTGTGTTTACCGTTATTTATCTCAAAATTTATCAACTTTTACTATAGAAAATTGTAATAAATTAAATTTTCAGGTCAAACCCAAAATATGATATGCTATTTTTTCATTTTTGAAAACATAAAATTAATTATAAAGTTTATTTACATTAAAAATATATTTATATTATCATAATATGTAAATTAATAAATGTATTTTATATTTTTCTTTCTAAAAATAAATAATACGAGTGCAAAAGCAAATGTTACTTACCCATTATTCATCCAAAATTGCGGCCAATCATTCAAATTAAAAGATGTGTAAAAGAAATATATTTTGAAATGTCACCTTCAGGTATGAACAGCAATAAAACTATTGAAAAAAATGCAACACTTAACAATGTCCAAAACTTCAAAACAAAATACATTTTACGTTATGTTTGCACGGCAGCTCAATAGCAGCTCTTGAAAATTCAACACTGATATACGAAACACAGTTGCGCCACATTTCGACGATTTTCAGTTGTATATACGTTATTTATATCAGGTGTGTATGCCCGAAAATTTGTTTAGTACATTGAATAATAATAAAAGATAATTTCGAATTTGCGTGGGTCGTTGTAAGTTTGATTGAAAATGAAAACTATTGAGTTTCTGTATATAGTCGATCAAGAGAAAAATGTCACTGAGTGTGAGTGACATCGTGAAGGTTTCGTTACCAAAACAATGACTACAAATATTATTTATTAATTTATTAATTTATTAATGAATTTCATTTGGCTTATTTTAATCGTGAAATTAAGATAAAAAAGATTAAAAACTAAAATTTAATATTATTATTCTCATTTATGTAGTAATTCTTTCCTTGTAATATGGCCGATTCAGCACGTGCACGAACCTCTTACCTGTGCCGTCGATCCTTGTCTCGCCGACGGGATAATGGCGGGACTAACTAAATTCCTTTCTATTAAATTAACCACAACCAAAAAGGGATAATTGAAATTATAACTAAATTTGGTACTCCGTGTAATGGAACAATTAATTATTTATTCGTTTTATTCATTACCCTAACATAATATTACAAATTCTTACATCACAGACGAAGTCGCGAATATCAACCAACATAGGAAAAATAGAATAAGATTTTACGTTCACGACAATTTTATATAATTAATGTCTTACATTTAATAATTTAATAATTAATTTCCCATTAACTAATTAATCGCGATACCAAACATAATCCACACACACAACGTTATTATTAACATAAACAAAAGTAAATGTGGCCGGCGGGCAGTCCACTTACCGCTCGCGAGTCTTCACAATTAAATTATTCCAACAATATATATATTTCCGCAATCAGATTTCCTCAATAACGCTCCACAGAAAAATAGTTCTAACAATAACTTCAATCTCGATCTTGTGACAATGTGTTTTGCACATGTAAAGAGCGAGCGATAGAACCCCTGGCGAACACCTACCTACCCGTACAAGCTAGACGAGTCCCTAGCTACACCTACCTACCCATATACTTTCCCTAGCTACCTATCCGCACATCAGTTAAATCCTACCTACCCTCACAGTCTAATAACCCCATCCCAAGCACAGCACACACAAAACACATGGCCTTGACTTTGAAAGCCAAGGCGAGCTCAGAACTTCAGGTGGGCTCCTCCGGGTCTGACATGGCAGGATATACTAGGGGAGGCTATCACTGGGTGAGCCTCCAGGACCCTCTTTAGCTCCACTGGACAGCAGACTGGGCGAAGAGGCATCATCCAGGGGCAAGGCTGCGGAACCTCCAACGCCAACCAGTATATAGCTGTAAACAAGGAACTAATGAATACCAGTACACGTTAAGAGGGTAAGGAATAAGGAAGAGGATACCCAGGTATACGCAGAAGATAGAAAATGAAGGAAATAAATGTACAGCTGTATATAATCATTACAGCTGTACAAGGAAGAGCATAGGACAAAGTGAGGTTAGGATGCTGTACACAAACAACGTGTACAGCAGACCTCTTAAATAAGCAAATCTACAAATAAGCATAATGGCGTAAACCTCACGGCGAAGTAGTTACCTGGAGCCGTAGACGCAGCGGAAATCAGTAACCGAGGTCAACGTCGTCGAGGAGAGAGGGGTGACTCGACCTCGAGCAGCAACCGGCGGCGGGTGAGCTTCGTACCTGAAACTCATGCCGTACCAATTAGGTGACTACAGATAATAAGGAACGAATTATTAGTTACCTGGGAAGAGGTTGTACCGCAACTCCGAAACGGAAGCAGCACCAGGTCATCATCACCATACAGCCGATTTGTACCGATAGAGCCTGAACACAGCGGCACTTGACCCGCTCGCGAGACGCGAGATCGAGGTACCGTGCACGAGTAAGTACTGCGCAGGCGCGCGGTACGAACACGGACCTCTCGAGCACGCCGAGAACCAGAGCTCTACGGACGGTCAACCCGACTACACCGAACGCAGCTATAAAGAGTGTGACTCAGTGTGTGAGAAAGAGAGCGAGAGAAAGAGAGAGAGAGAGAGAATGAGAGAGAGAGAGAGAGAGAGAGAGAGAGAGAGCAACCGCAGCCTCCCGACCAAGTGTCCCGGACTTATTGCAAAGGTTGGTGATTACTTATCTCTCTGCTGACGGTATCGCCGAGTACCATATAAAGTGCGTGCGAGCATCCTGGTACTTTCCGTCCTTCCCCCTTCCTTCCCTACAGCATACAGCGATAAACCGGAATCCGGTCACGTAGCGGCCGGTGGTTGGAAAGCAGTAGCATAGTTCGGCTACTATCACCCGCGTACTATCGGTATTCGTCGCGTATTAACGCGGCTGGCGCCCACCCACTAATTATCAATTTTATTAATAAATACACGTTTTATTTATAATTAATTGCTGACCCTCATTGACCTGCACCCTGATCCCCAGTGCAGTGTTACATTGGCGCCCAACGTGGCTTGTTTTAAGGGATCTATTTATTAAAGTAATTAAAGTGGCGTACAGCAATAGTAGTTTTTTTTGTGCATAATAAAATCGAGCGAATATAGTTATTGTAAGCGTCGAAGCGCGACGCAAAAAGGCAGCCATATTGCCCCTTTCCTTTCCTTGAAGCAAGCTCGCACACACCCGGAAGAAGCCGGTCGGCCATTTTAACGGCCATTTTCAGCAAGTAAATTAAGCACGTGCACGAAAATATAATTTTGTTTTTGTTATCATAATTTATTTGCACTGCTTTTGAAATATTAGTTATGTATAGTAGTTTTTTTTGGGTACGCTGGTAAAAATAATATATAAAAAATAATTCATTTTCCCTCTCCTTCTAACCCATACAGCTATATTAACCAAGTATTAAATATTTTTTTGTAGGTTTCTATAAGAGAAAATTATTTATTTTGTTCAAATGGTAATACATATAAATTGATAATAAATTCGCATTTTACAGTTATATTAATAACTCGTAGCTGCTTTAATCATTATTTATTTATTTTTTTTTTTCATAAGCATATTAATTTCCTTGGCTATATATATGGGCTATTTCACGTCAAGTGGTACGATGAAAATTTTAAATCGCTCCAAAATTTGAAAACAGAAGATAGAAAAAAATTTTTAGATGTTAAAAATAATTTGCCTAAGAGTTAATCCACCATAAAAAATGGAAATTTTTCAATTTTTTAGAAAAATTTCTATTTTCAAAGCCATTTATCTCAAAATCTATTAATTTTTTTGAAAAAACATTACAAACAACTTTTGTTCAAAATAATCTTTAGAACTTATCTACCTTGGTTACAATTCTTAGTTTTAAAATCTCGAAGAGATAGAACACCTGGAAATATTGAATATCAAAAAAAAGCGACCACGCCACAATCGATTTTGATCTAACACCGCTCAAAAGATCACATTTTTCGAGAGCTTTCGAATGGCGGTGGTTAGATTATTGGCCAAGACCGCTGTTGTATGTTATGCCCTAAAATACATGAAAATGAGTGATTTTATGAGGTTTATGAGGCATAACTTACACCAGCGGTCTTGGCCAATAATCTAACTGCCGCCATCCGAAAGCTCTCGAAAAATGTGATCTTTTGAGCCGTGTTAGATCAAAATCGATTGTGGCGTGGTCGCCTTTTTTGATATTCAATATTTTCGAGTGCCCTATCTCTTCGAGATTTTAAAATTAATAATTGTAACCCAGGTAGATAAATTTTAAAGATTATTTTGAACAAAAGTTGCTTCTAATGTTTTTTCAATAAAATTAATAGATTTTGAGATAAATGGCTTTAAAAATAGAAATTTTTTTAAAAAATTGAAAATTTTCCCTTTTTCATAGTGGAATAACTCTTAGGCAAACTATTTTTAACATCTAAAAATTTTTTTCTATCTTATGTAAGATATTTCCAGCCTGTTTTCAAATTTTGGAGCGATTTAAAATTTTCATCGTACCACTTGACGTGAAATAGCCCATATATATATATATATATAATACATATTAATGGTATTTAATATCCCTACTGCTATTATCACGTTTGGTTAAATTGTGCTTTTGCCATATTATACAATTAATGCTTATTGAATTAAATCACACATTTTGCTAGTTTATTTATTGTTAGCTTAATAAATAATAATAATCAGTTTTGCTTGACCTGCTACTCCCATTGCAACGAAAATTTAATTTCCCCCTAATTGCTCCCCGATAATAATAGTTAGTGTATATAAATTATACTGCATAATTTTTGTTTGTTGTTGTTTTGCTGCCTGCCTAACCCAGTTTATATTTTATTTATATTAGCACAATTTGCACGTCCCCTTGCACATATACCCCAATATTTATTGATTTGAATAACAATAACAATAAAGATTTAAGGATTATTTTGGTGTATAAATAAAAGCTGTACATATTATTTCCCAGAATAATAACGCTGCATAATATATAATATAATAATTAATAACCTATATATATATATTAATAAAATATTACTTATGTCAACTGTAGTATAAGTAAATTAATTAATATTTTATCGGTCTTACAGTCAATAACAAATTAAATATATGGGCAGTCAGATTGCCCCTACTTATAATCACCCCCGAAGAATCTATAAAAATAAAGTAAAAATACAACATAAAAAATTAAAAATTTTAACTGAAAATAAAACAAATTATTAATAAAGCAATCTGACTGCCCCCTGCACCAAAAATCTACTCACCCCAAATATGTTGTCTGACTTTTCGAGCTCGCTGCTGCTCCTTATCAGGGACTAAAATGAAAAACTATTCCACACCGATATTTATACCCTCAAAAAAGGCCTCCTCACTCCAAGGACCCACACCCAAATAAATTCACACCAATAAACTAAGTTAAGTTAAGATAGTATGATAAATCTTATTTAATTTACTTGATTCTAACATTAAATTAACATTCTTATCATTTCTATATATATGAATATTCTCAAGACTTTCTCTTTTAAATTTATTCATAATATTTTGTTCTAAAATTTCTACATTATTAAAATCAAATGAATGAACAAAATCTAAATAATGCTGTTTCAAACCCGATGCGACAGATACACTCCTCAAACTATATTTATGTTCATAAATTCTCTTTTTCAAATGTCTTCTAGTTTGACCAATGTAACACTTATCACAATCAATACAATTTATTTTATAAACAACTCCAGATTTATCATCCTTTCTACCTCTATCCTTACAATTATTAAACAAAAAACTTAAATTATTAATTTATTAATAAAAAATTTATTAATAAATTAATCAAAATGTCTCACAACGGTGATGATCTTGATTTAATTTTGGGAGAACACTTATCGGTTTTACAACCAGCAATAGGTGCTGGTGTAATACGACGCAGTATTAATAATATCAGTGATGGTAGAATTGCGGTATACGCGAGCAAAGTCGGAATAAATATAGACGCGGATTGCAAAATCCATCGTCTGCTGACTGGAATGCAGCAGTAGACGAGGCCAACCCAATTATACAAACAGATTTATCCCTACCGCAGTCAGAACGAGAAAATATCCCCAATATCGCAGTGATACAGCTTCAGCAAGAAGTAGTAAAGCAAAACGAATGCTTTATATTTAATTGCCAAACGGTCAATCAAGAGGACAGTACCGAGATCCAATCTCCATAAGTAATGAGAATTTGTTGTCATTACCGGAAATGGAATGCGGATCGGAAATGCAATCGGCTGTAAGGGAAAACAGCAACGCGAGAGAAAATATGCAGCGATTAAATATTGAAAATTTTAGGATAAGCAGCGCAGCTAATCGTCCTCAAGCACAATCTACAGCATATAGATTGAGTCCACCGTCACCAGTCTGCGATAATTCGATGATGGAATTAACGCACACAATAACACAGTTAATTCAACTTCGTATTATCGCATCCATACATTAGCCCCTTCATCTCGCACAAACCCAAACCTCATAGATAACCCATTTACCCAATATACAGCTCCAGTTACCACATACAGTACCAATATTTATACAGATACCAGACCTAGATCTACCTAATCAATCCAACCCTCAGCTTTTCGTCCAATAAGCACAAGCCCTTTTTCTCCTATTGCACTCGTACCTAGACCAGTAAGCCGAGCAAATACGCCACCGAACAGCAATGCAGAACCCGAAATAGCGACCCAAGAAAAAAGAGTCAGCCAGGCACGCGAAAACAGACATAACCCCACAAGCAGCACACAGTTGAGCAGCGTACATAGGAATGTACCGAGTGTCCATTGGGAAGACGATGGAGTGACAGAACCCAACGTCCCAAAAGAGAGGACGCAAAATAATGACAAAGAGCTCGAAAACAAATATGATGAACAATTCAGGCGATTGCAGCAGCAAATACAGCAAATGCAGCAATTATAGAGCAAATTAATCGAAATACACAGCACTCAGCAAAATAACGAGCAGCAAACTAGACAGCATAATAGCAGATAACCAGTGCACCAGGAAAACAATGGAACGTACTCAATCCCAACTAACCCACACATACAGCCACAGCAAAGTACGTTTAACCCAGCATTCAGGTATAGCCGTTCGTACGAAACAAGCTTAGAAGATGCTACCTTTATAAGAGAAAAAAGGACAGCACAAATATTCTCTAAGGGAGCGAAAAAGAATGATCCGGAGACATTCTTATCAAATCTTGAGGAATGTAGAGAAAGTTATGGTCTCTCGACTCAGGATATATTTAAAGCTTTGCCATCAGTCTTAGATGACGAAGCATGGGAATGATTCAGGCGCGAGAAGAGCAGCTGGAAAGACTATTTAGATTTTGTAGATGCACTGAGACTACAATATGGGACAGAGGAAACTCAGAGCCAGCTAAGACAAGCTATTGAAAATAGGACACAAGGACCTAATGAGGATATTTCCACATACCTCACTAAGTTAAGAGGCATGCTAGACCAGGTTAAGCCAACAATACCTCAATCCGAACAGTTGGATAGAGCGTATCGGAACCTGCACCCTAGCTATAGATCGAAAATCAAAAGACACCATTTCGACAATTTCATACAGCTGCAGCGACTTGGTAAAAAGGAGGAAGCAAGACGTTTCATGCATGAAACGTACAAACCTCCACCAGTCATTCAAAATTACGGCCTAGCAAAGTATGCATATGTTGATCCTATGCAAACGAAAACCCGCAAATTAGCAGCAGTTTCCTCAGAGCAGAGCGCAGAGATGGTAGTACCCCCAAAGTCTATAGCACCCATAGCCACTAACCAACAAAAGAAAATACAGCACCAGTACCCATGGAAGCCGAACAGTCCCCAAGCAGCTAGAAAATATATAGCACCTCCTAAGCAAGAATTGAAGCAGCAGTACAGCGAAGCTGTAAAGAATAATAAAAGTAGCAGTTATTGGCAGTCAGCACAGGAAACTAAACAAAGGGCTGAATCGCCAAAGAAGCAGGAGTTCAAGCCAAATAAATTTAGCACGCCAAACTACGTAGAGCAAAAGCCAATTCACCCAAGGAAATTCAAAGAGCCTTGCTATAGGTGTAATAAACTTGGGCATTGGATAGCAGAATGTCCAGAACCTGCAACATGTCGTGATTGCAATGCTCAAGGCACAAATTACGCAAACTGCCGCTGCAACAAAAACAGAAGCCAGGGAAACTACAACCAGAGAAAATAGAGACCCGTATTTTCTTACCCAAACACCCAAAAGGATCAATACCCTCCCACTTAGCAGCAAATAATGCCCTAATACAGCAAATACCCGGCATCGATCCACGTCATTTCTTTAACATGGAGTTAAATGGACAAAAACTTACAGCTTTACTTGACGATGGGTCAGTACACTCATTCATTGGGCGAGGAATGAGTAGAGTATTACAGCATAAATTGCGAAAATCCAGCAATTCAGCCGTTAAAGTAGCAGATGGTACAGCAGTACCAATACAAGGTATAATAGATGTAACCATGGAAATAGATGGTGAAACTATTATAATGCCGTTTCAAGTAGCAGACGGCTTGCATTATGACTGCATATTAGGTATCGACTTTAAACGTAAAGCGAACATGAATATATGCTATGAAAATGATACGTGGTGGACTGATAAAGGTATCATTCATCATTTTTATCCTTATGGCAAAGACCCGAGTTGCTTACCCGCCCTAGCAAGCATAGGAGGATTGAAACGAGCTACAGCAGAACAAGAAAGGAGATTACAGCAGCTATTGAATGAGATGATTCCCCCAACACCAAGAACGCTAGGTGTAACTAACCTAGATTCCCATAAAATCGATGTGCAGGGTGCCGAACCTATTCATCAACGAAACCGTCGTTATTTGCCGATGATGCTGCAGGCTGGATACGAGGAAATCGACAGGATGCTAAAGGAAGGTATCAGAACCTTCAGAAAGCCTGTGGTGCAGCTGCCCAATTATAGTTCCGAAAGCAAACGGAAAATACCGCTTTTGCATAGATTTCCGGCAGGTTAACGCTGTTACCAAGAACGTTACATACCGTTACATTAGTAAGCTTGATTTATCGCAAGCTTACCACCAAGTGCCTCTAGCACCAGAAAGCCGCGAAATTACAGCCGTTTCACTTCCCGGTAAAGGATTATTTCAGTTTACCCGAGTCCCCTACGGCCTATCGAATGCACCTGCGTTTTTCCAGAAAATGATGGACAAGCTTATAAAGCCAGAATGGGAGCCAAACGTATTCGCATATCTGGACGATATTATAATTACAGCCAAAACCTTGGAGGAACACCTAAAATGGTTAAGAATAGTACTGACCGCCCTCAAAAAGGTAAACTTGCAAATTAATAGAGAAAAGTCCGAATTCTGTTGCGCGGAAGTAACTTATCTAGGATACATTGTTAATGAGGATGGCCTCAAAACAAACATAGATAAGATACGACGGATACTAGAGTATCCAGCCCCAACCAATTTTAAGCAACTAAGACATTTTACTGGCTTAATTGGTTGGTATTCATGGTTTATCGGGAAATTAGCCGAATACAGAGCACCGTTAAATTATTTAACGCGAAAGGATGTCAGATGGCAATGGCATCAAGAACAGCAGGATGCATTCGAGAAAATGAAGCTAGCACTTACTCAAGCCCCTGTTTTAGGCCGCCCCGATTTTTCCTTCCCCTTTACTCTCCAAAAGCGATGCTAGCGACTATGCTATAGCCGGTGTGCTTACCCAAGAAATATATGGTGAAGAACATCCTATATATTACGTTAGCCGTACACTGAGTAAAGCGGAATGTAATTATGCGGTGACAGAGAAGGAGTGTTTAGCCGTTTTGTGGTCTATTGAAAGACCCAAAGGTTACCTTCAAGGCGAAGAATTTACTGTGGTAACAGACCACCATAGCCTTCTCTGGCTTCATAACATCAAGGATCCGACAGGCAGATTGGCTCGTAGGAACACAATCCTGCAAAACTATAAATTTAAGTTTGTGCACAGGAAAGGAGCATATCACAAAGTACCTGACGCACTCTCGAGAGCATACGAACATACAGCATTAGCAGCTACAGCCACAATTAATACAAGCGATTCTTGGTACCAAATGAAGATCCAAGCAGTAGTAAAATCTCCCCAAAAATACCCTGATTTATGTATAAAAGACAACCTTTTATACGCACACCGTTCCAATCCCCTCGTAGACCCATTAGTCCCTGACTTAGATGCTTGGAAGCTAATTCTGCCAGCAGCTGATAGAGAGAAAGCTCTCTATGAAGCGCACTATACCCCGCAAGCAGGTCATTTGGGAAATGACAAAATGTATGCAAGGTTAGCCACCTACTACTACTGGCCAGGTATATACTATGATACCTGCAATTATGTGAGAGCTTGTCAAGAGTGTCACGCCCATAAGAGCAATCAGCAGGCTTCAGCAGGAATAATGGAAGGCAGGAACATAGATGTACCTTGGACAGTAATAGCAGTCGACATAATGGGATCGAAACCACCATCAAAGCAAGGTTTCTCGTACATAATTGTCTTTGAGAACTTATTTACCCGTTATGTGGAAATGAAAGCGTTAAGATGAGCTGACGCAAAAAGCGTACTCCAAGCGTTCGATGAGTTAGTCATTAACAGATGGGGTTGTCCCAAATACCTAATTTCAGACAATGGGACAGAATTTGCAAATCGCCAAATTGCAGAGAAATTACAGCAGTACGGAATTATACAGTCATTAATTCCGCCCTATTTCGCACAAGCTAACCCTGTAGAAAGGGTAAATAGAAATTTAAAACCGATGATAAACAGCTTCATTGAGGAAGATCATTGCGAGTGGGATCAACACTTAGGAGAGTTCTGCTTCGCTCTCAAAACAGTCGACCACTCTACAACTAAATACAGTCCAGCATTTTTAAATTTTGGCAGAAATCCAATACCAACAGCCCTTATACGAAAGCACCTAGAGTCCTCAGACCCCCCTCCAGCACCAAATACAGCGGCATGGATCGAAAGATTACATAGACTTCCAGCAATATATGATGTTGTTAAAAGACATATAGACACAGCAGTGGCTAGACAAGCTAGACACTACAATACAGGACGTAGACTAGTACAATACCAAGTTGGCGATCGAGTATATCGACGCAATAGGGTATTGTCTTCAAAAGATAATCATTTTACAGCAAAAATGGCCCCGATCAATATAGGCCCCGCGAGAGTAGTAGAAGTAGTTTCGGCAAACTATTATATTGATGAAGACGAAGATACAAAGCGAAGAGTAAAAGTCTATGTAAATGATCTGAAGCGTTATATCCCTCCTAGAAACATTATCCCACCTAAAATTCATTCTTCCCCTTCGCAGCGCCCAATAGCACAAAATATACAGCAAAACCACCCAAGCAGCAATAACCCACCTAAAAAGAGAGGTAGACCCCGAAAGTAAAGTAAAGTAAAGAGTAGTAAAGGCAATTAAAGAAATAAAATTTGAATAGGTAAATTTTTGCAAATAATAAGAATCAAACCTAATAATAGCAACGGGTAAGTATTAAGCAAGATTAGGAAATAAGAATAATTATTTTCCCTTAGAATGGAAAGAATGGGAAAAAGCGCGTCAGCGACGCAGAGAGCCCCAGGCCGTGGCCGCTTTACCTTACGGCCCACGGAGTTACGGAGACCTGGGCAGGACCTGGAGAGGATCCTCGAAAGATTAAACTTAACAGAAGAACCCGCAAACACTCCTCCAGGAGCAGGCCAACGCATAACCTGCCCAGGTACCAGAGGATGCTTCCACTTATGCGCCGACCTTGACTTCCGCCCAGCAGCACCGAAGACGGAAGTAGCCGCCCTCACCCCTATAGTTACTACCAGTTTGGACGTCACCCCCTACAGCACCCCTACAGCCACTTCAACACCGGCATCCCAACCAGCCTCCCTTCATATCCCAGCCTTCTTTCCCCAACCAATCATTTCCCGCCCAGTCCTCGATCCGTCCACGGGCATGTATACTTATGTAGATGTGCCCGTGAACATGCCCCCTCCCTGCCCCGTTCCCAACCTACCCACACCCATTACAGCTCCCTTGCTCCTACCTGCTTCCCCATCCACCACCTCCCCAAATCCCTGATGACCCAACCCGTACAGCCCCCAACGACCCTCTTCTCTCTCATGGACCGTCCCAGAATTTCTGCGCAGTCTGCTGCTGTGGGGACGATCACAAGGATGTGCAGGACTATTCCCGCAGAAGCACGCATGTCCCGGCCCAACTCAGCGGGGGCTGGGACATAGCTGGAGAAACTGCCCCTCTCCAAACGCAGTTTTCTGCAGGAACTGCGGGAGGAGGGGAGTTTTCTCCAAAAATTGTCCCCGCTGCGCAGACGGCTACTGGGAGATGCAGAGGAAAATGGGAGAGAGGAAATAAATTCCCTCCTCTAGAGTTCCCCATAACACTTCCCTCCCAATACACTTCCCCCGTCCAAGCGGCTAAGATATATAGATAAATTAAAATATTTATATATATATCAATAAAGGTTTACATATTAGATCAACATGTGTATAATTATTAAGACCCTACCCCAAATCGTTATATGAAAGTTTTTTTTTTCTTTCTTTCTCCCTGTTCCCGTTCCTAAAAAGTAGCTAAATATAAGGAGTATGTTTTATTAACCCCAAGTGGAAACATTTTCTCAAACAATAAGTGTGGTGAGAATAAAGCAGAGCAAATAAGCAAATAATTTAAATTATATGTAATTATTCAATGAAACGGTAATTGACACAAAAGAGTTCAAAATGAGGAACTCGCAAGCAGCAGAAGGTAATAATTCACCACACCTTATTAAAAAATTTTCTTTTCTTACTTTATATTATTTCATGTTTATTACTTTATTATTTTTCATCATTCCCTAAATTTATATATTAAGTTGTATAACAGTATGAGTATGATTGCCATCATGTAAGTATGAGGTATGAGAGTACCGCGATTTAAGGATAGAGCTCTCAAACAATTGCGATTATTCTATATGATTATTTTATATTCTATGTATTGGGGCTAGTCGTCGTTATATTAGTATTAATTTTATTTTATTTAAAAGCAGCTAAATTAGTTATACACCATACAGCGCGTATACATACACAGATTTCCAGCCAAGCAGCTAATCAAGGAGACTATACACTTATACCCCGTACCAATAGCACCGGCTATTTGGATATTCATTAAGTAAGCAATCGTAATTACCCCCACCAACTTTAGCGTTATTATAAGTATAGGAAACTTTAATCAAGATAGTAATTAGCAGCATTTTAATTATATTTTTTTTTTTGTAACTGAGCAATACTTAGTTATTTTATTGAAATTACGACTTCCGCGTAATTTCGGTTTGGTGGGGGGGAGTTGCGACAATGTGCTTTGCACATTGCAAGAGCGAGCGATAGAACCCCTGGCGAACACCTACCTACCCGTACAAGCTTGACGAGTCCCTAGCTACACCTACCTACCCATATACTTTCCCTAGCTACCTATTCGCACATCAGCTAAATCCTACCTACTCTCACAGTCTAATAACCCCATCCCAAGCACAGCACACACAAAACACATGGCCTTGACTTCGAAAGCCAAGGCAAGCTCAGAACTTCAGGTGGGCTCCTCCGGGTCTGACATGGCAGGATACACTAGGGGAGGCTATCACTGGGTGAGCCTCCAGGACCTTCTTTAGCTCCACTGGACAGCAGACTGGGCGAAGAGGCATCATCCAGGAGGAAGGCTGCGGAACCTCCAACGCCAACCAGTATATAGCTGTAAACAAGGAACTAATGAATACCAGTACACGTTAAGAGAGTAAGGAATAAGGAAGAGGATACCCAGGTATACGCAGAAGATAGAAAATGAAGGAAATAAATGTACAGCTATATATAATCATTACAGCTGTACAAGGAAGAGCATAGGACAAAGTGAGGTTAGGATGCTGTACACAAATCTACAAATAAGGATGCTGTAGCAAATCTACAAATAAGCATAATGGCGTAAACCTCACGGCGAAGTAGTTACCTGGAGCCGTAGACGCAGCGGAAATCAGTAACCGAGGTCAACGTCGTCGAGGAGAGAGGGGTGACTCGACCTCGAGCAGCAACCGGCGGCGGGTGAGCTTCGTACCTGAAACTCATGCCGTACCAATTAGTTGACTACAGATAATAAGGAACGAATTATTAGTTACCTGGGAAGAGGTTGTACCGCAACTCCGAGACGGAAGCAGCACCAGGTCATCATCACCATACAGCCGATTTGTACCGATAGAGCCTGAACACAGCGGCACTCGACCCGCTCGCGAGACGCGAGATCGAGGTACCGTGCACGAGTAAGTACTGCGCAGGCGCGCGGTACGAACACGGACCTCTCGAGCACGCCGAGAACCAGAGCTCTACGGACGGTCGACCCGACTACACCGAACGCAGCTATAAAGAGTGTGACTCAGTGTGTGAGAAAGAGAGCGAGAGAAAAAGAGAGAGAGAGATTGATTGATTGATTGATTCTTTATTTTGGTATTTTGGGGAAATCCCCGTATACACACTAGTTACATCGGAGAATATAACATTATACAGAATAAAATAAAATAAAACATGAGAAAATATACAGTCAGAGAAATAAAAATATAGCGAATTAATAAACAAATAATATAACAAAATGCATATAACAAATAAATAAAATATACAGAATAATGAGAAATGTAGCCTAATCATTTTTAACTGAATTAGTGCAAATACACAATTGCCATTAGAAACAGTTTTCAATTCTCATTCATTATTTTAAGTGAAATTATCGAAATAAACTATGTGGATTAATAATATACCTATTATTGTATATTAACTAATAAATTACGTTGACAATATTATTAACATTGTGAGATTATTTTTAAGTATTTTCAAATTAAAATGAATTTAATGTTAGATCTGCTAATGCAAGTATGTGTATTCGTTTGTACATAATTACTTCCTAGATAGGTTCTTTCTAAATAACATCGATGAGAAGAAAAAAGTGCATCTTCTCATTAAGAACAAAGGACGTAGAAGTTTGAACCTTGGATCGAAAAAGGAGAGCAGATATCGGTACTTCACGTATATACATATCGTGCCTAAAACGGTCTAATGAAGCAAAAAATCGAAGGCCAGTCTCACGCTCGGTTCTGGTTGTCTCCCTCGAGTGTACAGCAAGTTTGCACTGCAGACGGACTATGCATACGTGCGCGCACGTCCGATACGCGCGTGGGTGGGGAAAAGGCAGCGGTCGCGGGACCGGGGTTGCGCGTCGAGCGTCGCGTCCTGGTCCCATAACTTATGTGCGACTGTCGCGCGGCCCTTTGTGCGTTGCGAAACCGCAATGAGAGGGGAGACCGAGAGAGAGAGAGAGAGAGAGACCGAGGAACGCCTATAGCCGTCCGGTTACACACGCAGACAGAAGAGGCGGCAGCGCCGTTACGCGTCGTCTTTCTTTCATTCGCTTCGGCTTTCTCAAATCTTTTTTTCTTTCTTGCGTTCTTTCTTCCTTTCTTCGGCTTCTTTTACTCCGTTGAGTAAGAGATAGCACTGAGACTTAGCTAAGCCTTGCGTATTGAATTTCGGGAAACGGTATTGCTTGTACACGCGGAGACTCGTCGATGAACCATACGCGGCTTCTACTTATGTGGAAAAAAAATATATGAAA